>OU963904.1:20567500-21215833 GCA_902850365.2 Chilo suppressalis
GTCCGCGTTTGCGAATGAGAATTGCGAAGAGATGGCGCTGCCTTGCAGCTTAAGAATGGCTAGAAGAATTTCGACGCGGTCCGTGAGGGCCGCGGTAGCATAATTGGTCAGTGCATTCGCCCGGATTTGCGAAGGGTGCGGGATCGAGTCCCGTCTGCTGCCTGGTCCGCGTGGAATTTTTTCTAGTTATATTTTCTTTAAAAGATTATACTTTTAATTTCATTTTCACAAACGAATGGCGGCGTTTTGGATGCGACAAATACTAACATACGCACTGTTCGCACATAAAAACGAGAGGTTAAATTATGTTGACGAAATAAAAAAATAGTCTTAGAAGTTAAAAAGGTTAGCACCTGAAGTCCTTTTTATAGCTTTTGTGCGTCTATATTAGAGTTCAAAGCGGTAATAATCACCTACTTGCCACTCTCTTATCACTTAAAAATATAGTGAGCGACAATTTAGTTCTACCATACCACTTAGGGAGTTAGTATTCACCTATTTGCAGCCCTTTTAGCACCCAAAGGGTTAATAAACGATATTTTATTCTATTGTACCACTAAGGGAGTGAATTGTCGCCTATTTATCACGTTTTTATCCCTTGTAGTTTCAGTTATCGCTATTATAGCTCTCTTATTGCTTTATTATACCTCTTAACCTATTCTGTAACTCTTATTTACCGCAATTAAACAACCTAAGGTGATAAAAAAGTGTGCCCATTTCGGGGGTACAGTAGAGATATAGCGCGCTCTAACTCTAATGGGTAACACTTATTTATAACTTTAGGATCTGGTTAGCTCTTTAATAGATTTACTATAACTCTTGTCTTAGCGCCTAAGTGTTAGTTGGGCAATCACGTAAGTGTTTCATAATTTTGAATTCTCAGCTCGCAATCAGGATGCATCCACGAGCATGATGAGTCAGTCAAACAACCTTCACATACTCTAAGAGGTCAAGTCCCAATTTTTTTACTATGGTTTGATTTGTTTTTTGAATCAGATTACGATAAGCAAAAGGGTACTTCTAACTTATTTTATTAGCACACCAGCAATAATATGTGAAGGAAAAATTTGCTATGCATTTTGTTCATTGTGGAGGAATGTCAGATTTTACACACGAACTCATGATAATACAAGTAGACAGAATTAAAAATATATTTTTATTTTTAAGCATGAATCTGCTTGATTGAGAGTGTTTTCTGGAATGACGCCGAGTGGCAGCACTGAGACGAAAGGTCTACTCATCCGTCAAATCGTGTATGTTGTTATAGTCTATGGATTATTTGAAATGATGATACCTACTTGGACTGCGTGGTTTTTTTTATCTTTAAATCAATTACTAAATTTTTCGAATACCAGCCAGTAAGCCACCACTACTAAGGCTGCGTTGTTTAGTCGATAGTAAAATTTTGCGTCTCGGGACGCACGATATAACTTAAACTAATCTAAGCGGCGCTGCGAGTTAGAGTGAGATAGGAGTCTGCCTACCGCTGCCGTAAGCGTGAGGGGAAGGGAAGCCAGACAGACTGGCACCGTAACGCGTTACGTAACGAAGCGGTTTACTCTCCCATAAAAGTTATAATATATAAAAAAAATACTTGTTTATTATATATTTGACGTGAAATTAAATATAGTCAAATCTTACTATTGACGATACAACGCGCCCTAAGTAAAATTGTACAAATATAAATGTGCACCTTTTTGGCTCTGTGGAACAATTTGTGCAGCAGCATTTGGTGCAGGTAGTCTGTAACCTCGTGGCGCGTACTGAATATGGGATTCTTGCCGGTCGCCCATTTGGATGTCAATAGAGCGTCCACAGCTTTTGTGCCTGCAGAAAGAACACCAATTTAGACTTGATAAACTTATAGATTTCTTTTCGAAGAGGCCTGTAAAAGCAGCAGTAAGCAGGTATGAAATTGTTTCTTAGGTTTTCACGCACACCACCGTTCTTGGTCGGTTGTCCACGGTCTCACCACCACACAGACAGGCTATACGGTGGTAACCGCTAACACCATGCGGGCAAAATGGTTGATCGCCACCTTCGATCAACAATTCTATAGATAATGGGTTGCATACAAAATCAAAGCTAAAAATCTGTCCGCCTATGTTTAAACTCATGCAGCTACATTCGATTCCCAATGAACAAAGATAAATGTTTTAAAACAGTTTAAGTTGAACCTCATAACAACTATCTCACAAAGGAATAAGGTAGCAAATAACAAAATGTTATTTCGCACATACGACCTTTAATCTTATAAAACGAACTCTTGTTCCTTTTATAAATTATTCTGATACTTGGAAAAAAGCGATAAAGGTGAAAAAAGGGAAAATGTGAAATCAACCTTATGACTCACAAAATAAAATATTTTTACCAGTCATTGGCCAGCGAGTTACAACATCAACCGAACTAATTTAAACTAAGATCTCACGCCTCGAGTGAGGCTATGTTTAATGAGACGGATTTTACCAGACCAGTTATCTATAGAATTGTTGATCGAAGATCACCATATATTTTAAATAAAATAAATGTTCAGTGCAGTGCGGCAAAGGCGGAATTAGACGGTTAATCAAAAGAGACTCTTTTTGCAATTATTTGTGAATGATGAATAGTGAAGCATTTTTGGTATAGACGCATCACTTTTGATGTACCTATTCCATTCCTATATAATATTCCGATATTATTTTCCATTCCTTGTGGAATTCCCGCGTGAACATCATCTGTATCGAGTTATTTAATTAAATAATAAATACCGAGGCAGTGAATGAAATAAACTGTGAATGAGCTGTCGCTGTTTAGACGTTTCACTTATCGTTCATTGCCGATGAATGCTAACAGATGCATGATTGAAGACACATTCCGATGAACGTCAATTTTTCATTTTATTTTCGGTCTTTCATCTATGTATCAAAACTGACCCATCTAATTACTCTTTAAGGAAGAATCAAGACCGGGGGAACTCCACACCTGATTCAGTTCTACTATTAAAACCGTCCGACGTCATGTCACCGTTTTTTCCACAGATTCCATTGGCAGCCTTGAGATAAATCAAAGCTGAAACGTACAAAAGTCCCGAAACCAACCACGTTATCAATATTGCTTTATTAAACAACTGCTAGGTCAATTATCTCAGTATTATGGGACTTTTAAATATCATACATATGTAGTTACATACATTATTACTATCAGTAATCTCAGAATTATTAACGCCCAGTTCTGCCCCCGATAACCTACAAAATAGTCGGTCAGTCCGTACGTAAAGAAGGCCGGTTGCTACATAACAGATTAGTTATGTTATACTCCCGCGTGTTACACTAATTATGCCGTGTATTTCGCAACAGTAAACAATGGGGAATGATTAAAAATATCTTTTGTAAACATCGCTTATGAAGTGCGAAGGAATAATATATTTAAAGGGCGGAAGCTTTTCAACAATTGATTAGATTTGATTTGCCTTACATTTATAGATTTCAAGAAAAATCTTCGATCAACAATTCTATAGATAACGGGTTGCATACAAAATCAAAGCTAAAAATTGTCCGCGTATGAAATTGCCCAAGTTATTTAATATATTTAACTGTCTATGTCAAACGAGGTCAAATATCTAGGCATAGTTCTTGACGATAAGCTAACATGGAACAGCCACTTAGACCAAAAGATAAACAAAGCTTATATCACATTTTGGCAATGCAAAAGACTACTTGGTAAAACCTGGGGTCTTGCACCAAATATCACAAAATAGCTTTACACAACCATAATCAGACCACTCATCACCTACGGTGCAATAGTTTGGTTGCCTAGAACCGAACTCAACACCGCAATCAATAAACTGCAGCGTTTTCAAAGTCCAGCATGCTCTGCTATAACAGGCTGCATGAAATCCACACCCACAAATGCCCTAGAAATAGCGCTTGAGGGAGGTCAAGCCACTCGATCTGTTTAAACAACAGGAAGCAACTATGGCAGCGCTAAGAATGTATCATCTGGGCTTGTGGACGGGAAACCAGGGACCTCACTCCAAAATTTTGGAAAGGGCTATACAAAACCCAACCACTTGTAACAGGCCGCTGTGACAAAATCCCGACTAATCTTACATTTGACAGGAAATATCAAATAGAATTACTAAAAACCAACAAGGACTTGTCGGGCACAGACGAACTACGCATATACACTGATGGATCCAAAATACCATTATTCGGATCAGGCGCAGGAGTCTTCTCACTGGACCTTAATAATAATAACTAATAACCTTAACATCCATATATCAACAACACTGGGCAAACACAGCTCAATATTCCAGTGCAAATGCATAGCCACTACTCAGGCCACCACCGCTGTTATTAACAGGAAAGTCAAGAACTACAAGATACGTATATTATCTGATAGTATGGCTGTCCTAAGAGATAGTAACAGCAAAACTTCTAAGCTAGTATACGAATTTCACCTAGCATTGGGGTGCATAGCAAAGGATAACAGGGTTACTCTCCAATGGATCAAGGGACATAGCGGTTCTGTGGGTAATGACGCAGCCGACGAACTAGCTAGAAGGGGATCATCACAGAGAGTGGAAGGCCCTGAGCCACTTCTACCATTACCCTTCAATCAAATTCGTACGTGAGTGCGGCAACGAACCATACAGAGCCACAACACCCGTTGGGCCAATAGCGAGGGCTGCAGGCAATCTAAGGATATTTTTCCTAGCCTCAACCCCAGACTAAATTTTATATAAAAGAAAAAGTAGTTTGAAGACAGCACTTTATTTAATGAATATAAACACACTGACAAGATAGACAGGGATGACATACAAAAACAATAGACATAGAAAACGGTATAATAAATTCAAAACGTGATAAAAAAATATTCAACCAGGATTTCGGTTTACAATACTAACTAGAAAACTACTAAATCTTAACCGAAGTGATCTCCGAATAATGCTGGACACCATAATAGGGCACTGCCTACTTAACAAACATTTACTAACCATACGTGTTACAGATAGCTCTCTATGCAGAGGATGTCTGGAAGCAGATGAAACGGCCGCTCATGTGATCCTGGAATGCACGAGCGTTGCAGAACTCCGGGCATCAATCCTCAGGAAGAAGAGGACGCTCCTAGAAGCCTGTGCGAGCCCCAGGAGACTACTGCGCTTCTGGAAGGAGCTGGGCTGGCAGAGCTGGCCAGCCCAACATACCCTGCACGCACAACGGACCAAGTACGGAGTCTACGTGCGGAAACGCCCACAAGAAGTAACAAGTAAGTTAGTGTCCGCGTATGTTTAAACTATGCAGCTACATTCGATTCCCAATGAACAAAATTGAATGTTTTAAAACATTTTCAGTTGAACCTAATAATAACTACCTCACAAAGGAATAAACCTTTATTCCTACAACAAATAACAACATGTTATTTCGCACATACGATCTTTTATTTTATAAAACGAAATCTTGTTCCTTTTATAAATTATATTCTTATACTTGGAAAAAAACGATAAAGGTGAAAAAAGGAAAATGTGAAATCAAACTTATGACCCACAAAATAAAATATTTTTACCAGTCACTGGCCAGCGAGTTACTTCGTTTTGTATTAACCGAACTAATTTAAAATAAAATCTCACGCCTCAACTGAGGCGTTATTATGATATCTTATTTTCTATTAATATAATTATATGTATTTACCGAGACAGATTTTAAGCACTGACCCGTTATCTATAAAATTTTTGATCGAAGGAAAAGATAATAAGATTTTGTTCACCTATCCAATGACCAACCATTGCAAAAGTTGCTTTACTTTCACTCGGCTTGCACGATCGCAGGGCGAATGTGCTAACTACATGCGCTATCGATCTTCTCAAAACGTTTACCTGTGAAATATTCCACGTGGTGATTCAAGAACTTTGTCTTCTTTGTGGGAACGTTTGCTTTCAGCCATTTCGCTACCGAGTACTCTTCGCTCGTCGGCTTCTCGGACTCGGCGGGTTCTCCAAACTCCTAGGAAAAGAAATTATGAATGTTATTTGTTTATTTTTAATACCTTCCCAATCACCAATCTACTGAAGATATGTGAACGACAGGTATAGAATCCCTTAAAAGATAAACATGTTATTAGTATAAACTATATGTGCTTCATTTAATTTTCAACTTTCAGTGTTAATAATAATTTATGTTGTTAGTAATAATGAAATAATCAAATCTACATTATATTGGATTTAAAATAGTATAATAGAAAAAAAACATTCATCAGAATACAACCAAGACCATAATCCTTTTAAATAGCTCTTATTACAACGTAATAAAGGCATTTTAACACCTACAAACAAACGAGATTTAGAGGTAAGCGCCCAAGAGTCACGAAAAGATCGCCTTTTTGAATTGTACTACTTGAACTTCGAAATGTCAAAGAATAAATTTAAAAGCGACGCGTGAGATACCAAAAATAGATGACGAATTCTCTGCACCAAAAATAGCCATTTCCTTTCTTCGCGTGCCCCGATATCAGAATAAGATATAGGAAGCCACATTGAAAACTAACATTATAATAGTTCTTTAAAGAACTAGCGGCCCGCCTTCGCTTCGCTTCGGTGTAGAGCTGAAGTGTAGACTACAGTTTTTCATCTCTATCATTCATCTATGATTCTTGTTATACCTGCATGCAAAGTCTCAGCCCGATCGGTTTAAAATTGACAAAGTTTCATACAAACTTTCATTCCCTATTTTATCCCCTTGGGGGTAGAATTGATCAAATTCCTTTCTTAGCGGATGCCTACGTCATAACATCTACCTGCATGCCAAATTTCAGGCCGATCCGTCCAGTGGTTTGGGCTGTGCGTTGATAGATCACTATGTCAGTCAGTCACCTTTGAGTTTTATATATAGTATAGATATAGAAGAACATATAAATGAAATAAAATTTTGTAGTTTGTCATTCTATCCGAACACATTATATATGAATGGGTAGAATATTTACAAGCTACCTATCAAAGCACGATTTTGGGTAAGAACTTGACAACAAACACCTCATTGATATCAGTATATTTACATATGATGGTGTTATCTACTATTGCAGTTAATGATTTCAGCTCTCAAGCTGCCTTAACTCCACAATTGGTGATAGCTTGTAGAAGAGCTATGACTATCAGAGAGATTTGAAGTGCCAGTCTGAGAAAATTAAGTAGGCAATCCGGTAACAATATTATGTAGTGTGCTTATTATGTAGGCTGCATAAATATCTTCGCCGCAACAGCACAACTTCTTCACAACTGGAATTTACTCACGCTTAACATCACGAACGTGGAGTAATAAATAGACAATTGAAAAAACCGACAAAGTGCGAGTCGGACTCGCGCACCGAGGGTTCCGTACAAACATGAATTTTCTAAAATATTTTTATTATATGATGTAACTAAAAATTTACGGTTTTCGCAATTTTTCCTTTATCTGTACTATAAGAAGTTACTTCGTACCAAATTTCAAGATTCTCAGTTCACGGGAGGTACCCAGTAAGTTTTGATTCCCGTGCGAGTTTCGAAAATTTGCGGCATGAACGGCTGTATCTTTTAATTGCTTTGGCTTAGAAGTTTGATTTTTTCACAGCTCCAATGGACAGTAGACCTGAGTATTAGATATGAATTTCAGTTTGATACCTCCACGCGTTCCTGAGGAAAACGGTCTTGGCAGACGGACGGACGGATGGATATCAAAGTGATCCCATAAGGGTTTCGTTTTTTCCTTTTGAGGTACGGAACCCTAAAAAAAGCCCAAAGTGGTTTTTTTTTCATAATTTTTTTTTATTCGATTATTTACAATATGTCTTTTTAATTATGTTATTTTTAATCAAATTTCAACATGTTTAATAATATACTGTCCGTGCTCGAGGCTGCTATTTGATACAGCCAGGGGCACGGGCAGAAGTCTGAAAGAGGAAGCATAGAAGGATAGTAAAGATAAAAGTAGGTATACAAGAAAATAGGGAGGTCAAAAACAAAGTAAAGAAAAGTTGAATCACATTAGTGGCGTTAAAGACTACTCGTTTGCTTCAAGTTGGCCGTCGATGGCCAATCACAGGCACATCAACTGGTACCATCGTCCAATAAGGTCGACTAATAGGGACTGTTGAGAATTCTTCTTGAATCTGGCCTTCTTGATTAAACGCGGTTTAAAACTACGCAACAATCGGGGAACTAATAATTATAATAATTATTTAAATTCAGTAATGATTATATTATATTAATTATTGTTAAAATTTAATAACGATTGTCCGATTATTTAATTGACGAGTTGTGATATAACTATCTAAATTTAAGATAAAAATGGGACAAATTGCATTTTTAATTTTAAATATGGGTTATTGTGCCTGAAATAAACATTTTTTATTATTATCTCTCATTTATTTTGTTTCACAGTTAGGTTTTTTATAAAATAGATATAAAAGTAAATTACTAAAACGTAAATACAAAAATAAATATAGTATAAAAACCTAACCTAGAAGGCCACCAGCAGCGGCGCTAGGACCAACTTACCGATGGTTAGGGCCGCAGAGGAAGAAACCGCCTGACGATGTTATTATTATTATTGTAATACTTGGTTTTACAGTAAACAAAATATTTTATGTACTTTTTATTCTTTTTCTAATCATCGTAAACTGATGGCTGCGGTTAGACAAAAAATTATCCATATTAAGCTGCAAGATATAAGTTTTACGTTTATAACTATCATACAGAACATAGTTTCGTTGCTTGTGTCGAAACTTTTGCTACGCCCCGTTTAGTAATTTTCAGCTCATTACCGTTTATAGCGGGCCAGACATTCAGTCAGATCACAAGCGAAAGAAAAGATTTATTTATCAACATACATAGAATTATATAGGTTATTATTACAACGCCATATTGCTCGCGATTGTGAGATTGCGGGGCTAGCAGAGAATCAAAGGTAAGACAGCGTATAACATCTGTTTTTTTGTGTCTGGGAAATGCCTTACGCATCCTTCAACCATTGGGGAAGCGAGAAGAAGGTATGTGGCACTCCTCCCTGTTCATTTCAGCCAGCCCTGTGACCGGATGAAATAAGCAGGGCCCTACCTAACGCCCTGAAAAGGGCCACTAAAAACCAGACAATACTCCTGCACTACAAAATTCGAACTTTCATACCCTAATAAATAATGAACACATGTGCCCAAAACATCGACCGAGCAAACTCCGAAGTCACGATTCGCATATGTAATAAGTAACCTCGAACTGCGATCATCCATCGTTCGCGTTACGTAATCCAACATTGGCCCTGACTTTGAACCGCGGTAACAGCTATTAACATCCATTAACTAACTCTGCAAGTATAAATCTAGAGTCATCGCTACAGAAAGAAAATGATGGTACGTAAAAGTTCCCTGGAGTGATCGGTGAGACAAACTTTCTAAATATAAAAATCATACTCTTTACAAATATTAATTTTTAAATTGGACTAAGTGGAATAAAATATAATAAAACTAATACGTAGGTTCTATATTAAGTGAAAGTTATGGGCATTGCCTTTTAGTTGCAGAGCGTGAAAAGCACGTCACACAACGGAATAATTCGTAAATTAAAGTCAATTCGTAATTAATTGTTATACTCTACGAATCTACTACTCTACGAACAAAACAAGGACACAGATGTTTCCAACAATTCGAGAAAAGAGACCTATTATTTTTGTTCATTCGACCTAACCAGTAACACAATTGAATTATTAAAATACAAGTAAGTTAGTACTCACAAAATCTCTCCCCATAGTTATTCCAGTTTTAAAATATTTATTTATTGGTTAAATTCAACTTATTCTATTAACACTTTTACTAAATGCAAAACAAGACACACCACTAGTTCACATGACAGTTACTCGAGTTGTGGTACTTTAGTTAGCGGATATCAGTGAAAGTAGGCCGTTCAGCGACGCCTGCGCAGGCGCAACTTATAGAACGAATCAATGTGACTAAGAGCATATTTTAATATAGGCCTTCCATACTTTCTGTTTGACATAGTGCAATAATCTATACTGTACAATACATGTAATGCTAGTGCGGAACCCTACGTGTTGGGATGGTTGATGTTGAGAACAAGGAACCGACGTCGTCGTTAACGGCAAGGTAGCAAGTAGTTAATAACAATCTATGTTTCTCAACTAAAATACCTAAATCAAAGTCAAACTGCGTCTCAAACTCAAAATCAATTCGTATTTATTATTATTTTTAATACGAATGATAACCGCCGTTTGCAGAAGCGACATCCCCTGAGAACGGGATGATGCGGTATAACCGCCGATTTTTTCAAGTGCTTATATACTTTTTATAAAATCGTAACATTAGCGCGACTCAGAAGCCGCTGCGGTTGTACGCGGTAGCGTTGTGGAAGTAATGATATTTTATTGTGGTCTAAAATAGTTTTTTTTAGATTTTGTTTGATTTTGATTTGCAATGCAAGGTTTTACGCTACAATAACTTCAGCTATGTCACTATTAATCTTTTCATCACCGTCCGTCCATTAATCAGGTGATGTATTTTTGGCATTTTTAACCATTTCTACCCCATGGTGATACATGGTGAGGTTTAATACTAAACAACTAGCAAAGATTTATCGTACGAGACCTAGCAAAGATCTATCGCTCAAGACCTAGCAAAGATCTATCGCTCAAGACCTAGCAAAGATCTATCGCTCAAAACCTAGCAAAGGTTTATCGTAGGAGACCTAGCAAAGATCTATCACTCAAGACCTTAGCAAAGATCTATCGCTCAAGACCTAGCAAAGATCTATCGCTCATGACCTAGCAAAGATTTATCGCTCAAGACCTAGCAAAGATCTATCGCTCAAGACCTAGCAAAGATCTATCGCTCAAAACCTAGCAAATATTTATGATAGGAGACCTAGCAAAGATTTATCGTACGAGACCTAGCAAAGATTTATCGTAGGAGACCTAGCAAAGATTTATTGTACGAGACCTAGCAAAGATCTATCGCTCAAGACCTAGCAAAGGTCTATGGCTCGAGACCTATCTAAGATCTATCAAAAAAGACCTAGCAAAGATCTATCGCTCAAGACCTAGCAAAGATCTATCGCTCAAGACCTAGCAAAGGTCTATCGCCCGAGACCTAGCAAAATTCTTTTTCTTCCAGACTTAGCAAAAATCTTTTGCTAGAGACCTAGTAAAGATCTATCACCAGAGACCTAGCGAAGATCTACCGCTTGGGGCCTCGACGGCGCAGAAGCGAGATGTTACTTTACATTACATGTCTAACTTGTCTAAAAATTGCGATGCACTTATGTACTCAGTCAGCTAAAGGTTTTATAAAAGTAACCAAGCCCTCTTTAAGGGCTTTTTGTGACCCCCTTTTCAATCAATCTGTATCTGTTATTACTGCTTTCACTATAAAGAGATGAACCGATTTTGATGAATTTTGATATGGATATGAAGATGACCTTGGAGAACATAGGATATGTTTTTATTATGAAAATAAAATTAAAAGAGGGGTGTAAAAGGAGATAAATGTCATTTAATGTTGAATGAGAAATCATAGTATTCTACAAACAGATAAAATTTCAAGGACCCACTAATTTCAATACTATATTGATGTTACTTTTGAAGAACAGTAATTAAGCAAATCAAAGTAAAAAAAAAATATAGTGAATTTTATTTAAATCAACATCTAGTTGGCAGTGATCCCAAAGACATAGTTACCTTATGATCCCAATAGTACTACAAATGCTTTTGTGTGAGAAACGCAAACGCAATTACTTTAGCTTTAAATAATTGTGTGACTTTAAAATATGAGAAATGCAGCAATCAAGCAGCAATGTTAGTGTTATCTTTCAAACAAATTCAACAAAGATATTGAAATTAACAGCTAATCTATACATGAATGGAAAAAGATTTTATATTTGTGTGCAAAAAGAAAAAAATAGTGCAAATGATTGGGCACTATCAAACCTTTTTGCGCTGTAAACAAAATGGATAAAAATTAATAAACAGCATGAAGCAATGACATTAATAATATATTTTGTTAACTAAATGTTTTCTATTATACCTAGTTTAATAAGCTATGTTGCGACCAGTACTTTAAATAGAGTATTGTACTATTTTGTATGTAGGTGTACTTTATAATCTATGACACCAATAAATTATGCTAAAATACTCTTTTATACAAAGAGCAAGAAAAATATGGTTTTAAGTACATATAAAAAAATAAAATTGAAAAGAACTCTTTATTTATGCTGCATACTACATTTTCGTTGCATAAAATAAATATACTTTTTTTGGCCTAAAAAAAGATTGAAACCCTTCTAAAATCTCAAGAGTAAATGTAGAATTTGAATTATTAAAATTAAATTTTAAAAAGGTTTCATTCAATTATTTGTATCATTTGATCTTAACCAAATAAAAACATTATAAACATATTGAATATGCAAGAAGATCATAGCAGGATCATTTTTATAATTCATTTCAACAAATCAGTCCATTTATTCTTTTGAAAATGTATGGTAGAGTGAGAGATCAAGTCACTCATACCTGCTTATAATGAACAATAAAACTGTAAAGTAAAATAGAAAATATGAAAAAATATGAATTACTAATACCTAATAGATACATATTTATTTAATTAGGAAATAGTATAAAATCTTTCAAACAAAGGATTGGAATTCTTGAGCTTTTCTTATTTTTCAAGTACTTCCTTCTGTAATAGATAAATGGAAAATCCAACGTGTCACTTAAGGGAATACATATTATTAAATAAAACAGCCGCATCATCATAGCTGGATACGAAAACTACGCCACAATAGAAATACCACGCATTATTATAGCTAGTAAACAAAAATTTACGTCATCGCTTTTCTTTGTTTGTTTGACGCTAAGCCAAAGGAGGATGAACTTTCATCACCGGATTCGGGAAAAAATAACACACAAATATGTATAGTTTTCACAACGGGAAAAACCGCAATATGGAAACGTCGACAAAACACACGAAACGTAAATTCACAATGTATGTTCTCTGCACTTTCATAATCATGTCACTTACCTCTTTGCGCTTTTTAGTTTTCCGCTTCTCGGCCATTGTAGGCAAGTTTTGTAGATGTAGACTTTATTTCTTGTTACAGTAACTATTGCTCTTACAATTTCGTTCCAAATCTCGTTTTGCTTCCTTTGAAGACTAAAAACATGACACGACTGACTGAGATTGACAGATGTGTGACGTTATGAATGACGTATAGCCAAAGTGACATTTAGATTTTTTCCCCGTTATGGGAAAGCCGAAGTCTACTAAGTCCATACAGCCTAGCCGAACAATAAAAGTTATCGTTACACATTGGAATTTGGAATTGATTCGAATGCGGGTGTTACGCATTCTGAGTATTTTAAATATTAAATAGCTTTCATAGTACTTTAGATATTTTTATAATAACTCGTCAAAGTAGTCGTCAAGTGCAAAAACTCTTGTAACAAAAATAAAAACCGACTTCATAAAAACAAAACACAAAAAAGTAAGAACTAATGCATATTCTTTATTTAACATTAGGTTTCGGTGCCATGCAGTCTCATGCATATTGATAGATCTAAGTTGTCATTTACTGCTTGGGTTGGCATACCAACAATAAAATACACAGTCGAATAGGGATGATCACTAATTATCAGGTAGATTATCAAAAAGTATTGGACACGTACTTTTTCTTTTTTCACATCATATAAACATTGCAGAGATATATTGATTTGAAAAGTCGCATGACGTCACGTTTTGGTACAATTTTCACTTAAGAGTGACGTCACGAGCCCCTACTCCCAAACTTTGACGCGTTATAACTTTCTAATTTTTTGGTCGATTGCCCAAAGAAAAAATATGTGTCAAATATAGAGAACCTCCTCCTTTTTGATCGTTCCACTCGCTTAATATACAATAAATTACGTCATGACTACTTACATTACGATTTTAAAGATTGCGCGGTTCCTGCTACCCTCGGTTAAGGGTTAAAGACTTTTATTATTATATTTATGGTATATTTAAGATACACTATAAAGTATTTATCTATAGGCCTACGTTGCCTGATTATAAACAAATAAATGAATAAAATTTATTATTACAATAATCCAAAAGACCCTACCGTACTAGCTTGCCAAGCGGTAGAATAGAAAAGACATTGGAACTTTAAATTCATTACGACCTTTGTGGTTATCAAGGTTCAAGGTGTCGCCTACTCAAACATCCTAGGTTGGAATCCCGGTGACCTAAATGTTTGTATGATGAACTAGTGGGTGGCCGCGACTTCGTATGCGTGGAAATATTGGTTTGGTTTTCCATGCAAATTTCCACCCCTCTTCACACCTTCTTAAAGGCTGATGACTAGCTTAAAAACTATCCTATTCCTATGTCCTTTCCCGGGAATCAAATGTTATTTCTATCGACGGTATGGATGATACGCCTATATATTTATATGACGCATGTAGTACCAGCCTGGTACTACATGCCAGCAATTTTATAAATTAACTAGCGGCCGCCCGCGACTAGGAATGCAAAATCTTTTGAAATATCGATATTTATATTGAAGTCAGGAAAATGTCGATATCCGATATATCGACCATTTTAACTCGATATTATCGATATATCGATATTTTTTTCTTTTTTTGCTTTGTATTAAGTTTGCAAAGCAAAAACCTAAAATTAAGGAAGCAAAGGTTTCTGAAATATCGATATTTATAATGTGGGCAGGAAAATATCGATATCCGATCCGATATATCAGCCATTCCAACATTTCCAACACGATATTTTCTATATTTTTATAGCGCTGTAAGAAGTATCAAATCAAAAGCAATTTCGGATCAAAGATATTTATTTTGTTTAAAATATTTTCACGCAACCAAAACCAGAATAGATAATCATATGAAAAACAATTGTTATGAATTAGTAAAACCTACACATCAAGGCTTCAGAATAGGGTAAGCCCAAAGCTTCCAAAATTACTATACCTATCTTACTTTCTTGACTTGGCGAGCTTAAAAAATTTACGATTTGTATAAGATTCTTAATTTTATTTTGTGTTATATTATAATGATATTAAATTTCAATTAATCAGTAGTTGACAATTATCTAGAAAGAAAGGCAAGGATTTTATTTAAGTGCATGAGTTACCATTAGTTATACGATTATACCTATATACGTTGGTGTCGATTCTGGCATGATTATCTTAATTTAAAACTAAATTTAACATCAGTCTCTCCTTTTCATTCTGTATAGAGAATGACAAGGATACACTGTTGTCAAATTTGATTTTAGGTTTAGAGAATCATGCCAGAATTCACACCAGTTTAGTATATTTCTTGGGGTTCAAGATTTTTTTAATACATCTATAAGCTCTTGCGATTTCAAAGCAATAGTTATTTCGATATTTTTCAAATTAGAAAGTCATAGCAGGTAAATTAATTGATATTATTGTGTTCAAAGTTAGTCTACGAAATATCGATATTTTGGAATTTCCGATATCGATATTATCGATATCAGTGAATTTTAAATAAATATCCATATTTTGGTCTCGATATTATCGATATTATCGATATTCCGCTATATCGTTGCAACCTTACCCGCGACTTCGTACGCATGGAGTTAGTTATTTGCACGTAATTGGTTCACTGCTCGTTCCCCGTAGGTGATAGCGTGATAATATGTAGCCTTTAAGTTCACCTAACTTCTTAATAATATTCGTGCCTAATTTGAAGTAAATCCATACAGTACTTTTTGAGTTCATCCCGGACATACATACAGACATACAGACAAAAATTCTAAAAACTATATTTTTGGCTTCGGTATCGATTGTAGATCACACCCTTAGTATTCTTTTAAAAAATGTTCAATGTACAGTTTTGAATACTATCATACCATTTATTAATAATAATATAATGACTTCTACAAACACACTTTTCATTTATTTTGTATAAATTATATGCCGTCTAGTCTGCGGGAACCGTAGTTAGTAAAAGTTATTAGTTAAACGACCTTGTTTTGTGTGACATTTGACCCAACTCCCGGATAGGAGACGTCTTCACGTAGGGTTACCAGATGAAAAAATCAAAAGTCCGGAGAAAAAGCTTGATTTCCATTGAAAAATCCTGAGATTTTTAGTTTGAGAATTTTCTCAAAAAGGTATTTAACAATTTAGAAAAGTCTTAATATTATCGTTTATATACATGCTGCTTATACTTTTAATTGAATATAATTTGAAGAGCTTAACATGTGGGGCATTTTATAAATCCATAATTATAAAAAAATCTTAACTAAAAATGTATCATGACATATAATATCACATCTCATAATTATTAAGTATGATAAAACTGATCAAGTACCTACTTGGATAAATAGGTACTGATTTTAACTGTGTAATTATCAAAGAAAGATTATTTTTAGTTTGTTTAAGTTTTTATTAAACAGATCTTTAAAACGTTAGCTGTATTTTATTGAAAAATCAAATAATCCTGAGATTTCAGGAGATTTGCAAAATCCAGCCGCAATCCTGAGAAAAGTTTTTAAAATCCTGAAATCTCAGGACAAATCCTGAGATATGGTAACCCTGTCTTCACGTCACTTATCTACGTCATGTCATGCATGTGAAGAACACGAAGGTAGGTACTAAAGCTTAGTATTTTTGTATAGTCGAATCTCACGTGCTCAGTAGAAATGTTGTTTAATAGCAATATTATATAATATTATTAAAGACAGCCTCTATAAAGATTTTTCTATGTCGAAATCGAATACCAATTTCAAGACTGAAGCAGTGAACTTTATTTAAAATTATTGGATTAACCATTTAAATAAATACTCGATTAGGAAGTGGCATGGCAGAAACAATAATGAATGGCCACCAGAAAGTAGAAGGTAAGAAAACCGTAAAAATCCGTTCTTTCCAACCATGGAGCACCCCCACTAGAGTCCGCATCACACAAATTTTGTTTGGAATCAAAATCGCCAAAGTCGGTGGGGTGCAGGGAGGTCAGCCCCGCTGTGATTGGACGCGTCAAGGTCAGATCATATACTCAGTGCAGCGAAGTGATGAGGGTAAGATCGATTTTAGAAAATATCGATATTTTCTATCGATAAACAATTTAGAATAGAGGCCTAGTACTTTGGTGCGCAAATGCGTAATCATACCCTCTCCACTTTCTTACAGCGTTCTAATTACATGACGCGACTAGTAACTACATATAATTTAATATGTAAGCAACACAAAAAAAAACACGTCCAGGACAAGAAGTATTAATGCAACGATATTAACTACCCTAGATACAACAACACGAACAAAATCGTGGCCGAAACGTGTCCAAAAGGTACATTGGAGGTCCGTAAGATGATCGCATGGTCAAAAACAATATAATGCCTTATTTAAACATTGAAAGTCACCTTTAATGCATACGGCATAAGGTCTTAATTAAAATGCATGCGTCAAGTTCGTAAAATTTTACGATTTAGTGTTATATGTGAAAGAATATAGACCTTATTTTTTTTACTTTTCACGCGTAATTCTGAATGCGCTGTTAACAATATAGCAGGTACAGACCGCGAAGAAAAGAGATGGCTAAGGGCGACGTATAACCGACCATGCATTTGAATATCACAAATATTTTTAATTAAATCAGTTTATAGTAAGTATTACAACAATAAAATTTGCTTTAAAGGCGTTAATTAAAAAACATTAATTAGATACCCGTCGAAAAAACGACACTTTACGTACTATTAGTATTTTTGTGCATTTTTTCACGGAACTCTTTGGCATCTTGACTTTTCAACGGTCCGCGTGTGACTGTGTACTAAGAAGTGCTTGAGTGGAGTTCAAGCACTTCTTGATTGGGACCACAGACTATTTAGATATTGGGACACATTTTGAGCGGTCGTGGTGTATCTAGGGTATTTAATATCGTTAATTCTATGTCTTTATCTAGGTCATAAACTATGCGCACTTAATTTCATACAAATCCGTTTAACCGTTTTAGCGTGAAAGAGTAACAAATATGCATACACATTTTCGCGTTTTTAAAATTTTATTAGGATATGTTTGACTTCAATCAAATAAAAACTGTTGGTTGTATACTTATGACATCTATTATTGTATACGATGAAATAAATAGTTTTTATTTATTTTTTCCATTTCCATAGCTGACAAACTTATCGACAAACTTACGCGTTGAGACATGAGCTGCGTCTGAGTCATTAGCAATACACGTGCCGGTGTGAGAGCGAGATAGCATATATGATGTAGTCCATGCGAGAAAGGGATAGTGTAAAAAGACATCAACGCGTTCACCAAAAAATAAATACATTAACAGCAATTTAATATAACAGTATTTTTGTCTTTTTGTAATGCATTTAAACTAACCAGTGAAAAGTAATACCATTTTTTTGAAGACTGGAAGTTGTACTGGACTTTCCACACAATTTAATTGCACAGTACGGCATTTTTTACAGTTTTTTAACACGAAAACGAGAGAAGCAGTTCGACCAACGCTCGGTTACCGAATGAAACGATGTATCGCGACGTCTGTAGGCGTGCCTCACGCATAGGTAATATACTACTTAAGCTTGGCGTAAGCGCTTGCCCTTGTATGCGGACTCTAGTGGGAGTGCTCCGTGTTTCCAACCCACGGAGTGGTCCGAGCATGCTAAGGTTTGAAACTTTGAATAAAATGAACTTCTAAACAGAAGAGGTCATTGAATTCGATTTTAATTTGGAATTTCAGTTGTTCGTCTTCCACCTATTAATGTCCCCACTGCAGGGACACAGGACTTCCATATGGATGGAATAAGGAGATTGGGCCGTGACGTGACCCATCACGCAGGCCCAGTGCAGATTGGTGAGTGCTAACGACTTCAGATGCAGCCGGAACCAACGGCTTAACGTGTCTTCCGAGGAGTAACTCGTGAAACTAAGTTTTTGGTCGCCCATCCAACGACCGAGCATTGCGAAAGTTGCTTAACTTTCAAGATCGCAGGCTTAGTGCGCTAAGCCCTGCTCTATCGAGCTTCTCTTAAGTTGTTCATTCAGTTTGCATTCTATATTTAATAATGAATTGAGTGTAATCTATTCTTTGAGCATGTAACTACAGAATTCTGTATTAAAGTATAAAACAAATGTGAGCTGCCTACTGTATTTATAATAATATATAGTTTATTTTTGAAACGAAGTTGCTTATCGCACTTGGCGGATTGAAGCAAGGCGAAAAAGTGTAAAAAAATCCGTCAGGACCGAAAAAATCCGTGCAGTTCTATTCTGTGAAATTTTCCCACACGAATCCGATGAGGGCCCGCGCGAATCCGATAAGGACCCGCGCGAATACGTTAAGGACATGCGCGGTTCCGATATAAATCTGCGCATGAAAATTTTAAAAGATAGGCACTGCTGTTTCGTAGCGTACCTATTATATCACAGAACAGAGAAAGAGGTTAGAATGGCCTTGTGGGCGGGGCAGGCGCGTCCCAGTTATGAGCAAATGCTCATAACCTAACCGTTACGCGCGATCGCGTCGTTTAGTTGCTCGCGCACGTTCAGTGAGAGAGTATTGTGATTATCGCTTAAAATATGCCTTCGTGTGCTGTAATTATTTGCAAAGCAAAGAGTCAAACATCAAATCTACCTAAAGCAGGAATTTCTTTTCATCGGTATGTATAAAACTTCTTAGTTAGACTGATATTTTAGTAAAAATTCGTGAAATACTAATTATACGATAAATCACATATATATTTTCATAAAAATATTCATTGCTGACAAAGTACGCTCGTCATTCTTTCGACGACGTTCAAAACACGTAATGTAGTAAGGTTCGAGCAAGAATGACGCATGGACTACAAAGCGCTGCACGTGGCCGCATGCAGTACAAGGTCATTGCACACAGTAGGTACAAACTACCACAACTTTAGTGGTGTCTTGCGTCGTACACTTTACATTGTCGATAGATTTTATCGATGGAATTTTAGCACCTAATAATGGAATTAAAGTAACTTTTATAAATAAATAAAAGCTGATTGTAAATATATATACAATATAAATATAAAGCTAAATAGTTTGTTTGTTTAATTGGTTGAAAGCGCTTTTATCAGGAACTACTGATGCGATTTAAAAAATCTTTTTGTGTTGGGTAGTGCATTTATTATATAAAAATATGCGAAAGTGCAGAAACTGTAATACGACAACATACAGATAATTTGAAAAATGTCCAAAAACAAATTTTTGTCCCAAAAATATTAAAAAAGTTTATTGGCACTTCATTATTTGATGACATATCATTTCATCAAGTCGGTGAATTCCCATATTCTAACCACGTAACAGATTTAATGAAAGTGGTAATTGACAAATACATAGATATCCGTCTACATTTCTTATTGAAAAATAACTTTCAAAAAGAAACAAAGCGTCACCTTTTAAATAAATATATATTGTTTCAAGGTTAATAAATAACTATCTGTTTTTTCTGTATTTTTACTGACTTTGACAGGATACAAAAATTACCATACTATCAAGTCAAGTCCAACTCACACTTGGCATATTTAATATCGATAATATTTCATCGACTCAGTGCTCACCTCTAGCGAAAAATCGGTGTGAACGAATGAACGCTCACAGACACGGCTGTTGTGTGTTGTGAGCGCTGATTCGTTCGGTTGCTTGATGTCGCGTCGTTTGATTGACTTATTATCTGTTAGCTGGAAGTGTAGTGGGGGCGAGCCGGCGTCATCGGTTTTCATACTGGCGATCGCTCATCACCCTTCTAACCTCTTTCTGTGTTCTGTGTATTGTATGTTTTGTAGTTGTGTACTATTTATTTTGAACTTCGTTCCAACCGAGTGTACGTTCCACACCACGACACTCACGTTTGCTTTTTTGTCTAAATATTTCGATTGTTTGCGTCAGGCATCCATTAGGTTTACGGTAAAATTACTTAATTAGGTAGCCATCACAAAATACTTACCGACCACGAAAAGTGTTTTTTTATCTTTAAATTATAAGTAATTTAAACTGAGAGTCAATTAGAGAATTCCACTAATTATATTAACGTATGAAAACAAAACAAGTAGGTTATAACGAAAAATGGGGACTTTTACCCTTCGTAATACCTATTTATCAATGCGAAAGTTTGTATGGGTTTTTGTTATTCTTTTAGGCAAAAAACACTAAACGGATTCGGATGAAATTGGTACACATATAGTTTATGACCAGCCGGTCTATTCACTAACTTTTTTGAAATTTACAGTGTGTATCTGCAGAGAAAATTGCAAATCTATCGATGCTTTTCAGAACAAGTATCTAAGGGCGTTTAAAGAAAAAGCAGTAGTGGATCACTAAATAGCTCGGTGATTATCACTTCCATCTGTCAAAAGCAGTTAGCGAATAGGCCTACTGGATTTAGACAAAGGATACTTTTTATCCCGGCAAAACTAAAGTTAACGCGGTTATCGCGCCCACTAGTATTAAATAGTATAATATAAATTGGTAATTTTCTTTTCAGGGCAGTATCCAGATAGTATCATCGTCGATGATATTGAGATTCCAGTTCCTTGGGGACATGTAGCCGCACGTTGGTGGGGACCTCGTAACAAGCAACCTATAATCGCCTTACATGGCTGGCAGGACAATGCTGGTACATGGGATAATCTTATCCCTTTGCTACCTGCTACAACTTCGGTACTTTGTCTTGATCTGCCCGGTCACGGTTTATCGTCTTATTACCCAAAAGGAATGATCTATAACACATACTGGGATGGAATATTTTTTCTTCGAAGGATCATAAAACACTATAATTGGAATAAAGTCACTTTGATAGGACATTCTCTCGGTGGCGGCATCAGTTTTATGTACGCGGCGTCATTTCCTGAAGAGGTTGACAGAATTATATGCATTGACACTGCCAGTCCAGCAGTAAGAGACCCTCAAGATACAGCAAGGAATACTGGCACATCAATCGAAAAACTTTTAGCGTATGAAGATATGTCAGAAGAAAAAATTCGACCATGTTACGACTATAATCTCATGATTGATATTGCATACGATGCATACAATGGTTCTCTTTCTAGAAAAAATTGCATGGTCATGATGAAAAGAGGAATGGCCTCCGCTCCCGCAGACATGAAAAAAGGGGGATATTATTTCAGAAGGGATCCTAGACTAAAAGTGTCTGGAGTAGGAACAATAGGCATAGGTACCGCTTTAGTGTATGCTAGTAGGATCAGGTGCAAAGTTTTTAATATAAGAGCTATACCTGGTCTGAAACGGGAAAGACTAGATTACTATTTAGATGTTATTGAAAAGATGAAAGAGAATACAGATGTACGATACGAAGAAGTAAAAGGGACACATCACGTGCATTTGGAAACACCCGAGAACATAGCGCATCTTATACGCGAGTTTTTGAAGGTATAATTCATACTCATACCTAATCACAATATGGGCTCGGCCACAACGTTATGGTGAGACGACGCGACGTAGTGAAATCATAATGTCAAAGGTATATAAGTACCTACTTACCACTGTTATATCGCAAGTGGGACTTAAAAAACTAAATAATAAATACATAAGTAGCTAAAATATTTCTTTTAATAAACGGTGAACTTACACCACATAATTATTTTTAAACTTAGCAGAGCTTGAAGAATGTAAAGGCAAAAATATACTGTTGTCGTGTTTTGTTGTGTTGTGATTGTGACGCTCTGATGCGTCACAATCATTGGAACTATACTTGTGTGTCGCGATGTGTCGACATCGTTCTCACTCTAACCGTACTAAATGTATGAAACCGATAACTCCCTGACGCGTCACAATCACAACACAACCGACAGATAAGTGTAGTTCTGCCATAAGACATAAATAAGGGTAAAATTATATGGTGATCTCAAAACAATTGCGCATTTCAGTTTTTCAGTGCAACGGACGTTTCCGTAACTCGACGTCTTTTATGGTGCCGGCTTTGCATGTGGGTGGTGTATTACCTGAGCCATCTCAGCTCCGCTAAGCCCCTAATGCATTCACATTGGTGACTGCCCCATAACGGAGTGATTACTTACTCAGTGATTACCCCCTTGGAGATTTTCCGGTAAACCGAGGTAGGTATTGCGCCCGGTATTTATTGAATCCATGGTCGACTAGAAAGCAGTATCGCTGCTATCCTACCGACAAATGTATTCACAATTGTAACATTATAAAATTATTCAAAATTACTGACCCGCCCTCACTTCGCTTTTGTGTGCAGCTGTAGTGTAGACTATAGTTTTTGTTCAAAGGCTTGTATTATACATAATGACTTTCTTCATAATAATTTTAAACCTTCAATTCTAAGTAAAAAAATTGTTGCGTAGTTTAGGACCTGTTGTACCGAATGCAATACACCATTGCACAGCTGTTCCGATTTGAAAAAATATTTTTGTATAGTAGTATTAGTGAATTTATCGAGGAAGGCTATAGGCTATAGTATAACATCAGGTTACGACCAGTAGGAGCGGAACTTCGATGAAAAATGTTGCAAAAACGGGTAAAAATATTCCATTTGTGAGATTACGTTGTGTGTATAACGGAATTGTTTCCCTTTAAAAGGTAGAGTGTCTAATTAATCGTGACCCTCCAAAAGAGCGCGCAAAAATTCTGTAGCTGTAAACACCGCCTTTTTAGAGACAAACACATTTGATAATATAAATTAACAGATCAATGATAATATAATTATAACCAACTTTAAAAAAGGGTTCTCATACTGGTATATTTTTTACGTAATATTTCTGAAATATGTATAACTATATAAGTACTATTAAAGCTAAATTAAAACATTTACAAGCGGGGTGCCATGCTTGTCAATAGATCTGAGTTGTCTTTTAATAGAACTTGGGTTTGTAGAGACTAGATTTTTCTCAAATCGTAATATATGTAGGTAAAGGATCGACATGTATTATTATTTATTTTTTGTGGTTTTGCATTTATGTAGTCGTTATTTTTTAAAGTACCTATTGTACTGTGTAAATATTGCCTACCTACCTATTTTATTGTGTGTTAATATTTTCTTTAATTTCTATATTGTCTACACTCTCTGAAAAAAACCAACAGCCATGTTTACAATAATAACTGATAATAGTAAAAGAAATAAAATACCCAAAATAAACAAAAGTATCAAAACCCACCCATCCAATAACTCACGAATTCGCAACGTCACAGTGTGAGTTCTAATATTGCCATATTCAAAATTTTGTAAAATAGGAGGTTCATTATTCATTAGCCAGACTTTTTATGTATAGATTCAAGATGGTCAGCTCACCTGTTTGAAATTTCTGCAACATAGAAAATCATGCTGCGGTTCATTTCAAGTACAGATAAGTAAATATGTTGTTTCAAGACCTTTGAAGTACTTTTGACGAAGAAACCATCCCGCGTGACTTGAGAAAACTTTTAAAAAATAACGACACCTACATTCCGTTATACAGATTTGTAAAAGCTACAGTCAAAACACTAAGGAAGAAAAATTTACAGGCAGGGTTGTATGGACTCAAAATCCTTTGCCCGTCCAAACAGGGACAAATAGACCAAAAAACAAAATTCAACCGACAGATCACTGAACTTCCATACCAATTCCATACTGTCCCGAATTAGGTGTGCCTTTTGTACCAACCATAATGAAAGAAAAACATACTACCAATATAAGTAGGAAATGTTAAAATAGTGATGTCCCTTACCAGATATCGATAAAAAAATAATGCTTCGTGGTTAGGTACTCATAAATCTTAAACATTTTGTACTTTGGGAGCAAGGTCTACTTGCAGTAATATTGCTAAAATTTCGATTTCACTAAAACAAGGTTCAACCATGGAAACAGGTCAAAACTAAAAAAAACTACCTTAATCTAGATAAATCTTATATAATTTCAAGTGGAAATTAAACCCACTTGAAATTATATAGGATTAATCTAGATTTAGTAAAATTGAAATAAGTAAAATTGCTGCTGGTGAACCCAACAGCAATATATCCCAACACAGTACGCCAAGCAACTACATATTCCCTCAGTAGAAAAAAATACAATTATATCTAAAACCGAAAAAAAAATCTAGATTTTCCCTTCTGATGATTTGCTGTGAATAGATTTATTTATTTTATTTATTCAAAACAAAAACAAAATAAATTATAGTCTGGACTGTGCTGCCCTTGTAGCGCTGTGAAAGTGAAATAACTACGCCATTAGTTCGCAAACAGAGCCATGTGGTAATGGAGTATGAATTCATGCCAGTTGGTAACGGGTGGTAGGTGGTAGTTCTATCATAGTGGTCAGTCAAGGAAGAGTAGAGGGGTCCTTTCGTCTGGTGGGTCAGTGCGTCCGAGTGGGTCAGCGGGTCCTTAAGAAGTCACTCGGGGAAACAACGACCTGGAAAATTAAAAAACAGGTATGGCCAAAACTTGTACTCTATTAATAGTTGTCATTTATTTATAAGAAGTAAACAAAATTAATTTGTTTTGTGAAAATTTTTATTCTAGCTAATCATAATTCATTGTTCCATTTCTGGATGTACCAATATATCCCCAAAAAATGAAAATAAATCAAATAGCCCAAAATTTTATTCCTTTCCAAAGAATATTAACTAATGATAAGATTGGTTTACCCCATTGTTGGGTATTGCTAGTTTTGGATTTGACGCTTTCAGGAGGAATTGCTAAAAAAAAATAAGAATGAAATTAATAAAGCGTAGATGTGCTTACATTTTCCTAAGGGACTAGCCTTGCTTTTGCAAATTGTATTTGCAACATTTTCTTTGCAGTCAAGTTGAAAAAATAAAAACATCAATAAAATTACCCGTAAGGTACATCGAAAAATTAACTAATAATAACTATTATTACTTAGACTCCGAAAGTAATGTTAGGTTTTTTCCATTATGAAAGAATAGTGTGCGCCTCGTAAAACATTTTGTATGTAAGGACATGCATTACGGGCTAAGCACTTTAGGGGTAAGGCAGACCAAGATCACGGTGTTTCGCGGTGGACAAAGTCAGTTATCACAACCCCTTTCCATTAAAAAATAGGGTGTCATGGGGGCAGAGAAGTGGTAATACCATTCCTCTGAAAAATTCAAGTCCTGTGTGGCCTTACATATAGTACAGGCACTAGTAGGATCATGAAGATGGGGGTTAACAAAAAAGGGTCCCATACAAACATTGTTCCTTATCAACTCCACAACCCATTTCCATCAAAAAGGGTAGAAAACATCAGAATTTTTGTAAAAATTGTTGAAATGAATTGATTGAAATTGGAAACAGAGGCCCAAGTACGAGTTTTTGACAGCTTCGTAAAGTATCGTAGTATCGTAATGGTCAAATTTTGTATGGAAAAAGCTAGTTTATACTTGGTGTCAGGGGCGCTGCTTAGTTTACATAGAAACTTTGAAGGGTTCTAAAAGATATTTCGATTTCAACTCAAGCCACGTTAATGGTGCCATACATCAAATTAATTTGATTCGGCTAGTAGTTGAGAAGTACAATATACGAATTCGACTCCATTATATAACGAAAAAAGTAAATTTGCAAAAATCTGGAGATTTTAAAAGGCAAGTTTATCGTAAAAGTTGTGCAAGTTAGTGGAATGTGATTTTTAATTTTTGATAATAATCTTTAGTCTTGTGTTAACCTGGTCATTTTAATAGTTTTAACTATAAATATATATATATATATATATTTATTATAGTTTTATTATCATTTTTTTAAATATTAATTAAATAAACATTGTCTGCATTATTAATTACAGTGACAAGTGGTTTATGGTAACTAAAATAAGACACATGGACGTTCGTAGAAACGTGGTTCACGAATCTTGAAAATACCGCATCAATGTTTGTACTTGTACCTCGTTGTCCCCATTGCTCTATCAGAAACAATATCTAAATTCAGTTCAGATTTTAAAAAAAATATTAAATCAATCCGTCATCTTTGTTTGTCAAGTTGCGCGACATAGGATGCGCACCAAAAACGTAACGAGGTCATTCATCGATAGATTTTACTCCTCTCATTTTTCTCATACCGGGCTCCTTATATATGCAAATCGATTCTTAAGGAGTAAACTCCAATAAATAAATATAATATCTAGAATTGACACGCATTTAATTATATAAATTTATTTCTTCGATAATAAATTGACTATTCACTTCACTATTCAATAGTGAATGTCAAAACGGCTGTCATCATAACGTCATTGCAAAATATACCCACAGTTTTTTGGTATCAAGGCATACGATTTAAATCATTGTTTTGAAGTACCTGACTACAATCTAAATCCTAACAGAGATACTCAACTCGATGTAGACTTAATACTTTTGTTTTAGCAGGATTGTATTTTTTATCTGGTAGTTGTCACAAAAGGCACACCCAATTTATTTTGTTAGAAGTGACGACGGCCTGGCTGCGGCCAATCAATGAGTTAAATTTTTCATTTTCTTGAATTAAAATAAAAACCTAGTCTTATTACTACCGCAGTGTCGTTGGCAGGTGTTTTAATCACCGTTCTACATAATCACGCGTCACGGTCGTGCAACCTATACGTGTCGTGTGTTACATGGATAATCGTGATATACCAAGAAATGTGTTAAATTTTATTCTTTTTCACTTTGTGGTTTTTGTGAATTTACATAGTGATTAAGTGATTTTAAGATCATGGCACAAACTATATTAAATGGACACCAAAAGGAAGAAAGTAAGTATCTTGAAAGTCAACCATTGTAGATGTAAGTTATTCCATTTTGTAATTATAAAGAAACTTTTATGCAACAATATTTTAGTCCACTTGACAACTTTATAGGTCACCTTTAAGTGTCAATACAGAATCTTTCAATATGAGCTGAGTGGGTTAGGTAATGACAAATTGATACCAATTTTTTTTTCTTTGTAGGTACTAAATATCTTTGAAATGTTTCATGCAACTTACATTTTTCCCATATTCTTGCCCTTGTACAAATTTCTTGTTCCTGTTCTTCTTATCTGTTTTGTTGTATGTATACTAAATTAGTAAATAAATTAAAAAATACTTTTTTGTTGCAAGTAATTGTCAAAAAAAAGATGATAATTAAAGAATGATAATGTATGATGCAACTAAAAGTGATATCTTTACTCTTTTACAATTAACAATGACAAAACAAACTGCTGCAAATCCATTATTCATGTGCATTGTTCCTTCAAATTATTTAAATCAACTATTCTACAGAAGAACAATGTTATGCCTAAATGTTACCTGGTTTACATAGTTCCAGTAATTAAAAGAACCAATTGACTTATTTGATGACTGTATATAATACAGGGAGAAAAAAACAACCCTTGCTGAGTTTCTTGCGGTTCTTCTCAGTACAAGGTCTCCTGCCGTAGATTTTGGAACCGATGTAGATTTTCGTCATTCACAAGTGCTTGTAACAGCCTAAACTGAATAAACAGAGTACATAAAGTATGCACCAAACAATTATTACAATTATAGGGAATTTCAGAATAAAAAAAAATCTTTTGCACTAATTAAAATCTTTATAATTTTAAAATATTTGATTCACATAGTAAATTTAGCGGCATGATGGAAAAGTGATTAGCACTCCGCTGGCAATCATATATGTTGAGTTAAAATCCTTAATGGCCAATAAATTTTTACCTTGAGCCCCTTCGTCTCATCAGAAGGCACATTAATCTGTCAGTCCTAGTAGCATCTGCAGAACTTACCAATTTGCACCGGGAAGACTTATGTGGTTAGTTGTGGCACTGTTGGGGTTCCAATTAGCTAATGATGATGATTCTTTAGTTAAATGTGGACATATAAATAAGGCTCAATAAGTTAACTAAACCAAATATTGGATGTGATTGTATTAAAAGATTAATAATATTTTAAAATAATATTTTTTTTAATATTTGTTAATCAATGAATAAATCACAGGTGACCATAATTTTTTATGTTCATTAGTAAATGTAAATGTCATGCAACAGTCTACTGATGTAAAAATGTGTAAGATTTACATATTCATGACAATAACAACAAAAGTTCAATGAACAATGACAGATTTTGTGTTCTGCAGTGAAGTGCCTCTTTTTTCTCTAAAAAGATTATGAATAGGTGGTTTAAAGTAGCTTCAGCCTTTACAATTTTTTTATTTACATTTGCAGCAGAATCATGTTTTTGAACTTAATGCCAATATGCCAAGTGAATATTTGACTGCTAGACAAACTAGAATCTTAATAACATTACAACAATTAATTAATCAATAATCTTTAAGTTTAAATTAAAGTAGGTAGCATTTCTCTATTTACATCAGACAGTGCATGAGCCATGTAACTATGGTTTTCTGACATTAAAATCAGTAAATTTGCCTGAACTATAGGCAATGTAGGCATGCTGGTGTGTTTGTTGAGGGGCATTGATTAATGCTCCACTGCTTATGTACCTGTCACATAGCCTTTTCATTGTCTTTAGTAAAAAAAATAAGTATGATAAATCCAATATAAAATTAAAATTGGTATTGTAGATCTATGTAATCAATGTCTTTTATTTTTTAATCATACCAATATTGTTATTGCATATCATCATCTGCTTTTTAGAATTTATTGTTATCTATAAGATTTGGCCTATAAATTCATCAGGATAATATTCTTGTAATCTGAGATAGAAACTGTATTTATGTTTTGATATTAATGCCTGGTTCTGGTTCTGTGCATTCTTTCTTAATTACACATTATTATCAATGATAATTATCAATATGAAATTATCTTGATATTTATCTAGTGCAACCCTGATTGAATAAAAGTACTAATATATAATAACCTTTAATAATAAAATTTAATATTCAATAAGATTTCTCTGATTAACATCTGTTCTATATTTACAATTAAAAAATTAAAATTGAGCTATCAAATAAGTTAAAAGTAGATGGACAATAATGATGACTAATAAATAAATAAATGGTGTAAATGCACGAAGGCACATAAACTACATAGGATCATTCAATGTGGAGATTATCGCAGGAAAGTTTTGTCAATTCTTAATAATACTAAAATAAATTGATTGACAGTAACAGTTCCTTTTATACATTATATTTCCAAGATAATATTGTTGATGATCAAAATAGTCCCTATTTTAAAAATATGCATGCATATGGTTAATAATATATTTAACCTATATCTAAAAAAATCACGGGCAATGTACATGTTAGTATAAGTGTGGTTTCTTCTAAATTTTTTTTGTCATTGAAGTGATGCAAGTATTTTTACTTCTATGTTTTTAATTTCATTTGGTATTTGCGAATATTTATGGATATACTGTGAACTTATTAATTGATCCTTTTAAGTTTTTTTTGTTGGTGGACCTGCTTACTCAAACTATCATTTAAATGAAAGCCACTTTGTCCTTAAACTATTGACCTAAATTCATTTAAATTAAATACAAAATATAGAGCACAAAAATTATCTGCTCAATAAATAAAAACAATAAAAAAATAAAGTTTTAATCACATATATTTAAATTTAAACAGCTCTGCTGAACTATTGACTTAATGGCGCTTCATTTGTTTTTCCTTTCCACTGTGGATATATTTAATTAGTTACTAGTTTATTAGTAAATATTATGTACTTAACTAATATATTTACTCTTTTTCCAGATTTACCAGCTGGTGTCATCGTAGATGAAATTGAGATACCAGTACCATGGGGGCATGTCGCCGGCCGTTGGTGGGGACCACGTAACAAGCAGCCAATGATCGCATTACACGGCTGGCAGGACAACGCTGGAACATGGGACAATCTCGTCCCATTACTGCCCGTAACAACATCGGTGCTCTGCCTCGATCTGCCCGGCCACGGCTACTCTTCCCCTTACCCGAAAGGAATGCTCTATTACATATTTTGGGACGGCATTGTCCTCCTCCGACGGATCATAAAACATTTTAATTGGTCCAAAGTGACTTTAATGGGACATTCGCTCGGTGGCGCCCTTAGTTTTATGTATGCGTCGTCGTTTCCCGATGAAGTAGATAGAATAATTTGTATCGACATTGCCAGTCCTGCCGTCAGAGAACCCTCAGTGACAGCCAAGAATTTGGGCAAATCAATAGAAAAAGTTTTGGAATATGAAGACTTACCAGAGGATAAGATACCTTGTTACGACTATGATGAAATGATCGATATTGTATGTGATGCATACAAAGGTTCAGTGTCCAGGGAGAATTGTAAAGTGCTAATGAGAAGGGGAATGGCACCAGCACCTGCACATACAAAGAAAAAAGGCTATTATTTCAAAAGAGACCCAAGACTGAAGGTTTCAGGCTTAGGAATGATGTCCATTGATGCCGCATTAGAACATGCAAGCAAAATTAGATGCAAAGTACTCAATTTAAGAGCGATACCGGGACAGAAATGGGAAAGGCTTGATTACTATTTGGATGTTATTCAGAAGATGAAGGAGAAGGCTGATGTTCAATATATAGAAGTTGAAGGAACTCATCACGTACAATTGGATGCCCCAGAAAACATAGCCCAACTCATAGAAGACTTTTTAGAAGAATATTGACTTCACTTAGCAGACAGGGCTTTGTGATATATCGTAAATCATGTGATTGAAGCTAATTTTGTCTTCGTTAGTGATAGTTTGCGCAACGCAATATTTTATTTATTTAGGCAAAAATATTTCGTGGAATTCAATTTCATGTTTTCATGACTTTATGGCAATTTCACCTGTTTTAGATGAATCTTAAACAAAAACAATAGGGTGGGTGGAATTCTCACATGTTTTCTATTAAGTTATTGTTTATTTAATTTAGAAAAAGCAATTAGAAAATTCGTTTCACGAAACCTACAGGGAGAATCAGCAAATGGTCCTATAGAAAGACAGGCAAAGAGTATTATTTGTGTAAAGTAACTTGACCAATTATTTATTGAAAAAAAAAAAGGTTTATTTTAGTTATCAAATTAGTGAAAAAATTAATGCTCAGTTAATTCTATTCTTGTACTAACTAATAAATTTGATTTAATACTGCTGCCACGGCAGTGCTAGTGTCTTGGTGATGGTTTTCCGTTAGAATTAGTTATCAATATCGTCTTCAGAACAAAGATCTATAGGTAAGGTCACACAAAGCTTATATATACATTATTGACATAATAAACAAAGTAACAGGTTGAACTTGGTTGGCTAAAGTTATAATTTTCTGGTTATTTCTTTAAGTCGAATGCTTTTAAAATATATGCCAGTTTTAAAAAAAATATGTGGCCGTTAAAAATATGTGGAGCGTTAGATTTAAAATACGTCGCTAAGCTATAGACGCAAGTGGTTAGCGCGTTCGGCTGCGATCGTTGAAGTTAAGCAACTTTCGCAGTGGTCGGTCATTGGATGGGTGACCATAAATTTAATAACATGAGCTCCTCCGTGCTTCGGAAGGCACGTTAAGCCGTTGGTCCCGGCTGCATCTGCAGTCGTTAGCACCTACCAATCCGCACTGGGCCCGCGTGGTGGGTCATGGCCCAATCTCCCTATTCCATCCATAGGGAAGGCCTGTGCCCCAGCAGTGGGGACATTAATAGGCTGATGATGATGATGATGATGATGAAGCTATAGACGAAGATCGATAATTCGATATGAAGTAGATACAATTATGAATGAAAAATATTATCAATCGTAATGAATTGGCCAGATTATAGTTGCGGATATCGACTATTATTTGATTTTTTATCAGATAAACGCCGATTACCTATTATCATTGGAAATTTGACGTGATAAATTTAACAATTTAATACTTACTGATTGCACACCGGCTGTAACATATAGTATTTGATAAATAAGTAGGTATGGATTATTTTGGGTTTCATTCCCAAATACAATAATTTTACTTGCTAATAGGTCTGTACTGAACTAAAAAGTTAAGTTAAATTGCAACCAGAGGGTTTCGGACTTCAATTTTCTTCCTTACGCCCAGCGTTCAGCGCTTAAAATACAACGGTGCTACTACGGCTTGGTTTGATTACAGTGCTTTTAAAAAGCGATCGTTCGAACGAAGCCGAGTAGTTCAGATTTAATGAAGACACGAGAAGAAGAGAGGTAATCGCAAAGAACTAATTACTAAAACTAGGAAACCATCTACGGGTTTTTTACACTCAACGTGATAAAGTCGCTTATCAAGTCTATTTTATGGATCGCGGCAAACTTCTTTAGCAAAACCACACAGAAATTAACTTGCGCAGTACCTGTACGTTTTTGTATGTAAAATTGCTACTGCTTGTCTATGATCGTTGTTCAAGAAGTGTGCCGGGATGTATGTAACGTCGGCATTGTGTACCATTTTTATTTTTGTTTCAATCACTCTGTTATAATTAATAAGCAAAGGAGAATAGTGGGCCTTGTTAGCGCCTTTATTAATGTAATATTAAGATTGATAATCGTAGTTCGAGTGCTGGCATAATAACGCGTTGTTTTGTAGTATTGAATATGGGGAATCAAGAATAAGTTTGCTTCGGTTTATTCCGTGTTATATTGTCACATAATAATGTTCATTGTATATACCATTATACCAACCACTCTTCTTATGGTCCGTGATCACATACGGTATTCACTTAACAGTTTTACTGTAAAGCGAGTAAAAATCAAAGCGTGGACTGCAAAACTCATAACTCGAAGTCTAGTTTTTGTTGTCTTACAAACTAGACTTCGAGTTATGAGTTTTGCAGTCCACGCTTTGATTTTTACTCTTATAAATAAAGTTATATTCACAAACGGTATTACTCGATAGTTTTATTCTAATGACTCGATTATACTTGTTCGTTAGCCCGAATGCGAGTGCCAATGGAATTCGGGTAAACGACGAAGTTTAAACCGACGAAGTCGAGTATGCCCGTATTCGGGTAGATTTCCTTTTGTTTAACCCGACACCGTCTTCCAGCCCGTATTTCAGTGTAAATATTGCTTTGGGTGCCCGAATTCAAGTAATGTCTTTTGTGCACCCGAATTCGGGCTAACGACCAAATGTAACAGAGTCATAAAGCGAGTGAAAATCAACGTGTGGATTGCAAAACTCACAACTCGGAGGCTAGTTCGTAAGACGGGGTGTTGAATTTTACTTGCTCGGACCATAACAGTAGCGATAGGTCCTGGTTTCGAATCCTGGTAGGAGCATCTATTTGTGCGATGTGCACATATATTCGGTCTTGAGTCATGGATGTTTAAATACTTATGTGTTAATATACAACGATTTTTTTAATTGTCGTTATTAGGTATATAATATAGAAAAGTTATTTGGTTTCCATACAACAAGCTTTGCTTAGTTAATATAATTCTTGTGTTGTCTGAAATTATTATTGTCACTAGGATTATTACTGAATAATGTACGTATAAATGTAGCTATCTTACTGCGGAATCAACAAAGATTCACGTTTTGTTCCTTGCGCATCATTGAAGCGACTTAAGCATATTCTAGACTGATATAATCCAGCGTCCCAACCAAGGTGACCTTGGTGGGAAGTGGGTTTCCATCCGCGTTATGATTTTCGGCTACACGGATATAATCCACGCGCCAACACGCAATCGCGAGCCGTCTTCTGGAATACGTATGCACTTCTATCATGCGCGGACTGTATTAGTAACCGTGTTGAAGAAAGGCCTCCAAATTTGTCTAAATTTCGATTTGTGGGCTTTGCCTTAACAGTTTTGTGTGCAATCAACGACGAAAAAAACAAAAAAGAGAATGTGGGTGAAGCGTTGGTTACAACAGCGAATGATTCTCAGCCATTTTAATTCATTCAAACTTAATGGAGTTATTGGACTTTAATGATATTCATAACTTCCTAAGAATACGTGCACGCATACGTGCGCATCCGCCGACTGCCACAGCGTAAGGCGTTGAGCAGAGCAGACGACGGGGCGGGGCGGGCATTTTGTCCGCGAAGCAATAAAGACCGCGTCTGCCCGTCGATGTCTGCGGCTGCCCGCGCCGCATACACAAAGCACACTACGGGCAGAGGCGGTCAGTTTAGAACGTTCGTTCTAGTGAATAGTCCATCACTAATAAGCGCGTGGCGCGGACTGAGCTGACCGCCCCGCGCCGCCGTCTGCGTTACTGCATATAAACTGGTTTGTATGATCCACGGCGGGCAGCCGCGGACATGCCGCGCCGCCACTGCCCGCCGGGCACCTGCGGCGCGGTCTTTGTTGCCCTCTGTGTGCGTTTGAAGTATAGGATTCACTTTGTGCTATTATTCGCGGCGAAATTGACCGGCCCGCCCCGCCCCGTCGTCTGCAAAGTGCCTAACTGTCTTTGGTTGGATGTAATCCGTCGACCAAACGGTTGTAATCCACGCGCTTCAACCGCGGATGGAAACGCGACCGTAATCCAAGGACGTTGAAGGTCAAATGAAAATTTGGATTACATCCTTCGTCTAGATGGATGGCAACGGGCAAGGTCACCTTGGTTGGTATGCTGGATTACATCCGTCTGGAATAGGTCTTACTTTGACCCGAGAGAGGCTTCCCGCTCTGTCACAACCGCCTGAACGAACGTCTTTAGTTGTCTTAAAGCGATGTGTTATTCATATATATGTTAATTCACACCCATTGAGACATGCGTACAGAGCTATTAACGTTTTTTAGCCTCGAAAGTTGCTTCCAAGGGTCAGCCAACCAATGTCAGGACAACATAATTACTATAAGTTTTCTTTCCATTTCCGCGAATCAGTTTGGCGATGTACTCCAAATGTCTCGAAAACGCAACGTGCGGTCGAGTTATTATTTATATTTAACACAGAGGCCCAATCACTCCCAATCATCAAGGTTTTTATGCAACAAACTAGCTTTTTCTATACAAAATTTGACGAAAACAATATTTTACGGAGAAACATTTTGAGCTGCTTGGAAGCTGTTGGGCTCAAAGAGATACTTTAACTTGGTGGCAAGTCACAATAGATCTTCCAGGTTGCAGTGACTACAGTTCCATTAGGACTGCATAACCCTAAACATCTAAAATAATAATAATACTTCACGAAGCTGTCAAATAGTCGTGCTTGGCCCTCTGGTCTTTTAAGATTTGTTTCTCAAAATGTCTCTTTTAACCTATGTTTTTGTCTTGAAAGAAGTGAAAGATTTTGATAGTGTTAACTGAAAGATATTTTAAGAGGCATTTTGTAAAATATATTATTTTCTTGTATTTTTGGATAAATCTTTGTGTGTGTGTGTTTGACATGCATCTTGTTAATAGTACCTACTTGTAGTTAGTAGTAGCTATTAAGGGTGAGAGGTTAGTTAAGAACTACAATATTTCCTGTGATAGAAGGTTAAATGATGTAAAATGCATACTTTTATAATCATTAGAAAACAATAACATCAAAATCACTAGTCAAAATGTTGCTTCAAGCACGCTGCGTTTTTAAAATCAAAAGAATTTTTCGTTTTATAAAATTTACTAATAAAATTGTCAACAATTTAAAATTTGAAACGAATAAACAACGGTTGAGTTAAATCACAGTAGTTCTCTCATTTCTCCTTGCATATTTTCAAACATGACCCCGTTAATGAAGCATCGAACTCATCCGGGCTGCTTATCTGTAAAAGGTAATAAATTCTATATTGCAGTTTTATTAAAAAGCATTTAGGGGAGGAGCTCGATGACGCAGGTGGCTAGCGCGTTCAGCTGCGATCGTTGATTTTAAGCAACTTTCGCAATGGTCGGTCATTGGATGGCTGACCAAAAACTTCTATCCTCCGTGTTTCGGATGTTAAGCCGTTGGTCCCGGTTGCATCTGCAGCCGTTATCACCCGTCAATCCGCAAAACTTGGGCCCGCGTGGTGGTTCATGGCCTAATCTCCCTATTCCATCCATAGGGAAGGCCTGTGCCCCAGCAGTGGGGACATTAATAAGCTGATGATGATAACAATACTTATACTATCCGAAGAATATACAGAATCCGGGTTCATCACCACAAACGAAGTAGTAGGTCACTGGGTTTACTCGTTCTCGATTCGAGCTCATAATTTAGCGTTTGGTGATAATAATTGGCACTCGCAAGATAATCAATTCGGAAATTAATTTATTGTTTTCAAATGAACTGCGATTTGCCTTTTTAGCCATACTGCTCCTGAGCTTATAAAAACTGTTTAAGATATAAAATAATAAAGACTGGTTTTAAACCGTTTCTATGTATTTTTAGCCCTAATAAACGAAAAATAAGCTCTGATTATAAAGTTCGTTTTTTTTGTCTGTTCATTGAATGAAAAATGGCATTTTGAGTGAAAACAAAACACGGCGTAACAGTATCGGAAACGATCTTGAGATCGTAGCCCGAGTTAAGAGCGATTTATTAATACTGGCCCTATGCCGCAATTACAATTGGTCGTTATCCCGTATTCGGCTCATACTCTACTCCGTTCATTTACCTACACTTAGTCGTTTACCCCAATTCCATTGGCACTCTTATTCAGGCTGGCGACCAAGAGTAGTCGCGCCATAGGGCCAGTATTATTAAATCGCTCTTAACTAAGACTACGGTCTCAAGATCGTTTTCGATACTGTTTTCATACTAAACAGCATGCCATCATCTCTCAGAGATGAGAGCGGCCATCTATTAATAAGAGCCTAAGCTTATTCCTCGCTTTGGTTTGAAAACAGTTTATTTACAATTATAGTCCTGAAACCATCTACCCCATGGAGCTTTGCAGATCTCACTCGTAGGTATAGAACGCCAGTCGGCCAGATTGAGGTTACTTTCTCGCACGGGCGTTCCAAGCGGAAATGTGCTGTGTCCTATCTCATCACTATCAGCCATATCTGTGGCCATACCACGCTATTTTGATACGAAATTTTCTTATTTATCTACATTTAACATAATAATCGGTGTCTATGTATTTATTTTTGGCGCAGTACAGGCTCTGAAGGTCATAGGATTTAAGTAGAAAAACTTTAGGTAAATAGGTATCTACTAGCGCAATTTAAATAACTGTATTATAGGGCAAAGTCGAAAATTAAGTAACATGTATAGCACTATAGAATTCGCAAAACTATCGACGTCAGATCAGCAGACTAACGATGACGAAGCGAGTTCGGGCCCAAATGAATTTAGGTAAGTACATACCTACTAGCGCAACTTAAATAACTGTGTATTATAGGGCAAAGTCGAAAATTAAGTAACATGTATACTGTCACTATAGAATTCGCAAAACTATCGACGTCAGATCAGCAGACTAACGATGACGAAGCGAGTTCGGGCCCATTTGAATTCACGTACCAATTTAAAACACTATAAAAGTCGACGTTTAAGTACTATCGTCACTGTATTTTTATGCGATGAATCAACAATATTAACACAGAGTACGTAACCAACGCGCTCATGATATTTACTACCTTTGATTATTTACTGATATTACTTATGTAGTTAGCGCGTTCGGCTGCGATCGTTGAAGTTAAGCAACTTTCGCAGTGGTGGGTCATTGGATGGGTGCAAAAAATTTACTATCTCGAGCTCCTCCGTTCTTACGGTACGTTAAGCCGTTGGTCCCGGCTGCATCTGCAGTCGTTAGCACCCACGAATCCGCACTGGGCTCGCATGGTGGGTCACGGCCCAATCTGGATATTATAGGTATTATAATAGTGCCTTCCGAAGCGCAGAGATCAATATAATCTTATATATAAAATTCTCGTGTCACAATGTATGTATGGTAACTACCGTACTCCTCCGAAACGGATTGATCGATTGTTATGAAATTTTATAGCAGGTCTGAGAATCGGCTACTATCTATTTTTCTAGTTTCTAAGTAATAAGGGTTGTCCACCCCTAACATTTTATTTTATTTTATGGACATTTTTTTTAATATGTGGTAATAAATTACACACGTAAACGTAAAGGAGATTGCTCAAATTGGCCCAAATGCACAAAAAATATTGACATACACGGTAATTCTTGGCGTAATTTATAATTTAATAGTAAAGGCAGTACCGACTCTGGAAACTGACGCGTGGAATGTAAAACATCCTTGTTGATAGAGTTGGTATTGTATAATCGAAATTTGTTTGTCGCAGTAGTACGGTAATACTCCTGGGAACTACGAGTATATAAAAACCAGCGGAACGTTGAAAACATAAAAAGGAAATGTACGCCCTCTTGGAATTTCATCAAAATAGCTGCTTAGGAGTTCAATTACATACCTACACAGAGACAGAAATCTATAAAGAAAGATAGTATTTTTTATTTTTTAAGCTTATAACTGCTACCTGCGCTGCCTTACAGCTTAAGAAATGCTAGAGAGAATTCGACACGGCCGCCAGGGCCGCGGTAGCATAATTGTCAGTGCATTCGCCCGGATAGAGAACGGTGTGGGTTCGAGTCCCGTCTGCTGGTCCTGGTCCTATGGAATTTATTCTAGCGCAATTTTCTTAAGAAAGATAGTACTCACATATAAAATGTTCACTCTATGCTTCTCACAGCGTAATTTCATCTTGTTGCCGATAGCGTTCTGCACAACGAGCTTATCGTTGATCAACCTCCAGATGTTGCTGGCTGACTTTAGGACGTTCATATTGCCAAACATGTAGAAACCTAGATAATGCATTTTTTAACAGGTTAAACAGATTTTTGAGGTGAAACTTCTTTACGCACTCTTGACTTGTGGAGTAAGCTGGCGAACGCATTACGTTAAAAGTGTGAGGGGCAAACGGGAGTTGAGTGGTCCAGTCAATGAAGGTTTTCACTTCCAATTTCGTTGAATCTCCATCGATTTTCATGAAAATTGGTGAGTAGGTGGGGGATACCTTAAGAAACAAAAGTGACATATTGCCAACTTGCGCTTTTGCTCTGGGGGTAGATGCCACCCCTTCTCGGGGGTGAAAATTATTTTAATAAAAAGTAAAAACAATTCCAGGAAAACCCCTACTTTGAAAATCATTCTAAATAAAGCTATAGGTTATTGTATGTACATTTCTTTCGGCAAGAACTTAACTCTAAGTATTCAAACCTAAATAACGGGAAACCGATGCATTTTATGACATATACTTCCTGAACATTTTTTAAGGTTAACGCATTATCTTTTAAAAAATAAGGGCTTTAAACCGGGAAAAAATTTTGAGGTCATCACTTATGCTAGAATAAAAAAAACCTTTTTTTATTCTAAAAAAAGCAAATTAATGGTTATCCCTAACCATCCATAATTTTTGTGGAAATGGTAAAGGTTTATTTTGCGTTATTTTCAAAAAAACCGAAAGAGTCATCTTATTTTTATCATAACTTGTTCAATTTTGATACTGTTAACTTTTTACAGTGCTCATTAGAAAGGTATTTCCAAGAACCTTAAAAAGTGTTCAGGAAGTATATGTCATAAAAAGCATCGGTTTGCCGTTATTATGGTTTGAATATTAGATTTAAGTACTCGCCGAAAAAAATATACATACAATTTAATATAGCTCACTTTGAATTAATATTAGAAGGTTTTTTTAAAGTAGGGGTTTGTTTGTTTTTTTAATTAGCTTTAATTTTGGTGATAATACATTTTATAAAAAGTTTTTGAGTTTTTATAAAAGCCGCTTTAACATCATGTATTTTTATCACGAAAAATCAAAATCTTTGGTCTTTAATAACTCCGCAAGTATTAATTTATTCCAAAACCTTTATATAACAAATTTTGCTTAGAATTTATTTTCTATCGATTTCTCGAGTTATTTTATTATTTAAATTATTTAATTTTTCACCCCCCGGGAAGAGGTGGCATCTACCCCCAGGGCAAAATCACCAGTTGGTACTATGTCACTTTTGTTTCTTAAGGTATCCCCCATCTACTCACCAATTTTTTTGAAAATCGATGGAGGTTCAACGAAATCGGAGGTTGTAGCTGATTTTAGCCTTCATTGACTGGACTATGGGGGATATAAGCAAGAGCGAGCAGTGCGTGCGCACATTTTCTTTCTCTCTTTCTCTTATAGTTAGTAAATGAAATATGTATACCGTAAGTGAGGGTTACTTTAGCTCGGGCGGGTAACTTTGTCCCAAATCAGAAAAAATATTGAACTTGCCGCCCCATCAGTATCTCTTGGGTGCCTGTAATAATTCCAGTTGAAAATCACAGATAGCCATATAGGCGCGTAGTGTTGTGTTGTTTTACCGACATCGTTCCTGTATCAAGTTGTCAATGTAACGCGGGATTTTTTGTAACTTTTCATGCGCAAACTTTCTCAAAACTGTGGTTTTCGGTAAGTTTACTATTTTTTCTAAATTTAAAGTTATATTTTTTATTTAACTTAATTATTTTTGGGCAAAAACATATATTTGTGTATTCACTATGCTAATGGTGATCTGTTATAAGGGTTACTTAACCCCAACATGGCTTAAAATGAGTTTTTTTCACAGAGAAAACTCAACGAGCTAAAGTAATCCTCTTTAAGGCCAACTTTGGCCCAAAATTAAAAAAATATATATTAACCCTTAAATATTATTTTTTCCTATTTTCGTATGATAACTTTGTAACTTATACTTTAAAGTTTACAATGGAAAGATATAAACGTGACATATTCATCACAAAGAGAAGCTACAATTTTATTTGAAAATAAAGTGCACATTTAGGTCAAAGTAACCCGCAGTTACTCGGTATGTATGTACATACATATATATATATATTGTACACACACACATATATATATATATAAAGAAAATTTTACTAATAAAAATTCGACGCGGACCAGGCAGCAGACGGGAACTGGTCTACGTGTTTTTTTTAAGTAAAATTTCCTTTAGATATGAGTTACCTTCTTTAGCTCTCGATAGCGCCACACAGATTCTATTGGCGGCCGCCAAGAAGCCGATCTTGAGATCCCTGTTGCTTCTCACCAGAGACAATATGATAATCCTATTCTCTTCCCCTTGGTAACTGTCTACGGCCGTTATTTTCACATCTCGTAACTTCAAGTTTTTATTGCTTAGCTAAGAAAAATGCAAGAAACAGAAAATTGACACTTATTCTAATCTACACAAAGACGACTTTGCTTTAAAGTTATATTTCACACAAATATGCATTCGTTATAATATTATGTACTGGTTTTTCGTAGGAAGCATAAATTTCAATGACCTTAATAATATCTAGGCAATTTTTAACTTTATTATCACGTTATTATGGAACACGCAATCCAGTATAATGTGCTGAATTTATGTTTTTACTCTCGGTACCTCTGTGTAATGTGCAATTATTTGACAAATATATAATCCTGGCACTTGGCTATTGAGGAGCTCGATGGCGTGGCTGGTTAGCGCGTTCGGCTGCGATCGTTGAAGTTAAGCAAGTGTCGCAGTGGTCGGTCATTGGATGGGTGACCAAAAATCTTCTATCTCAACTTCCTCCGTGCTTCGGAAGGCACGTTAAGCCGTTGGTCCCGGCTGCATCTGCAGTCGTTAGCACCCGCCAATCCGCACTGGGCCCGCGTGGTGGGCCATGGCACAATCTCCCCATTTCATCCATAGGGAAGGCCTGTGCCCCAGCGGTGAGGACATTAATAGCCGAACGCGCTTACCACCTGCGCCTTCGAGCTCCTCAATCTATCTATAATCTGTGCTTTTATACTATGTCGAGACTCAAACTATCTCTATACCAAATTTCATCTATATCGGTTTAGCGGTTTAAGTGTGAAAAGGTAGTACACAGACAGATAGACACACTTTCACATTTATAATATTAGTTAAAAAAAAAGGATTTCAATGCTTGATGTTTAAATCTATAGAAAAATTTGTGTTACCTACAATGCGAAGAGATGGCGCTGCCTTGCAGCCTAAGAAATACCAGAGATAATTCGGCACTGCCATCAGGGCCGCGGAAGCATAATGGTCAGTGTATTTGCCCGGATAGCGAAAGGGGTCCCGTTTCGAGACCCGTCTGCTGCCTAATCCGCGTGGATTCTTTTTCTAGTTTTTTTTTTTAAGATTTAATATTACTATGGATATCAAATCTTACCTCTTTGATAAGTGCAACTTGCCCCGTGTACGTGGACAGTATAGTTATCTCAGCAGCTTTATAATCCATGCGTCGTAAATAATCAGCGAGAGCCACACACCATCTCGCTTCTAGAACATTTTTGTGACTCCAGCTGTCTTCTAAGCCCTGAAATTATGAGTTTAAAATTATCGAAATCTATATTTATTTATTTTTTAAGAAACCAACAGTGTTAATTTCAAATTTGCTACAGGTTTAGTTATATAGAAAGGCCAATTATAGGCCTCCTTTAAAAATTACGGTGTAACGGAGTTCACAAAATATGTACAGAATATATAATGCTTTCCATCAAGTGACCCTTACTTTAACAATGTATATAACAGATTACCTCATAACGAGAAGAACATAAATAAATAAATATTTCCAACACTCACACTAATTAGCCTAGCCCCAAAGTAAGCACTATAAGGTTTGTGTTATGGGATACTAGGGTAACGGATAGAATACATATATTGTACATATATATAATATATTTTTAGAAATACATGTAAATGAGGTTCATTACCCTTCATTCAATACAGACGGTAAAATAGTGAGTGACCATAGAAAAAGATATGGTTTTGACATCCGTCAATTAATAAATAAAATATAATATTTGTGCACGAAAAATTGTACGAAATAATAGCTATAAATGTTGTTTCTCATTTCTGAGCAACACAATTGTTTTATTTCGTAATTAAATCTATTAAGTTTATAAAACCTCATTATAAAACAACATTTATAGCTATTATTTCGTACAATTTTTCGTGCACAAATATTATATTTTATTTATTAATTGACGGATGTCAAAACCATATCTTTTTCTATGGTCACTCACTATTTTACCGTTTGTATTGAATGAAGGGTAATGAACCTCATTTACATACATATTAAACATCCATGACTGGAGTACAAATGCTCGTATTCATTACACAAACATCTGCCCTCACCGGGATTTGAACCCGGGACCTCTCGAATCGGCGACACCATAAACCCGGCGTACAAACCACTCGGCCACGGAGGTCGTCGAACATATTCTGAACATAAACATATGAGGAGATAAATGGCACCGTGATAGAAAGAGAGAGAGAGAACCATTTTAGTGAGTTAGTCTGCTATAGTTGATATCCTTATATAGACTTTTTAAATTCAAAATACTGTTTGTTACTTACTAGCGGCCGCTCCCGTCTTCGACCGCGTTAACTTTAGCTTTTCGACAATCCTACAGGAACCTGATATTTTTCCAGGACAAAAGGTATTCTATGTTTTAATTCAGGTCATAAACTATAAGCGTACCAAATTTCATCCAAATCCGTTCAGTGGTTTTTACGTGATTGAGTAACAGACATACAAACTTTCACATTTATGATAGTTGGATTAAGTAGAATGCGAGTCAAAGTGAATGGCGGCTGTGAAGATAATGCAAGTCGTGACACAGTAAACGAAATGTAGGATGAGAAGGCGCGAGTGCGATGTCACAGGAGGCCGATCGCGCTAAACATCAAACGACTACAGGGTTAATTTTAAAATACCAGAAACCTCGCAGGACTATATTGCTTACATCATACATAACATCATTTGATCTACGAGTTCTAACATAACTCCATACTTTAATCAATAAAATAAATCTAGGATATATTGTCATGACATTTATACGTCTATGCTTCTTTCACAATCAAAAGATCATCGCTCACGCGCTTCCAATAAATAATTGAACTGTAAACGAACCACATCTTTTTATGACATTTCGTATCGCGCTAAAGTTTTGACAGTCAGTTGAGATGTGAACGTATCAGGATTGGACCGTAATCCAGTGAACTTGTTGACAGGTGAAAATTTCGTATAAAATTGAGTTGCAATTAGAATTGTACTAAGATTGAACCATGATTGAACTTTCGGCGGATCGTTCAAAATAATAAATAGCGCGATTGGCCTGCTGAACTGAAACTAACTTCACAGTCGTCATAAAGTTTGAATCGCACTTTACGAAGATAAAAGACCATTGGATATTATTATAATGTTCTAAAAAGCGAAATAATCTTGTTGAAAGGTTTTGAACACAAAAAAAAATCGCAATTTAACGCAAATGCTATATACTGATGCTACCATTAACAGTTTACAAAACGGTATCAATAGTAAGATAAAGATAAAATAAAAGAGGCGTGAAGAAGCAACATGCAGGAGGGCAAGGCGAGGATGGCTGGTGTGGCAGGTACCACTGCTGTACCAGCTATCTTGACATCTGAACTTCACCGTCACTTAACATCAGGTGGGGTGGAGTCATTTGTCGGCCCTTCTATAAAAAAAAGATGATTTACACTTTTAAAATACTTTTGGCATGTTCTCATATTTTTCATTAATCAATAGGTAAACTAACCTCAGAGTCCTCTAAAACATCGTGGGTGCAAAAATACAAATTGTCCGCCATTCCTCTCACATCATGGTATTCGTACACTGTAGGGTGACTATCAAGTTTATCATAAATCACCGGGACAAGTAGTTCTACGAACTTCGGCCGCATTCTACGTTGAGTCGTCAAAGTTCTGGCGTGGATACCGTTACGTATCATCCTCTCGAAGAGAGATATTTCTAAATTGTACTGTTTGGCAAGTTTATAGTGGGCGGCAGTAGGTTTTAGCTGCTTATGATCACCTATACATAGAATATATAATCTTATATATAAAATTCTCGTGTCACAATGTTAGTTACCATACTCCTCCGAAACGGCTTAACCGATTTTTATGAAATTTTATATGCATGTTCAGTAGGTCTGAGAATCGGCCACTATCTATTTCTCATACCCCTAAGTGTTAAGTGTTGTCCACCCCTAACATTTATTTTTAATTTTTTGGGTCATTTTTTTATTGCTTGGCATTTAAAAATACATAGGTCCACCCTAAATTTTCACCCTTCTACCATCAAACCCTATTTTTATGACGGTACGAAGATCGCTGGGTCAGCTAGTAGGTTATAAAATTGTTTTGGTCACTAACATTTAAGTAATTAATGTATTTACGGGATTGTTACCATGTACCTTGCCTATAACGAGTTTCCGATATTTTCGGCATTGTTGCAAGCGCCATGATCACGGAGTAATTATAACATATTTGCGGGTAGGCTGTTGTTGGCAGACATATCGGTCTATCCTCCGACGAAGTCTTTTATTGTGTTCGATACTCGTACCACTGTTCAACATTCTCACTGTTCACTCGAAACTGTTCTCGACACACAACATTCACAGCATCGGATCGCGACACGAGATTCTTTTGATTATTGCGGTTTTTACACACACGAACCACAGGATTCCAAACTAAAAACAAGGTATATCGTAACAATCCCGTTAAAAAAATTAATTTACTACAAGTTTTTAAAAAAATATGATAAATACACTATAATACAATTTGGATACACATTACTTACAGAATGGTGTCGATTCTGGTGTGAAACTCTAAACTTAAAACTAAATTTAACATCAGTATCTCCTTTTCATTCTGCATAGAGAATGACAAGGATACGCTGTTGTCAAATTTAAGTTTAGGTTTAGAGAATCATGTCAGAATCAACATCAATATATTGCTCTGAGGCTCTGATACCAAAGATTAAAGCCTCCTGCCCATAGGCGCGTAAGTATCGGATATGTTATTGCGTACTTCTATTGCGTAGTTATTATCGCAGATGTGTGTAACTTCGTAGCCGTTCTCATACATAATCTACTTAAAGCAAATATCGAAATAACGCATTCGATATTATCGACCGATAATAACGCACTTATGGGGAAAGACTCAAAGGCCTTAAGCTATTTTATTGTGGAAATCAAATAAAGGTCTACTACGTCAATGTGGCATTATTGTACTTATTGGCTAAATCTAGTTGAAGGTAAACCGAGATTTAGCAAATTTGGTGCAATTCTTCTTGATTGATTCTAAAAGTAATAAAAATCAGGCCTTAAACGGGCCAATCATCAGTAAGAGAAAATTTTATATAAAAAAAAATGAATTTCCTTACCTATTAAAATTAAATGTTGACAGTGGTGCGTTAGAGATGCGACAATATGCGCTTCTAACACTTCTGCCGCTTCTTCAACTATCACTGAAACAAAATGTCAATTAAAAATCTTATATTGCTTTGTTTTGGTATTTTTATTTACCTCTTGTATTGTAACTATTTCATTATTTTGTGTGTCGGGATAGGGTTCAAAATTATATCCAGCCAGTTCGAGCTTGACAGTTCTTTATTCACCACATAATTCTTGACTAAACACACAATAATACACACACTGTACTTCAAGTCTTTAAACAAGCGTAAAAGTTGCACCGAAAACGTTTCTCTGGTCATTATGGCGTGTCACTGCTATGTGACGCACGCACACCACTGTCATTAAAACGTCAAACGATACAATAAAATGCCAAATTGATCGGAAATTTACTAGTTACTTTATGTGATTTCATTTTTGGTTTCGCCAATCCCAGATAACTCATTTCTATTTAATGATTTCTCGCAAAAATCGCTGCTAATATTCATTATTAAATATTGATTAAAACAATTGGTACTTTATTTTTCATACTGTCAAATAGCCTATCCCTTATTGCAAGTGGCGTGTTGATCCTGAATACGGTCCATCGTCATCAGCGTTCATTCATCATTGATGTTGCCACTGCCTACTCTATGGGTGACATAGGAAGAATGGGCCATGATTAACCACGCGGGCCCAGTGCCGATCGGTGGGTTCTAACGACTACAAATTCAGCTCGAGATAATAAGTTTTTGGTCACCCAGCCAATCACCTATCATTGCGAAAGTTACTTACCTGCCACGATTGGAGACCGAAGGCGCTAACTACAGAAATAGGTTATAATTCCTACCTATTTGCGAGTTCAACCGCCTCATGAGGTCGTGTCTCCTCGCAGCCGTGGTGGTAGTGACACCAACGACCCTGGCGGTCCTCATGACGTCACCGTCCACCAGAGTCGATACCTCCTCCAATTCCTTGTTGCAAGTGGTGTGTTGATCCTAAATGAGGTTACAATCTTTACATTGTTGATTTTAATGACTTACAAAAAATCATCTCTTGATTATTAGTTTATAGTACCTATGCCTAATATTCATTATGGTCATGTCTAAGGCTCTGTGTCTATGACTGTGTCTGTGGTTTAAGCGCCTATAGCTCTCACTTTGTGTCGGACAGTGCTAGGAAACAGACGTATACCTTCTTGGTGACGAAGTGAATATAATACAGTCAATTTCAATGAAATCAGTGTTTCAATTACTCATAATCTCCTATATACATAGTATGACACAAATTCGACGTCGTATACTGGACTATTCAAAATAGCTTTCAATAAGTAAATTTGAATAAAGTATAATTTCACATAGTATAGAACTGTGGTTCTTAACCTGTTAGTGACGTGGGACGTTTGTCAAAATTAATGTCTTCCACTGATCACTACTTACGACTTTGCACACACCAGATCGGTCTTAGGATAAAGGACATTTTAGTTACAAAATATAATAACTGTGCTTTGTAAAATAAATATTGATTTAAAATTTCTTATGCAAATACTCAGCTAAAAAAGTGAGACAGAATTCATAATACATTATTTTTTTAATAAGCCATTTAACTATAGCAGGTCACTTTAAAAATACACTAGAGACGCACACTGGCTTAGAACGGGGAAATTAAATAAATAAATAAATATTTAAAACACTCATACCAATTAGCCTAGCCCTGTAAGGTAAGTAAGCACTGTAAGGCTTGTGTTATAGGATGCTAGGGTAACGGACAGATTACATATACTGTACATATATAAGTATATTTATATAGATATACATATTAAACATCCATGACTGGAGTACAAATGCTCGTATTCATCACACAAACATCTGCCCCTACCGGGACTCGAACCCGGGACCTCTTGAGTCGTCGACACCCTGAAACCCGGCGTACGAACCACTCGGCCACGGAGGTCGTCAATTTAATTTAATTAATTTTAATACGATAAAATAAAGCCTATGTCACTCACGTCACGAGTCACAAATAATGTAGCTTTATAATGGTAGAAGAATTTTCGAAGTTCAGTTCAGGTGTTTGAGTTTATTTGTTTCATTTAAACAAGATTTTCCTCTTAATATAGTAAAGATTATTGTACTCTTACCAATAACTCATTCATTTTAACCATAAGCTCCTTCTTGATTGGTCCAATACATTTATAGTATAATTTCCATCTCTGTTCCTTTGTTAAACTGTATAGGTTGGAAACATTTGATATTGAATTTTCTGTTATTTCAGTTAGGCCCAAAGAAACGTGTTCCTAAAATTAAGAATATGAAACTGGATTTGCGGCGTCAAAAATAATACTCATCAAGTAAAGTATTTATTTACCTTAAAACAACTGATTCTCTTCCGGATTTTTCTTATTGCAGTATCAAACTTATCAATCATCTTTTGTCCTTCCAGAAGGTCATCAGTTACATCTTTCACATACTTTATACTGTTCATCATCGAATCGATTTCTTTTAATGCCCATTTCGCAGAGAAACATGTTTCAATTTTGTTATCTTCTACACTAACTTCATCAAATTGCTTTTCCCAATCGTCTGAATCATCTATCATAGTTTCTTTACCATGTTCAACATCATCAAAAAGCCAACTCAAGACAGGATCTTCATCATAATTCTTAAGTTCATATAACTTACCACCAATTTCAAGATTAGCTTTAATTGTTTTGTATGTTAAAATCTCCTTTTCACATTTCTCAATTTCAGTTTGCAATTCAGTCATTCCTTTAAATAATTTCTCTAATTCAGATCTTTTCTTGCCATACAAATGCGAATACTTTGATTTAACTTTACTTCTGAGATTATTAAGAGTGTATCCCTCCAAAAGTTTGCTTTTACTTTGGCTACCCAGGCGGACTATGTTTTGTGTTACACTATGTATACCTTCTAGAAATTGATCAAGGGCGTGATTTGTGTAGCAGATTATTAACATTGGCGTTCCTTCCAAGGACAAATTTTTCAATAGCATTGACGCGATTTTGACCCCTATGAACGTTTTGCCTGTCCCTGGCGGGCCTTGTATTACAGCGAATTCCCTGGTGAGGGCCAATTTGAAGGCCTCTAACTGTGAATCATCCAGTTCAAAGATTTCGCTTTCTGGCCAACTATCGTGGTTGAGTACATTGAATTGCAATTCTTCTGAAATTTTTGTGTGTGTAATGCTGTAAATAGTGTCTACATTTAAGTATGAAGGTGGGAGTGTCTCATTCTGAAAATAATAATAACAGACCATTTTCCTTTTTTTCTAGTTTAGAAATAAAGAGCTAAGTAAATGGGCTATTCAAGAGCCTAAACAACAAGAATATTATTAAAATTCAACGATATTTAATACCCTATATACAAAAATACAAACAAAACCGTGGCCAAAACCTGTTCAAAAGGTACATTGGACGATCCATGGAGCTCCGTAAGATGATCGCGTAGTCAAAAACAATATCAGGCATTATTTAAACATTGAAAGTCACCGTTAATGCATACTGTATAAGATCATAATTAAAAAGCATGTGTTAAAGCGTTATGACAGGTCGAAATGCAAGCTCATAAAATTTTACGATTTATTGCTTTATGCAGAAGAATATTGACTTTATTTTTTTATCTGCAATTCTGAATGCGCTGGTAGCAAAATAGCAGGAACGGACCGCGAGGAAAAGAGACGGCTATATTACCGACCATGCATTTGAATATCACAAATATATTCTATTAAATCAGTTTATAGTAAGTATTAGAACAAAATTTTGGTGTGGTGTATCTAGGGTATTTAATATCATTGTGAAAATTGCAGATAAACTAAATAATATACCTGAACATCAACAATATATTTGCGCATAGGCATGTCACTTTCTTTGAATGTTTGCAGAACTCTTAGTACCCTGTGATAGGGTTCAAAGAACACTTCACTTTCCACCATGAGGTAAGGTTCTAAGAAGATTTTCTTAGACACTGGGCTTTCAAATGACACTGCTATCTAGAAAATAAACTCACAGCATAAATATTTTATATTATATTACAAGATTCATGACATAAAATCATTTAAGCTAGAAGCAAGTGATAGAATTCAGGTCTCACAAATATGGCAAATGGAATAGGATGCTTCTATAGCACCCCCTGCTTACCATAGTTATAAAGATTTATTTGTAAATAGGAGGAGTTCAATGGCATAAGTGGTCAGCGCGTTCGTCTGCAATCATTGAAGTAAAGCAACTTTCGCAGTGATTGGTCATTGGATGGGTGATCAAAAATTTACCATCGCGAGCTCTATCGAAATTCAGAAGGTATGTTAGGCCGTTAGTCCCGGCTTCATCTGCCGTTGCTAGCACCCACAAATCTGCAGTGGGCCCGCATGGTGGGTCACAGACCAATCTCCCAATTCCATCCTTAGGTAAGACCTGTGCCCTAGCAGTGGGGACATTAATAGGCTGACATATATAATTTGTTTAATAGATTTATTATTCTCATTAACCAGGCAGTATTGTGTGCAGATAGGTAATAATCATTGAAAGTAGAGTGAGTCTAGTTATCCTTTGGATCTTTAATAAAATACTTACATATCCATCAGAAAGTAAGTTGTAATTGGAATCCAATACAGTAGCACACAATATAGTGTCAAAGTTGTCATTTGTAAATAATAGTAAAGAACCAAACATCAGCTGTTTGTTGTATGCAAACTTTTTGGTGTCAAACTCTGAATCATTATTACGATGCTTCCAAGCGATGTCGACTAGGTAACCCACTTTGTTGTTACTCACAAATGTATGTATTACACGGACCTTTGGGTGTACTCTGAAAAGTTATGTTGGAGAAGTGTGAATAATTTGATGAAAAAACACTTGAAGTAGTATATAATAAATGCATTGAACCAAACAAATTATAAATCTTACACACATTTTCTAAAAAGAATCAAAATAATACAATTACCTAATATTTTCGTATCTTCTCTTTGATGGATTGTTAATAAAACTACCTGGAGAATTTAAAATACTATTTTATGAAAAACAATCAAGTCTATCTTAATATCTACTAAAAGTAAAATGATACTAACATATCCCATCTCTTAGAGCTCCAAAGCAGTCTTCTCTTAACAACTTAAATTGTAAATCAAGGTAAGTTTCAACACTTGGGTAAGCACCATTAACAATATTTGGTTGAATTAAAAGTTGATTATTTGCAAGTAAGTCTCCCCTGGTTGGGAATATTGAAAGGTTTCTGAAGCTGTTCGGATCTTTGTTGATGATCTTGAATGATTGTGGAATATCATCATCAGTAATCTGGAATAATTATGATTTTGTGCAGTGATATTGTAAGTATGTACATATATTGTGTAATATATATAATTTTAAGGACCAAAGTTAATATATCTGTATTCATAAATCAATAAATATTTCTAACAAATTGTTTGGCTTCATTGATTTCACTGTTATATTATTATTATTATACAATTTCAGTTCAATGATCTTTGAACTGGATTATACTTAATTCATTATGAATCATGATGAAAAATAAAATTAACTTTGAAAATACATTTAAATAAATACTGACCTTGTTGATTAAATTACCAAGTTTACATTGTAATTTGTGTATTCTGACAAATAACTCATCAGAAAATCTCTCTGTATGTTCTTCTTTAACACCAACAATGCTTGACTCTGTAATACTTAACAAATCATTGATTTCAATTAAAAGTTCAATATTTTTCTGGTCATAATTCACCATAGTCTCAAACAATAAAATAACATTAGAGTAGAAAACCTCTGGGTTATCCCAAAAGTGAGTGTTCATTCTTTTTTCAACTACTCTAATAAAAGGCAAATTCGTCAAATAGTTATTTAATGTCTTCAGAAACATAGACTTTTCAAATTTTGTTTTTAATAGAGTTGAGATTCTAGATTTCTCATAGGGCTCTAAAGAGTTGTAGATATTAGTCAAAACATCCACTATTAACACTATGAAGTCTCCTTTAAGTTCCATATCTAAGAGCATCCAAAAGCCCGGTCTATGTGCCACTTCTAAGGTAAGAGCAAATCCTTTCAATAAAGATATTTGTTGGAGCCGGTTAAAGCCAATGGGCTTCTTCTCAACATATTGAGGCTTTACTTGAGTTTGCTGCTGAGGTTGGTCTTCGTCATCAAAATTTGAAGCTGTGATAACATTTGAATTGCTGCTGCTGGCTGCAACCAATGTGCCGTCAAACCAATCTATTCGTAGTGACGATTTATTCCCATCACACATGGTGAAATTATGTAAAATACCTTTTAGTTTCACAATATTTACAAACAAGGTTTGTTTTTTTTTTTGTTTTTTTTTAAAGATTCTCTCTCTTCTTTGAGAAGGCAAAGGGAACAATATCCATACCGCCTAGTCTTAAGCTATATTAATCTTCCTTTTTTTACATTAAAATGTCGGTGTGACGCATTCTCATATCTCTTGGAGTGTTTGGCACGAAATGTATCGAGTTGGCTTCTGCTTCTTTAGATAAGTTTCTGTGAGGTAGTCAACGCTACAATAAAGTACTCACGTCAACTTGACCGGAATAGCGTATATTTTAAAGATTCCACTAATAGACCGGGAGATGATGACACAAAATACTTGGTCATTTGTACCAGTATGGCGGTTCTTCAGGGGTCTAATTACGTAAAGGCAAAAAGGAAAATGATGGTCAAAGCGCTCGCACTGGCGGCCCAATCGCGTGGGCGTTAATCGAACGCGTCGGATAAATAACGAGTGTCGAACGATTTGTTCCACAAAAATGCTTATATTTTCAGATAGTCGAAAAAAAGAAGTAGGCGGTAGCGTAATGCCATACTTCTCGGGTGTGACTTACAGCCCGCCATACCGACGCGAATACATTAATTTAAATAAAACAATTCAACCATTTGTACCAGGCTAATTTTTGCACAGCTAATCATCGTCGAGTAGCCATTCACGAAAATCACCTTGCCATACTTTTCCGACAGTTCCCAATGGCCGCCATACCGCTGCAAAGGAGTAATTTTTTTTTTCGCCAAACGATTTGTACCAATATTGCATTTGAATTTTTGGAAAGTATTTGGCAAAATGTGACCGTTATTATTTTTCCCATACTTCTAGTAGGGGGAAAAAGTGCTGCCATACTTGAAATACTTATTTATTTGACACGTTTCAAAAATACGACTGCAAAATACGTAAAATCATTTTTTACATCATGACATCATTGTATTCTGGTCATTTGGATGCAATTGTACGTAAAAAAAATTATTACAGATTGTAAACATAGGGCGGATGACTGTCGGACTTGAGCTAAAAGGTGAAAAAGAAAAAAAATATTTGACGATTTGTACCAGTATGGCATTTGGATTTTTGGAAATTATACGATACAATGTGACCATTATTATATTTGCCATACTTGTAGTAGAGGGAAAAAGTGGCGCCATACTTGAAAAACCTGATTTTTCGACACGTTTTCAAGGTACAAGACATAAAATCATTTGTTACAGTATGGCATCATTGTATTCGGTTTATTTGGATAAAATTCAACCTAAAAAAAAATAATCCCATACTATAACTATGGGGCGGAAGACTGTCACACTCGAGCAAGATATGAAAAAAAAATTGGAACGAATTGTAAAAATATGGCATTTTAAATCATTTCCAAACTTAAAAAAAAAACAACTAAGTTTTGGGAAAATTACACAGTACTTATGGAGAAGTGCCAAAGTGATGCCATACTTGAAAAAATAATTTTCGGATTTTTTTTTGTGTTAAAAAATAAGCCTATACCGTGACCAGGGGGGCTGGAGCTGTCACACTCGCTCTGATATACCGACAACTAATACAATCTTGAAACCTTTTTTCGAAATAGCCGACCTGTAATATCGTGAAGGGTACATGTGAAAAAAATTATATGCAATATCAATATTAATGCAGTTTAATCCGAAAGATTTACAAAAATGCATGGAATTCAAATGTAATCGGAACCGGAATCCTCGGCATCTTCGAATTCTATTTAGCTAGTTTTGCTATTAGCCGATAGATGAAATATTGAGAAGTGGGCGGAGCTGAACACCCCGCATTCCGCAAATTATCACGCGTCGTTTCTTGAGGAAATTTAATCACCACACCTCCTCTTTGTTTTTCCTCCGTGTGTCTTACCAACACGATGAGCCAAGACCTCTACAATTCGAGAAATCTTTCGAGCGGTGGGAACCGCAGAATATTATACAACATAAAATCTGCTTATAAGACAAGATTGCCGCCACTTAGGTGTTTAAAACTTTGTATTTATATTCGTTAAACCTCAAACTTACAGGAAAAATTAGTGCCATACTGGTACAAATCGTTCGAATTACGAATAAAATCTTGGGACTTTGAAAAAATATTGTTCACATTCGCCACCTCCCACAGGTTTGGTCCCATTATCAGACTTCTATTTATGATCATACGGGGAACTGTTAAAAAAAGTTTCAGAATGGTACAAATCGTTTGGCGAAAAAAAGTTTTTTTTGGCGGGATTTCATCGAGTGCGGTTGGCGTCTTATTTTAATTATTCTTAAATTCGTTCATAGTGGATATTGTGAAATAAAATTGGTGTGGTTTTATGTAACAACCGTCTGCGTAACTGAAGAATTAGTGGAATCGTTAAAATATACGCTATTCCGGTCAAGTGGACGTGAGAATTTTATTGTAGTGTTGACTACCTCACAGAAGCTTATCGAAAAAGCCTACTCGATACATTTCGTGCCAAACACTCCAAGAAACATTAGAATGCGTCACACCGACATTCTAATGTAAAAACAAAAAGAAGATTAACTTAATTAAAGACTAGGCTGTATGGGTATTGTTCCCTTTGCCTTCCCTAAAACGGGAGAACTTCAACAAAAAAAAAAAAAATTGGCGAAAAAAAAATTACTCCTTTGCAGCGGTATGGCGGCCATTGGGAACTGTCGAAAAAGTATGGCAAGGTGATTTTCGTGAATGGCTACTCGACGATGATTAGCTGTGCAAAAATTAGCCTGGTACAAATGGTTGAATTGTTTTATTTAAATTAATGTATTCGCGTCGGTATGGCGGGCTGTAAGTCACACCCGAGAAGTATGGCATTACGCTACCGCCTACTTCTTTTTTTCGACTATCTGAAAATATAAGCATTTGCTTTGCCTGCCTTTACGTAATTAGACCCCTGAAGAACCGCCATACTGGTACAAATGACCAAGTATTTTGTGTCATCATCTCCCGGTCTATAATTCTTCAGTTGCGCAGCCGGTTTTAACACAAAATCACACCAATTTTATTTCACAATATCCACTATGAACGAATTAAAAAAAAAAAAATGGTTGCCTGTAAAGTCGGTTTTACGGGCGAAGATTTTACGTGACAACGTCTTTTCCTCGGTAGAATATTTATTGATATGAATATAATTAAATTGCACAATAGGAACAAGGAATTGAATGAAAATAAGAATTGCACAAATTTTAACTATAGAAATATATTTTGTTTACTAAAACATTGTACATGTAAACTTAAACTCATCGTAACGTTACCGAGCGTTACACTTTTTCATAAGTGACTCCCAGCCGCAACCTAATTTAAGACGTTGTCACGTCAAAAAATGGTTGCCTGTAAAGTCGGTTTTACGGGCGAAGATTTTACGTGACAACGTCTTTTTCTCGGTAGAATATTTATTGATATGAATATAATTAAATTGCACAATAGGAACAAGGAATTGAATGAAAATAAGAATTGCACAAATTTTAACTATAGAAATATATTTTGTTTACTAAAACATTGTACATGTAAACTTAAACTCATCGTAACGTTACCGAGCGTTACACTTTTTCATAAGTGACTCCCAGCCGCAACCTAATTTAAGACGTTGTCACGTCAATAATTAAAATACGACGCTAACCGCATTCGATGAAATCCCGACAAAAACTTTTCTTTTTTTGGCTTGCATGATTTGTGCACTAGTCATGACTGTTGGTTGGGGGTCGGTTTACACGTTCAATATTCAGTACTTTATTCCGTAAAAACTCGGTACTGACTGACCCATAGAGAAAAGGACTGACCGATCCGGTGTCATTTTCGTGCTTTAAAGAAAAGTTTTTCGTTTCAATACTATTCAATCGATACCGGAGCTGTCAGTAGGCCATAACAAAGCAAGATTTATGTAATACATCTTATAATTATCAATATAAAAACAAACAAAATGTTATTCGCGAATAAATTTTACATGATGAACGCTGTTTTAATAATATAAAAATAAAGCAATAGGTAGATATTTTACAACTTCTTTATAAGATTTGTAAGGTAGTGTTGTTTCTCTGACAAATGTTCCGACCGGCTGCGGTGTGGCGAACTTAGGTGGTGAACGGCTGCGCGATTTGTCACACAGTACTTGACGACTTGAAGATGAAGAAGCACATAGGCCACGGTCGGGTGTTTGATATCTTGAAGTAGAATGCCTGTCTGTACAAGCGTCTCCTCTTTTTTCAGCTCTAGATCGGTGCTCATGGTATTGCAACCTAGGTTCAATTGCTAGAACAGGACTATGGCTGCTCTTCAACACTTGACTTGAACTACGTTGATTGCATCGTGCGTGATTGCGTTGGGGCGTATCATCCATTTTTGTTAAAGTGGGGCGTGAAAATACTTTATCTACGCTTCTGATGTTGGTTGGGGGTCGGTTTACACATAAACACGTTCAATGTTCAGTACTTTATTCCGTAAAATCTCGGCACTGACTGACCTTTCCGTTTTTTGAAGTTATACTTCTTTAGCCGCGTTATGAAAAAATTATGAGAGTGAGGTTTTAAGATGCGCGCGCATCACTGTAACACAAAAGTAACATAATGAAGTTAGCCGCGGGCGCGTTATGAAAAAATGATGAGAGTGAAATTTTAAGATGCGCGCGCAACACTGTAACAGAAAAGTAACACCATGAAGTCGGCCGCTAAACCGCACATTACTCGTAAGTCTCGAAAAAAACTTCCAACAAAATAGTAATAGGATCTCTTAGTCGCACATGTTGGGACGCTCGTCGCCTCTGATCACTGTTTTCATATTTATAATATTTATTGTTTTTATTTGTTTCCTCCCAGGCGGGATGTGAAATCTTCATGGATTATAGCCGGCTGCAGGGTTATGTCAGACTCTTATTGACTAAAACACACCCGTGGGGGATGCCTATGGCCAAAGGGGCCTTACAGGCTTCATCTGATGCAATCAACCCCTGAGAAGGGGATGATGCAACCTCTCCGGTGTCAATTTCGTGCTTTTATAGAAGATTGTGGTAGTATTGTGTCAATACTTTTCATCGACACCGGAGCCACGGTAATAATATCATATTACCGTGCCGGAGCTGTCAGTAGGTCATAATAACAAAGCAAGATTTATTTAATACATCTTATAATTATCAATATAAAAACAAACAGAATGTTATTTGCTAATTAATTTTACATGACGGCGATTTTAATAATCTTTATATATATAATTCTTCTGTGAGTGTGTATGTCACTGAACTTCTCTTAAACGACTGGACCGATTTTGATGAAATTTTTTGTGTGTGTTCAAGGGGATCTGAGAATGGTTTAGATTCACAATTTTGTCCGCTGGACAACCCCTATTTTTTTAGGGCGGTACGAAGTTCGCTGGGTCAGCTAGTTATTTATAAAAATAAAGCAATAGATATTTTACAACTTCATTGTAAGGTACAAACGTGTGGTCAAATCAGCAATCTATTAAGGTGAAAATTATAAATTCTTACATACATGACAGAGTCAAAAAGGTTAGGAATCGGTTATTTTAGGAAATGTGAAAAGGAAAGGGAAGACCGAATTTTGGAAAAGTGGGGTCGAAGCAGTAGATAGATAGGTAGTGTGTAATATTTTTAAGTGATAAAAACAAAGATATAGCTATATAAATATAAATATCAATAGTACCAAGTAGAATAGGTATAGAAATAGGAAAGGGAACATGTGAGGATAATAGGAGGAGGAGGCTAAAGAGCGAGATGTAATCTGCTTTATGCATGAGTGTGAAAGATACTACTTTAGTGACCGTAATATTTATGGTTATTATTTATATTATTTATGGACCGTCTGTTGGCGGCTGGCGCGGCTGTTGACAAGAGAAGTTAGGGCAGGGACTACTTGTGCTATTTTAAAATGTAATAATTTTGGCGTTATTGGTGTGTATGTACTTACGTAGATATCAAAATGTAATTGTGCTAATGTGTCCGTTCCGGGTATGAACTGTGTACCATTGTGACCAAATCCGTCAACCATTTTTGCCCGATTGATTAGCAAAAATACAAACAATAAACTTCAAATAATTATAATAACATAATTTACCTGCGTAGCGACTCGCCTGAGACTAGGGCTGCCATCCGTCCGGGTTTCCCCGGATTTGTCCTAGTTTACGGGGCGTCCGGGGAGCGTCCGGGCGGGGTTTCATTTGTGGACTACAAAAAAATTTCCTGTTTTGAGTCGCCAAATAATCCGTCAATTTATATGTCTTTGAAAATAAATAAATCTATTCTAACACTGTAACCATAAATGCTGACTTCCAACAAAGATCAGCTTTGTCGCCCACACTGTCCGCAATAACAGCTTTCGTTGCTATGTGGATGACAGCACTGAAACTTTTTACACTGACCGGTCAAACATCCCTCGGATGGAAGAAGAAGGGTGCAAAGACAGACTTGTGTCCGAGATTGAGATGTTACTGGATCAAGTCTCAAATTGGAGCCAACAAAATTTTATTGGATTAACTCAGCAAAGACACAAGTGTGTGTGAAAAAGCTTGTGTGTTCAATAGTAAGTACCTCAAGCCTAAATATCGGGTGTTACTTTACAAAGCACTGGTCCTCTGGGCTGGAGCACCCCAATACCAGCTCCTTCCTCTTGACCAGATACAAAAGTGGGCAGTTTGACATATCGATGCTTCTGAGCTCACTCACGCGTTGCAACCCCTTAGCATGCGCAGACGGTACAATACGTAAAAGGACGCAACTCCTTCTACGTGTCGTACCGTCTATACAATCAATGGAGAGTGTCCCGAGGAATTATTAAACCGGGTGCCAGTGGCCAAGTTTCTTCACAGCACCACACACCGCAGAGAACTTTCACGCCCACCATCTGGACGCCTGGCGTTCGAGCACCATGTGTTCCTTTCTTTTGCGTACCAGCAAGATCTAGAACGAACTTTCCTCAGTTTTTTTTCTTATAGCTGTGATATGGTAATCTTAAAAAGGCGGGTGAACCTTTTCGTTCAGCGCCGGCAACGCATGAGTGGCCCTTGGTGCTGCAAGTGTCCATGGGCAGCAGTGACCACTTATTATGAGGTAGACTGCTAGCTCTTTTGCCTACATCAACATATAAAAAGTTGATTTGTGACATTTTTAACTGTCTTTTTATTGGTCTGTCCGGGTTCTGGGCTCCAAAATCCGGTGTTATCACGCGTCTTATCCTGGTTGCCACATTTTAGAGATGGCAGCCCTACCTGAAACTGTCAATTCAAAAGGACACCATGTAAGTTTTCCGACTAAATTGATTGAAGCCATTTTGTGAGATTCGTCTGACCTTAATTATACTCGAGTACTTGTCCCATGTACTATCATATTATTATCAAGTCCTACTAATATTTTATCTCATTTGCTGATCCTGATCCACAAGAGTAGCTATCAAATTACTTGTTACACATACCTATAACCAAGTCAAGCAGTAACATGTCGAAATGGATTAGATTGGATTAGCCTGTCGGTTTCTGATTACAAAGTTTCTACGAAACGGAAAAATAAGTAGCGCTGATGGCATAATCCGGGTATTCAAGGAGCAACAAATCCCAGTCCAGAATAAAGCGCTACCTCATTAATAAAAGTTGTTATACTAAGCCCGTTTAAAGTCACTCCATTTGTTATGTGTGAGTGGAATCTATTTGAGTAGTGTTAGAAAAACGGTCTTAATTTAGAGATTGGTTGAAAACGAGAGTCACATCCACACTGGTACATTTTAAGAGAGACACGGACGACAGTTACAGCCCCAGGTTACTGTACAAATTTGCCTTGCTCAACTTTAGGTGATAGGGTAGGGAAAGGATAAGTTATAGCACCCTCACCAGCAGTTCTGTAAAATTTTCACGCGCGGATCCGATGTGGATCCGCTTTGAATTATATCGGAACGGCGCGAATCCACGTCAATAGCACTGCTTGGCGGCTTCTTATATTATGCAAATCGACGCAGCTCAGGCAACCATAAATAATAATAAAGGAATCACAACACTGGAGACTATTAATAGGTGTTAAACTGTACTCATGACAATTCATGAGTAAACTAACTAAAGGATAGGTACTTTGGGTTCCCCAGGCACTTATTGTGAGTATTTCATTGTCGATCTCATTAAGAACTGAAACTGCGTACAGATTATATGGAGTTTTAGAAGACTTCAGATGTTACAATCCCGGAGGGGCTCGATGGCGCAAGTGGTAAGCGCGTTCGATTGCGATCGTTGAAGTTGAGCAAGTTTCTTAGGCAGTGCCGTCTTTGACCTATTGGAAGCTCTGGGCATTTTAGGATAACATTATCCTGTTGGGGCCCCTATGACCCCCGTTCGGTGATTTAACAAGAACTAGGGACTTTGTATTTGATCTGAAGGTTCTGTTCTTAGGGTTCCGTACCTCGAACGAAAAAACCGGAATCCTTATAGGATCACTTTGTTGACCGTCCGTTCGTTGGTCAAGACCCCTTTTCTCAGGAACGCGTGGTGGTATCAAGCTGAAATTTATATCAAATAATAAGGTCTACTGTCCCTTGGAGCTATAAAAAAAATCAAACTTCTAATATAAGCCAACGTAATCAAAAGATACAACCGTTTATGCCGTAAATTTCCGCAAATTATCGAAACTAGCAAAGGAATCAAAACCTACAGGGTACTTCCCGAGCACTCAGAATCTTGAGTATTGAGGTTTGTACGGAACCTGCACGAGTCCGACTCGTACTTGGCCGGTTTTTTTGTCATTAGATGGGTGACCAAAAATTCATATCTTGAGCTCCTCCGTGCTTCAGAAGGCACGTTAAGCTGTTGGTCCTAGCTGCATCTGCAGTCGTTAGCACCCATCAATCCACACTAGGCCCTCGTGGTGGGTCATGTAGCCCAATCTCCCTATTCCATCCATAGGGAAGGCCTCCAGCAGTGCGGATTAAGTAGGCTCATAATGAGATGTTACAATCGGTACATAGGTACAAGTTGTAACTCCTTCAATGATTGTTTTTTAAGCTGCGTACGGTCAGTACGCGAAGTCTATTTCGCGTGTCTTGGAACGCCACGTCCATACTTATGGTACTATAGCTACTTTTATAGGGTAGGTATACTACCTTGAGGAGCTGGCGAACAGAACCGGATTAGTCCACGAAAACAAATTTTACATGGTGGCTTAAAAACTAATATCAGTATTATGTAGGTGACTAATAATATATCGGACTAGTCCGGTATTGTTTGAAAATTCACTTTTTAAAGCTTTTTTTTGCCTACTTTGAACCGGTTTTGATTAAAAATATTAACAGGGATCGATGAAACTGGGTCAAGACATTACGATTAAAAAAAAAACTTTTTTTGATAAGTGGATAAGACCGGTTCTCTTCGCCAGCTCCTCACTTATATTGCGTCACGGGTACGACACGCCTAACCCGCGTAACCATGTACGCGGTGTTCGTTCACAGCTCTATAATAACTGTCCGAGCACACCATTCTTTTGAAAAATACACTTTTCAAGGGGTAATAACTCATAATTGTTTCTTAGGTTTTCACGCACATCACTCATTAAATAAAACTAGTTTTAACGGGTTAATGCACGAAACCTTATTTATTTATTGACGTTTCGCAGCCTTTTCAGGTCTGCATCGTCACAATAATGATTTTTTTACTTAATTTTGTCGAGCTACCTTCGAAAGACTTTTTTTTATTGAGCGTTCGGTTATTTCATTGGAAGATTTTAAAAATTTTATTGTCTATGTTATTAGTTAATTTAGTTAATAAAGTACTTTATTTAAAATTCTTTTTTGTAATTTTGAGTTTATTTATTTGACCCTAACTACCTCGTAACGCAATTTTGAGTTTCTTTTTCAGGCTCAGTGAAAAAATAATAGATTAAAAAGACTATTATTAAGTAACATTTTCTTTATATATTTAATGATTTCATTACCGGCACTAAATTCTATGACCTCCTCCATCCGTATCCGTATGTCATTTGGGTTTGAGCAGCTGCGCCGTTCCTAAGCAGCGGTTGCAGACGAGATTTATCCAAGCCTTTGAATCAGTAGCGACGCCTTTTGATTAATAAACTTCACGGCACCTGAACGCCGTTTATCACGACTCATCCTTCCGAGTTATTAGCCACGGCCGGGTTAAAGGATCAGAGGGCAGGATTAAATACGGGATAAGCGTTTTAGCTCGGATTAAGTGACATGCGTGAGGGCAATTAGGCACACTTAATGGCGCAACGGGAGGGTGAAGTGCTCAAGAACTGCTTTCATCAGACAGTACGAGCTCTTTCCAAGAGAAGGCAATATAATAGGGACGATGATGGTGAAACGAAATTGTTTTTAGTCCGTCAGTTAGATTATATAAAAAATGTGTGTCCGAATATGTGGTTAAATAACCAAAAAATTACAAAGATAAAGCGCGTTAAAGATTGCGTGTGGGGGCTCGTGACGTCACCTCTTGCTACGATTTCTACTAAGAAATTGTAGCAAGACGTGACGTCATGCGTTATTTCAAATCATGAAATCTCTGTAATGTTTTGATTAAGTGAAAATAAAAAAATATATGTCCAATACTTTTTGATAAATGAATACTTAGCTTGATAGATGAAGAAAAATAGTCAGTACCTATCCCTTTTGTGGGAGTAATGGATGTAAGTATCTTCTTATATTTCTAAAGGAGTGGTTTTGCATATAGAATAAATTAAAACGCAGATTCACGGATAATCTTGTATTCACCTTTCAGAGCAAAAGTGAAGAATAAATAATAAATAAATATTTCCAACACTCACACCAATCAGTCTAGCCCCAAAGTAAGCACTGTAAAGCTTGTGTTAGGATGCTAGGGTAACGGATAGAATACATATACTGTACATATATAAGTATATTTATATAGAAATACATATTAAACATCCATGACTGGAGTACAAATGCTCGTATTCATCACACAAACATCTGCCTCCACCGGGATTCGAACCCGGGACCTCTCGAGTCGGCAACACCATGAAACCCGGCGTACAAACCACTCGGCCACGGAGGTCGAAGAAGTAGACAATATTGCCGTAATACAAACTAAAATTATCTTAATTATTAATGTTTCTATTTATTATTAGTACAATACTGCCAACCATAATATCTCCAGTTACATTTTTATATTTTCAGTTTTAACTGCTAGATGTTTTACTAGAAAAAATTCCACGCGGGCTAGGCAGCATACGAGACTCGAACCCGCATCCTTCGCTATCCGGGTGAATACGGTAGCATAATGGTCCGTGCCTTCGCCTGGATAGTGAAATGTGCGGGTGATTCATAAGTTAATATGTCTTTTATATCTACAACTTAGTATAAAAATTTCTTTCGACTTGGTCGGAGAACAGTTAAACGCTTAAAATAAAGGTACCTATTTTAGGTTAGGTAGTTCCTAACTTAACTTTCTAATTTTAAAAGGAGCAATTTCTACCAATAGTCGACTACTAGTCCTACGAATATTATAAATGTGAAAGTTTGTATGTTCGTTACTCAATCGCGTTTATGACCTGGATTGAGACATAGGATATAAAATATGTAAGAATTAAGTAATCGTTCAAATTTTATACAATCTAAATAAACACTAACAAAACAGCACTAAGAACTAGCAAATTAGTGTTGCAGTACACCTAAATGTAACCGCCTGAAAATAGGTTTCATTTGCTGGTGGACCAAACGGCCGCATTGTTAATTACAAACTTTGCCATTGCAGTTGTTTTCTTGTTTTACGGTGCCGCAGTAATTAGTTAGTATTATTATACTTAATTATAAGTTTTGGTCTTAATGGGCGTTGAGACATTTAACACTTTTTTATGAGAAGTAGTATGATCATTGGAATTGTTAATACGTATTTTTTTGTCTATTTCTATATGTTGGATATGATTAGTATCCATAGATTAAAACAAAAAGGGTAGATACGGCACTAGCCTCACAAAAGTGATCCGCACCAATTGTGGTCCACGACCCTAATCGCTTTAGTCACAACTTGACATGCAAACGACGTACATGTGAACGCCAAAAAAAAAATATTGCTAATATTTTGTGTTTATATGATAAAACAATGCCTAAGTGTGTTTTTAAAAAGTGCTCAAATTGCTCAAGAACTAAAAATAAAACCCACGGTATCACTTTCATTCGTAAGTACTATAAAATATATTTTTTCCTAAAAATTGCTGTTTGTTTTGAATCTTATTCGGTAGTGACGTCGAGTACTGGTCGCGTGATTGGTCGGTAATGCAGTGACGCGGATCTCGCCGTCTCGTTCGCGCTGCCGTTGAAACTTAACGTGCTGTTTCGTTCGGGTCGGTAATGCAGTGACGCGGATCTCGCCGTCCCGTTCGCGCTGCCGTGGGATCAGTTTTTGTTTGATGCAAGTATGAGCGTACCGTATCTACCCTTTTTGTTTGAATCTAAGTTAGTATCAATACTGTAAGCCAATGCTATAAACTATTATGTCATAGCTATTATTAAAAAATAAAAGTCTCTGAGATCTCTCTTCTCTCTGAACTGTGCTTGCAGTGTTACGCAATTACCAACAATGTGATTCTATATTAATTAATAAGTTACACTCCTGATTCTAATAATGGATAAACAATTTGTCCAAAACGCAGATTGTTTCAATACTATGCACTATTATGAAAACAATTAACATCATCATGATTTGACGATGTTGAAGTCTAACTATTACTTATAAAGTTGAAGGGCCAGGCCAAACAACACAATTGATTTTTGCATTTTCAAGGTTATTTTTGGTGCCGGGAGATATTTTATTCTTTTAAACATAGGTTCAAAATATAATTACTAAATGAAGTTCTAAAGACTAATATTTTTAATATATAATCAATTACTCATTATTATCAGTTATTTGAGTTATTGATATATTCCATTTGCGCTGGGCCTGGGTTAATTTCCATATTACGTGGACAGTCCTTGGAATCCGATACCACGTGACGCTAACAAAATAAGTTCATAACCTACCCCATTACCACGTGTTGCTCGATCGTTTGTTCGGGTGGACTTGGCACATGGCCGAACATATATAGCAAACACAGTCACATTGTCGCTGACAGGAATAGCACCGTTTATCAGTATCTAGTTTGTTTCGGTCTATTTGTAGTTCAATTCTCGATACAGCCCATATATTTAAATACTTACAATAGGCACGAGTTAAGTTTCAACTTCATTCTTACTGGCTGTTATGGTACACAATGCTATGCTTATGATTTTCAATCAATTATAGTTACATTATTTTTTTAAATTAATACCGAGGTAGTGTTATCACCCCGAGCGCCTTCGTGCTTCAGAAAGTACATTAAGATAATTGAAAAATTGGAAAAAGTATTAAAAAATATATAAATAGGTACTTGTAAAAGTGTTACATGTAACATTGTGGTTTGCTTACAATGCAAGGAAACGGTAAATGCAGCCTTGTAGTCTAAAAAATACTAGAAGAAGTTCGACGCGATCATTAAAGTCTCGGTAGCATAGCGGTTAGTGCATCCGCCCGTTCAGCAGAAGACGCAGATTCCAGGCCTGCCTGAAACCTTCACTGAGTTGAATTTTTCGTAAAAAAATAGAAATACATAAGAAATTCTTTATAAATCGAGCGAGAGATTTGAGCTTAATATAAACTTACCTTACTCTTACCTCTTTATTAATAAACGAAAAGTAAGCTTGGATTAGTTACTCTTTGTTTTGTTTTAAACTTTCATGGTCACTAACGTCATAGTAATATATGTTATTTACGGGATTGTTACCATGAAAACAAGGTTGTTTTCAGCGAGTTTCCGATATTTCGGCACTGTTGCAATCGCCGTGATAACGGAGTAATTGAAGTAACTGTGGGTAGGCTGTTATTGGCAGACATAGAGCAGTACATCTTCGTGCGGGGAATCCGGTATTGGAGTGATCCATTTCGGAGGTTGCGGGTTCGCACTCTGCCCATGCAGAGTGGTCGTTGGAGTCCGTTTCCCCCCTCTCTACGTCTTCACCACCGCCCTCGGCGCGGTCAAGCCCACCGGGTGAGACCCATGGGGGAGGCCCGGTGAGCGACCAGCGAGTCGAGCAAGCGCCATGATCACGGAATAACCCGTAAATAACTTATATTACTATTTGTTTTGTCTCTTCATTGAATTAGAAATGGCACTAGAGTAATATGAAAAAAAAAACACAAAGTAACTAGTCTGAAGTTATTCATCGTTTATTAATAAGGGGGTTACATTTTAAAGGTCTTTGATCTCTATAAGCTCACATGCACAGTATAACACTTCCATTAAAATATTAATTATTCTCACACAAACACTTCTCTTTTGTTCAGAGAAAACGAAAGGCGAAAGCTAGATAAAATATTCTGTTTACACTGGTTAAAACACCAACCAGCCGTCAGTCAACATTACACAGAAATAAAAAGTGACTAAGTGCGAGTCGGACTTACGAACTAACGGGGTTCTTTATTATCGTAAGTACAAGAGCTATTAGAAGAATTCCTAGTATGTCAGCCATACAATGGCTCGCTTTACCTTTTTAATTGGGTGTTATAAAATCTCTGTCTGTCCGAATAAAACATCATAAGGGGGCCAATAAGTCTTTTTTGTGTGCCACTTTTGCTGTATGGGAATGCAGCTAAAGTGGGACACGAACAAAATACGTTGTATAGAGGTCGTTGAGTAAATAGAACAGTTACTGTATTTTTGTTTAAAAAATATTGGAAAACAAATGAATTAGAGCCTACCAAAATTCTCTTACAAAACAAAATTTTTGAACTTCCCGTCGACCTACAAATTAAAGATTTGGTGATAATGTTTATTTGCTAGGTATTTATTTACAAATCCCCATCTATTCATTCGACGACCTCCGTGGCCGAGTGGTTTGTTCGCTGGGTTTCATGGTGTCGCCGACTCGAGAGATCCTGGGTTCGAATCCCGGTGGGGGTAGATGTTTGTGTGATGACTACGAGCATTTGTACTCCAGTCATGGATGTTTAGTATGTATTTCTATATAAATATTAAGTATATATGTGTACAGTGTATGTATTCTATCCGTTACCCTAGTATCCCATAACACAAGCCTTACAGTGCTTACTTTGGGGCTAGGCTTATTGGTGTGAGTGTTGGAAATATTTATTTATTTATTATTATTATTATTTATTCATTAACCAGATTTCGTACGGAACCTTCAATATGTGTAATTCAACAAGCATAAGGTGTAACACCGACCCTCCGATAGGTGCAGACAGACAGCGTAAGCTTAATACGGAACCCTAAAAAACAATTTGAATATCGAATCATTTAGGGAACGACAGTGACGAATGGTGGGCAATGAGCATTCAGACAGCTTCCGTCGCGTCGCCGCTGATCGAAATACGATTCTGCCGGTCAATCAATGAATGCGCCCTTTTCACAGTCGGAATGTGATGCCGCTGCTAATGAGCATTCCACGACAGTCGTGACTTTGATTTTTTTTGTCTTATTTCTAGGGTACCGTACCTACCCAAAGAATAAAGAATGACCTACTAATTTAAAATTGGTTCGTTTCCGAAATTTCTTTTCGGAGAAAGAAAGTAAAGCTCCTGATAACATTAAAGACAGAGCGTAACATCCTAAAGGCTGGCGTTGCATATTATGATACTCCTAGTTTTGCAGGTGTCTATGGATGGCGGTGATCACATCAGGCGTGCCGTCAGCTAGTATGCGTACTTACGTATATAGATCCGAGCCTAGATACTGGCATAAAGAAAAAGATAACTGCATTTATTTTATTTATTATTTGCAATCGTAGCCATATCAACAAACATAATTTAATAGTGAGTTAGGGATGATGAAGGGGCTTCTATTTAGTTCATCAGTTACATTACCAAAAAATTATCAATTCTTTTTCTTTTGTCAATCAACCAAAAAATACAAAGATAAAGCGCGAAATGGGGATCCGTCACGTCACATTTTAATAAAAAAATTACGAAAACGTGAAGTCACGCGATATTATAAATTAATATATCTCTCGAATGTTTTAATAATGTGAAAAAATAAAATAAAATATTGTTTAATACTTTTTGATAATACTGATAGACGGAGAAAAAAATGTTAGTTATCATTTATACTTAGTATACAGACTCTACGTTTCTTTATTTATGTGCTTCATATGTATACATAACCTTTGTTATTAAAAAAAATAAAAAATAATTCACAATTCACGGAAATATCGCCGAACATATAACTACAAAAAACATACACAGAAAAAAAGAAAATCCCAGTGACCGTATTGCAGAATATGTTCATAACCTCGTAAGGTGATACGAAACCCGGGTGTGACTAGCAATTGATTTTTATTTTGGGATTGATATTTTCAGATCGCAGTTTGTAACAAAATAGTACATTACTTACTGCAGCAGCCAGCAAAATGGCCATTGATGGACGAACGTGGAAATGTGGACCGAGGCGAAGCCGAGGCACATATAAATAATTCCATCTATGCCTAGTTGTGGCCAAGGCTTGTATCTAGAGGATTCGATCGAGGACTCGATCCCGGTCGATTTTTCTAATCCCGGGATTTCGGGATTATCTACAGTTAATCCCGGAGTCTCGAAATAGTCCCGAGATTGTATTGATAATTGAAAGTGGCAACAAAAAGACAGTAAGCCATATCAAAATCAACTTTTTATTTTAAATCTTTAAAAAACCAAACAAAATTATACTTTCATCTAATAAGATAAACAAACTAGCCACTTCTATAACTAATTTATGAATTGTCTAGTTATTTATACTATTTTAATAAAAACTTAAAAAATCAACTTCTTAAGACTTTTATAGATATACTGTAAAAAAGATTATAGGTGGTTCTTCATTATTTTGGCCCGTTGAGGAAGATGCTTTAGCAGAATCTACTCTCACGGAATGTTTTGAAAATAGATGAGTATGTAGGCCTTTGGTTGATCCTCCTAAGGTCTTTAAAATAGCTAAGCAACGCTTACGTAGTGCTTTATCATGCTTTATCCCTTATAAAGGGAAACATCATCTTGTAGGAGATATCGCGCTTTAATGGCTACTTTTAGATTTCTTAATTGGTTCCAGTAGGTATGCAACAATATAATTTTGTGACATGAAAATAGATTGAGAGGAAAATATTTCTTTAGGAAGTTTAATTAAGTAAACTTGTCTGCAAATTTCTGAATTCTTTGAAGTACGAAATTAAATGATCTTCTTATGCGCAATGTGTATTTCGTAACATGAAATTGATAAAAGCTTTTAACATCTTATACATTTATAGGGCTAAAATTTTTGTCATTAGTCTACGATGAATGTATTATGTACGTATATATGGCTCATTAATGACGTGATTTAGTAATAATATTCCGTTCCTTTACTAATGTGTACAGTACATGTAATATCAAGTATGTCCCTTGCGTGATTGGAAATGTACGGGCTATGATGGTTAATATGTTATAAATATTTCTAACACTCATACCAATATTTTATATACTACTAGCAAACCCGGCGAACTCCGTTTCGCCACCAGATGGCTTCGTTTTATGTAACATTTCGTTTGGTGATTAAAAGAAGTTTTTTTTTTAATTTTTCCTGAATTTTCTTTGCTATAAACCTCACGGAGCCCGAGACCTTTCCAACGAATGCAAAATCGTAAAAATCGGTTCGTGCGTTCTGGAGTTATAGCGTCAGGAAGGAAAACCCGACTTATTTTTATATAGTAGAAGACTAGCTGCCCCAGCGCACTTCGTACCGCCATAAAAAAATAGGGGTTGGTGGTAGAAGGGTAAAAATTTAGGGTTGTAAGTATTTTTGTATAACAATAGTAATTACAAAAAAATCAAAATAAAAAAAAAACAAAAATAAAAAAAGGGTGGACCTCCCTTAACATTTACGGGGATGAAAAATAGCTGTTGTCCGATCCGCAGACCTATTGAATATGCATATTAAATTTCACAAAAATCGGTCGAGCCGTTTCGGAGCAGTTCAATTACGCACACCGCACACGAGAATTTTATACAATATTATACATACAATAAATACTATTGAGTACCGGTTAAAATACATATATATGTACATACCTATATTTATCTAGAAATATATATAAAAATACATACATTAGGTACAAATTGCTATTATTCATCATACTAACATTTGCTCCCACCGAGATTCGAACCCGGGACCTCTGAGTACGTAACGTATTTTGAAAACCAGCCCGTCATTATCCCTGTTGGCATTGGCTGGATCTAAATTATAACATTACACACACACAACACAGAAAGAGATTAGAGGAGTGATCTTAGACCTTTTGAACGGGAACCGGTGTCGCTGGCTCGCCTCCACTACACGTTTACCTTATAGATAATAGCCAATTAAACGACCCAACATCAAACAATCTATCCAATCAGCGCTTACACCCAAGAGCAACGACGCAATCAGAACCAAGTTTGGGTCAAGTTATGAGCATTTGCTCACACATAACTGTGACGCGCCTTCTGCCCACAAGGCCTGTCGAACCTTTTTCTGTGTTCTGTGATTACAATATTCTGTGGTTAACACAAAAACTAGCGTTTTTAAAAGGAATTGGGTGGTTTGCTTACTTCAACTTACTGCTTACTTCAACATTTGATACGATGCCCTATAAAAGGTTTTTCAGGTACCTGTATGTTTAGTAATAATCTATCTTATGTCAAGGTGAGTGTCTTTACTTGCTACTGTATGAAGGTTAATTGTTGTGTAAATAAATAATATAATTATGAATTTCCCATTCTTTCAATTTCGTCACTCGGAAAGTTAAATAATAATAAGTAATAAAGGCCGTAATAATTAACCAAAAGAAATTAAATGTTTTGTAAAGGTATTTTTTAATACTCACTACATTTTTTTGACAAAAGGATAAAGAAATCGTATATTTATAATCACAACAAAAAGTATAGGTAGTTTAGGAAAAACAGACGACAAAATGTAGTAAAATTATTGCATCTAAGGCGTCCATGCCTTCGAGCTTGCCTATATGAAATTAATTCAATATTTATTCAATAATTATGTGTATGCAGAATATGCAAATTGACAAATTCTTAAATACGTTCATACTTTATTTATTACGGTGCGTTTATATGTCACAGAATGTCATAGCGTGGTGGCCGCGCGGTCACCGCCTGGTGGCCCCGCCACTGCTAACTCTATTCATTTGCAGTTGATCTTGGTCTTTCTTAAAATTCACACGTATTCTTTATGGGTTATTTGACTAAGAAGAAAATTACGATTGCTTATTACTTGTACCCATAAAGCAAAAAAGAAGAAAAAAGAAATGTGGAAGATTTTGGTTTCACCCATTTTAGCACGGCGAGAAGAGCCTGGTGAATTTCATATGCCATACAACCAACTGCGAGAATATGAAAAACAAATTGCAGATTATTTCCGAATGGATGATAAATTTTTTTATACATCATTTGATTCAGGTCACACAAAACATTTGACGTTAAAACATTCGAGTGATTCGAGCGAGGCGGCCGCGCGGCTGGCCGTGTGATTGAGGAGCGAACTCCGCGCAGTTAGTTACTTACAAAGAAGTTCAACGTTTAGTCCTAGTCCTAGTAAATTAAACATAAATTTGCTATGACTGAATAGTTATTACGCGGCCACAGCGCGGTCGCCGAACGGTTTAACGGTTTTATTCCACGCACTTTTTTTTACTATCACATTTTTTTCAGTTCGGTCGCGCAGCAAAAATCCCTATCCCCTCCAAGCCTGCCATAATGTGAGTATTCGCCACGTGCTTGTCCATGAATTCATGAGTATATACTATGCATTGGCGGGGTGGAGTGGTTATAGAAAGAGAAGGGATGAGAGAACGAAAAGAAAGAGGGACAAAGAGAAAGGTATTATACACTACTCGCTTGTGTATGCGACTGTCGCACCTGCGCACGTCTCATTTAACGGTTTTATTCCACGCACTTTTTTCCACGGATTTTTTCTTACGGTTTTACTATCACATTTTTTTCAGTTCGGTCGCGCAGCAAAATCCCTATCCCCTCCAAGCCTGCCCTAAGGAACTTCGTTCCAATTATGTTTTCAAATACGCCACGGTAACGTTTCCCTAGCCAACATGGCGTCTTGCAGGCATGTGACGTCACAAGGCTGTCATTAAAACGTCAAACAGTACAAAGTAAAAGGTGATACCTATTCATTTGAGCGAATTTACAAAACTAGCTGAGTGGATTATTATCGGTTTCAATTAATTATTTTTTCCAATGTGTTTGTAAATGTGTATTATAATGTATTTCTTAAATGGATGTATCTATTGCCTTGGGTATATACCTGTAATAATAGATATAAGTATTTGATATAAATAAATAAATTTCGACAATATGTTTACAAGCACTTGACGTAATTTTATGCTTCGCCAATCCTGGGCCTTTTCAGTTACGTTACGTTCATGATTTTTTGTAATATTCTCAACAACTTTTTTCGTTAGAATAGTGAAATCGCCCCAAATATTCATATTAAATACACATGCCAATAATTGGTACCTACTTTATTTTTCATACTATCGTAAAGCCTATCGTAGATGAAAAATCATATGAACATACCGTCAAGCCACACAACCTTTAAGGTGTTGGCGAGGCCTTAGGGCGAGGCACCGAAGAAATCTAATGAAAGAATATAAAGTTACAAAGAGTATGAGATATTTTTGGCACAAAATATGGCCAAATATTTGGCATCCGTGACAATGGGGTATTCCGGTAGAAATTCCAGTTATAAATTTCTAAAAGCAGAGCTTTTGCCAACTGCGGCTTATTTACATGTTATAGTTTTAAGTTAATGGCGAAAAGCCAATTGAAATAAAGTAAAAAAAAACATCAATGAAACAAACAAATTGTATAAGACAATTCGTTTGGCGCGATTGTGTCAATAGTTTTCGTTTTCAATGAACATCGTGATACTAATAATGTTAATTTAATAATAAAAACTCGTATAACTATAAAACGATTTAAATAATAATCTTAGAGGTATATGTGTAGGAAGGTATTACAATAACAAGGTCGCGTATTTCTGTCAAGATTTTCTTGATGATTCAACATGGACGTACTTTTTAGGGGTCCGAGCCTCAAAAGGAAAAAACGAAACCCATATAGGATCACTTTGTTGTCCGTCTGTCCGTCCGTCCATCATTCAGTCTATCCGCATGTCCGTCTGCCTGTCAAAACTCTTTATCTTGGGAATGAGTAAAGGTATCGAGTTAAAATTCAAACCACATACTCAGGTCTTCGGTTCCTTGAAAATCAATCTTCTAAATTAACATAAAAATGCGGCCGTATATCTCTCTGTCTGTCAAGACTCTTTATCTTGGGAACTCGTAAGGGTATCGAGTCAAAGATGGCAAAATAGTTATCGAACAAAATGGCACCTATATACTTCAGTTGAATGTAATTTATTTACTTTATTTGAAAAAAAAATCATATAAAATGCGAAGAAACGTTTTCCCCAACTTAATAAAATGATAATAATAAGTTTTTATTGGCCTTGACAATAATGTGATATGAAACTAATGACCAGCATCTCCTTTAAAGCTTAAATAGCCTATGTCAGGAGTTGCTGCTCTTTGTTTGTGTGTAGGTGTAGTGTGTGTGCATGTATCTTTGTATTAGTATGTGCTAGGATACTAGGCTCTGCTCAATAATAACTCGATTTCTCTTTCTCTCGATCATTAGATATTTGCACTATTAAAAAAGCTTTATCATACATACATATATAAAAATATATATTTAATAATTAATTTAAGTACGTATATGTATATAGATCGATAAATCTAAGTTCGTCTAAATGAGACCATTTAGAATACATACTCGTTCCATATTCGAGTAATTTTGCGAAGTCGCTTGCAAAGGAAGGCTCTACGTTGCGTAAATAAACAAAGGAACACACATTCACACTGTGTGTTTTCCATAAACAAATGGCAGTTAGTGTGTGCATAATGGGGAGCGCTTTAGAAGCCATTACGTACCTACTGGAAGGGTTGTCTGTCGTACATACAACGTGTTGGTACGAAAAGTTGCCGCGTTCGGGAAACACTTATCTTGTCACAATGTTTGCAGTGTTCGTCAAATGGAACATGAGGGTAGAGGGACACCGTACATTATTATTATTATTCTTTCTTTTGTTTTGGTGACGGAATTCCTATATTATATAATTATTAAATTAAGTGAATGTAGTTAATTTTTTTTTCTCTTTTTACTTTTAGGTTTTGATTAACTTTACCGCGTAATGTCTCTGCTTTGCTTTCAAACGGTAGGTATATTTCTTATTCTATAGAAAGAGTAAAACAACTTATCAAAGCATATACCTATAGATATTTTTCTATTTACTGAACAAATTTCGCAGCCATTCTCGCCATTTTTGGAAAAATAAAGACGTGCATTCACTCAATCTATGACATGCGGTACGGCAGGCATCATGATCGCCTGCATGCAGCGACGTATTTATTTTAACCATAATTATTACATTATTATAGATACTACTTCCACTCTTATACCATTAAAAAAAATCGACGGGTTGCACTCCGGGAGTGCCGGCACAAGTGAAAACTTGAATATTAACGTTGTGCATTTTTGATATTTTGTAATGGTTACAGAATAATTTTATATTACATTAAAAAGTTTATCTTTCAGAAAAATCACCTTACATGAATCCCATTTAAGCTCACCTAGCTAGGGGTGTCCATTCTGAAAAAACATCGATGTATTTTTTGATTCGATACATCGCAACTATACATCGATGTCATTCGATGTATCGGATGAAAACATCGATGTATTTTAAACATCGAGTACTTTTTCTGAAATTTTATTACAAAACTCAACTTATGTGTAAAGTGACCCATCTCAAAAGAGGCCATCTTTTCATAGTAAAAAAAATTACAATTGAAGTTTATGAAAAGACTTTAATCCATAATTTTATTATAGTTTATATATTAATCTTTCATAAAATAATAGAATTAACTCCTTTCATAATGAGTAGGTAAAACTAAATACAAGTAAAAGTCATGTGTCAGAAAAATCTGTATTATATTTTTACAAAAGATCATATAAAAAAACGCTAAATAACCCGCAAAATGTTTGCTAAGTCTGTCAAAAGGATATTAGAAATATACTTCAATCTTAATTTCTTTCACAAAACTAAAGGTTATTAAATGTTTATAAACATAGAAACTCGTAGTTATTTTTTTATTGTCACTGCACTGACTCTTGCGCAGTGCTGCCAACATCGGGTCCATATCAGAGAATTCGGAATAATGATGCTTTCATAATAGTAATAAGTAAAATTTTAGTGGTCAAACTTAAGTTTTTTTACTGAGGTCAAATCAAAGAGGATATTATCACTACGTGGTCAAACTCTATTACCAATTCGATGTTTCTTTAAAACATCGATGCATCGAGTATATTGAAAGCTTTTCAAAACATCGGATCGATTCGATGTTTTTCATTGCTAACATCGATGTTTTCGATGCACCGATGTATATCGAATATCCCTACACCTAGCGACATCTATTGTAAAAAAATGCATTTTTTCGCAATGAAGCTGCCACCTGGACGTCCTAGATAGAGACTTATTATAATAACTTATATAATACAATAAAATAAAATATTACTATGTTTCGTCCAATATATTGAATCCAAATCCAATTTTATTGTAATCAGGCTACGTGTCATGACACGATCGGGCCACGTGTCCTGACGCGAGTTTAACAGTTTTTACCCATTACAAAAAAAAATGTACAACGCCGCTAAAGAAGTATGTATGTAACCTGTAAGCAAGGCCTGCTTTCAGATTACATACAAAACTATGTTCACTAAGCGTACAATGATGAATACGCATCTATGAATCTACAGTGTATGGAGAGTGGCACTTAGCCTAACTATATTACCAGTAAAACTATATTTGGCATTAGTATAAAGAAAGCATTATTAATGTAACTAGAAATAACACAATGCTGTAGATCTACTGAAATAAAATAAATAAACAAATAAATATTCTTCAGTACTTGCACAGACCGAAACCAAAGTCCAATTTCATTATATCGCTTGCAGGGTAACACCAACGGTATCAAAGCTTTTTCGTGTAATTGAAAAAAAACCAAAGTATAAATAAATATTACACCCTAAGGACAACATCGGGATTGGCATTGTTTTACTCTGCTTTCGTTTCTAAGGAAAAATTTTCTCAGAAAAATATCAATCGGATCAGAAATTTACCAGACTGGAAGAGGGATGATTTTTTATAGAAAACATTTTCTTTATATATAATATTCTAGTACCTATCTCGTAAAGTAAATACTTACCTAAATAAAATTATCATAACAGGATTTATTATTGTAAATACATTGTCAGTAACATTTTTTTCTAACTTAAAGTCTTGGTCCGTCTATAGATTTGCTATAAGTACTTGAAAGCTAAACATTTATTGAGAGGAGCTCGATGGCGCAACTGGTTAGCGCGTTCTGCTGCGATCGTTCAAGTTAAGCAACTTTCGCAGTGGTCGGTCATTGGATGGGTGACCAAAAATTTACTAGGCACGTTAAGCCGTTAGTCCCGGTTGCATTCGCAGTTGTTAGCATCCACCAATCCGCACTGGGCAAACGTGGTGGGTCATGGCCCAATCTCCCTATTCCATCCATAGGGAAGGCCTGTGCCCCAGCAGTGGGGACATTAATAGGCTGATGACGATGATGAAACATTTATTATATTTTTAGAGACCCAATCCAGCCTAAGAGCTTACACTTTTTATGATCCAGAGAAACATCAACATATCTTTTATATTTCCTCAAATAACTAAACACGATTTGTGTACAGTTTGCAATTGAGAAGTTCCGTTGTTTATCTCGGAAAGTACTCATCAGATCTTCAACAAATTAACCATGGGACCATCTCGCTAAGAAACTCTTTCAAATAAACTCCTCCTTTTGAATTTTGTTAATTAAATACACCTAATAAAGAATTGACATAGAATCAACATAATTTTATAAAAATGTCCAAAAAATGGCTTTGCTATAATTTTTATTATTTTTAAAGCATGTAACTGCTTGATGTTTAAATCTAAAGAAAATATAACTAGAAAAAATTCCACGCGGACCAGGCAGCAGACGGCAAATGTTTAATACTTGTAAAAGTATTCATTTGACATTGTGGGTTTACCTATAATGCGAAGAGATGGCGCTGCCTTGCAGCTTAAGAATAGCTAGAAGGAATTTCGACGCGGTCCGTGAGGGCCGCGGTAGCATAATTGGTCAGTGCATTCGCCCGGATTGCGAAGGGTGCGGGTTCGAGTCCCGTCTGCTGCCTGGTCCGCGTGGAATTTTTTCTAGTTATATTTTCTTTAGAATGGCTTTGCTTTCTGTCTTTTTTGCGTTAGCCAGATAATTGTCTGCAGACCACGAGAGTAGATTATATTCAAACAAAGCTACGGTTTCACAAACAAAACACTACCCACGTTCAATGTAATCCCTAGGGATTTGCAACGCGCTGCTGTCATCCCCAAGGGCTTAGTTAAAATTAGAAGTGGCGCACTAACTTTGGTAGTCTTCAAAGCAACAAAGAAAATAAGATTTCTATAATGCTGTTTTTCATTTTCGATTTCAAAAAGGAGGTCTTTTTATAGGTATGTTTATATGTTATGTGGGTTACCTACAATGCGAAGAGATGGCGCTGCCTTGCAGCTTAAGGATAGGAAAATTAGGTCGGGGCCGCGGTAGCATAATTGGTCAGTGCATTCGCCCGGATTGCGAAGGGGGCGGGTTCGAGTCCCGTCTAATATGGTCATAATATGGCCTGCCTGATGGTAAGCGGCCACCATATCCTATGGACGCTTGTGATACAAAAAAACGCCGTCCGTTGCCTACCTGGACCCAATCCCCTCAAGGTTTCAGGAGGAGGAGAAGGTTCTCAATTCGTCAGAATATTTTTGAAGTGAAACTTCTTTTTGGATGGGGTTTAAATGAAAATTCCTATGGAAAAGATGAAACGGAAATGCGTTACGAGCGCCACACGACTATATACAGGGTGGTCCAACTAGTAACGTCAGCAATTTTTTTTTAGATTCCTCGCACCTGGAGGTATCCTAAAATACCCCTTGTATGTTCTGCGATTTTTAGTTTTCGAGTTATATAAAGTTTGTGCCAGCGAGGTTTCCATAATTCATATCTTTTTTCGTAGTAGGTATTTTGCAGTCTTTTTTTTGTGACATAATTTTCTTGAATGTTATTTGAATAAAAAAAATAACTCAGCTTCCTGAAATTACTTAAAATTATTATAGTTATTAACGGGATTGTTACCATGTACCTTGTTTTTTATGAGTCTCCGATATTGGTAACAATCATGGTAACAATCCCGTTAATAGCTATAATGTTAGTGACCATGAAAGTTTAAAACAATATACTTAAAATTACTCAAAAAAGGCTTGAAAGTTGGAAATTAAACTTGAAAATTTCAAATTAAATTTAATTGAAATTCTTGTATAACAACTTAAGCGTGTGTAATTTTACAAAAAATCGGTTTCTCCACTAAGATTTAAAGCTCTTAACTTATAAAACTTTATAGTGAGTTTATTAATAGTTAATTTAATATCTATTAGCATTATATATTACAGAGATAGGTATTTGAAAAAACTATTGGCAAATACCGTGCGATTGGGACAACAGTAGCTAAGGACGCGTTTATATGACACAGAATGTCCCAGGCAGCGTGGCGGCGGCCGCGCGGTGTGGCCGCAAGAATTTTTGCGCGTCGTCTATCTGCAGCCTAACGCTGTAAATTGCGTAAAAAATTGCAATATTCGAGGTTTGGCTCTCGACAATTTCCTTCTCGAAAATTAGATGTATAATAAGTGGAACAGATATATCCTCTCTAAATTTTGCAGTGTTTGATTGAATCTTCACGCTAAACGTCTTTAGTGGTGATAAAAATTTGTTTATTTTTGGTATTTTTGAGGGCTTCTAGTTGCTTTGAAACACAGGTTATCGAACAAGAAGAAGACATAGGAGCATAGAATAAGTAAAATTATATTTCATGCATGAAAATCATTTCTTTAGTGATAACAATCCAGGAGGAATCATCCGAGAACGTTTGTATGGAATAACATTTCCTGTCTGATATTTTATAAAGTTACTAACTTTCTTACAGCACATTAATTAGAAAGGTTCATTTTCATGTAATATTTACAATCTAAACTCCCCAGGCTCCAAAGGACAATCGTAAGAAACTCTTATCTGAAAGAGAAAACGCCCTCAGCTTAAAGTCGCGCTTAGGTTTGCGCCACATTTAACACTGGATGCTTCAAAGATGGTAATCAGACTTTTTTTACATTTTGTTGCACATAAACTTAAGCCAATGTCAATGCAACCTCATAATAGCATTCTCTGTCTTATTTTATTCCTTACCACTTTTTTGATAAAAATAAAGCAAGATTGTTTTGTTGCAGTGCAGTGTTTTATTCACATAACTCAAGGAACTTTTGTAAAAAGACAAATTTTAGAATAAATATTAACATTTTGCACTTGCTTTACACCTTGTACAATGCCGCTGTATGATTGACATAATTTCACTGTGACATCTTTTCATTTTATCAAAAAAAACCATAGAGTTCGCTTTCCTTTTTTGTTTTTTTGGGTTTTATGAAAAATACAAAACAGGGTTTTTTTGGCTATAATAAATTGCCTCTAGTCTAGTGTACCAATAACCTTATGACTGAAGATTAAAACACGTAAGTATAAAACACTTTTATTTCTGAAGATTAACTTGAAATATTAGCAATTCATTGTGGTTGCAACAGCGGACGCTAAACCTAGCAATAAGATTCGTAGATTCTACCCAGCACGAAATTAGGTATCACCTGAGGTCGTAATTATTTTTAGCATCTGTATTAATATCCTACGGGAATCGCTGCATTCTACTACCACGAAAGTAAACAGCAACTCATCTTTAGCAGCCGAAATGATCCGGAACTACCGGGTTATTGCTCCTGGAGCATTCTTCCTCGTCCTCAACAACCCTCGAAGATGGAGCGGGATAATTGACAATATCGGACGGTAACAACGTACTCTCCACAATGATTCAACGCTCTAAAGACACAGGACTTCACTTTCCACACAGCTGCAACGCGAGCGATGGGTTCATCAAACTTATGACTCTTAGAACAGCGGTGAAGATCATTCCAGGTATGATCCCGGTGTTTTTCGCTTCTAGATAAGGATCTAGAAGCGAAAAACACCGGGATCAGCGAGTACGAATCTGGGGGTCTACTCACTTTATCCGAAACGAACTTCCGATAACGAAGTTCAAATGAAAACAAAATTCGCCAATTAAAGGTTATACTTAATTTGGAAGATAAACTATCAAATTTAAACTTTCTTTGATCAGAAAATATAGACTCAGAAAATCTGCACCCTAGTCTAAATTCCGACGACGAATATTATTATAATTAAAAACGAACCAGAAACATAGTAAGAAAAGTGCGAAATTTCGATTGAAATTTCGTTTTTCGTTGAATTAAAGTAGGTCTCCTGGACGAGTCGCCATCAAATCGAAGAGTGAAGAATGCAGCGTTATGTCAAGAGATCGCTTTTGAAACAAAACGTGGGCAAATTGAATTAAATGCAAAAAGTTATTTTTTAATGTAGGCAACGATATAATAAAAAAAAATGTCACCAGCTAATATTAATTGTGTGTGGAATCTAGTTGCTAAGATTACTTATGTGATTAAGATTTTTTTTTAATCACAAACAATAAACACGGAACATCACAGAAGACATTAGCGGTTTCTAATTTTTATTTAAGCTGGAAATCCTCTGTGCTACCTGCCTCTCTTATTTTTTAATTATTGTTGGTTAAAGGAACGAAGTTAAGTAGGGTGATGGTTCAAAGGTTGGATTATAAATGCATACTGATCAAATTAATTCTGATGTATTTATCTCCTTTGGTAACCCATGTAGCAATAGTTGTAACTAAAATAATATTACAATGCTACGAGCAAATGGTAGAATTTTGTGCAATGTATCATGAATGACCAAATTACCTTATGTTACTCTACCCTCTACCCTAGTTACGACAAGTAAATGATAAAGATGGCGTAATTTTTTAATTGACATTGTAACAACACAATATTTTGTAAATATAGTAGTTGAAAGAGGCATGACGCTATGAAGTTTATTTCGCCAGTTTTTCTGCACAGCAAAAAAATGATCTTTAGTGGTGGTAGAGAAAAAATATGGACGAATCAAAAGAGATGTATTATGTTTCTAATTTGAATAAATCATTTTCTTTCATATCATATTCACATACTTGTTAAAATATTGTGATCAGTATTTCATTCTAAGCCTCATCATCGCTTTCATCAGGCGAGATTGTGGTCAAACAGCTTGCCTATTAAGCATTAAAAATATATCTATATATATCGAGCAGACAATTTACCCTGAAAAAAGAAAGATCATTTTAGTTACACAAATATACCACTGCGGTATTCATTCGAAGGCGTACATAACCATTTTTATCCCAGGACCATCAAAAAACAATATCCTGTCATTCCTCCGTTTCCGAGAACAATCCTTGTTCAGTCACGCTCGCATGAGCGAGATAAGAGAAAATTTTTGCCGCACCATAAATTCGGAGCGGCGAAAAACGAATTCGCCTTTACCACACCAATCTCATGGGTCACTCCATCGATCATAATATTTCTTGAAAATCTACTGGAAATCCTTTTACACAGAGTAAGTACTTACATATCTACGATCGTATTAGCATTCTGCGACACTGAGTATTTTTGTACGAGGTTTTACAGCGAGTACGTGAGTTTAATATGGAATTACTCCCTCGGCTTTTATGTAGGCACTTTCTGTAACGCAAATCATATGAAGTGGGTATAATTTGTTTTACTACGCTTTATTATGATCCCTGCTTTAAAGGGTAAGCGAGAGCGGGATCTTCTTTGACTAAATTATCATTCACTTATTTATGTCGAGGGAAATTTAATTTTAAAACACGACCAGTCGTGTGTCTAGAACCGAAATAGAAAGTTCAAAGCTAGTTCCAAAAAGTCCTTGAAATTGCAGACGGGCTTTGTTCCGCAGAACACTTTTTAATTTAAGAGGCCCCCCGAATAGCTAACATCTACGTCCACGACTTTTATTTAACTTATAAACTAGCTAACGATATACTGTACAAACATACAAACCTATAAAAGTATTTAAAAAAAATGGTAAAATAAAAATTGCACATTAATGTAAGCACGTAAATGTACATGAATTTCGCAAACATCACTTTTTACCAGTTATGTTAAAATAAATAATAACTATTACGCTATATACGCTCGGGGTTGGCACAGATTCAAAGGTGCAGCTTGAAAGAATAATGTTAAGAGCTTATTTTAAGAGTCTTTTAAGACACAGAAAGCATAAATTTTGGCAATCGCCGTGGAATCTTAGTGTCGCTGCACACGGGCCATACGCCACAGCCACAAACGCCGGCACGAGAAACTAGAAGCGGCTACTAAAGTGGCTGAAGCGCGCGACAGCGGCCGACTAAGGAAAGGGAATCGCGCGTGTGACGTGTGGCGACGTTTTGTATCGGTGCATTAACTGGCCAGTGCGGGCCACAAGAAGCGAGCAACGACGATTTGTAGCCTGTAGCGGCCACCGGCGTACCGTGTGTGGCGAGTCCATATAAAATGTATGAAAACTATAAGAAATATGCCGGTGGCGGCGTTTTGTGGTTGTGGTCGGTGGGCCATGTGCGGCGACACTTACGGCCACAGTTCACTCTTGCATATTCCAGAGTCAATAATAAATTCTATGTTCAAATGCTAACTATTTAACCCGTCAAAATTAGTATGTGGGCCACTTGTGCAGTCCAGAGTTAACTCATTTATGTCCCTGTTTGATGCTAACCTGAGTTAAAATATAATAATCGTCTTGCAGTGCCCAGAGTTAAGAGAAAATTCTGTATTGAAATACTATTTAATCCGTCAAAATTGTTGGGCTAAAATCATAACCTCAGGTGTGTGTCACTGTTAGATTACCCACCTCTTTGATGTAAAAACATCGATTTTAAAATATATTCTTTGTGGGACTTCAGACCCAACTCTTATTATATTTTTAAGCAAAAGTTAATATTGTTGGCCATTAGCCCGTATTCGGGTGCATGAAAACATTACTCAAATTCGGGCACTCGAACCAATATTTACACTGGAATTCGGGTTGGAAGACGGTGTCGAGTAAACAAAAGGAAATCTAACGAATTCTGGTGCACTTGATTCCGTTCACTTACACTTAGGCCCGTATTACAGAATGACAACTAAGTGTTGATCTTTACTTGAGTACAGTTAGAAAGGGATGTCGTTATGTGCTATATAAAGCGACATCCCTTTCTAACTATGCTCAAGACTAGATCAATCACTGAGGATCTTTCTATAATACGGGCCTTAGTCGTTTATCCGAATTCTATTGGCAGTTTGGCACTCATATTCAAATTCAAATTCTTTATTTGCCATTAAATAGGGTGGGTACATTGAAATGTTCATGTTAACAAAGATATAAAAGTAGCTTTAAGCCTATTTAGCCATATGATTATAGCATGCAAAAGGAATATTTCCATTTATATTTCTAAGAAAACAATAACAAAATAAAAATACAATTTCATTAATAAATCCGTAATAAGATAGAAAAAAAAATTTTTCGGGCTAACGACCAAGTATAATCGTGCCATTACGCAGGGTAAGTAGTGTGTTCAATGTTATTTCTAATATTTAGTTTCACTAATGTATTATTATTGAATTAAAAAGCTTATTTAAAAGCTTTCTGCACTTTTTTACATTAAATAAAAATCCCAAGCTTTTTGATGCGCAAATGAGCTTAAAATATTACATTTTCTTTGCCTTCGCGTATTTTAAAGGTAATTATGATGATGATATTTGTGAAGATTTGACAGACTATTATTAATGGATTGCAAAGATTGCCCTTTTTATGAATTTATGCATGATATTTATTTTAGCTGTATGGAGCCTGAGGCAAAGCAATTTTGCCGCGCTTGATCTCCTTATAATTTCGAAAAACATATTTGTTTCAAGTTTTGCCAAAAATGTGATTTATTTAGCCGACTATACCTTTCATCGTAAATGTGATGGTATTGAGCTGACATTATGAGGCTAGGTAAGAAAGACGATCGGTTTTTCCGATGCTTAGCTGCGTATCTAAGATAGCTCATTCATATTTGAGTTAAGGCAGTTGTCCGACCGCCGGCGATTAACTATCTATATTGCTATTTTCTCGGCCAAAAAACGTACATTCCGTGTAAGTGAAAGAGATGCTTAAATTAATAGTTTTTCGCTGACTGCCGGCGTTAACTGTCATAACTAGTTTGTCGCTAAGCGACAAGAGCTTTCAGCGATACTGGCTCAGCGTTGCTCGCTTGTCTCGAAACGCGCACGTGTGCATTAATGCTCAGGATAGTCTCCGCGAGCGATTGGCGCGAGTAATCGCCCGTCGTACTCGCACCCTCGCTCATAGTCCAGCGATAAACTATTGGAACTGCACACTTGCTTCCCGCTGCTCACCAACACGTTTCTAGTTTCCAGCTCTACTCGCTTCTCGTTCATCGTCGGCGGTGGGACAAGTGCCTAATGTATCGAATTTGATGGATCAGTATTTTTAGAAAATAATTAATATTAAATCTAAATATACTTTTACTAGAAAAAATCCACACGAACCATAGTCGAACCCACATCCTTCGCTAAAAATGTGGAATGCTTCACGATTTTCCGTGTCATCTTTCCGCAGGGGCCATGCTAATCTAGCGAAGGGTGCGGGTTCGAGTCCCGTCTGCTGCCAGGTGGGCGTGGATTTTTTCTCTGTAAAATTTTAGCTTTTAAATGCTTAAAAAATAAAAATGTAAATAAATATTACTTTTCTATGATTTTAATGTAATGGAACACCAAATTGTGTGTCAACAAACAATGGACAGACTGACAGATGACACGATTATGCGTGATTTATGCTGTGTTGAATAAGTCGGTCACACAAGAGTTGGTGAGCTAACCGAGGAGTAACTTGATCATCGATCACACAGTTTCCTCCAGCCAATTGCGGGCAAAACACTTTGTCATTGTTAGATTGCTGACTTTATTCCTTTGTCACCATTACTTCCCAATTTAAATGCGCACCACGATTTAATAAAACATTTTCCATTGGTTCGTGTTAGCTTATAAATAAATAATAACAAATATTTCTAACACTCACACCCATTAGCCTAGCCCCAAAAGTAAGCACTGTAAGGCTTGTGTTATAAGATGCTGGGGTAACGGATAGAATACATATACTGTACATATATAACTATATTTATATATAATATATAACATCCATGGCTGGAGTACAAATGCTCGTATTCATCACAAAAACATCTGCCCCCACCGGGATTCGAACCCGGGACCTCTCGAGTCGGCGATACCATAAAACCCGGCTTACCAACCACTCGGCCACGGATGTCGTCAAACAGTTTCCATTGGTTCGTGTTAGCTTATATTTTCAGTATTCTAATTATGCTTCTTTACAGGTTCCGTGACCATAATACATGAATGGCGCGATTATACTCGGTTGTTAGCCCGAATATGAGTGCCAATGGAATTCGGGTATACGACTCAGTGTAAATGAACAGATTCGAGTACGCCCGTATTCGGGTAGTTTTTGTTTTGTTTACCCGACACCGTCTTCCAGAACGTATTCCAGTGTAAATATTGAGTCGGGTGCCCGAATTCGAGTTATGTCTTTTGTGCACCCGAAAACGGGCTAAAACATTAATGTGAGTTGAAGTGGTGCAAAATATTATAGTAATATATGTTATTTACGGGATTGTTACCATGTACCTTGTTTTTATAGCGAGTTTCCGATATTTCGGCACTGTTGCAAGCGCCATGATCACGGAGTAACTGAAGTAATTGCGGGTGGTGGTGGTGGGCGGGAGGGTGCAAAATATGTCACAGAGCTTGGTAAGGCTAAATTTTTCTTTTCGCTTTAACTGGCAGCGCTTTGTCAGTTAATTTTTACTGTCAAAATTACCTTATTTTGACTATCGTCAGATGGTGCGACCTATTTTTACCCAACCGGTACTTTAACTGAACAGTTAAATTTAAAGTAAGTTGGTGCTAGAGTCTGTGCGGAAAGAGAATGGGCGTGGCGAAAAACGGTACTAACATTAAGATTTTTATTTGGCAATCAATCCCAGCAATCTGTAAAACGTCAAAGTTTTGTATTGATACGGATTTGTTTGTTGTTGTGATGTCTTGCGGTTTTTTGTATTTAATCATGTCTAAAAGGGGTAAAACCTTACAAATACGGTAGAAAAGCACTACAGCGCCCTCCAATCTAAATCCCATTCTCATTCCGCACAGACTCTACTCACACTAAGAAACCACACAATAGTTAAATATGTTAATCTATTCCATCTAAGAATAAAGTAACTACTTATCACATTTTAAAATGATCGCTTTTATATTGCTCACTTACGTAAGACTCCAAGTCTTACCTGATTTTATAAAAACTAGAGCTTTGAGTCACATTACATGGCAACTTACCAGAGCCCTATGCAGTAGGTAACAAAATAAGTTTTGTGGATATTTTCACAGTTTTAAATGCTAAAGTGGGGTGGTGGTTGTTGACACATATATCTCATTCTCAGATAAGTACTTACATCTATTATTATGCACAAATAATTCATAACAAAAGTTCATAAAAGGCCTTTGAATTTAAAATGTTTCATAAATAAGATAACAGAAATATAGAACATAAAAACTACAGAATAATCTCTAATCTGAGCATCAAAATAAAAAAAAAACAGTTGCACCAAACTTCTTAATTTAAAAAGCTAATCGTGTTTAAGCCTTACTCTTTCTCTACGTGAGACACTCAAAAAGTATTGAGAAACTAAAAAACTAACTTCTATGAAAAAAAAAAATCTTTTCAAAGAACTCTCCACAAGCTTCTATGCAAAGTTTCATGCGTCTGAACCAATTTTCAAATCATTTTTCCAGTCCCCCGCAGACACCTCTTCCACGGCCTTCTCAAACGCTGCTAGCGCTTCTTCCGGCGATGAAAACTGTATCCCTTTGAGCAGATATTTGCACACTTCACCAATCCATACGGGCCTACTTTTGAGCTTCGGTGAGGTTGTGCGGTACCCAGCGGGAAACTATCCTCCAATTACGCAAAGGTGCTCGTTTAAAATCTTATGTACACTTCCTGAACCAATCTGCAGAGTATGCTGAATCTCTTCGTATGTAATTCGTCTGTTTTCTTAAATTATTTTTTTTACTGCCAGCACACTTTCTTCTGTGACAGCCGTCGTAGGACGATCACTTCTTTGTTCATTCTCCAAAGTAAGACGACCGCGTTTGAACAGGCTACACCAGCCGTAGCTTTTGAAGGTCCTTCATCCATAAGAGCAGTTCGTAATCGATCAAATGACTCATCAGGTTTTAAGCCACATTTAAAATCATAGCACGAAAATGTTCTCGATGCAGATCCATTTTTTAATGAGACAAGACAAATTTAATTGGCTCTTGTGAAAATGCGGAGGAAAATTTGAAAATCGAACAGTGGTATTTTTACTTTAGATTAATCGAAGTTTTCAAAATCATTAAAGTGGCCAGTGTCTTATACATAAAAACTTTTTTCGCAAAACATTCTGAGTGGCCTGGTATTGGATTTCACCAATTAACAAAGAGGGCATTCCCTCTTTGTGTTAAAAAAGATCAAGCTTTAATTTTAATAGGGTATTTGACATGTTTTAGAAGACGATCTTACGTTATGTTGTCCATAAAGAGTGGATATTTTTATATTCTGTTATGTTATGCAGTATAGGAACTAAATTAAAAAAAATATCTGGACATTATGGCGTCTCACTAGTATGTGACGTCACACGATTGCCATTTAAACGTCAAACGATACAATGTAATGTCATTTTGGCTGGAAGTTTACTATCATGTGACGTCATTATATTCTTGGCCAATCCCAGGAGTCTTCGGTCACGTGACCATGGAGCAAAAATAAAACATTTCTATTTAATGATATTATTGGAAAGTAACTAATTTGTTTTTTCAGAATAGCAAAGTCGCTGCTAATATTCATGTGCACTGCTTGACATAAATGTAATCAAATTACTTATTTCAGTACCCTTAGCATGAATCAATATCGAATTCGTAACGTATGCAAGTACGAAATTCCATTGTCAAATGTGTACAGATTTTTTAGTTCTCGTTACGTCCGTTATATCGCTGCTGTTCAAGTTTCCATACAAAATTTGACAATGACATTTCGGACTCGCAAACTATTCCAATTCGATAATGGTTCTTGCTTAAGGTACAGATGCCAACAATTGGTACATTATTTTTCATATTGTCAAATAGCCTATTAAAAACTTTGGTGTCCCACCTGCCTTATTATCTCTATTCTGACTCCATTAGGCAGTCATACTAGCGTACATAGACCGTTTATTAAATTAGGTATAATTTGGGGTGAAACATTACTCTAAAGAAATGTATTACTGTGTGTGAAATGTGCTGTGTAACTAATAACAACTAATGGTGCGTGTGTAACAGGCCCTTTTGGGATTAGGGACTTGTAAAGGTTACACAATAAATATGTAAAGGATTAACTTAATTACTTAAAGGGTTATTCACATTGTAACTAGTGATAGTGCTACCCTTTCTTGATGGTCTTATCTATATATGTCTACATAATAAGAATGTAAGCTTCGCATGTTTGTACATTTAAAAAACCTGCAAAAAATCAAATTAATGATTTTAATTTTTCATTATTAATGGTTATTTAACTGCATTTTATGCTTGTTACGATTAACAAGCACCGCTAGATGGCGCTAGTGGGTTGAAGTACGCAGTGCGAGTTTAGGGGTGAGAGCACCATGATTATGGTTTTTTTTAATTTTCAATCAAATAGTAAGGCTGAGGCGCTCTCAGCTTTATGACGCTTTATGCGAACAAAAATAAGCACTTAAAAGTTTAATATTTCGCAAAAGCAGCCCTAAATAAAAAAATAGTCGTAGAAACCCCTAAGTCATTTTAAAGGACCTATTCAACGATACCACACACGATGGGGCAGATGATGAAACAAAAAATCATCCCCACTTTACATGTAGGGCACCTACACTAAACAAAAATGGTTGCCTGTAAAGTCGGTTTTACGGGCGAAGATTTTACGTGACAACGTCTTTTTCTCGGTAGAATATTTATTGATATGAATATAATTAAATTGCACAATAGGAACAAGGAATTGAATGAAAATAAGAATTGCAAAAATTTTAACTATAGAAATATATTTTGTTTACTAAAACATTGTACATGTAAACTTAAACTCATCGTAACGTTACCGAGCGTTACACTTTTTCATGAGTGACTCCCAGCCGCAACCTAATTTAAGACGTTGTCACGTCAAAAATTTCAAAATTTTATTTTATTCTTTGTCGGCCTGATTGATATACTTACCTCACAACAAAATTACAGATTTCTAGTGCCAACAGTGACTAAGCAGTATCTCGGACGGACGGACAGACAGACAGACGGATATCACGAAACTATGAGAAAATTTTTTGAGGAAGACTTTAGCGCTGAGATCCTGAAAATACTGAACAAATATTGAAAAAAAAACGACGGGTTGCACTACGGGAGTGAGGGCAGAAGTGAAATCTTGAATATTAACGTTGTGCATTTTTGAATTTTTTGGAATGGTTAGGGAATAATTTTGCACGAAATGCTTTAATTATCAGTATAAAAGTACTATCATGTATGTGGTGGAATACAATATTTATTTATTGCGCTATCGTACATAAACATGACAATTTATACTACATTAAAAAAAGTTTTTCTCTCAGAAAAATCAACTTACATGAATCACGTTTAAGCGCACTTAGCGACATCTATAGTAAAGAAATTAACTTACATGAATCACATTTAAATTTAAAGCTGCCACGTGGACGTCCTAAATAAAGACTTATTATTATAATACGGTAAAATAAAATATAACTATGTTTCGTCCAATATATTGAAAGTCAACAACCTTTCCAATTTTATTGTGTGTCATGATGCGATCAGCCCACGTATTTAACCTGACGCGAGTTTAACATTTTTTATGCTACAAAATAAAGTTTAACATTTTTTATGCCGCTAAAGAAGTTTTTATTTAAAAAAAAAATAATTTTTACTAGTTACCTCTGCGTGTTGCACGTTTATAGAAGGGATCAATGCCAAATCCAAATATGGCATTGTCGTAGCGTGGCTATGGGAGTGATGTTTAAAATATTTATTTTAGGTGAGCTTTTGATGCCTTGCCAACTATGGTACGGATATCTGACACGCACGAACTTTTGTATTAAAATATTAATTTGTATTATTTTTAATGTTCTTTTATTTAGAATTTATTTACACCCCTCCTCAAAATTTAAAACATAAATGACAGCGTAGGTAATAGGGATGATGACTAATTAAAAAAGTATTGGACAAGTATTTTTTCTTTTTTCACATTGCAGAGATATATTGATTTGAAAAGTCGCATGACGTCAGCTTTTGGTACAATTTTCACTCAAAAGTGACGTCACGAGCCCCTACTCCCAAACTTTGACGCGCTTTATTTTTGTCATTTTTTGGTTGATAAAATACGTGTACATTATTTTTTGATCATCTAACTGGCGGACTAAATAGAATTTCGTTTACTTTAGCCCGTCATCATGCCTATTCCGGAGCGCTTCAGATGAGTTCTCGGGTGAAATGTAAATGGGCTTTGTAATTACGTGTCACGGTGTCAACCATTCGCCACCATTCACCCAGAAATGATAAGTGTTACCATACAAATGGCCATTGCAATAAAACGTGAGCGAACATCGTTACCCAGGCGTTTACATTTAGTTAGACACACACAAAGACTTTACGCTCGTTTGTACAAACATACAGAATACCGACTCCCTTACAAATGTTGCCTTGCTTAAGTTTTGGCATATTTGATGGGTGTCGGACCCTTCAAATATGCCAAAACTTAAGCAAGTAATGTTTGATTTGAACCACGTCCTTAACTTAAAATAGTGTTCTACTAATATAGATGTTGTCATGGTTATGAATCCATTGGACCGTTTTCATGCATACATTTACACATCCCCTCACATACATCCATTCACTCGCACATTACACACAGTGAGTTCATTCACAATTCACAATTTTTATTTTACCAGTTTACTAAAATCAAAATCAAATAGGTATTTCTTGTAATCTCAGGAATTGGCACATAGGATACTTTGATCCTGGAAAACTTTTAGGTTTCGGAGTGATTTAAAAAAATCAAAAATTACGGGGTGGAAGTCGGGGGTGTCCGCTAGTTTTGTCGTAAGTTTATTTTAATCACTCTTTTGACGACCTCCGTGGCCGAGTGGTTTGTAAGCCGGGTGTCAAGGTATCGCCTACTCGAGAGGTCCCGGTTCGAATCCCGGTGGGAGCAGATGTTGGTGTGCTGGATACGAACATTTGTACTCCAGTCATGGATGTTAAATATGTATTTCTATATAAATATTCTTATATATATACATATATAACATATATAAGGGTAACAGATAGAATACATATACTGTTACCAGTATATGTATTCTATTTGTTACCCTAGTATCCCATGTCACAATACTACAATGCTTGCTTTGGGGCTAGGTTAATTGTTGTGAGTGTTGGAAATATTTATTTATAACAGCGTGAAATCGAGCTAGTCGCTGGTAAAGATAATATAATAATAATTCGACGTTAAAAGTGTTTCGTGCGTTCCCTTTTTCTGTAAATTATTCTAGTGGAAGGGAAAATAAGACCGCATCAGCTACTCCCTAGTAATGACGTCACAAATCTTCTGGCACTCAGCAGTACGTTTCCGGTCACGAAAGCCTGTAATCGGATACCACGGACTTAAAGCTTTGCTATTTGTAATTTTGACAACAGCATTACATCTTTAGAAGGTCTCGATGGCGCAAGTGGTTACCGCGTTCGGCTGCGATAGTTGAAGTTAAGCAACTTTCGCAGAGTCGGTCATTGGATGGGAGACCAAAAATTTACTAGCTCGAATTTGTTTCGGAAGGTACGTTAAGCCGTTGGTCCCGGCTGCATCTGTAGTCGTTAGCACTGGGCCCTCGTGGTGGGCCATGGCTCAATCTCTTATTCCATTCATAGGAAAGGCCTGTGCCCCAGCAGTGGGGCATTAAGCGGCTGATGATGATGATTCCATGTTTAGTTAATCGTGTCGCTAAACAGATCCTCGAGAAGATCCTTGGGGGAGTCCTATGCTCAGCATTGGGCGTCGTACGGCTGAATGGTATCTTTATCATGCTGTATAGACACTGAGAAGGAGAGAATGCTATCAAGTTTACAAATAGCAATAAGAATACCCAAGTGAAGGTCGATAATATCGGATTCGATATTGTGATATTTGCTTTTAGTACATTATGAATAAGAACGGCTACAAAGTTACACATTGCTTATTATAACATATATTGTTTTTTTTAATTTTGATATTTGTATTTATAATTAATATAGTTTTTTTTATTATTATTATTATCGCAATAACGAATGCGATATTATCGACCAATAATGACGCGCTTATGGGAGAGACCTTTAGTCGTACTTACTCAAAGACGCCAGTAAATTGTAACATAGGTCTTGACACTTTCTTTATGATAGTAAAAATTGGTATTGCTATGTTTGTGACAAACAGGTAACTTTATCGAGCATTCAATTTAATTGACGGCAGTAAGACCCATGTCACTGGGTTTTCCTGATTTATGAGTAGCATTAAATTTGATCAAACAAGAATATTTTTTTAATGTTCTACTTGTTAAAGTGACTTTGATTTTCTGTCAACCCCCTAAGTGGTAAAAGGCATGAAGTGATGTTTTGACGTAATTTAATTTTCGGCCGGAAAGCTATGTAAAATGATATCGTTATACTTCTGTGGGTGTGAGGAGCTTGAAATAGATATTTATGAGACGGAATAGATAGTAACAGTCTGGATACGGTAAAGAGCGAAGCGACTGCGGCGGCAGCGGCGGTAGCGACTCGTATACACATGGAATACACTTATTTTGTTCATAATATGTTTCATTTGGCTTGCATTGGAGGCATGGCATTGGCATTTGGAGGAGCTCGATGGCGCGGGTGGTTAGCGCGTTCGGCTGCGATCGTTGAAGTTAAGCGACTTTCGCAGTGGTTGGTCATTGGATGGGTGATCATAAATCTTCTGTCTTGAGCTCCTGCTCACTGGAAGGCACGTTAAGCCGTTGGTCTCGGCTGCATCTGCATTCGTTAGCACATACTAAACAACACAACATAACAAAACTATATTAATTTCATATAAGGTATGTTATTTAATAAACCAATAATTTTGTATGGGGGGGTGCAGTACTTTTATTGTATATAACTACTTTTATTTTAAACGATATTTTTCGAAGTGAAACTTCTTTACGCACGCATGACTTGGGGGGGTAAGCTGGTGAATGCGTTACGCCTCACGAAAAGTGTGTTCGGACGAGGCGAACGGGAGTTGAGTAGGGGATATGAGCAAGAGAAAGCAGTGCGCGCGCACATTTTCTTTCTCTCTTGCTCTTATAGCTAGTAAATGAAATATGTATATGTACTTGCATGTATATAGGTATTGTATACATACGGAGCTAAAGAAGTTTCTCCCTCCGATTCCGTCGGCCTAGGCACGTCTTAAAGGACCCCGATGACGAAATCACCGGCGCCAACGCGCCTCCGATTCACGGTTCCCAACTTAGGGGTTTTGCCCCCAGATTTAGGGGCTAGAAAGGTTAAAACGGACTTTTTTAGGGGCTGGAATTTTTTGGGGGTTCTTTTAACAAAACTTGCAATTAAATCGAAAAACAAAACGTGTTTTTTTTTCTGTTTTTGCGTAGAATGGAACGCATCACGATATGAAACTATTGAACTGACTGTGTGGCAGATTGTTTCCTAAGGCTGTATGGACTAAAGTTCTTTGCCTTCCACCAATCAAAACAGCTAAATAAGATTTAACAGCCTGTCAGCTCATTTTCGTTTGATTTTCCATTCGGAAAATGTATTTATTCAATAAAATAATTTACTGTAACTAAATATGTAACGTTTTAATTTATGAGCAACGAAAGAATTTAGGTAATAAGATAAGTAGGTACATATAAATTTCTATATTTAGGGGATTTTAGGGGAATTTTAAAAATACTTAGGGTAAAATTTTGGTAAGGGTTGGTAACACTGCTCCGATTCCTCCCACACAGGCCACAAACACCAAAACTACACAGCTAGCAAACGTGCACACTAGCTTAGCATTAGGCAGACACCGCACCCGTAGGATAAGAGTGCGAAGACCCGGTCAACACACTACACGCTATTCCAGGTACAGGTACGTACCTGGGCGTTTTTCCCCGTCCCCCACGACAACGGCTAACTAGAGCCGAGGTCCGAGTCTCAGAGACGCCCTCTAATTGAACCGACCCCTCAGGTTCGCGTGGTCTAGAGGCTCCAGACTGAGAGGAGACTCCCCCCGTGGGGAGGCGCCATCCGCCTGGAATACCTCTAGAGGCACTCGCCAATTCTCGACTTGAGGTCCCCGTAGGATCTCGCCGTCCCCAAACCCGGTGACGCTGTAAAGGTCATCTGCGACCAACAGCATTCACAATCAAAAAATAAATATATAAAGAAGTTTCACTTCAGTCGTGTGGTCATAAGCACACTGGTTTTTGTTTTGTTTCTCAGGTAACTCAAAATTAACGGGGTAGATACTTATATGTATTACTTTTCCATAGCTTTGAGTATCACTGGTGTCAGTATCGTTTTCGCCGCAGCAAATTTTCGGTCCGGTCAGTTCATAAACAAGCTACATGCTTCAAGGAAAATGTTGGATATTATATATATATTTTTTTTACTTTATTGTCCGTGATATTGACGTAACGTAACAAATGGCAACGAGAAATGTGCTGTCGATGTCTACAGGAAATAGGACCATTAATTTATTTTATTTTGAACAGTATATATACTTTTTTTTAGGATTTTTTTTATACGAAGATATACACAAAAAAAACACAAACAAAAACTATATAACTTAACCTACTTACCTACATTAATAAATAATTTACAAAATAAAAAATATATCACCCCCAGCGCCGCCATCAGGAATGGTGCCCAATAGGCTGGCAGCATTGTCGCGTATCGTATCTTAGTTTATTTTATAATGAAATAACAAACATCACGTTATATGTCGAGACTCGTTGCTCTGTGTAGGAAAACTTTGGAGTAAGCGTTTTTAGTATGGAGGGCGTTATGAACGATAAGTTAATTATAAACAGCCAGTCTCGGCGCGGCCTCTGAGCCTTTGATGTGAGATTAATTTAGCGTGAGGAGCAACATGCCTCGAACGCTTACGATATTAACGACTGCGGCCCTGTGTCTGCTTTACTACCTACCAAACGTTTTTGGTGATTTTTATCATTACAATAGCGGCCCGCCCTCGCTTCGCTTCGGTGTAGAGCTGAAGTATAGACTACAGTTTTTGTTCTCGGGCTTGTATTATACACAATGACATTCATCTATGATTCTTCTTATACCTGCATGCAAAGTCTCAGCCCGATCGGTTTAAAATTGACAAAGTTTGATACAAACTTTCATTCCCTATTTTATCCCCTTGGGGGTAGAATTGATCAAAATCCTTTCTTAGCGGATGCCTACGTCATAACATCTACCTGCATGCCAAATTTCAGCCAGATCCGTCCAGTGGTTTGGGCTGTGCGTTGATAGATCACTATGTCAGTCAGTAACCTTTGAATCTAAAGAAAATATAACTAGAAAAAAATCCACGCGGACCAGGCAGCAGACGGGACTCGAACCCGCACCCTTCGCAATCCGGGCGAATGCACTGACCAATTATGCTACCGCGGCCCTCACGGACCGCGTCGAAATTCCTTCTAGCTATTCTTAAGCTGCAGGGCAGCGCCATCTCTTCGCATTATAGGTAAACCCACAATGTCAAATGAATACTTTTACAAGTATTAAACATCTGAAAGAAGAAATAGCAATTATAGTTATAATTTTTATTATTTTTAAAGCATGTAACTGCTTGATGTTTAAATCTAAAGAAAATATAACTAGAAAAAATTCCACGCGGACCAGGCAGCAGACGGGACTCGAACCCGCACCCTTCGCAATCCGGGCGAATGCACTGACCAATTATGCTACCGCGGCCCTCACGGACCGCGTCGAAATTCCTTCTAGCTATTCTTAAGCTGCAGGGCAGCGCCATCTCTTCGCATTATAGGTAAACCCACAATGTCAAATGAATACTTTTACAAGTATTAAACATCTGAAAGAAGAAATAGCAATTATAGTTATAATTTTTATTATTTTTAAAGCATGTAACTGCTTGATGTTTAAATCTAAAGAAAATATAACTAGAAAAAATTCCACGCGGACCAGGCAGCAGACGGGACTCGAACCCGCACCCTTCGCAATCCGGGCGAATGCACTGACCAATTATGCTACCGCGGCCCTCACGGACCGCGTCGAAATTCCTTCTAGCTATTCTTAAGCTGCAGGGCAGCGCCATCTCTTCGCATTATAGGTAAACCCACAATGTCAAATGAATACTTTTACAAGTATTAAACATCTGAAAGAAGAAATAGCAATTATAGTTATAATTTTTATTATTTTTAAAGCATGTAACTGCTTGATGTTTAAATCTAAAGAAAATATAACTAGAAAAAATTCCACGCGGACCAGGCAGCAGACGGGACTCGAACCCGCACCCTTCGCAATCCGGGCGAATGCACTGACCAAAAAATTATTATTATTTTAATAAAAATTATAACTATAATTGCTATTTCTTCTTTCAGATGTTTAATACTTGTAAAAGTATTCATTTGACATTGTGGGTTTACCTATAATGCGAAGAGATGGCGCTGCCCTGCAGCTTAAGAATAGCTAGAAGGAATTTCGACGCGGTCCGTGAGGGCCGCGGTAGCATAATTGGTCAGTGCATTCGCCCGGATTGCGAAGGGTGCGGGTTCGAGTCCCGTCTGCTGCCTGTTCCGCGTGGAATTTTTTCTAGTTATATTTTCTTTAGATTTAAACATCAAGCAGTTACATGCTTTAAAAATAATAAAAATTATAACTATAATTGCTATTTCTTCTTTCAGATGTTTAATACTTGTAAAAGTATTCATTTGACATTGTGGGTTTACCTATAATGCGAAGAGATGGCGCTGCCCTGCAGCTTAAGAATAGCTAGAAGGAATTTCGACGCGGTCCGTGAGGGCCGCGGTAGCATAATTGGTCAGTGCATTCGCCCGGATTGCGAAGGGTGCGGGTTCGAGTCCCGTCTGCTGCCTGGTCCGCGTGGAATTTTTTCTAGTTACATGCTTTAAAAATAATAAAAATTATAACTATAATTGCTATTTCTTCTTTCAGATGTTTAATACTTGTAAAAGTATTCATTTGACATTGTGGGTTTACCTATAATGCGAAGAGATGGCGCTGCCCTGCAGCTTAAGAATAGCTAGAAGGAATTTCGACGCGGTCCGTGAGGGCCGCGGTAGCATAATTGGTCAGTGCATTCGCCCGGATTGCGGAGGGTGCGGGTTCGAGTCCCGTCTGCTGCCTGGTCCGCGTGGAATTTTTTCTAGTTATATTTTCTTTTGATTTAAACATCAAGCAGTTACATGCTTTAAAAATAATAAAAATTATAACAGTAACCTTTGAGTTTTATATAATTAGATTAATTAACACATGAAGTAAAAATATTTGTTTCATGTCAGGAATAATGAATTTAATAAATGTCGATTTACACCTGTTCGAATAGTGTTAGTTATTCTTATTGAGTGAAGGAAGATTATTAGTACCGTTTCTAAAGTAGGTACTGTAACGTCCGGTACGTTACTACCTCCTTGTTTAGGTAAACTCTTTGCTTTTGCAATGCCTACGTTTGGCATTTATATTATAAAGTTAATGTTATGATTTTAAGATTTGAAATAAGGAATCGTCTGTCTTTTGATAGAAGGTTCCATTAAAGAGTAGATCTTCAGGCACCAAGAAAACCTCTCGTATTTAGATAAAATTCTTTATATTCGCCTGAATGCAATAAATATCTTATCTCTACCAGTATCTTTTAATTAATAATTACGTCCCCAGGTTCTATCCATTCTGGTTAGAGCTCCTCATGGTGGAGGCGCCGGGTAGATTCAAGTACCGCGAGTGAAGAATATATTTAAATCAAGAAAGAAGTAGTTTTATAAAGATGGAGACCAGGACCACATTCGACGGAAAAGGTGATGTAACCGATTTCTTTCGTCAATTTAATATCATCGCCGCCATCAATAATTTCAACGATGATACAGAAAGAGTTGTGTTGTCGGCATATTTAAGTGAACCTGCATTGTTGTTCTATAAAAAAATTAATGAGTCTTGTGAGAATTTTCAGATTCTAGAAAAGAAAATTTGTGATGAATTTCCATCATCGACAACGCATTTAGCGTTGGAAAATTTTTTCTCACGAAGACAAGGCTTGTCAGAAGAGCCATTGACCTTTTTTTATGTATTAGATGAGCTGGCCACAAAAGCGGGAGCTGTCATCGATGACAAATGCTTCATTAGACAGTTCTTGAAAAATGCGAATTTAAATACGAAAAATCTTTTCGCATTTCAATTATACGATAATAAAGTGCATTTAAAGGAAGTTTTACGACAAGCGCAGGACATTTTCGGGGATGAAAATGACGAAGTTAATTGGAATCTGCCGATCCAACCATCGTTTGCTCACTTCGAAGCGGCAAAAATTTCTCATATAATAAGGAATGAAGAAGAACAGGAGAAGGAAATCAACTTTATTTCCTCCCAAAGTGTCCCTTCTCGTCCCATTGTCCCTCCCGAACATATGATTCCCCGCACTTTTTGTTCCAGTAACTTGAACAAAAAAAAAGAAAAAACCAAAGAAGCATCAAAAGAAAATTTTTTATGAGGAAAATGTAATGATGATGGCTGATGAAGAAGTTCACCATTCACAGCCGTCAGAAAACAACAAACAGCATACAAGTGAGTCCAAACCATTAATTAATATAACGTGTCGTGATAAGGAGTTTGTAGGGCTCATTGATAGTGGTGCTGCAGTGTCTGTGGTGTCGAAGGACACAGTAAATCGAATTCATCAACAAATTGATGAAAGCGATACGAAGTTGAAAACCGTCAATGGTAAAGAATTGTCTGTTATAGGGAAAGTTAACCTAAAATTATTGATAGACAATGCGTTATTCATTCATGATTATCTTGTGGTAGAGAATATTAGGCATAACCTCATCTTAGGACAGGATTTTTTACTTCGAAATAATGCGATAGTAGACTTATAATGAACAATCAATAATCAAACATATTAAGTGCAAGTTTAAAAGACAATATACACAAAAGAATAATGAAAGGAATAGTGATAATTCGGTGTATGATGAAAATTTATATTATGCCGAATAGGTTGATAGTACAATAATAATAATGTGTTACTAATGAGATTTTATTTCAGTTTATTGTTTATATGAATGTTTTAAAACAATGGTGGTATGTAAATAAGGTTCAATACAATAGTCATTTTAGAATTTTATTTCAAAAGCTTATTAAATATAACTTTGTCATTTTATTAGAATTTTTTTTCAATACACATATTATAAGGAACTTTTACACATTTTGTTTATGACAGATCAATAGGTAGTTTCATTAAAGTATTTTCATTTCTTTTAATTGTTAGCTTTAGTGTAATTTGTTGAGTAGGTGGATTATTGATATCGTAATAACCATAAGAATGATAGGTAACAGGTTCGATTCTCTGTTCAACTTGGAATTATTCAATTGACTTTGAATATGATCATAGATAGGATTAATTCAGCATTAGGATAGAATATATATAGTTAATAATGTATAATAGGATAATATAGGTCCATAAAGAAAATTCCCTTATTATAAAAAAGGAAACGGGTTCGATTCCCTGTAAGGTTAAAAAATAAATAAATGAATAATAATGTTATATTTTGAACATTTACCCAACTATGAAAAGATGGTATAAAGACTTATCATAATCTTAATGTTTTCTTGAATATTAACTTACCCGACTGAAGAAAAATGGTGTAAAGAATTTTACTAATATTTTCTTGATTGTTTTATGTACTACCACATGATGCGGACTTCCCGAGAGAGAGCAGGCTGGCGCTCATGCAGACGTCAGCGATACTGACGATGATCCACCCTGAAGATGATGGAGACACCTTCTACAATTCGCGTCGTTTCGTTTCAATTTGGTCGCGTCGCGTTCGTCAAAATCGTCACTTGTAGTAGTTTGACTTGGGGGTAGGGAACCCTTAGTATTCCATGGGAATTGGGTTTAATCTTGTTTGATGCTAGATGTCCTTACCCAAAATTTCTATTACGTTTGCTCATCATGGGTGTCTTATAAAGTACAAGACAATAAAGTGGTGGACCACGTCTGTATCTTTATTAAAGATGTACGAAAGTAAACATTAATTATAAATTCTTTTAGTTTTTGCTCAAATCCAGTTAATGTTTACGAATCTTAGGAAATAGTTTGAATTTCGTTTCGTACATCTACTTAGTATGGGAAGTAATAAAGTTTCAAAATATAAATTTATTGATATTTAATGGTTTAATAAATGGGATAGGGTAAAGTTTTGCTGATAGATGGGATAAAATAAAAATAGCTTGGGTAATTTAAGGAATAGCTAGGGACAGCTTTGTTTTTTTGTTTTTGCCGACTGATGTCGATGTAAAGTAAAGTAAAGTTAAGGTTAGGGAGGAGATGTACGAGGGATTTTGCTAAGGTTTTGCTCCCGTAAAGTCTTTGCAATAAAACTTTGCAAACAGTTAGGGTTCTTTTCCCGTAAAGTTTTTTTTGCAAGTTTTGCAAACTTATTGTGAGGGCTAGTCTGTAGTAAAGGCCACCTCCTAGTTGTATTTATGTCCTTAAGCAGGTAGGGATTTTAGACAGGACTGTCGAACCCTCTCGATGTAGTAGGTAGGAAAAAAAAAATTTTGTTCGGTCATCTAGTATGACAAAACAAATTTTTTTTAGCGGTGCCGGAGGGATTTAACGTACTACCTCCTTGTTTAGGTAAACTCTTTGCTTTTGCAATGCCTACGTTTGGCATTTATATTAAAAAGTTAATGTTATGATTTTAAGATTTGAAATAAGGAATCGTCTGTCTTTTGATAGAAGGTTCCATTAAAGAGTAGATCTTCAGGCACCAAGAAAACCTCTCGTATTTAGATAAAATTCTTTATATTCGCCTGAATGAAATAAATATCTTATCTCTACCAGTATCTTTTAATTAATAATTACGTCCCCAGGTTCTATCCATTCTGGTTAGAGCTCTTCAGTACTTACAATACAGCGGGAAAAAGAACTCAGTCTGGACAAAAATTACTTTGTCAATCACCAGTCTATGCTAATAAAGGATTCGCAGAAGCGTTTCACTCAATACAATACCCCCTTCCGATAATGAGGAAAAACTCACAAAGTCTAGTTGAAGTAAAAAAAAACTTTTGCTCATGGGAATGTGATATTATTCATAATAAAACTCAATGTGAAGGAGGGAAGCAGAAATCTTTTATTTTTATAAAATAATGAATTAAAAATTGACAATTGACACACACGATGACTCTTTTAAGAGAGGTAGGGCATAGCGGATTTCCCGCTCGAATTGGAACGCCCGTTGAGGGAAATAACTTCCACCTATCAGAAGACTATACTAAAACAACACTACCTTTTGGTGGTAAAGGCAGAATGATAACGATAGTATTACCTATAACGCTATGGCTTCTCCCTTCCGTGTTGATCTATGCTAGTAGCGTTATTGCCCGATAAGAAATCCCTAGCTTCCGATCTTAAAATTATGGTCAAGAAGTTCGGGTAGTCCGAGAAAAAAATACGAAAATCTCCCCCTATACAACGGTACTCCACACTCACGCCATAGTCCGCCGTCCACTCGCAGGTCGCTCATAGGGTTCCCGTCCTCCAATTGTAGGTCCCTCCGATTCCGTCGGCCTAGGTACGTCTTAAGAGTACCCCGACAATGAAATCACCCGCGCCAACGTGCCTCCTCCCACACAGCTAGCATACTTGCACACTAGCTTAGCATTAGGCAGACACTACACCCGTAGGATAAGAGTGCGAAGACCCGGTCTACACACGACACGCTATACCAGGTACAGGTACACAACACAACCTGGGCGTTTTTCTCCACCCCCCATGACAACGGCTTACCAGAGCCGAGGTCAGAGTCTCAGAGACACCCTCTAGTTGAGCCGACACCCTCAGGTTCGAGTGGTCTTGAGGCTTCAGACGGAGAGGAGACCTCCCGTGGGGAGATGCCATCCGCCTGGAATACTTCTAGAGGCACTCGCCAATTCTCGGCTTGAGGTCCTCTTAGGATCTCGCCGTCCCCAAACTCGCTGACGCTGTAAAGATCATCTGCGACCAACAGCATACACACTCAAAAAAAAACCGCTCTCAGGGCCTCCCTCCCGGGTCTCACCCGGTGGGCTAGACCGCACCGAGGGCGACACGTGAAGACGTAGAGGTGCGTTTGACCCGACCCAACGACTATCCCGTTTGTTAACGGGGTGTGCACCCGAAATATACAGTAGCCACAAGCCAGAATAGATTCCCAACACGCGCCGCGCCGCCGGCGACGCGCGAGAAGAAGACAAAGCAGCTTGCACCAACATTCTTAATTAAAATCTTAATCCAGTTTAGCATATCAGATTATTCTTGCCAATAATTTGAATTGTAAACAGATGGATGATTTGTAATTATTTAAGAAATTAATAAACAAATTTTGAACGTGTATAAAGCGCCATTCAGGGCTTGATTAATTTTCCCCACTATTTTGGGGAATGTGCCTTAAACTGGTATGCCTACGCATCCTTATTCAGAGACACACATGGAGTCAAAGAGAATGACATTTCGCGAGTAATAATATATTCTTGACACACGTCAAGCACACAAGCATAATATAAAACCTGGCCTGTTTTTGTTCGCAGTGTTTACAAGGTGACGCTCTATCTTTGCGTGTAGAAAATCAAAGATGGCGGCTTAAGAAACGAATACAATACGTCAAAATAGACCATAGACAATTATGAAAAGGGAAAAGATATTTCTTGTGTTTGACTGTGCCACTTCGTACCCTGTTCTCTTGACATTAAGTTTATCATAATAATGATATTCGAGAGTCACTTCAATGTTGACTAAGGTAATGTTTCAGTAATTTTACATTATTTTAGCATTAAACAGATCTGACTGGGCTCTGTCTGCTTCGGTTTTAAGCTGCGACCATTTTAACAGGCAGTTGCCAGCAGCTGTCGACTTAGTTAAGGCCCTCGCAAAACATTAAGGCTTTGATGTCCTGTCTCGTAATTTATCAAATAGGACAACTTTCAAGAGTCCCATTGAAACCTTTTCAAGGGCAGACTATAATAAGCCATATTTGTTACTTAAAATAAACATATACTTTGTAAAATTATTATCAGATGAGATGGAGCATTTGGATAGTTTGTATGAAAATAAAGCATTATTATTATAAATGAAAACTAGGGTACAATATATAATAAAAGATATAATATCACTGTCAATTTTGTATGGAAACTTGAACAGAAGTGCCACAACGGACGTAACGAGAACTAAAAATCAGTACATACATATGTGACGTATAAAATTGATGGAATTCAACTATTCGAATTTGATAGTGGTTCGTGCTAAGGGTACATTATGAACGAGTATTCAGAGGCACGAATTTAGACAGGTCCGTAAACTTATCTTCATCGTAAAAAAAATAGTGTGGCACTCGGGGACTGCCGCGGTAAAGCTATTGCATAGCATTTTTTATCAACTTAAGCAGTTATAATTATTTATTTATTTTATTTATGCAGTTTTTTTTTCTTTGATATTGATTCAAGTTACACTTTTTAAGCGTGGTGGCCGATAAGAAAACTTTTTTTTCTTTTATTGAATAAATGAAAAGGTAATATTGTTTAAAATATTTTTATAATCTTACATGCGAGCTTCTTACAGTCGTACCATATATATGCACGTTAAGGTTCCGTTGGTCCCGTGGCCGAAAATTGTGTTCTATTGGTATCAGGTTATTTTCGTTACGGAATTTCTTGATTCGGTCGCCTTGCTCAAAGCCCGCGTTAAAAGCTATGCAATAGCTTCAAAATTGTATGGAAAAAGCTAGTTTGGTCTAACGTCCGATAGAAAGAGATAAAGCTTAGTCTTCATAGCAACTTTGACGATGCGATACGACTACGTATCTATTAAAATTCTTGCTTGGGTCTCTGGATTCAATTTAATTATGAGTAGAATAATAGCTTACTTGCTCTAAACTCAAACTCAAATTCATTTATTCAGTCTAGGCTGTTACAAGCTCTTGTGAAAGTCAAACGCTACGCCATCGGTTCGTAAATCTACGGCGGGAGACCTTGTACTGAGAAGAACCGGCAAGAAACTCAGCAAGGGCTATTTTTTTCTCCCTGTTTTGTTTCAAACAGTGTCGTCAATTGAAAGATGACATCAAAAATTGAAAACATGTGTTGATGTCAACTTCCATCACATTAATATTATTAATTAACAAAAGTTAAGTATAGCTAGGTACTACTTTTAAATTTAGAAGTGGCGATTAAACAATTTTCAACCAAATCCGCAAAGTAAAACGACTTGTCTGTTATATTAAGCCCAAGGTGAATTATCATTTATGAAATCTTTAACAGTATAGTAACCTTTCTTAAGGAGACATGTTTTTATAGACACTTTAAACTTATTGAAAGGTAAATTAATTATTTCTTTTGGTATTTTATTATAGTAACATATGCCTTGACCCACAAATGAACCAAGAACCTTTTGGAGTCTCAACGGTGGCAATTTGAGTTTATCTTTATTTCTAGTATTGAAATTATGTACATTATCGCGCCTCGTATATAAATTTATGTTCTGACGCACAAACAATATACAATTGTAAATGTATTGAGAGGCAACAGTTATTATACCTATTTCTTTAAATTTATCCCTTAGAGAAGTTCGAGATCCCAAGCGATATTCCTCTATTTCTAAACCTAGTTTTCATGCCCAACCAATTGTGAGTTTCCATGCTATTTTGAGCTTACCCTATTAAAAAAAATCCGTGAAAACTGTCTAAATTCTGCGCCACGTCCGAAGTGGCTCTTTGTTTGCAGTCGAGAGTGCTCATCGTGTCGCCTGACCGGCCCTTGTCGACAAACAAACCTGACACACTGCTCGGCAGAACCACGCTGGGATTTTAAAGTAAAATTTCACGCAACAGACTCCAACTCAAGAGACAGAGACAAGGTTGAGTTACACGGAAAAATAATTGGTGTAGAAGTATTAATCTTAAATCAACTTATTGTATTACACCAACGCAAAGAAAGAGAAGACTCTTTCTCTTCCTGAATCCCGCTCGGCGCGCGGTTACGAGCGGCCTAAGCGCAATGTAGGATTCCGTAACTGCAAAGTGCAAATCACAAACTTAAGGCGATTCTCACACTACCACGCATTACGCTGCATAGCGCGGGAGTGCGTTGCTTACAAGTATCTCGATTTATATTGAAACACGCGTAGTACAACACACTGAAAATGCATGCAGAGAGACACGTACCCACGCACGGGGGTGAGGGGCAAAACACAAGGTATGGCACACAGAGATCTGCGTATGGTGCGTGATTTTAAATATTTTCCTCCTATTTTAAGTAATTCTGAACAGATGACCCATTTATCACACTTGTTCCTTAAAAGGTTATTAAAATAATATGTACCCAATATCTTGTAAAGAGACTATTTCTTCTAATTTGATTATACAAAAATCAAACAGATAAAATTACTGCAGCATCCTCAATGAGTTCTATTAATATCCATTTTTAATATAGAAAACAATGTTCTGCAATAACGCTAGCTGCTTAGAAATGAGGTCGAAGTAGGCGAAATCTGCATGATGTTGCAAATCTGCACTTACTCAACCATGCGCATGACTCCGATCGCCACGCACTCCGTAGTGCGAGACAGTGTGAGAATCACCTTAGGTAGTTATACGGGGCATGTCTATTCAGCTTTTGGGCGCGCGCACTTATTAACGAGAGTAATTTAACATCTCCACATTATACTTAGTACTAAGAGCTTAAAATTTTATTTTACCCCTTTCTCGCCATGACCACAGTGTCTGTAACATGTATCAATGCCAAATTGTTATCTAGTACTGTCACTTAGTCTCTGAGCAAAATTGAGGACGGAAGGACATGTAATTTGTTGACTTTGGAATACAAAAAAAAGATATATTTGCCATAATTTCAGTGCACCGTGTGTCACGTAGATGTGAACAAGCTCCCCCATAATACCTAAGGCACTGACATCAGCATCGCTGCGATGCATTCGGTTAATAAACAAGCTGACACAATATTTGGTGATGGGCGGTTATAGCTTCAGCTTTAGGAGTGTGAAAATTGCTCGTTTTTGCTCAATGCAAATTTGTGTTGACCGATTTGATTAAAAATCCACATTTTGAGTTGTAGCTTTTTTCAGTAATATAATATTGTCAGTTGCGTTTTTTTATGAGATTTATCAAAATGAAAAATTAACAATCTTCCCATAAAAAAGTTAGACACGTTTTCATCGTTCTTATATTTGTATGTCCTCTGATTAGTAGGAACTTAAAAAACCAAGAAATTGGTATATAATATTTAAAACTTCATTCCCTGAAGGGCTAAAAAGGGGATGAAAGTTGGAGTCCACCCACGCTTAAAATTACGTAATATTTTGAGTGAAGAATACTAGTTTGGGTTGAGTAAGAAAATTGGATGAGACGTTATAGGATGAATACCGCGGACGAAGAATTTTACTATGGACTTACATTTTTTCAACACTTTGAAAAATAGATTGTTTTTTGTGTTACAGAAGATTTTTATGTAATTTATTTTTCTGATAAGCTTCTAAATTTTAAAATTAGAATAAGAACGAAAAATGATAAAATAATTCAATTGTTTTTCCATATAAAGAGACATGCAATCCAAACTGACACTCATTCAGAAATCTGACTTAGTCAATATTATCGAATTTAAAATATTTTTTCACGGAAAGTTGTGATTTAAAAAATGCCACGAGGATTATCAGATGTTTTACGAGCCAGAATTGTAACTTTGAGGGAAGAAGGCTATTCTTCGAGAGAAATAGCACGCAGCGTTGCCATATCCCAATCCTGTGTAGTAATGACGTTGCAGAGGTACCATGGCATGGGTAATTTAGTTGATCGACCCCGCAGCGGTCGCCCAGCTGTTTTGACAGCTGCTCAGAAGCGCTACATCAGGTTGCTAGTAGCCTGCGACCCAACAATAAACGCCACTAAATTAAAAGCAAAAATACGATAGCTTTACGTTACGTTTATAAGTTAGCACTCAGGCCATTCCGAATTGCTTACACAAGGCTGCATTACGAGCACGGGGGTCTTGGCGAGCACCTTTGAAATCACGGGAACGTCTGCGACGGAGATTACAGTGGGATAGGCTCCGGCAAAACGAAGAAGACGAAGAGGTAAACATTTGACAAAACTGCCTCTTCGTTGACGAATCGCGAATCAGTACTCATCTCTGAAAGGCAAAGAACGGCCACTGGAACGGTTCAGCAAGGCGGGAAATTAGTGTCCTTTTGGAGTGGTATTATGATTGGGCTTCATGATGGCAGACAGATACAAAACAGTCGATATTAATGGAATCGTCAGACCTTTCCGAGTAAATCATGGGCACCAATTTGTACTGGTTGACGATGATGCGCCCGCACATCGAGCTCAACGAGTCAATGCTGTTCTCTGAGAATACGAAATCACAAGATTAGACTGGCCTGCCGGCTCTCCTGACTTAAATCCAATAGAGCACGCGTGGGATGCTCTTAAGCGAGCTGTTTGAAACCGGCAGCCAGCACCCTAGTCAGTGCCGCAGCTCAGGGAAGCTGCTGTTCAAGAATTGCTGATTGCAAGAATTGCTGAACTGCGGGACAGGTTACCGCAAGAAATGCTGGATAACTTGATCCTCAGCATGCCCAGGAGGATCTCCGCATGTGTTCGAGCCAGAGAAGGAGTAATTTTGTATTAGATAAACAACAATTTATTAATAAAATGTTTTTAAGTTTGGTTAAACTATCTTTTTATTTCTATCAAAGTGTCATTACAATCGCCTTAGGATTGAATAATCAAACTTTTTAAGCTAAAAAATAAAATTAGTTTTATTTTTTAATTTCAGAAAGTGTATTTTAAATAAAAAAGATATAATGTAAACATTTTCTCCTGATTAAGTTAAATTTTGAAAATATATCAGCTTTTGCAAGTGATTTCAATTTTTTTTTGATGTGTGTATATATGCCTTCAGATCATAATCCATATAGTGCTGCAAATTTCATCACAAATTGGGTCGAATATGTTCTCTTGAAGCAATAGCAATCGATTTCTAGCCTATATGAGAGGATTTTACTATCTATATTGAAAAGTTAGTAGGAGGCGCATTCTTTGTATTTCTTTTGCTACCAGCCCAGCATAGTTTAAATTATAATTTAAAAGCACAAGAACTGTACAATGCTGAAACTCCAAATTTCTCACGCCATCACGAACCAACAACAGTGCCTAAATGTATATTTACCAACACAGTGAAACTTTGGTCAAAGAGAAATTTTATAACTAAGCTACGAGTAATTCGCGAAGACCTTTGCAAAAAAAGATAAATTTCAATGCCTCGAGTTGCTCACAAATGTTTGTACAAACTTACTTTTAAAAGCAAAGTTTTATTGTGTATACAAAAACCAGAGATTTTGTCTAACTTTTTTCTATAGATAAATGATGGTGGCTTTCGTTGGAATTGAAGAGATTTAGGCTTTAATTGATATAAAGAGACTGATGACAAAAAAATCTTAATTTACTCATATTTATATAATCGATCAACTCAAAGAGCCTTTGTGTCCCTCCGCCCTATTTTAACATTAACCCTTTGAAAGCTATGCCTAACTCGTTTTGAATATAGATTACTTCGAAAATGTTTCTTTACAAGTACGATCCACGATTTTCGCTAAATAAGCTGTTATGTTCAGTCCGCTAACCGACCAAGAAGCGTTTTCAATAGGACCGCTGCGTATCCCACAATGAGGTCGACTCCCAGGGGTCTAATATCGATGTAGGCAATCCGGATTACCGATTAAGATGTCGATACTCTATTTTCTCATTAGGTTTCGCGCGAAATTTCATCTATATCGGCTTTTCTTTGCAAAAGTACCTCTTCTTCAGTTTAGGTTATAAGTGCTTACAAGAGCGGTGGGGCACAGCGGATTTTCTGCTCGAATTGAAGTGCCCGTCCAGGAAAGCAACCTCCCCCTTACGGAATACCACAGTGGAATAACAGTACTTTAAACTTTCATGGTCACTAACATTATAGTAACTTATATAAGTTATTTACGGGATTGTTACTATGTATTGTTTTTAGCGAGTTTCCGATATTTCGGCACTATTGCAATCGCCATGATCACGGAGTAATTGAAGTAACTGTGGGTAGGCTGTTATTTTCAGACATACCCTCCGACGAAGTCTTTTATTGCGTTCGATACCCGTACCGCAATTCACATTCTCATTATTCACTCGAAACTGTTCTCGACACACAACACTATCGGATAGCGACACGACACTTTTTCTTATTGTTTCGGAGGGTAGACCGACATGTCTGCCTACCCGCAATAACTTCAGTTATTCCGTGACCATGGCGGTTGCAACATCACCGAAATATCGGAAACTCCATTAAAACAAGGTACATGGTAACAATCCCGTAAATAACTTAACACTTTAGTGAAATCACAGTTCACGTTTGTGGTGTTGTATTTCTTGGTTTGGGTTCAGACCGGCAAGGTGGGGATGGCTGGAGCGGCACCTTCTGCCGCATCATCTATCAGGACTTCACGACAGGACTTCTCGTACACTTAATATTAGGTGGGGTGGGTATATTTGCTGCGCGACGTATAAAAAAATCCTTATCTTTGTTAATGAAATTGAATGAAGTGAATTATGACCGGAGGTCTTAATATCTTTAATTTTACAAATAAATTTTGAAACTTCATTTTAATAATACCGTTCCCTTAATTGAAATCAGTATTTCATCAAACCTTAAAGGGCTACAATTAAATTCTGTTAAAATAACGTTAAACTAACATATAACTTTTATTTAACAGTATTTTATCTTGAAATGCGTCAAATGTCAAGAAGTTTTGTATGGTGAGGTGAACAGGGCCACAACGGACGGAATGAGAAATATAACTCTTCCATACAAAACTTATTGATATTTGATGCGTATCGAGATCGGATTCAACTGTTTGAATTCGATTTGGTTCATGCTAAGGGTACTGAACTCTACTCAGACAGACTTTATCAATGGGGGAGCTGCATCAAGCTTTCTTTAAAACATATTTTTTTAATATTTACTATTACGAATTACGTTTGGAATTGTTTCGATCGAACTTTTATTTTCCTTGTAGTACATACAGAGTAGACCCCCGCAGATGCGCCACTTATCCGAGCTGCTTCGTCATCAATCGCGGCTGACAGCGCGAGTGCTCGACCGACCTACAAACCTGACGATTTGTACATAAAATTTAACGGATAAGCTTTCGATACGCTTATGATTTTGGAGACGTGTGGAATGTAGGTTGTGTATAATAATCGGAGAATATAAGGAAAATCTGTGTTGCACCATGATTGCTCCGCGATATTCATTCAAGATAAGTATTGGTGTACCTACGATAATATCCGGGGAAGATCTCTTAGATGGAATGTCCGATTTATGATAGAATGTAGATTTGGCAACCCAGAATCCTGTCCTGGGGTTGGTGCTTACAAAATCATTCGAACCAGAAGACACGGCCCACTTCTATATAAGCTAATGGAGGAAAACGTCTATAAACTTCCCTCCGATTCCGTCGGCCTAGGCACGTTTTAGACTACCTCGACGACGAAATCACACGTGCCAACGCGCCTCCGATTGCTCCCACACAGGCCACAAACACCAACACTACACAGCTAGCAAACGTGCACACTAGCTTAGCATTAGGCAGACACCGCACCCGTAGGATAAGAGTGCGAGGACCCGGTCTACACACGACACGCTATACCAGGTACAGGTACGTACCTGGGCGTTTTTCCCCGCCCCCCACGACAACTGCTAACTAGAGCCGAGGTCCGAGTCTCAGAGACGCCCTCTAGTTGAGCCGACCCCCTCAGGTTCGAGTGGTCTGGATGCTCCAGACGGAGAGGAGACGCCCCCCGTGGGGAGACGCCATCCGACTGGCATACCTCCAGAGGCACTCGCCAATTCTCGGCTTGAGGTCCCCTTAGGGTCTCGCCGTCCCCAAACCCGGTGACGCTGTAAAGGTCATCTGCGACCAACAGCATACACACTCAAAAAAAAAAAGTCTATAAACATAAACGTTCATATGCTCATGAAATTATATTAGATAATAAAAGAAGCAATCGTATTTATAAACCTACTAGCGGCCGCCTGCGACTTCGTCTGCTTGAACTTTAGTTTTTTTGGAATCCCACAGGAACCACTCATTTTCCGGGATAGAAGTATCATTTGTCTCAACCCAGGCCATAAACTGTATATATGCGCTTATATTAAAACAAAAAGGGTAGATACGGTACGCTCATACTAGCATCAAATAAAATGATGATCAGACTCAACTTTATAAGCAACTCTCGCCACGCACACGTCTGTATATAAACATCAATCGAGCGAACGAGACAGAACTATACCCTTCAACGCAGCGTATTGTTGTCCTTTTTTAGCTTACAAAATGGCGATTACGTAAATAATATTCACGACAAACCGTGATTTTAGAGAAAAAAATGTTTTCACAGTTTTACGAATGAAAAGCGTTGCCGGGGCATTTGATTTTGAACTATTTTTGTTCTTTATAAATGCATCGAAGGCATTGTTTTATTTCATAACACAGAATATACGCAATATTGTTATATTGAGTGTACATGCAGCGTGTTTGAATGTCAAATTGTGACTAAAGCGAATTATGGTCGTGGACCACAATTTAAGCGGATCACTTTTGAGCCGCGAATGCCGTATCTTCCCTTTTTGTTTTAATCTAAGCATATGCGTACATAATTGCATTTAAATCCGTTCAGTTGTTTTTGCGTAATTAAGTAACAACCATACAAAAATACAAACTTACATACTATTAGTAGAATAGTTTTAGAAGAAGTTTGAGATTCATATATCACTTCTAGATTAACAACAAAGGGATCTAATTCCAAGTTGGGAACATCCCAAGTCGGCTCTTTGGGAAGGTATTTAAAGTTCGCTAGTTGGTCTATTGTGATCGGACTGTTCAAGGAAGTTTGAATGGAAGTATTTTTTATAGAAGCTATACCATCCTTGAACATATATATTCCAGTACGATAATACAGAACCTCTGAGCAAACTTCCTCTAACTGTATTCCTTAGATTAGTTTAAAGCAAAATTTACAGCCTTGCCATTCTCTACAACTCACTTCTAGCTTCGTTTTATTTCTCTACTGGTGTGTAGTAATAACTCTAAATAGATAACTAGTATATTGTGTTTGGAAAATAGCTAAAGTAAAATTTCTGGTACTTACATTTTAAGAGGCAAGTAAAAATTATTGATACACGTTATATTTACTCATATTTTTTTACGGTAAACAACAATATTCCAGTGCATAAACACCTCTAAAGTACCCTAAGCACGAACCAATATCGAAGTCGAATAGTTAAATTCGATCTCGTTACGAATCAAATGTCAGGAAGTTTTGTATGGAAGATTTTTAATTTTAGTTACGTTCATTGTGGCGCCGTTTAAAGCAAACAAAACTTCTTGACATTTGACGCGTGTCGAGATCGAATTCAGCTGTTCGAATTCGATATTGGTACGTGTTAAGGGTACTAATAATGTTAACTGACGATGGATTGGATTTTCTTTTTAATTAACCCTTCAGTTTCGGCTATCACTTAATATGCTAGGCGGAGCGTGTGGAAATACAATTTTTTTTAAATCTAAAGAAAAGTTTACTAGAAAAAAATCCACGCGGACCAGGCAGCGGACGGGACTCGAACCCGCATCCTTCGCTATCCGGGCGAAGGCTAAGGGTACTGATATTATAAGCCAATACAGTAACAGGGTGCGTACATATCTCAGAATTTAGTTGGGACTCGATCTGTCAGGGGGCGGGTTGTACTCTCTTTCTCTGAAACGAACTTTCGGTAGCAAAACTCAAACGAAATTTCATTTTCTAAATTTGAGATTGTTCTTAATCTGAGAGATAAACTATCAAAACAATTTTTCGTTAAGTAGGCTTACATAATCTAATTCTCAGTCTGTTTTCGGGCCAACGTATCTATACTAATATTATAAAGAAGAAATATTTGATTGTTTGTTTGTATTGAATAGGCTCCGAAAATACTGGACCGATTCTAAATTTTCTTTTACATTCAGAATCCTTCATTATCCGTAATAAATATACCCTATAGTGTATACTCAAAAAACTTAGGGTTCTATATGAAAATTTCGATAATGTAATCCAACGTGTGTAAAAATACCAAAAAGAACCTTATATCGCGTATGCTGCGGAACTCACTGACAATAGAGCAAAGTGATGTACTAAAGTTTTATAGAAGATATTAATATCTACTAAAAAGTCCGGAATGCCATATGTCTAACTATCATAGTTATGTCACAATTAGAGGTCCCCTTTTTTTTATAACGCAGGTAAAAAATCTTTTTACAGACAACGGCGCCTTTAAGAGGCACACCGCCGAACGGACCTCACAACTGGCTCCCGCAAGTCTTACCGACCCCCCAGTGGCTGATCACCGAGGACCCCGCAACTTTTACGGGCGCTTTACAGCATAATATCCGCTAAAAAAGTCCTGCGAATACCTTCTATACTGCTTAATGCGAAGCCGCGGGGTCCCCGTAAGGGATTCTACCACGGCTCCACAGCAGGGGTCTCCCGCGGTATTACGGGGACCCCGCAGACGTGCGCAGGTAGGCCCGCGCGTGGGGGCTGGGTACGCGGCCTAGTGCCCACCGTACCGCCCCCCATCCGCTGCGGAAGGGCTTCTTGGGCGTACCCGTCCAAGAACCCTCCGCCGCCCCCATTTGTAGAACAAAACTACAAGAGGGGGGGGGGGCGTTCCTGGGAGGAGGAACAGGAGGGGAAGCGTAGTTCTTCCCGTCCCTCTCCCCCCTCCCGGTTGCCCGCGTCTCCTCGCGTCTTCTCCTAGGAGAAAAGGGGGGAAACGCGGGCGGAACCCTTACGGAGTTTCCCGCGAATGTAAGAACAACCCAATTTTTCTATACAAATTTGGACCATGACGATACATTAGGAAGTTGTCAAAAATTCGTGCCTTAGCCTTTGGAACTAAAGCACAAGATTTGGTTCGATAGCAAACTGTCAACTGATTACATAATTTCCGGTTTCAATATTCAGCTCTAGATACCCTTGTAGGTATCTGATGTGAAGATGAGCTGCCAACCTGTCATTAATGATTTCGGACAAGCTATTCCGTAAGGAATATGGTTTGTATGTAAGGTGCATCTACACTGCATAGCAAAATATGTTGTGTAACATACATAGGTACCTAATTATGTAACATCTTATACAGTATGGGCATACAAAAGATCTAGATCTTTTATTTACTTACAATAGTGCCATTGAAACTTTTCATGAAAATCGTGATAAAACGTTAAGAGGTCATCCCTCAATCTTCGCGACCTCTAATCACGCGTAAATGATTTTTCCTCTTTTTTCTTAATGTTCTCTTCCTTTCAAAATGGATTTCATCGTGTTCTTAATGTGTGCCTGGCCTATAAATACATACATAATATAGATTTTATAGTAGATTTTGTTCTAAACTTCGAGATAAAATACAAACTATATAAGCCTATAAATATTATTAAAAATAGGTTGTTTTCTTTTCTCCATCTCAGTAAATGAATTTTATTGAAAAAATCTGATGTTATTTCTCACTTAATCTTATTAAATAAATACTTTTTTTTTGCTCACTCTGCCTATTTGGTTTGAATTGACAGCTATGATGTCCACCACGCGGGCCCAATGCGGATTGGTGGGTGTTCGGCTGCATCTACAGTCATGATGCAGCCGGGTCCAACGGCTTAACGAGCTCGATCTAATAAGTTTTTGGTTACCCATCCAATGACCGACCATTGCGAAACTTGCTTAACTGTCGTGGCACCATCGAGCCCCTGCTCATCATCAAATTTAATCAAACTTAGAAAATTAAAACACGTAAGTAAGTGCGATAGTTAATAGCGCAAGGCAAGGCAAGGCCATACCTTCACTGATGTTGTTAACACGGAATGAGAATGGCTGATGGAGATAATTACGAGAATTATCACCATCCCCTAACAAGGGTTCATCAAATGTTACAGCCTATCTCGAAATGTCGACATTAACATTTTATTTTACGAGAAAAGTCTAGGACCCGGTTTCCTGATCGTAAAAACGCACAAGTCTTAAATTGAAATTTCAGAGGGAATCAAACGAAAAATAATATTATCGTAACAGCCTTTGTAACAGCTGCCAACAGAACTCGTCTATTGAGACATTTGAATATATTAATTTTATAAAGATATCTCGAATAAATACCAGAGATCTTACTTAAAAAAAGTGTAGTGACAGCTTCTGCTTCAAAGTTCGTGGATTCGATTCCCAATAGGGGATTTAAATTGATAAATGAAGACAAATATTTGTTCCCAAGTGACAGTTGTTTATTTCCCTGAATATGTATATATCATCCATTTTTTACTTTCCAAAGTATATTTTGTATCTGTATATTTTGGAACTTAATCTTCATTTTCAGAAGAAAAAATAAAAATCTATCAGTATTCAATGTTTAAAATAGTACCGGCGAGAATCGAACCGAGGTCAATTCATTGGATTTATCTGTCATGTGGAGTTTTAAAGCCGGGTACTCATTAGCGAGCTGTAACCGTAACATGCGTGAGACAGTACGAGGTTCTAGTATGTACGCTTGTAGCTCAGTTGTATACACACTATGCTTTTTGGTTACATAATCATAACAATAATCAAAATCATTTATTCAGTTTAGGCTGTTACAAGCACATATGAATGTCTAGAAGCTACGCCATCGGTTCGTTAATCTACGGCGGGGGACCTTGTACTGAGAAGAACCGGCAAGAAACTCAGCAAGGGCTGTTTTTTTCTCCCTGTTTTATTATTTACAGAGTCGTCAAGTTGAAAAATGACTTCAGAGATGATGATTCATGAAGTCACCTTTCATTACGTAATGTGAAATTATACATTAATTTTTCACCTGCATTTTGATTGCTGTGTCACACAGTAAAATACAAATAGTTATTTATAATAGTTGTAATTAACATCTTAAATATCAAAGTAGTCAGGGCAGACTCATCTCCGCTGGCAGCACCCGTTCACGAGCTTGACGCATGAACCAGCCATCGCTTCGCTGAACCATATTTTAGGGAACGTAACGATCCGCCTCACACAACACCCTACAGTGCATGCAATGGTTACAGTTACAGCTCGCTAATGAATACTCGGCTCAGTCTGATTTATTTGCTTGCCCATTAATTTACAAATGCGTACTCCTGTGCGTCGTGTTTTTTTTGATGTGTAACATCTTTCCTCTCGCTTTCCTGCAATTTGTGGGAGTGTTTTCGTGAAATGGGATGGAAGTGTGTAACAGGAAGCGCGCTATTTGATTTGATTTTAGAACATAATTTTCAAATGGCTTACTCCTTTTGTAGTAGGTTTGATTTATTTTTTTACTAATATAAGGTGAGGTTTCAAATGTTACACATCATACGCGACCACTGTAAGGCGCGCTCGTTTTTTATTTCGTGGTGCCTATTATGTATATTTGACAGGCCACGCTATTGTAATATTACCTAGTTTTAGTATAAAAATTACATGATTAAAAATAGAAAGTGTTATTTATTATCATCACACGCTAGAAAAGATTGGTTCCATTATAAATGAGCTTGTCTTGAAATGAAATATAGACATTTTTGTCTTTGCTTGCCTTTCAACGACCAATTATTCTTATTTTTAGACTTACACATGCTTTTCGACATTAATAATTGTGACAGTTGAAGATCACATATCCAGTGAACTTTTGTTAAAGTTATGTTTCGCTAGCAGAATTTTCACATTGTTTCATATATACATATATTTTTTAAGAGATATGGTCTTATCACGTAAAATTTATACTTAGAACATTGCAAAGTTGGAAAAAAAAATATAATAATGATATATAAAACAAATAATGGTAAATACTTATATTTTTTCTTTATTTTGTAAATTTTTTAAACTGCCATTCAGAGTAATGGAATCTCTGTATAAGTATCATTATGGAAATGACACGAAAACATATAATTTCGTAGCTACATTGTAATTTGGTACAGAAATTATAAAAATAGTGTTGTCTCCTTTTTACATTCCTATTGATGCATATGAAAAAGACACCAGCACTCTATTTCGCAATATCCGCTACAGTAGTGACAATCTATATCTAATAAACAATTGTACTCGTGTCGCCATTTTAGCTCCCCGTAAGTAGTTTGTGGTTCCCTAGTTTGTTTACAAATAAACTCAAAGTTGTCGACGTGATTCTTATTGGAGAAATTTAAAACAGAGAAAATAATTAAATTTTGCATTTAAACATAAATGTGAAGTGTTCTGTAATTGATTCTAGCCTGTGTCAAAACAAAAATAGACCTTAACCTAAGTTTTCACCGGTAAGTAACCAATTTAACTAGAAATTGCTATTTTAACAAGAAGTTGATCATGCAACTATATTAAAAATACAGGTTAAGAAACCAAAGGCTGCAGGAACCAAATCCTGTTGCCTTTCAACGAATTTTCATGTAGTGTGCAATAGTAATCTATCAGTGCTAGTGTTGTACCCCCTCATCGATTTTGGTCTTATCGATATTTTATTTCCCTTTTTTTTAGTTTGCCTCGAACGGTACTAATAACTCGCAACAGTGTAATAACAACAACCCTACGAATTAATTCAATTTATGAAAAACAATAAACTTACATAACTAACTAAACTTTAATTTTCCTTAACTAAAATCTAATAGAAAAGCGATTACTTTGTTACTCTAAGATATTCCGAATGAAAATTATGATAAAAACTTGCTTATCTAATTTTTTTCTTTTTAGTCCACTATAGACAATTTAAGTAACTTAAGCACAAGACATGTACTAATGTTAAGTAAAATATTCTATTTCATTCTGTTGCAAGTGTATATTTGATAATTTTGTAAAAACTACGAAATATAAAACTTGCATCTAGTGAAGGTACCATCTTCTGGGTTTCAAAAAACTGCTTATTCACTAGATATAGTTTTAATATTTTATAGTTTTTACAAAATTATGAAATTTACACATGCAATTACCATAAAAAATTGTATGTAGTGATACCACAGCTCCTTAGCGGACTGGGCCTGCACCCGAAACACCTTGCTACATTTTCCATACATCCTGAAAAGAAAAAAACAGTGAAAAAGTATTAAAAACGCATTTATACTCGTTCAAAACTTGTTTCATTTAATGAGTGGTGTGCGTGATAACTTAGTAACAAATATATTTTGTTTTCTTTTTTGTTTCAGGCCTGTCAACCATCCTGCTCTAATAAATCTCATACATCCGTATATACTTAGACTGACCTAGAAAGCCTAAACGGAATAAATGAATATTGATTTTGAATATTAGCATCTGAAATAAATGTTTATAATAAAAACTTGAATTTTATTTTAAATAATATATCATCCATATGCCCTTGAGTTACTTTAAGTTTAATATTGTAATAATGATTTATAAAAGTTAATAAAAACCAGCCTTTATCATAATGTGCATCTGCTGACGAATAACGAAAAGGTTTGTCAAATTTACTAAGCCATTTCTTATTGCTGACCTTGTATTTAATAACAGGTGGTAGAATTTAATTTACGTTGAATAAAATTATCTCCGATTGTTTCCGAAATTCAAATAGATTCTTCTCTTCCTTCAACCCTTTTCTTCAGTATATTTATGTGACCCTATATGCTTTGACCATAGCAAATAAAACATATCATTGATAAGAAGTATCGACTGTAGACATCCTACGTCCGCCATGTTTTCTCCCCAATTTGTTTATATAGGTAAACACACGAAGTACATGCTTGTGTCATTTCCATATGATACTGATTCAGAGAATGGAATACAAATGACTTGACTTTTTTTTTTACCCGACTGCGCAATGCAAAAGCGCGAAGCTCGATGCACTGACAGGATGTTATGACCAGTCTTTAAATGTATGTATGTTCTTTTGTGGCACACTAGAGACCAAACGCGTGGACGGATTTTGATGATTCATACGCCAATCAATTCGTCTTAATGGGATGGGAGCATGGGACTGCTACTAAAGACATTATACTAATCGGAATTGAATATGGGAACAATTAGACGTCATATTGTGAGAAAGAAAAAAAAATAAGTTGACGAAATTTGTCAAGTGGGGTATCATTGTTTAGATAATCGAAAATCGAGTTTCGGTTTCTTACATCGTTTCAAAATACATAATATCTCAGTCAGAGTTCTCGTAGAAACATTATCATATTAATTTATAATCACCATAATGCATGTTAAATGTATACCATAATTTTTATGACAGAGAAACAAAAATAATAAGAAAAGCGACAATTATCATTAGCCTGTAAGAGAAGTAGAGCATAGAGGATTTGCCGCTCGATTTGGAGAGCCGATCTGGGGAAGTAACCTTCACCTTACAGAAAATCACAATAAAATAACACTACCTTTTGGTGGTGTTGTGTTTCTGTTAGTGAGTAAGGTTTTAGGGCTCCACGAGGTCAGGAGTCAGGGTAGGCAATGGTTCGAGCGATATTTTTAATATCGCTTCTATCTATAGGCTATGGTGGCTGCTTACCATCAGGAGGACTAAATGATTGTTATTAAACCATAATTACTTGTAAAAGCCTAGACTCCTTCGCGAAGCCTGATTCCTTATTCATACCAAGAATTTGAGTTTAATTTCATTGTTGTTATAGCGACATTATCATTAGCCTGTTAATGTTCTCATTACGGGATTCGCCACGCACAGAACCTTAAATTTGTCTTTGAGTAGGGTTATATAATATAATAATTATTATAATTAGCGACGAATAAGAAACATAGTCAGCAACACAGAACCCAGAAAGAGGTAAAAGACCTCTTTCTGTGTTCAGCAACGTGCGAAGTTTCGATCGAATTCTGTTTTTCGTTGAATTAGGTTAGTTCTCCACGCTGATCAAAATTATAATGCGATTCAACTAAGAATAGGACCGACTGGGCGCTGTATTGTGACGTCATATCTGTCAATTCAAACGAAATAGGTAGAATAAGCAAAAAAAAGTTTTTATTTAATAAAACTTATTTATTGAGATTAAGTGAGAAATAAAATCAGATTTTTTTAATAAAATTTATTTTCTGAGATTGAGAAAAAAAACAACCGATTTTTAATAATATCTATTTATTAAGACTGTGTGAGAAAAAACATTGATCAGAATTAAGCACTTCAATTCCGCTCATCTCTGCATTACCGCCTACCTGCTAACTAACTACTCCAGTTATGAATAATCATGCACTATTAATAGGTCACATACGAACATGCATCCTTTATGTAAACGAAAGTTTTAAATCGAGTTTCTGAACGCAACTTAAAGTGACATTTGGTTGACGATTTAGGTTATCAAACATTCATATCCAAAGCTCAATAAATGAAAGAAAAATATCAACCAATATTAATTATCAATATTAGTTATTGTTTGTTTACAAATTTTTGATTTTTATTCTAGAATTAGCTGAGTGCTAAAAAAAGTTTTTTTGCAAACCGTACTTTTCAAGCGACATTTGACAGATGGAGATCATTGGCTTTCCTATTCTTATTTGAATCGCACTATACGAAAATATTTAATCTTTCATAATCACATAAGTAAAGAAGGCGCATAGGCAAAGCCTTATGCAGTGTGCGTGTGTGAGTAAAGTAAGCACTGGATGCCTGTCGCCGCCAATAGTAACGCTTGTCTGCGTAATCTACAGGCAGCCAGAGCTCACTCAAACATGCGCAATTCGGATGATGACAATCTTTTCTTCTTCTTCGTACATTCTGTCAATATTAAGAAGTATTGTCACGTATTTTTTCTTTTTCACATAATCAAAACACTACAGAGATATATTGGACTGAAATGTCGCATGACGTCACATCTTGGTACAATCTTTGTGATTTTTTGAAGATTGACAATAAGTGTCCATATTTTTTTTATAATTTGACTGGTGGACTAAATATAATTTCGTCTACTTTACCCCGTCATTACACTTATTGTATGAAGCGTTTTGTCTTTGTGTCTTCTTTACTCATTACATTACTGCTACAATTGCAAAACACGTCAACCACTGTTCCATCGAGCTTCTAATTAAACGTAGGTTTAGTAATCGGATACAATTGCCACCCTCAAGGTACAGAACCCTAAAGAAAACATTACCATCTGATGCTATTCCCGTGCCCTGGATTGGGTACTGTGATTAGTGTCGTTTATTTAATTGGAATGGAAAGAAAGTGTACTTGTGTTTTTACTACGACTCGTTGAAACGAAATAGGCGATGTTGCTTCTGTGGAAGAGAGGGACAGAAGATTTTTATTGCGTCGTTTTTATAGCGTTCAAAGCTTTTCAAGTTTTATTGCTTGTGATAGACATACTTAGCCGTATGTAGATGAATAAAATGTGGAAGTATAAAATAATGTTAGTGGACTGTCTTATGTGGGTTCCACCCGCTTGGTGTTGGATGTACGCACAAACAAAGTGGCAAACATCGATCACAATCACCAGTGCCGTCTTTGACCTATTGGAGGCCCTGGGCATATTAGGGTAATGGGGCCCCTATGTACTAGGGACTTTGTATTTGATCTGAGGGGGGCTCCTATTGATCGCGGGGCCCTGGGCACTTGCCCAAAGTGCCCACTGGGAAAGACGGGTCTGACAATCACCCAACACAAACGCGCATCCTCAGGCTTGGCGAGTATGCTAGTACTTATATTCCGGATAGGCAAACAAAATCCTTTGATTTGTGCTAATAAGTGACACCGATGCTGTTCACTGGCGAATGCAAACAGCAAACAACACAGGTAGGCACACACTAATTTACACATTTGTGTTCGCTATTCGAACGATATTCCGTTTGTTTGTCAAGCGTGTGTAAGGTACCAATACACTACAGTCGGAGGCTGCAATTTCTACTTGCTAAAAGTAAAGCTCTGGTTCGACGTCAGAAACCGAGTGGCCAAGATCCTCTTGAAAAATGTGAAACTTTTAGAAACGCTGACGCCAGGCCACAGAGGCCACTGCACGTTGCAACGCACATTGCACTGACTGACTGACTTTTTCTTTAGGAACAGTGTATTTTGATGTAACGTTCAACTACACAACAAGACAAAAAATCGTCGTGTACCTACTCTACGGAACTAAAAACTACGTAAATCATGCTTACCCCAAACCTGCGCGAGAAAAATTTGACTACTTATTGCGCTAAGATTAGCGTTCGAACTTTGAAAATTAACGCTACGCTCCTTCAGCTGCATATACTCGTACATATCTTCCCCCACAACTTCTTTTATGCGTGTCCAATCATCGCGAGTCAAGTTATCGTCTAGCGTCTATAGACACGCAGCCCGATAATTCATATTACAGAACTACTTTAAATTTCGAACGCAAATTTTATCGTATTTAGTACCAAAGCGACCCGAAGCTTCGGCGCGCAGGTGTGGAAGAAGCATCAGAGTGAGAAATACGACGCTGCCAGTCCCGATATCTAAAAAGGCATCTTTATAAGTAACGCTCCCGAATATCTGTTATTTGTGTAATATAAAAACACACCAACAATAATATACAAATTCCTATGGGGACTTGGGAGAGATCAAATATATGAGTGCGTGGGCACAACAGCGCAAAATTATAATATAATTTCATCACATTTTTATATCTCAAGGGATGGGAGTGGAAACATCAAAGGTGCAATACTGTATAACCAGGTAAGGCACCGCGCCACTAAAATAAAATACGTGTGCGGGAACATACCATTATCGTATAGCAGTGTAATGATCTAGCCCCCAACCGCCGCTTATTATTACTTTGTTTTTTTTTATTATCCCAATATCTCAAATACCCTGTGGTGGGTCTGAATTACGCAATGGATAATTATTACAAACATTGCGATGGGGTATACCGAACGTGGGAATCGCTGACTGCTAAGACGGACAGTTAGATAGTACACTAAATTAGCAAAAGATTGTTAAACAAGTAATATTTATTAGTGAGTACCTAATATAAGTTTGTTTTTTATAAAATACATAAATGACGGGATTTCTTTTTTTTTTGAGTGTGTATGCTGTTGAGCGCAGATGACCTTTACAGCGTCACCGGGTTTGGGGACGGCGAGATCCTAAGGGGACTTCAAGCCGAGAATTGGCGAATGCCTCTATAGGTATTCCAGACGGATGGCATCTCCCCACGGGTAGTCTCCTCTCCGTCTGGAGCCTCTAGACCACTCGAACCTGGGGGGAAATGAGGAGTAGGACTTGGGGTTAGGGCAGGCAACGCACGACTTATACTCTGGTTAACGTAACCAGAGTATAAGTCGTGCGTTGCCTGCCCTAAACCCGTAACGTCTGAAGACGCTACAAATGTCACTTAAAATAGGCTTAAATAAATCTGTCGAATCATACCTAAGTAACCCTATATTCACCCAGAATAAACTGAGCATGAAAATTTCATATTTTATTGACGTATGCCGACAACTTGGCCACGTGATGATCGCTACCTACTTTACATAAGCGTTCAAGTATCAAAATACGTTGAACCCCGTCAAATAAACGTGAGCAATGAAGCTTTTTATATCTCCAGATCTGATATGTTTACGATATGAGCCATCGAGTGTCCTTGTAAATTCTGCGAACCGAGTTTGACACACAGTTTATGATCCAGTCCATTCATACATAGTTTAATATTTATTTACGACCTTACGCCATGTCTGTGTAGTGCGTATGGAATCAAAATTTTATTCTAGAACTCACTCAACAATCTCGATCATAGTCATTTGATTTTTGAGTTTTATTTAGTTGAATGAGCTTACTCGGTCTTTTAAAGAATTTTCAAGCTAACTTTAGCACCGTTAGCACGAACTAATAGTTTAATGAAGTCGCTCTCCATACGAGACAAATGTCAAGATTTTTTGTGTGGTGAACAGCGCCATACAAAACTTCTTGATATTTGACGCGCATCGAGATCGAATTTAACTATTCAAATTAGTTATTGGTTCGTGTTAACTGTACAAATAATGTTTAATGACGATGGATTGGATTTTCTTTATAATTAACCCTTCAGTTTCCGCTGTCACTTAATATGCTAGGCGGAGCGTGTGAAAATACAATTTTCTTTATTATTGACTTTATAAATAGAAAGTCGTTGTAGCTTGTGAATACCTACTAAAAATATATCGATTCATAGAAATGTCATCACCTAAGAAATAAGCAAATCTTCCTATTATATTTAAATTTGCATATTTTTTTTTGCCATTAGGACCACAGAAATAGGCAATTATTTTCAAACATTTCCAAGCTCGAAGCCTGCGAAGTCACTAAATTGAGTTACGATGTTTTCCTTGCAGGTGTTGAACTTTGCATTAGGTGCCACGCAGGTAGGGTTACCATTTAGGAATACAAAAGTCCTGACAAAAAACCTGACATTTCGGAAAAAGTCCTGACTTTTTAGACACAAAATGGTACCATTACTCAATAGGTAATAATTAGTTACAAGGATTGTATTTAAATCAATATGTACTTTTATTATCCATATTCAAAATAATTTTAAAAAATCCGTATAATTTAAACATCGGCAAAGTCCGTACTATAGTCTAAAAGTCCGGACATGTCCGTACTAATCCGGACGGATGGTAATCCTACACGCAGGTAGGTATTCCCTTTTTATGTTAAAAAGGTGGAAAACAAGCATATTTCCCGCCTAATGGTGAGTGGCCACCATGGCATATAGACACTTCATCATCAGCCTATTAATGTCTCCACTGCTGGGGCACAGGCCTTCCCTATGGATGGAATAGGGAGATTGGGCCATGACCCACCACGCGGGCCCAGTGCGCATTGGTGGGTGCTAACGACTGCAGATGCAGCCGGGACCAACGGCTTAACATGCCTTCCGAAGCAGGGAAGAGCTCGAGATAGTAAATTTTTGGTCACCCATCCAATGACCGACCAGTGCGAAAGTTGCTTAACTTCAACGATCGCAGCCAAAAGCAATATGAGGATATAGACACTTGCGATACCAAAATATCACTCGCGCCGTCGACTTCCCTGACCCGATTCCCTACCCCGTGAAGCTATGGAATCGTAATCCACCACCACCAAAAGATACTGCTATTTATAGATTACTTAACAGAATTATAGACTACCGGACTTGTTACATTCTTTTCAGTTTTTTTTATTTGAAACTAGTGGCCCGCCCTCGCTTCGCTTTCGGTGTAGAGCCAAAATTACCCCTCATATAATTATAAAAAAAACTGAAAATGGTATATTTGCCTTTTCCAAACTTCTATTGACAGTCACTCAATTGTTTTGCCTTCCCGGAACCTCTCCACTAACATTTGAAATTTATGGTATGGTATTAAAGTTCAAATCGACTTTTAAGTATTGTTACGAATCGTTGGTATGGGAGTATAGAAAAGCTTTGTTTTTGAACTTTTTCAGGCATTTTTTTTAATTTTCCTCTGCGTAAGAACCATCCTCGTACTTCAAGGAATATTCTAAAAAAAAGAATTATCGAAATCGGTTCTGCCCGTGGTTCTGCCGTTCTCGAGATTTGCGCTTAGCAACACATTTAGCAATTCATTTTTATATTATAGAAGATAATATAAAAGCAGTCGGGTTTCATATTTTTGTAATTTACCTTTTTTTAAAGAAATTATAACTAGAAAAAAATCCACACGGACCAGGCAGCAGACGGGACTCGAACCCGCACCCTTCGCTATTCGGGCGAATGCACTGGCCAATTATGCTACAGCGGCCCTGATGGTCGAAATTCCTCTAGCCATTCTTAAGCTGCAAGGCAGCGCCATCTCTTCGCATTATAGGTAACCCACAATGTCAAATGAATACTTTTACAAGTATTAAACATTTGAAAGAAGAAATAGCAATTATAGTTATAATTTTTATTTTTAAGCATGTAACTGCTTGATGTTTAAATCTAAAGAAAATATAACTAGAAAAAAAAAACATAATTGGTCAGTGCATTCGCCCGGATAGCGAAGGGTGCGGGTTCGAGTCCCGTCTGCTGCCTGGTCTGCGTGGATTTTTTTCTAGTTATATTTTCTTCTTTTTGTTTTAATTTAAGATTTCGATGTTTAAAATAACAATATAATAAAATTTCTATCTTAGTTTGATGTTTACAATGTTAACAATCCTTTCGAGGAGGAAGGCTCATCGTTATTGCCTCACGATCGTGAAATTACTTTTATTATCTCGCAATTGCATTTTTATTGTCGTTTTATGGAGTATACTATAGGGGAGACGTGCAGAATTGGGTTAAAATAGTAACGTTTTCATAATAAGGTTGGTTTACGGGTTCTAGGGTTTTTAATATCGTTGGGAATTTATGAAAACCAATTGAATCTGATTAGAGCTGGATGGTGCAAGTGGTTGGCGCGTTAGGCCTGCGATCGTCGAAATTAAGCAACTTTCGCAGTGGTCGGTCATTGGATGGGTGACTAAAACCTTATTATGACGAACTCCTACGTGCTTCAGAAAGCACTTTAAGCCATTGGCCCCGGCTGCATCTGCAGTCTTTAGCACCGAATAGTTCGCACAGAGCTCGCGTGGTGGGTCATGGGCCAATCTTCCTATTCCATCCATAGGAAAAGCCTGTGCTCCAGCAGTGGGGACATTAATAGGCTGGTGATGACGATGTCTTGAATTGGAGTGCCGTCCTAAAGTTGAAGGTTGACCTACCACGGTGCCACCGAACGTGTGAATTGTTTTTTATTGAATTAAGTATAGCTTTTCGTACGTCTCAGTCGCGGCGTAAATATTTTTCAGTCTCAAATCTATATATTTTTTTATTAAATATTACACTTATAATAACATGTATTTTATGTAACACTTCCTAATTCATTCACAACATTTTTTTTACATATGAAATAAAATATTTACAATCACAAAACTAGAAAGAAACGCAATTATGCAGATGAAATTAAAATACTGTAGGCGGGCAGCCCTACCGCGTGGATAAGCCCCGCTCGGCCGTAGGCAGTTATTTCATGGACAGGTCGGAGTCACAATACTGTATAGATAATGTTACCGTGGTGCAGGCACACACCTTGTTTTGTCATCCTCCTGAAATAAAAATAAAACGAAAGCCTGCAGCCACCCGTGATTGTTTCGTCTGATAAAATATTGCTTCCCTCGGGAAGATTAAGTGACTCCAAGAAAAAAATGATCCGTATAAAAAAACGTTTAGGTGAAATTTACCGCGGCAATATCTGCCCGCCATATTGTGCCGTCTAGGCGATCAAATACCTATAAAAAGAAAACCCTTACCGATTTATGATGCACATAAATTTTTCGAGTAGGGTTAAGAGAATAGGAAATTTTAATATGTTCGTATGTATTATGTATTGTTAAAATCTACCATTCAATCCACAAGAAACGTCCTTATTAAACAATATCTCTTGGCAGTACTAGCTATTAAAGTGAAGTGAGTGTTGACAGATGTCGAGAGAGATTCCCTGCATATGCGTGCTCACCGAAAACCTGTCGTAATTAGAAAAGGTATTTACTTTATATAAAGAAAATTTTCAAAAAAAAATCACGCGATCCAGACAGCAGACGGGATTCGAACCCGCACTTTCCACAATCAAAATTTTAAATATTTAATACTTAATATTAATACTTCAAAAAGTTATATATAATATTTGTTAAAACATTTAACTGCTAGATTTAAATCTAAAAAAAACTTTACTAGAAAAAAAAATCACGCGGACCTGGTAGTAGATGGGACTGAAACCTCGAACCCTTGGCTATCTACCTACCGCGGCCCTATTGGCCATGTCGAATTCTTTCTAGCCTTTCTTAAGTTGCAAGGCAGCGCCATCTCTTCGCATTGTAGGTAACTCACAATTAAACATCGAGGAGTTACATGCTAAAAAAATAAAAATTATAGCTAAAATATTATTTCAAAGTACAATTAGTTTGCACGATTCACAAAATAGTTTTTCTGGTGAAAGAAACGTTTTACACATGAATCGTTCGTTTTAGCTGTCTGCGCAAATAAAATATGGCCGGAATGCAAATATACGGTTGGCAATTATGCCAAACACATGCAAATTCTTCTTGTTTCAAACACTGGGATTTTTAGTGTATTCGTTAAAATATTCCATATTCATGTAACATGTGAAATTAAATTAATGAATTCATTCAAATGATATCTTTTTTTTGATACTTATTTTTTTTTAAAGCTTTGTGTTTCGGCTACCTATATGGTAATATTTCTTAGTAGTAGTCACAGTTGTAACTCAATTAACCAATGGGGCATTCGATACCTAATATAAAACTATAGCATTCTGTATACAATTTAGACAGTGTATAAAAAATTTTGAGAAGCTCGATGGCGCAGGTGGTTAGTTGAACTTATGCTACTTTCGCAGTGGTCGGTCATTGGATGGGTGACCAAAAATCTTCTATCTCGAGTTCCTTCGTGCTTTGGAAGGCACGTTAAGCCGTTGGTCTCGGCTGCATCTGCAGTCGTTAGCACCCGGCAAACCGCACTGGGGCCGCGTGGTGGGTCATGACCCAATCTCTATTCCATCCATAGTGAAGGCTGTGCCCCAGCAGTGGGGACATTAATAGGCTGATGATGATGATGTTTCTGTATAATTGATCTGAAAAACATCAAAGCTGTGATACGCTGTGAAGAAATGTAAAACTGATACGGTTAAGCATTGAATAGGCTCTAAATTAACAATGAAATAAAAAAATATAGTGCATACTATAATCGTAATTATTTTGAATAAAAATATTTTCTCATTGTATTAAAAAAAAGTAAGAGGAAATTACATGGCTTGAATTGGTAGTAAGCGATATTTCTATAGAGAAAAAATGTGTAACGTTCATAACCAGTGTCATTTTTAAAATAGAAAATAAAAAAAAGCATGGAAGCAGTCTTTTTACAGCCAGTGTGAACAGTCAAGATTTCGCGAATTTCCCTAGGGGCCACTGTATACGCGGCACACGGAGTCATAAAAAATATTAAAAAGTAATGTAAAATGGAGAGACGTGACACAGTTTCAGTGAACGAAAAATAGAGAGATAAGATTGTCAAAATGGGAAGAAACCAAATTACCTAAAGCTCTTTTGCACGCTCTGCGCCGTCGGTTTGCAAGTCTTGTGCGGGACACCTTGTACTGGGAAAAACCGGAAAGCTCACAAAAAAAATATTAAGTTTTACCAAAGCTGTTTTAGTTTTAAAATTTACAGACTACACTATTTCTCTTTCGGTAGATATTTACGTAGGATTTGCGGTGTTGTGTTTATACTTTTACCCGACTTCAAACAACGAGTAGGTTCTGTATTCGTCGTGTATGCTTATTAGAGTTCCGTACCGCAAAAGAAAAAAACCGAACCGCACATTGTTGTACATCTAACTGTTTATCCGTCGGTCAAGATCCAGTATCTCGGGAACGAGTTGAAATTTGAACCATAAACTCAGATTTGCGAACCCTTGAAGCTAAAATCTTTTAAGTAAAAAAAGATGGCCATTTATGATGCGTATCTTAATTTTTTTGATTTTAATTAAAGAAGTCACATTGGAAGTCTGCATACACGAAATTGTTTTAAATAAAATAAAATTATGGAATCTTAAACGATGGGTTTAGATTATACCTACTCTTGAAATTAAAGTCTCACACTAAAAAAACATGAAAAAATACACGAAAGAAAAAAAATCTGTATCAGTTTTCTGTCTGTCTGAGATATATTTTACGAGTAAACTGCTGGACCGATTTTGATATTAATTTTGTAGATAAAGAGAACCTCGCAAAATATCGTTGGTTGTTTTTCATGAAAATAAAGCTTGAAAGGATGAAATAATGGATACAAAAATTATGCAGCTCTAACCGGCACTTGCTATTATTAAAACGAACGAAGGATTCCTTATTATTTACTCTGATAGCATTACAATTTCATAATACCCAGTTTTTATAATTTATTTATTTTAAGGGAAATAACAGCATTAATTTACACATAAAAATATAACATTGAGTTTAAACAATTACCTAGGTAATTTCCACTATTATTTATCTCACATGGTGTTTAATAATAAACATAAGAGAAGAAAAAATCAATTTTTGACATAACAAAGAACATAAATACAATAAAAATGCTGTGCCTAAAACGAGTTAAAAATTAGTATTTAGACTTTCAAAGAATTTAGATTAAATATATCGATGTGACTATATTTATAGTTGTTTGATTTCATAGCTCGCTCAATGTAGCGATTACTTGCATAATTAGTCTGACCCGCCGGATTGCAATTCGTATCACGTGCTCGTAGATTTGCTCTTGGATTTAATGCTGCAATAAAGGCGTTTTAAGTAATAAATGGCTTGAAATGGTGCCTGAAACTATTAGCCCGAAGAAAGAGGCTGTAAGGGGCAATCCATCCAGGCCGCAGGCTCATATTGCACTCACCACTAACAAAATACATTTATCTGTGCTCCATTAGTGTGAAACGCAATATTTCACCATTTACAATGGACTCGGGATCGGTATAGCAATTCGATAGAAGTGTCCGTCAAAGTTCATTCCAGACCAATTCACATTACATTTACGCAAGCGAAAAAGATAATGGAAACATGGAAACACACAACAGGAACTGAAAACATTTGGGTGCTTAATTTAACTAACCTAACCTTACCTAATTGTACTATAAAATTTGTTTTAACATGTAGTTAATATGCTACAACAAAATTTTTAGCATAAATTTGGGACTAAAAAAAGTTCAAACAATTTTTAGACTTATTAAAACCGCGAAGGTTTTAGAACTGTTGTTATTCTTTGTAAGCATAATTTGCCAATTTTTTGTTCTCTGCAGGCAACACCATATCTTGTTAAACGTATATTTAACAATTATCATAGTAATATCATAAAACAATGTGAAAGTTTGTATGTAAAGAAGCATTTTTGCGAGCCGGCACGGTGAGAATGGTTGGTGTGGCAGTTTATAACTGCTGTACCAGCTATCTTCATGTTTGGACTTTATCAACACTTAACATCAGGTGACGTAGAGTCATATGCCTACCTGGCTTTATAAAAAAAAGTTATGCGTTTGTTACTCAATCACTTCTGAACGGATTTGGATGAAATTTGGTACGCATACAGTTTATAATCTGGATTGAGACATAGGATACCTTTTCTCCCGGAAAAATGATAGGTTCCTGTAGAATTCTCAAAAAACGAAAGTCAATACGGACGAAGTCGCATGCTAGTCTACTAACTGTTGATTTGTGTTTAGATGTTGTAAATTTGAAAGAATAATTGATCTAAGGAATAAGGAACCTACGAAATAACTTTTTTGTTCCGATCAATATAAAATTTAACGAAAAGATAACAAACATCTCAGTTTTATGTTCTACTGATCCCACAATACTGTGCGCTAAGACCCTAACAATGAAATGTGAAAGATAGTTGCCCTGCATTGTCGGCGGAGGCGCACAGATTTTCTCTTCGGCCAATGATTAACTCTTATAAATGCGTATTCTGTTAGTGAGCCGAGACTGAAAAGGAAACATTACATCTCAATTTACTATCAGAGTAGCTTGGATGAGCCACGACTCAAAGAGAGTTCTCTTTGAATAAGATTCCTGTTTGGATTCTTAGTGAATCTGAAGTTATTTTTATTCTTCTACTAGCTGTGCCCCGCGGTGTTACCCGCGGTTTATTAGGGATATTTATCCGCAGTAAAACTTACCCTATGTGTTAATCCAAGGAGTCAGCTAACTCCATACCAAATCACTACCTACCATAGCCTATAGACTCTAAAGGCTATGGTGGCCACTTCATCAAGCGGGTCAAATGCTAGTTTACCCTGTTAACACATAAAAAAAAATAGTTGCATTTTCGGTCTACGATTGTCGAAGTTGACCAACTTTCCCAACGGCTGGTCATATATATTTATCTAACCCCACTAGTTATTAGGGATATTTTCCCGCAGTAAATCCAGGTGGTCAGCTAACTCTATACCAAAATTTATTAAAATCGCTCCAGCCGTTTAGACATGAATAAGTAACAAACATACACACTCCCAAACTTTCGCCTTTATAATATTGGTGTGATTTATTGGTGGTTTATATTTTTTTTATCTGCCAGTAATGAAGCGGAAGGCGTACGGTATTTTTACATATCACATTTTATGTCGGAATACAGAAATTTAATCTCTGATCGAAGATTCATTATTTTTATATTACTCGTGTATAACATTTTGGTATTTTCATTACATAGTATGTAAACCTGACCTCTGAATCTTTATTAAGTGAATACATAATCTTTTAATTAAAAAATCGATATAAAGAAACGAAATGATATTTCAAAAATATCTTTGAAATTCTAAGTGAAACAGTATAGACTGACAGTCACAGTAGATATCAAGGAAATATAATTTTTCAAATACAATTGTAATAAAACCTCGAATCCCATTAAGTGTACCTATGTGTTACAAAATTACCTTAATTTGACCTCCCTGACTTGATTAAAAATTAACATGTAACGCAGCACCCTCTTTATTAAGGCCCTTAATTTTAATCAGGCTGTAATTTACTGGAATCCAATTAAGTGTAGCAAAAGGCAAATCTCAACTTCTCCTCTAAACGGGTATTGTGGCATACGTTAGCCGAGTTGATTTAATTCGATGCTAAATTGAATACTGATCGAGTAACAATGTGCTCAAATTGCTTTAAAACTTCTGAAGCCGCCTACTCTTGTGTTATATAGATAGATGTTAGTATCTCATCAATAAATAGTAATAGATAAATTAGAGGAGCTCGATGGCGCAAGTGGTTAGCGCGTTCGGCTGCAATCGTTGAAGTTAAGCAACTTTCGCAGTGGTCGGTCATTGGATGGGTGACCAAACATTTACATACTCGAGCTCCTCCGTGCTTCGGAAGGCACGTTAAGCCGTTGGTCCCGGCTACATCTGCAGTCGTTAGCACCCACCAATCCGCACTGGGCCCGCGTGGTGGGTCATTGCCCAATTTCCCTATTCCATCCATAGGGAATGCCTGTGCCCAAGTAGTGAGGACATTAATAGGCTGATAATGATGATGATGAAACTAGTAATTCACTGTAATTTTGCCCGGGTACGATTGAATAATGAAATAAATAAAGAGTGTAAAGATTTTGACTTTCTGTCTTACCCATCTACATGATTTTGGTTGTTTGTTTTTTTCGGTCTAGTACCCGTTGGACCCTGAACATTCGACCCGAAAGCAAAAAGTGCCCATCGGACCTCAATTATATGGCCTATTGGACCTTCTTAAAAAAGTTATATTCAATGTTCACATTGGACCTCTTTTTAGTGCCCATTGGGACCTTCAAGATTAGACCCAACTGCAACTGTACCCACTGGAACTTATTTGTATATCCCATTCGACCTCTCTAAAAGATTATTTAGAAAGTGCCCATTGGACCTCTTTTATGTCGTTTCACACCGTTGCGATTTTTATTAATGTTGATCAATAGCCTACATACTAATTTTCACACTTTTATTTTCAGCAACCCAAGCACGAAGTTTTTCAGCTCCGTAACTGTATCGTCATTGTCAAATTCTGTATGGAATGAGCCAGTTTTCTTCTTACGTCCGGTAGGGGGGCTGCTAACTTTTTATAGAAACTTTGACGATGCTATATGATTACGGTACTCTTAGCACGAACCATTATCAAATTCGAATAGTTTGCGATTCCGAAATGTCATTGTCAAACGTACGTTACTAAAACTAAAAATCAGCACAAATATGACAATGACATTTAGCATATATATTGGCTCGTGTTAAGGGTACAGAACTGTCAAAATTCGTGCTTGGGCCTTTGAAATAACGATGTTCGTTACAAACTTTTAACCTATTGTATGAACACATTTGAACAGATCGAGGAGCTCGATGGCGCAAGTGGTTAGCGCGTTCGGCTGCGATCGTTGACGTTAAGTAACTTTCGCAGTGGTCGGTCATTGGATGGGTGACCAAAAATTTACTATCTCGAGCCCCTCCGTGCTTCGGAAGGCACGTTAAGCCGTTGGTCCCGGCTGCATCTGCATTCGTTAGCACCCGCCAATCCGCACTGGGCCCGCGTGGTGGGTCATGGCCCAATCTCCCTATTCCATCCATAGGGAAGGCCTGTGCCCCAGCAGTGGGGATATTAATAGGCTGCTGATGATGATTTGAACAGAAATTACAGTGTTTTTTTCTATTTTGCATTAATTTTATCCACGTCTGAATATAAACTGGCTTTGTGTTTTTGACTAGTTGACACAATTTTATTTACATTTTCCAAACATGACGTTCAAAAGCAAAATGACCATCATAAAACCTGCGCGTTATGGGTTTGCGTGAAATTGCGTGCGACCATCAGATAACGGCTGTGGGCCGTAGATTATTCCCGAAGAACGTAGTTTTACGTTGAAAAATAAAATAAAGCTCAATAAATAAGGTTTTAATGTTAATACTGGCAATAAACAATAATGTTTAAACTTTAATAATAATAACTAAATAAATATGCTAACACACACCAATTAGCCTACCCCCAAAGTAAGCACTATAAGGCTTGTGTTATGGGATACTAGGGTAACGGATAGAAAACATATATTGTACAAATAAAAGTATATTTTAGAAATACATATTAAACATCTATGACTGGAGTACAAATGCTCGTATTCATCACACAATCATCTGACCCCACCGGGATTCGAACCCGGGATCTCTCGAGTCGGCGACATCATGAAACCCGGCGTATAAACCACTCGGCCACGAAAACACCTGAAAACTTTATAATGACATTTTACTCTATTTAGCAAATATTTTCGTTTACCTATACTGAAAGGAAAACACGAGTTTTCCCATGCCTTTTATCATTGTAAAAATATGGTAGGTTAGTTAAATTAAATAGTAGGCAAGAAAATGATAAATCTGTTTCAATATTTTGCTGCAGATAGACAACTTTAGAAGGCTTAAAGTGACATAATTTTGAAGGATCTCTATTTAAAGCTATGAATGGTTGCGATAATGATGCACAAATACATTTGGCTAGATGACCCTCTTATGCTTTTAAACTTATGGAAGATCTTTCTTTAAAAACGAAAAAAAAATACAAAACTTTTTTAAATTTAGTTTTTCTTTATTCACCCACAGCTGAACGATTAACAAACTTAAATAATCATTAAAATAATTACATTTTACTCTATTTAGCAAATGCAAAACTATTTGTTAAAGGTACGAATTGAAATAATTAATTTGTCGATATATTTAAAATACACAAGAATATTTATCATTATCCAAATAATACTTTGTGAACTGCAATCACTACATAGTATAAAGCAAAGTCGCTTCCCTCTGTCTGTCCCTATGTATGCTTGCTTAGATCTTTAAAACTACGCAACGGATTTTGATGCGGATTTTTTTGGTAGATAGAGATTCGTGATTCAAGAGAAAGGTTTACACGTATAAAACATGCATAATATAGTAGAAAAACACTGATAATTTTAGCGGTTTTTAATGTAAGATCGTAAATAAACACATTTTTGCGCTTACATTGCAAACGCTGGCTGAACCCTACGAGATATATATCAAAATAATGTACTACAGTATTGTACACCTTAAAAAGATCTATTAAAAAGTCTGTGATAGTATATGTCTATCTCTTAGGGTTAACCCACAATAACCATTTTTCATCCTTTTTAAGAGAAATAATGGCTTATTTACGAAACGATTATAAGCAATACACCATCAATTCTTATCGAATGAAGTACCTTAAATACATTGTACATTAAATATAGATCAATATGGCCCTTTGCAGCATGTAATTTAAATGAGTATTTTTGAAGATATTCCAGATTTAAGATGCAGGGACATAGCGGTTATCTGGGGCCGGCGGCGCGTGCCTATAGCAATTATATGTATAAATAAAGTCATTGTTTATAATACAAGCCTGAGAATAAAAACTATAGTCTACACCGAAGCGAAGCGAGGGAGGGCCACTAGTCGTATATAAACGAAAGGAAAGCGTGTGATAAAACCCGCACTCTGCTGTCCGCCACGAGACTGACAACCGTAACGAGCTGCGGGTAGCGTAGAAACGTGAATTAAATTAAATCGTACCTACCGCCGAAATAATGTTGTTTTGCAAACGCCGCGAGTGGCGTCCCGTCGTGTCGGTCGCGTCACTTTATATAAACGGCTTTTGAAATATTAAAATGAACCCTCGTTTCAGCTTTTAGTGTGTGGTTGCGCTTTGAAATTTAAATTGAATGTGCAATAGTGAAAACGAGGTTTTTAATATCTTGTTTTGCTGCAAAAAAAAAAATGTATTCTACTAATAGTAAAAGTGTAAAAGGTTGTAGGTTGTGACTTTGTAAGTATGTTTGTAACTTAATGACACAAAAAAAGTAATGAATGGATTTGGATGAAATTAATATATACACGCGGCTGCAAAAATAAGTTTAACACTTTTAAATTGCAATAACTTTTTAAGCACACAAGGCATACTTTCGAAATGAAAAGGATTCGAAAAAGAGTTTAATTTTGTACTACAGTTTCAAAGGAAGCTGATATTTTTTTTTATAAAACGTTTTTTATTTTAAATCTATAACTCCTATAGTTTTGAAAAAAAAATGTTTAGTAGGTACTTATTTTTGCAGGCCAGTTTCGTTTATAACCTGGGTTGAGACATAAGATACCAACTTTATATCCCGAAAAAAATTCAAAATTCCTGAGGGAGGAAAAACTAAAGCGGATGAAGTCGCGGGCGGCCGCTAGTTATTGTTTAGATTTGAAAGCAAAGGCATAGCAAATGACCCTTACCTCTCTCGATGATAAATGTGAAGGGATTTCTGATGCATAGATAGATTTTGCCCTATCAGCAACCCTCAGACCTTTTCTTTGGCGGCTCGCTAGATTTTTGTCCATGCCTTTAAAAGGTCTCTTTGTTGTGAGAGAGGGAGGGAAAACGTGTGCCCGCAATTCAGTTTTTAATAGTGCGACATAAACGGGTCTCCAAATGTTTCTAACCTAAAGCCATAAACGAGAAATAAACCTACGCCCAAATGATATAAATGCAAAATTAAAGTTCTTTTCGAGCCTAGGGAATTTGAATTTTCAAATCATTACTGGCCTTCTGAAGTAGTGAGAAGTTTGTTTTATTTTGGAATTTGATTTTAGCGCGTATATCACGCGAACTTGAATTTTATTGTCACAGAGATAGCATTATCATTTGCATGCCTACATAATACGGAGAGCCGCAGAGTAAAGGTCTCAGCTCATTAGAGCCTCCCGGCACCCGACCAGCACTAGTTAATAATATTTTGTATGGATATCTATGGGGATGCGATCACTATATCGACTCCGTACTGTCAACGGATCACCTTGCTCGCAAGCAGTTCGCGTGCTGGTTGCTAGTTGTAAAAGGCCGCGCGCTGCTCCAGAGCGGCTCCGCGTGCTGCCTGCGAGAACACATTTTAAGTTTTTTTTCACGGTTCACGGTTTCTAAAATGAACCCTTGTGAAAAAACATGTGTAAACCTAGTGACGTTTCTAACACAATGCTAAATTTAAACTAACAACGCGGAGTCTTCTATGCGTCGGCGGCGCGGTGTTCAAAGTCAAAATAAAAAATCATTTATTCAGTCTAGGCTGTTACAAGCACTGGTGAAGGTCTAGAAGCTATATAGGAAGGTCTAGAATCTATCGGTTCGAAAAACTACGGCGGGAGACCTTGTACTGAGAAGAACCGGCAAGAAACTCAGCAAGGGCTGTTCATCCGTCGACCCTGACGTTCACTGGTTGACAACGAGGCGACGCCCACTCGGTGTAAACTGGTGGACGTCGCGCGACAAGGCAGTGACGGGTGGGTTTAATGAGCTGGGACCTTTAATCTCTCTCATGGGGCTGGTAGAGATAAGCTACAGTGGTAACACTACGGGGGCTGAATGCCAATGTTTGGCCCGATTTATTGCCATTTGAATGGACAGCTCGAGATTAATAAAGGGTATGTTTTCCTTGCATAGGCGGAGTAATTGTTTTTGGATGATTGAAAACTCTTTACTCTTTTATTATTTATTATGTTAAGTTCTACTTCACCCTCAAATGTAAACACCACTTGTAAGAAGTTAAATAAATTGGCATAAAATCGATAAATTCTTATAAGTTATCTTGTTCTATTGTGATTGCAACTAAAGTGACAGCACAAACTTTAATCAAACCCATCAGGTCATGTTGTCCAAAACTGTTGAATTTTTCCAATGAAGTTTGATCTTTATCTGACTTTATTTGCGATTCTTAATCGATTTTGATAATTTGTCATTCTGTGATAACTTTTGTATTGCGTGATGTGTGGCTGACTGCCCCTGTGTGCGACAGTTAGACACAGAACTCAAAATATTATTATTAAATATTTGTTGCGCTAGAAAAAATAAGAGACATTTGCTAAAACATCTTCTTTTAGTTGTACAATGTTTATACTGTTACCGTATAAAAAAGGACTTTATATTATTGTCTGTTGAATGTTTTTGACATGTTGTTTGTCCTGTCCTTAAGCCACCCGGACGGCATATAAATTATGTTTTCGAGATGATGAAAGTCTTTTCTTTGTAGGATAGAACGTACGTGGCTTGTTAGGTATATAAATTTTTGTGTTATATTACATCATACTCTTAAATCAAATGCAAGCTTATTTTAGTTATGCTGTAAACACTATATTGCTTTACATTTTATTTAAGAACTTTTTCTATTAGAGTCTGTGCGGAAAGAGAATGGGATTTAGATTGGAGGGCGCTGTAGTGCTTTTCTACCGTATTTGTAAGGTTTTCCCCGTTTTACACGATTAAATACAAAAAACCGCAAGAAATCACAACAACAAACAAATCCGTATCAATACAAAACTTTGACGTTTTACAGATTGCTGGGTTTGATTGGCAAATAAAAATCTTGTGTGTGTAATGTTAGGTCCGTTTTTCGCCACGCCCATTCTCTTTCCGCACAAACTCTAGTGGGCTTTTGTTATATTAATTTATAAAACATTATTATATTTTTTTGATGTTACATTTGAGATTCAATTTATTGCATTTTTTCAAATCTTGGTATAAAGATAGAGGGGTGCTTGGGAATCTTGCCATTGAAATGGGAGGTGAAATTTTGTAGAGGCAACTACTAATTTTGTGTAGAAGAAATCGTAGGCAGTAGGCACCCACTAGAAGGGTAAAATTAAATGCAAAGGTAACTTTTTCTTTATGCCAGTATCTAGGTACATATCATGTTTTCACACCTAACCTAGCCCTACCCGCGGAAAAAGATTTCATGAATTTTCTTTATCGAAATCATTCGTTTCCGAGATAATGCAAAATAGAGTATTTAATTTTAGGACAGTTTTTTTAAGATAGGCATTTTTATTCTATCCTTTTTTTCAACAATTGGTGTTCACTCCTTAATAATCACCATTTTGTGGTCGGGAGTCGGGGTCCGTAGATTATTAACGCTCGTCTGCCGGAGAAGGGTTCCCTAATCGTTATTTGTGTTCTCACGGCGGCCTTGGGCCGGTTTGGGGATCACTACATATTCCGGTTAGCCGCTTTTCGGACATAATTGCCCGGTACACTTGCTACATGCGTCTTAGTGAATACGTAAATCTTGTTTATTTTCTGTGGCTAAGGTATAGGTATCTTACATTAAATGTATGTGTGTATCTTGAATAAATACATACTAGCGACCTGCCAAGGCTTTGCACGACCAAATTTTTTCAACGCAATATTATATAGTTTTCAATACATTTGCTCAAAAAATGCATTTACGGAGGTTGTATACTATGTTCGAAAGTTCAAATTTACGGGCCATACAACTGAGCGTGAAGTAATATAATATACAGGGCGTCCCACGGGTACCTCACACGGAGGGAAAGTATATTAAATATTGAAGATAGGATATTTTACCGAAAGAAGACATCATTTTATTTTTAATCATTCACAGATTTTTTAAAAATCGCCTGCTAAAACGGGGAATCAAACTCGTGAAATTTCGAAAAAAATAACACTACATGTTTTATGATAACCATCGAAAGAGTTAATCATAAAAATAATTTTTCATCCCACCACCTCGGAAAGTGTAATTTTGCGCTTCGAAATCTGGCTGGAAAATTCTATTTTATTCGCTTGAGCGGCAAAGTAGATTTGAATTTAGAACATCACATATAATGAGTACTCAATATAATTGTAAATTCAAAACGTCATTAAACCTATTTAATGTAACCTCTATGGTGCCAAATTTATGATTAGAACTTTTTAAATTGTGAAAAAATTTAAATTTGGAACCTTCTTGGTTTCTTTGTTTTATTTGCGTGCTTCGCGCCATTCTAGTTTTTCACGTTTTATTGCTTAAATATTTTGTCATTATAAATTGTTTTCTTTTTCATTTTGTCATTTCCTCGCTGAGGTGGGATGAAAAGTTACGTATTGCACTCGAGTGGAAAGATTTTTCACCTTGTGCTCGTTTGTTTCCCTCGCTGACGCTCAGGATTCTAATTTAGAATCACTCGCTGCGCTCGTGATTCAACTTTAGAATCCTTCGCTTGCTCGGTCATCCAAATCGAGCACGCGGTTAAAAAGGAACTTTCCACTCTTGTATAATAAATAACTATTTCATTTCTCATTCTCGGAAAGTGGTGTTGTTTTGATCTGTTTGTTGGGTGGAAAATGCTGCTTCCCTCTCTAGAGAGGGAAAAACTCATACAAATTACTTCCCGCCTAAGGGCCGGAATGAACTTTAAAAATAGAACTACTGTCAGGCGTGAAGTTTTTTGTAAAAAAAAATGCTGCCGCCATGTGAGTTTCTAAACAGCCAGTGTGAACTTAGCACAAACTTCTTTGAGCGGAATAAGCCGCAACAATTACGCTGTTCCATATTTAAATTTAAAAAGTCGACATAAATTGGCGGGATACTAAACTGTTATACATCTGTTATGTGATGGAAGAAAAAAATAGTAATAATAATCTTTTAAGTAAAACAGAGCAATCCAACTTTGAATATTAAAAATGAGTTCAAGCGATTCAGAAATGTTGACACCGGATTCAATTAAAGACGAGGCAAATTGTGTTATAGAGAATATTTTGCCAGAAATGTTAAAAAAGAGATATATAAATACATACAATGATTTTATAAAGTGGTGAGCAGAGAAGAATATAAAATCGTTTTCCGAAAGTGTATTTCTTACATATTTTAATGGACTGTCTAGCAAACTACAGGCTCCTACAATTCGCCTCAGCAGACAACTTCCAGGGAGTATCCGCCATGGAAATCCATCGTTTGATGAAATAACAGAGTGTCCTACTTTTACAGATATCCAAAACAGCCAAATTTGTAATAGTATATCAAACACCATAGTTTCAAACAAGAATGTTACTTTTAAATTCAGTAATTGTCCTAATATGATAATTAATTTTAAATAGCTACTTCTAATTTTATGGTATATATATAACTATTTATGAATAAATATTTTTGTTAAACAACTAGTTTTATTTTCCTCATATTCGAAATGAAAAGTACAGTGTTTAACTCGGGTAAAAGAATCAATTCCTACTCGGACTATAGCCGCCCTCGCTGCGCTCGGGCGTCTAAATACCTCGGGAATTGATTCTTTCCACCCTCGGTTAACAATCTACTATTATGCTAAATAACATAGCATTTCAAATGAAAGAAAAGTCATAAAATTACACATTTTATTAAATATATTCAACAAAAAGTAATACAAAACGAAATGTATCAAATATTCAAAATGTGATCCGATTTGTTGAATGCAAATTCTCACTCTATTAATGTTTTCTCTGAGTGTCGATTTCATTATCTTCGCGTGGTGAATATTTGTAAGAATACGTCTGAGTTATTTTGTAACTCCTGCACACCGTCTTACCGGTTCTTGTATACTACATCTGTTACATAACCCCACAGAAAAGTCCAGTGGGGTTAGATCTGGAGATCTCGGCCATCTTATTTGTCCATAAGAACCGATCCAGGAAGGAATGTGTTCATTAAGAAACTCGGCAGTTCTCCTACTGTTATGAGTCCCATTTTGCTGGAAAATGAAATTTCGTCGATTTGCATCAGGAAGATTATTGATCTCACCTCTTAAAATATTAAGTATTTCTAGATATCTTTCCGTATTTAGATTCCCTTTGTAAAAATGTATTAAGAGAACCCGGTTTTTAACTAAAATGAAAAACACAAAAAAAGAACAGTACCCTTATCACGAACCAATATCGAATTCGAATAGTTTTCGAGTGCGAAATGTCATTGTCAAATGTGTACTGATTTTTAGTTGTCGTTACGTACTTTGTGGTGCTGCTGTATAAGTTTCCATACAAAAGTTGACATTGACATTTCACACTCGCAAACTATTCTAATTCGATAATGGTTCGTACTAGGGGTACAGACGCTTGAAAATGTATGTGTTCTATTTTCGAATTATTATTTTTACAAATTTCAGCCAATCGCATTGTAACTGAGTTCAAAATGAAATGCATACGTACTACAGTTTGTATATCACTTTATTCTTTTTATCACGTAATAAGATATTCCTTTCATTTAAAATGCTGATACAGTAAGAGAGTATGCTCTCACTGTGTCAGCATGAGCTGAGGCAGGGTCCTGATTGACCGTCTTAGTTTTATGTTATTATTTTTTGTTCTTAGGTTCAGTTTCTCTTTTATTTTCTGTTTTTATTTATAGGCTTTTTTAATAAGATGGCCAATAAAGGATTTTTCATTTCATTTCAAGTAAAACATTTTACCGCATGCCAACCATAACGCCGTGTATTCCCATACACGGCGCTATGCGTATTCTTTACGGTTTTTTTATTTCCGTCGACCTTCATTGGAAGCGATTTCAATCTATACCTTTTTCTCACCTTAATACTAAAAAGAAATGGCGCCATTTTGAAATACGCGCTATTTTCTTCTACAAAAAGTTTGTCTTTATTACTTAAAAAATTAAACTGTTTTCTCGCAAATGTGTTAAAAAACGTTGTTTGACATTCATGCGGAATTGGTGTTTACAAACTCGTGACTATGGTGAGCCTTCGACTTTGCCTCTGGCTTACATTCGTCTACTCGTTTGTAATATACGACTTACCGCACTCCTATCATAAATAACTAATTCCGTGCTTTCGAACTCGATATAATCAATATTTGGTCAGCTATTCTATTTGAAACCATTGTAAAAGCTATGCAACTTTTAGGTGCACATGTTAAAATATAAAGTTTTTAAAAACTTTCATACCATATTTTCACTCATTCGTAGCTTTGTTCCTCACCTATCAAAATTATTGACTATTGGACTTGTTTTTTTTTACAGTTTTTATTTGTCCTATAATTATAGGAGGAGGAAAAAAACAAGTCCAGTAGTCAATAATTTTGATAGGTGAGGAATAAAGCTACTATAACAATCGGAACCCATTATTGATTTTTTTATCCATTGTTGACAATCTAATGGGTCCCGACTGTTAAAGTAGCCTTGTTCCTTATTTAACAGAATTATAGACTACTATATTCGAAGTAATATTTAAGCAGTCGAGTTTTTAATTTTCTCAATTTACTTTTTTTCAGGTAGGTCATTGCCCCATAATGGCCCACTTAGATACGGTTCTGATCAAAATATGTATGTATAAAAAAACACTAAGCTCACTGCGCGCAGGTGTGGCAAGAAGAAAAATTCTCATCTTAGGCTTGTTCATTCATAACTACATTCCATTTACTTCTGAAAGCATTCTGTATAGAATACCAACATTGCTTGTGAGAGTACCGTAATGTCATTACGTCTCAACTTCGGATACCATAATGTCGTCGGCGACGCAATTAGGTCGCGTCATATTTATTCATTTATCGAATTAGCTCTCACCTGCGGCTCTCATCCTCACTGTACCATATTCGTGATGATTTATTACTAGAAGCAAATGATTAATTTATTTCAGCATAAAGTATGTACTTACATTACAGCTGTATTGAAATATATCCTGAATCATCCTGAAGGAGCTCGATAGCGCAAGCGGTTAGCGCTTACGACTGTGATAGTTGAAGTTAAGCAACTTACGCTGTCAGTGGTCGGTTATTTACTATTTCGAGCTTTTCCGTGCTTCGGCATACATTTTAGGCCGTTGGTCTCCGCTGCATCTGCAGTCGTTAGCAACCACCAATTCGCACTGCGCCCGCGTGGTGGGTCATTCGTGTCCAAATTTCCCTATTCCATCCATAGGGAAGGCCTGTGCCCAGGACTTAATAAGCTGACGATGATGATAGAAGAATGGCACATTCGACGAAATAGGATGAATGTGTATCGAATATCTAGAACATTAGAACTTAGATCTCTCAACTAATTATAATAGAATTATAATGAATTAACATACGTGACGTTAGTTCATAATAATTCGGTGAAATCGTTATTACTACATAGTAAAAGCTAATTCATAAAACGACAAATCCTACTTATATTATAAACTAGTAGCCCGCCCTCGCTTCGCTTCGGTGTAGAGCAGTAGTGTAGACTATAGTTTTTGTTCTCAGGCTTGTATTATAATGCGGTAGCGTCGGAACCGCTATATCTCTGCATTTTAATTCTGTAATATCTTCAAATATATTCATTTAAATTACATGCTGTAAAGGGCCATATTGATCTATATTACATGCACAATGTATTTAAGGTACTTAATTGGACAAGGATTAATATTGTATTGCTTAAAATCGCTTTTTCGTAAATAAGGTATATTTTCTCGTAATAAGTAATTAGAAAATGGTTATTGTGGGTTATCCCTAAGAGATAGACATATACCATCGCGGACTTTTTTGTTTTTAAGGTGCACAATACGACGAAATAGGATTATGTACATTATTTTGATCTATCTCGTAGGGTTCAGTCAGCGTTTGCAATGTAAGTGCAAAAAATGTGTTTATTTACGACCTTACATTAAAAACCTCTAAAATGATCAGTGTTCCTCTACTATATTATGTATGCATTATACATATAAACCTTCTTCTTGAATCACTCTATCTATTAAAAAAATATAAGCATCCGCATCAAAATCCGTTGCGTAGTTTTAAATATCTAAGCATATATAGGGACATAAGGACATAGGGACAGACAGTGGGAAGCGACTTTGCTTTATACTATGTAGTGATGTGAAAGTTTGTATGTTCGTAACTCAATCACGCAAAAGCAACTGAACGGATTTGGATGAAAGTACAATGGGGAGAAACGTCCCCATCCTCAACAGATTTGAAACAAGTGTCATTTGAAGCGTCTGGTAGTATAGATAATTTCTTACTATGACGCCATACTTCGTACCATAAGTACTTGGTTCCTGGCATGCATTATTTCTTTCATAAAATCTTAAAATAACCAAACAAGAATTGAGTACTGTTTGCAATTGAGGAGGCCGTTATTTTCTCCGAAAGTACTGATCAGATCCTCACCAAATTAGTACGGCACCATTTCGCCAAAAAACTGATTCAAACAAAAAAATAATCATCGAAATTGATCCGAGATCTCGGAGAGATGCGCGAACAACAATAAAAAAACATGAAATGACTAATTGAGAACCTCATCCTTTTTGAAGTCGGTTAAAAACGAACATTAAGTAAAATATTGTATTTGTAATTCCGTTGTATGGACCGCAATTTTAATTTTCGAACAATATATATCCGTAAATGCATATTTTTAGCAAATGTGTATTGAAAAATAATTTTACCATAACTATAAAATTTACAAACATAAAATCTATACTAATGTTATAAATGCGATAGTGTGTCTCTCTGTCTGTTACCTATTCACGCTTCGCTATTCACGCTTAAACCACTTAAAACGTGTCTTCCGAAGCACGGAGGAGCTCGAGATATAGATTTATCTAGTAAATGTTTGGTCACCCATCCAATGACCGACCACAGCGAAAGTCGCTTAACTTCAACGATCGCAGCCGAACGCTCTAACCACTTGCGCCACTCTATTATGCTTTGTCATTATTACCAATTAGCACTGTTAACTATTATTTATTATCACAGAAGCCTTAACGCATTTTAGTAGTGATTAATCATCTACCTACATTGTCTCAAATGTGTTAAGTCAACATTAATCATTTAATCTTCCTCGCTAACTTATTAATTATTATTAGCACATTGAATACTTACCCCTATTCGGTTAAAATTGTTTGCAAGCTGACAAATGCGTTGTACGCATTTGATATTTTATCCCAATTCGTAGACCTACTATTGAGAACTATAGCTATTTTATACTAGTGGACAGGTGTTGTCCTGCCCAAAAAAAATCCTAATATCCGACTGCAGCGCCACCCTGTAAAATTCTATAAAATAAAATCTCATTTCTGATTTCGGTGGCTGCCATTTATTACATGCGTTTTTTACAATAGATGTCGCTACGTGCGCTTAAACGTGATTCATGTAAGTTGATTTTTCTGAGAGATAATTTTTTCTAATCTATATATATAAAAATGAAACCCGTTTTCCGTTGTCACGACATAACATGAAAACGGCTTGACCGATTTGGCTGATTTTTTTTTGTAGTTTTCTAATACCCAGTACAAGGTTCTTACGGAAAAAAATATAAAGAAAATCTCTTAGAAAGATTGAAAAATATAACGTAACGAATGTCAACGTCATTCAATTTAAAACAAAAAATCTGTGGTAATCTGTGACACCACATCGATAACCGCGCTGACAAATGTCCACGTCGTTCAATTTAAAACAAGAAAATCTGTGGTAATCTGTGACAGGAACAAACACTTATTAGCAAACAAAAAACTTTTTAGTCTTTAAAACAAAACGAACTTTATCAAAAACTTAATAAAATTATTGTTAGCGCGGTTATGGACTAGCTGACCCGGCGAACTTCGTACCGTATAGTTTATCAAAAAGCATTAGAATAGAGAGAAGCAGTGAAGGGTATAGAGGCTATTAGTGGCTTTTTAGAGCGCGCGTGGTGTTGAGCTCAGTGTTTACTTCAAAATGCAAAGTTGTTCAATAGCGATTTGTAAAAATATGAGTGAAATTGAACCCTATGGAATAAGCACTATTATGAAAATATATAAGTTGTTTTTTAATTAATAAAAATTAGTAAAGTCCTCAGGTATGGCGAGACCAGGGAAATAAGGATTCATTTTTATATGGAGGATATTATACATTCCAGTTCAAATTGAATAGGTACTCATACATAAGATAGGTCAGCTATACAAAATAAAGTAGTGCATCAAAGCTACGCTAAGGCGGTACGAAGTTCGCCGGGTCAGCTAGTACTATATAAATTGTCATGTTTGTGTACGATAGCGTAATAAATAAATATTGTATTCTACCACATACATGATAGTACTTTTATACTGATAATTAAAGCAATTCGTGTAGAATTATTCCCTAACCATTCCAAAATATCGAAAATGCATAAAGTTAATATTCAAGTTTTCACTTCTGCCGGCACTCCCGGAGTGCAACCCGTCGTTTTTTTCCCATATTATTTTTATTCAGTTATTTCACAATTTGTCCCTTAACTAAGTTATTCTTATCTATATTTTATCATGTTTAAAAATATACTGTCCGTGCTCAAGACTACTATTTGATACAGCCAGAGGCGCGGGCAGAAGTCGGAAAGAGAAATCATAGAAGGATAGTAAAGATAAAATAAGGTATATAAGAAAATAGGGAGGTGAAAAACAAAAAAAAGAAAAGTTAATTATACACTTTTAAACGTATTAAGTCACAGAAATAATATTATACTTTGTAAGCGTGCGCTGCGTTAGGGTGCGGCCAGAGTGCACTCAGATTCAGATTCAGATTCAGATTTCGAAAACAAGCGCGAGAAATTAACAGTGTAGTCGAAGGGTACGGCCAGATTGCACTCCTGATTTAGATTCAGATTCAGACTCAGAAAACAAAGCGCGAGAAAAAGCAGGCAACCTGCTTAGACTACACTGTTTATTTCTCGCGCTTGTTTTCAGAATCTGAATCTGACTCTGAATCTGAGTGCACTCTGGCCGCACCCTTAGGCGGGACACGGAGCGGGCACTCGCTCGGCGCGCTGACTTCATGCAATTTCATTTCATAGAACCGCGCCACGTGAGGTGCACGGCGTGCACGTGAAACTGCACGGCGAGCGGACCCGTGCCCGACGCCCCGCCCAAGACACCGCAGGCCCTAATTGTGCACACAATGTACAATGGTGTCGATTCTAGCGTGATTCTCTAAACCTAAACTTAAATTTGACAGCAGTATATCCTTGTCATTCTCTATACAGAATGAAAAGGAGAGACTGATGTTAAATTTAGTTTTAAGTTTAGACAATGACGCCAGAATTGGCACCATTGTCATGTACGTTATATTGCGATGCTAATAACTTAACATTGCCGAGCACACACTGCAAGACCAACAGATACTATTAGTTCTTTTTGTTTACTTGATTTACCATAAGAAGGCGATAGAAAGCCTCTCTGAGTTTGTTTCGCCGGTTCTTCTCAGAAAGGTCTCCCAATTTTGGAACCGGTGGTAGTTTACGGTAGTTAGGGTCAAATAAATAAACTCAAAATTACAAAAAAGAATTTTAAATAAAGTACTTTATTAACTAAATTAACTAATACTACTATACTACTAATTCATATATAGACAAAAAAAATATAAATGGGGACTATGCGTTCGCTTTTGTCACTTTCTAATCGATTATTCCGTCGATCAGTGTGTCCTGAGACCCCAATTTAAGAACATCTGTGTTGGATCGCATCTCCGGCGACCGCGGAGAGGACGCCTTTGAACCGGCCTCATTAGAAGCCTTAGCGAAAATTCTAAATCGGCTTCACTAACCTCGGGTATGTCAATATATGTATTCATGTTTTGGATAAACCAAGGAGAAGTCTACAAGCCTCTACAGATATATAGTACTAGTGGCCCGCCCTCGTTTTGCTTCGGTATAGAGCTGTAGGGTAGACTATAGTTTTTGTACAAAGGTTTGTATTATACACAATGACTTTCTTTATAATAATAATAAAACTTCAATTCCAAGAAAAAAAAATGTGTGTGTCAGCTCCGACGCACGACCGGAGTTTACACTCTAAAAACGATTGTCTTTGAACAGACACAAAACAAAATCAAGTCCGAAGAAGTCGGTTACAAGTAGAGATACCTCAGGAATCGTCCCATGGTTTCGACTATCATAGGTTCCATGTCACACATTTTATCATCTAACATCAGCGATATTCATCATATATTTTATTATGTATTTCTGGAAACACAGAATTTCAAAAATATCACACTCTAGTCATCATTTTGTAAATATGTATTATAATTCCATCTGTACTGAAAATCACTATTCCAGAGTGCTGGACACTTACCGGCATTTCTCTATATTCAGTTATTTATTTGTTTTCATTAATTTTGCTCCGATCATAGATGAATGATTAGTCTCGCTTCACTCGTCTAGATACCGCCGGCGTACTTGTTTAATGGGGCAACAAATACTATACCGAAATCGGCAGACCTGAGCCTTCGCCGTGTCAGTCACATTGACAGCTGCGCTTTAGGTGTTAGTCCCGCATATTTTAATCAATTTAGAGCACAATCCGCAGCAAAATGTCAGTTTGTGTTGTGAAACGTTGTAAGAATAATAGTTCAAAAAATAAAAAGGACACTGGGATCACATACCATCAGTAAGTATCTTATAATTTCGAAATTTCGATGTAAAATTTCATGAAAAATAAACGTCATTTAGTGTTGCCAAGTACGCAATATAAAAGTTCTATGGTTGAGATTTTTATAATATGAATATACTGTTATATGATCCATTTAATTTGACCTCTTTATGAAATACAAGCTATTCGTGTTAGTGAATCGAAAATATTTGAAAATAAATCGGGGGGGTTAAGAAAACATCACAATTTTGGAAAAAATGTTGAAATTAATTGAATGAAATTGAGCACAGAGGCCCAAGTACGAGTTTTTGACAGCGTCGTAAAGTATCGTTATGGTCAAATTTTGTATGGAAAAAGCTAGTTTATACATGGTGTCAGTGGCGCTGCTTAGTTTTTTTCATAGAAACTTTGACGATGCGATACGTTAGCGTTAAGCAGCTGTCAAAAACTCGTGCTTGGGCCTCAGGGATAGCTTATGGTGCGGGTAATAATAAAGGAAACTTAATAATTTGAAGCAAACTTTACCTTCATTATATTATTGCGAAATTCTACATTTAGAATTACGTTTCGTTATTTTATTAGCTAAATGGAGGCCTTCTTTATCTTGCAAATTATTTAGTGTTTCTAGAAAATTCCAATAAATTTCATTTTCATGTGAGAACGTTTCGAAGAAGAAGATTCAGTATTATTAAATGCACTAGAAAAAGTTAAGGATGATTTTGACGAGATCACAGAATTCTTGGATGTGCCATACATGTCGAATTTTAAAAACCACGTTGTTGGATACGTAGCCGGTTTTGTTGTCAAGTTCTTAACAAAAAAATTGAAATGCTGTCATTGTATTGATAATTTAACTGCTAAAAATCATTGTTGGTTTCATAAATTTGTGATGTTAAAAGATAGAGGTGGATTATCATATGCCTCTGAAGATGTATTTTTAATATGCTTGGTTTCAGAATCTATAATACAAAATATAGATAAAAGGTCGCACATAAAATCAAATTTAATATATAAAAAAAAAAAAAAAAAAAAAAATTGTAATTGATGTCATGAAAAAATTCATCGGGACGGGTTCTAAAAGATATTTTGATTTCGACTCAAGTCATGTTAATGGTGCCATACATCAGATTAATTTAATTCCACTAGTAGTGGAGAAGTTTATACAAATACGACTCCATTACATTTGGAAGAAAGAAAATTTGCAAAAGTCAGGGAATTTTAAAAGGCAAATTTATCGTAAACTTTTTCAAGTTAGTGGCATGTAATTTTTATTTTAAGATAATAAACTTTATTCTTTTGTTAACCTGCTTATTTTAATAGTTTTAACTATATATATTGTTATTATAGTTTTATTTCAATTTCTAGTGTCTGCATGGTTAATAATAATTATAAATTTACTCAACACTGGTGTCGATTTTGACATGATTCTCTAACTTAAAACTTAATTTAAAATCAGTCTCTCCTTTTCATTCTGTATAGAGAATGACAAGGATACACTGTTGTCATCAAGTTAAGGTTTATAGAATCAAGCCAGAATCGTCACCAGTGACTTTAAAGAGTTATAAAGATAATGGGGTCGATTCTGGCGTGATTCTCTGAACTTAAAACCAAATTTAGCATCAGTCTCTCCTTTTCATTCTATATAGATATCATGCCAGAATCGATATCACCAAATGTATAATAAAAATTTATATATATCGAAAGTCTCACATCTATTAGCCTAGCTCCCGGGACCTATGACCTATGAAGGCCGACACCATCAAAACTGGCGTACATACCACTCAGACTACGTTATTGTACGGCGGCACTTATAAGAATTTGTAACCAAACTATTGACAGGTGGGACAAAAATAAAGAAACTAACTATGCAAGCGTGATAAAATTATGGGATTCGCGCCTCCGTGCATCACGTATATTTGCAAAAAAAAAATACTAAAAATGATGTATATTCATTTAATATGTACGGATTTTGTAATTGGTATTGTTAGTGTGGATCGACAACAGTATAATAGTTATTTATTATACAAGAGTGGAAAGTTCCTTTTTAACCGCGTGCTCGATTTGGATGACCGAGCAAGCGAAGGATTCTAAAGTTGAATCACGAGCGCAGCGAGTGATTCTAAATTAGAATCCTGAGCGTCAGCGAGGGAAACAAACGAGCACAAGGTGAAAAATCTTTCCACTCGAGTGCAATACGTAACTTTTCATCCCACCTCAGCGAGGAAATGACAAAATGAAAAAGAAAACAATTTATAATGACAAAATATTTTTATTTCAATTAAAACACATTAAGATAATCTATAAATTGAAGAAAATAATAAGAAGTAGAAAATAATTAAGAAATATTAAATGTAACGTTGCTACAGTTACTTATGTTAAGTTTAATATTTTTGTTAGGTAATGTTATGTTGGTGTTTGTGAATTGTGCGCTGTTTTGTGGTAAACTACTCGTATCAGTAATTTTAAATAGTTGTGCCGATTCATTGGATTCTATTGGCGTAAATGTTGGCGAGAGAGGGCTATTGTTTCCAATCTTATGGGGGCTCATTTTAGATGTAGAAGGGCGAGACCAAGAATCTGACAGAGGTTCTTTCAGCGTTATGGCCTCCACGATACTATTACAAATTTTTGATTTACTTTGGATTGAATCCTCTATGTATCCCTCTACAACCGAATTAGACTTCCAGCCTCCATGGCGCTTAAGCGATAGAAGATCAGCCCCTGATTCGGCCAAAAGTGTGGCTGAGGTTCTTCTAAAACAGTGACCGGTGTATAACGGGGGTTCTAAAAGTCCGAGAAAAGTTGCTATTTCTCGTGGAATACTGCCAATTTTATTCTGACCCATAGGTTGTCGGATACACTTTCCGTTGCGATATTGTAGAAAAAATCGTTCAATTGGGGTGTTAGAAGGACGTAAAGCTTGATATTTCTGAACAATGTTTACATATTCCTTGCGAATAACGAAGTTGCGGTCTTTTTTTGTCTTGGTATTTAGTACATTAATTAATAGCAATTCATCAGAATTATGAGAATATTTTGATACGTTATTGACATTAAGTAGTGTAAGTTCATTTGTTCGACATGCTCCGGTTATACCAATAATAAGAACAACCTGTAACAAAAGAAGTATTTATAATCGTAAATAAATTAATCAAATTAAAAATATTGTAAGTACTATGTACAATTTTATCAACAACAAAAAATTACACGTATTGACTTACTTTTGCCGCTAAATATACGGAATCAGGTGCTTCATTAATAAACTTTGCAATTTCAGATGCTGTGAAAACCTTCGATTTTTTTGGTTTATAACCAGATGAGGCTCTTTTTAAAAATGCCACTAATTTATGATAGGTGTCGATATGAACGTCTTTCTTCATCTTAATTGTTAATTTTAGCATTGAATACGTACTCCATAGCGTGCTTGCTTTCTTGGTCTCAGATAATTCTATAAAATATGCCAGCAAAACGTTTTCGGAGAAAGTTTTTGCTCCTTTAGCTAGTCGCCACATGTTAAATATATCGTACTGTTTCAAATACTTCTCTCGTGATTGCTGAGGGAGAAGGCTCATTTGCGCATTATTAACTGTTTCAGTTAACTCAGTTGGCGTTAGATAAACTTCATCGTCGCTAATGTCACTCATTTTAGTTGATTTTTTTGTACAGTTTTTAGGTTATGTTAATTATATTAAGCAATAAAACGTGAAAAACTAGAATGGCGCGAAGCACGCAAATAAAACAAAGAAACCAAGAAGGTTCCAAATTTAAATTTTTTCACAATTTAAAAAGTTCTAATCATAAATTTGGCACCATAGAGGTTACATTAAATAGGTTTAATGACGTTTTGAATTTACAATTATATTGAGTACTCATTATATGTGATGTTCTAAATTCAAATCTACTTTGCCGCTCAAGCGAATAAAATAGAATTTTCCAGCCAGATTTCGAAGCGCAAAATTACACTTTCCGAGGTGGTGGGATGAAAAATATTTTCCCTATTACTGGGGTAGCAGTTGAGCAGCTGGCAACATTTTTTTTGACATATGACACCGTCCTTGCAGAGTGACATACACACACTACAATAATGACTTGCCCCATAACCGGAGCTGTTGTTTTTTGATAGCGCGGTATCTTAATAATAATAATAATAACCATTTATTTCAGGCATACTACCCATATTACATACAGAAAAAAAAGACAATCAAATTAAATAATTACAATCACAATAATAATAATTCAAATATAAATTTCAAATAATTACAATTCATTTAAATTACATCATAATCCAATAATCCAGTTATCAATCAAATAAAATAAATCAAAAACAAATAATAATTGAGTCCAATAAAATAAAATCGATTACAGCAGGCAAGAATGTCAAATATCACAAATCACAAATGTCATATTTACAGCAGTCATACACAGCATTAATTATTAAATTCCAACTCATTCTAATGCGATCCATAAAGGAAGCGGCTCTTTTTCTTATTACAGCATAGAAATCATCAACCCTATTCTCCGCAAACATGCCCGACGCACTACACCGCCACGGCAGTTTAAGCATGGCTCTAAAAGCGTTATTGTACTGCACACGTAAAGTGTGGTATGCTCTCTTTGTATAGTTTTTCCACAAGTAGCTGGTATAGAACGACTGACAATAAGCGCCGAATAGGGTAATTTTTACAGGCACACTACACCGAGCAAATCTGCGAGCTAACATATTACTTTTGGCGGCAATGGATCTCCTTTGTCTTTCTATGTCATCGTCATCATTTAAGTTACTTCTTATAATATGTCCCAGGTATTTAAATTGTGATACGATTTTTAGCTGTGATCCCGCCAGAGTTACAACAGGGTTAAACATATTCGTCCTATCATGCCTGAATATCATTACCTCCGTCTTATCCACGTTATATGTCAGACCATGACGTGAAGCATATCTTTCACAAATATTGATAAGTTTCCGTAGGCGCCTTACAGAGGGACTCAGCAGGACCATATCGTCAGCGTAACTCAAGTTATTGACAGGTTGATTGCACATGTAACAGCCAACTTTGGACCCACTGAGTTCATCCATCAGTCCGTCCACATAAAGATTAAATAGGGTTGGCGACGTGAGGCCACCCTGTCTTACGCCACACCCAAGCTTATATTCTTTGGAGAAGCCACTACCCCATTTTACCACGTTCGTTTGGGTTACGTACCAATATTTAAATAGTCCCAATATCTCACCGGGCATACCTGTCTTCTCCATTTTCGCCCACAATATATCATATTGTATTGTATCAAAAGCGCGGCTGAGATCAAGATAGCACGCATATACACTTGTATTTCGTTTTAAATAATATTTTACTGTGTTTTTTAATGCAAAAATGGCCATATCAGTTGAAAGACTGGCACGGAAACCAAACTGTGCATTATTTAATTTAAAATACTTTAAAAGTACAGGATGTAGTAGTCTCTCCAGGATCTTAGACATGATGGTAGCCAAAGAAATAGGACGATAATTAAGGGAATTCGAGGCATTACCAGATCCTTGCTTAGGTATGGGCACTACAACGGTTTTCATAAATTCTGCAGGAAGATAACAATGAGACAGGCATAAGTCTAGTGGAGTGAAGCGAGACCAATCATTTATGTATGGCTCCGATTTTATCCATTTTTAGTTTAATTATTTTATTGACATTTGTGACAACTTAATGTTTTTTATCCGTTGCCATGGCTAAAAGTGAAAGGTGCGCAGATGAGGTTGCGCACAAAAACGTAACGAGGTCATTAATGTCATTCATCGATAGATTTTACTCCTCAGATTTTTCTCATACCGGGCCCCTTATATATGCAAATCGATTCTTAAGGAGTAGACTCCAAAAATTCGTTGCGTAGTTTAGGACCCGTTGTACCGAATGCAACATTGCTCATCTATTCCGATTTTGAAAAAATAGTTTTGTATTGGACAGTGCATTTATCGAAGAAGGCTATATATTACCAAGCTACGAGAAGTAGCAGCGGAGCATCGATGAAAAATGTTGCAAAAATGGGTAAAAATATTCCATTTGTGAGATTCCATTGCGTGCGCTGGGTAAACGGTTAAAATTACACACTAAAATCATGTATAACGGAATTGTTCTCCATCAAAAGTTCTGTAAAAAAAGTCTGCGGCAGCCTATATCCATATTTCAAGTTTGACTCACTATAAACATTTTTCTTCAAATTAACGCGGGTAAACTTCTAGTTGTGACATAACTGTAATAGTTACACGTATGGTATCCGGGACTTTTTTGTAGATATTGGTATCCTTTATAAAACTTTAGTATATCACTTTGCTCTATAGTCAATGACTTCCGCAGCGTACGCGATATGAGGCTATTTTTTGGTATTTTTTACACACGTTGGGTCACATTATCGAAGTTATCATACGGAACCCTAACTTTTTTGAAAATACACTATAGCCGATATTAATCAGTGATAATGTAGCATTCAAATGGTGAAAGAATTTTTAAAATCGGTCCTGTACTTTTTGAGCCAATTCGTTACAAACATACTTACATACAAACCTTTCCTCTTTATAATGTTAGTATAGATTACATATTTGACATTTGTCAGAAATCTGAATAAATGAGAACTTGAATAAGATTGCATCTTACATAATACCTATGCAGGTAAAGCTGTAATTAAAGCTTTATTAAATTTTCTCTGCAACTTTCATGTTTTTATTATTTATAAATCTTAAAAATATCTGAAAACTTAAATTTATAAATTATCTCTCGCATTAAGTACTTGATTTCTTAGGATTTGTAAGGCACTTGCTCTATGTCTAGTCTAGACAACGTAATAAGCTGAAGCTGTTATTAGGTACCTTAAGAGCGGAGTTCCCGAGATTGGTTAGAAACTGCCGGCGCCGGTGCCGCTGCTTGAACTTAATTTTAATAATAATGAGTCGTGTCTCCCAGTTAAGTCTTATTCAGCTGCTCTTCACTTAAACATTATTTTACTTAACTGTTTGAACTTTGAATTTATAGTCCAGTAAAGTGGTAAAATAGGAATGATTTTATTCTTTATTATTTAGGAAAAAATTAGGCGTATGGCCATAAACTGATTTGTAACCATACTGTTTGTAAAAGGCCTACTAAACCTACAGTAGTGCAATTCTGTAAAACCCATAAATTCATCTCACTGTGTGAAACGGATCCGCTTTTGAATCTCTTTATGTTTCGCTTCATGGAATTTTCGCATTCTGTAACCAATTGTACAAGCAAGTGAAGCGAGATGTCATTTATATCCTAAGTGATTTGTAGTGTTACCATTTTAAAAGTTTTTGGTAAATCGAGATATATCGACTTAGTTATTATGCGTGAAAAAAAGCACGTAAATTTATTCTTTAGATATATTTGTAGATATGAGGCTCAAGTTTAAAGTTTTAATGAATGTAAACTTAAAATAGTCTTATTTTTAAAGTTTGGTAACATGGACGAATGAGGGCTTACTCTATGCGCATCTCTGTAATCGAGTGAAAATCGACACTAGCGCTACTAAGTGAGAGTGGCGGTTTAGTAAACTATCACAGGTGAGACCGTAACATACCTAAATGTCTTTGACGTTTCAATGGCATTCTGTAACGAATTTCAGCGCTTGTTTACACCTCACATTAAAAACCGCACTCGAAAGTAACTGTCAAAATAAAAGTTACTCATTAGCTGCGGTAATAGAAGTGATTGTACGAAGTGAGTATTTTTGTAGACTATTATCATCATAAAACAAGAGTAATTATTAAATTATTTATAATTACGTTGCTTTTGTTTATTTAAGTAATAATTCTTTAAAATTATGTCTATCTAGTATTTCAGATGACTCACTCTATTACTTGCTTTTTACTATAGAAAGCCCATGTATGATGTAGATTTGGCCAGAAGCCGCCTACAAGCCTAATTTCTGTGTAACCTTGAGCAATTTCATGTGAAGATGAATATGTGACTAAATAAAGATTTTTTTCAACAATTGGAAAATGATTTAAAGTATTCATTTAGAAGAAACCAAGTGTAATGGAAAAGGATTATCCAATAGAATGAAGGTAAAGTACCTAATTGCATAACAAAAATAAAACCCAACCAAGAAACTTTTTATAACAATTATATAAGAATAAAAAGTTTTTTTTTGTTTCAGATACTGTGTACACTTTCATTTGTGCAAATGGGAGTTACTAAGGATAATAGGGCAAAAAATTACACACATTTATCCCAACCATCAATATCAAGACTTGTAAATGAAATTGCCACCTTTTTAAGATTTTATGTCATCCAGACATAGCAAAATGCATCACAATGCCAAGTGATAAAGAATTGGTAAGTAAACTTTGATTCACTACAATTAAACAAATACTTGGGCAAATAGGTGTACAAAAGATATAATAAAGTAGACCCTCCGGTATAAATATTACATATAATTCAAGTAGAACAGTGTTTCTTAGTTTTTGCAATCCTTTACTTTAATTATTTTAGAATATTTTATGTGGGTAATAAAATTTCTATTTGCAGTTTATTTAAATTATCTAATACTTAAGTAGTAAATGCTAACAGAGCTATTCAGGACCACTTTTTATTTAATTAATTTTAATGCCTTTACATTACATATGGCGGTCTTAATGCCAGCATAGCATTCTCTACCAGTCAACCGGAAGGAACGAGAGTCAATAAACGACATTTAACTTTGGTTTAGACCAATTTACCTTTAAAAAAACTACTAGGTATATTTTTTTGGAGTTATTTTAATAAACTTTACTTTTGTTACAGATTTTTGGAGAAATTTAAAATGCCTGCAGCTGTTGGTAGTATAGACTGTACCTTTATCACCATAATAAGACCAAAAGAACCTTTAGTAAAAAGCATAAGGCAACGGTGTTGTGTAAACATTAAATGTAGTTAATGTTAATTGTATAAATATATTTTGATTTAAAAAATAGTCACTCATATTTTTAACCCTTCACCACAGTAAACTACAAAAGTAATGATTTTATTGAACTATTTCATCATCAGCCTATTCCTGCCCCCACTGTTGAGGCAGATGGAATAGGGAGACTGGCCGTGACCCACCTAGTAGTAGGACCTAGTGCGGACTGATCAGTGCTAAGGACTGCAGATGCAGCTGGGACCAATAGATTGATGTGTCATCTGAAACACGGAGAAGATCGAGATAATAAGTTTTTGGTCACCCATACAATTACCAAAAGTTGCCTAACTTTCATGATTGCAGGACGAATACTCTAAGCACCTGCGTCTCCGGGCTCCTCTTTATTTAGATTGAACGTTTTAAATGTTCTACATAAAAACTTCTGTGTAGTTCCTATATTTAATATACATACCTACTTAATTCTGAATGATATATAATATAGACCGGCGAGTTGCGTAAACCCCCCTTGCAATGAAAATGAAGATAATTTAATAAAAGAGTGATTATTTATAGTAAAACTCATTAAAATAAATATGTAACATTTTTATTCATAAATTATGACAGATGCCTTTGAAACTGTACATTACATTGTTACATTTTTGGCAGAGATGCTCGTCAGCCTCTTTGCCAATTTTTATAAAGAGAAAATTGAATATTAATCGATGCTTTTCTGAACAAGTATCTGAGTGGTGTTATATAAAGCAGTAGTAGTGGATCACTAAATAGCTCAGTGATTATTACTTCCATCTGTCAAAAGCAGTTGGCGAATAGGCCTACTGTGGCCTGTCCAGACAGGTCCACCACACCAGGTGGTCTGCAGGTTGTAGATGTAGCTGGCGCAGTGACCACTTCTCATGAATATAATGTAAGCAGTCTAGCACCGCAACAATAGGCCATGTGTCATTAGAGAAATTTTAACAGAGATCTTTGTTGAGATGGAGGCGAACCCTGCCAAGGACTTGTTGTGCGTGTTGCTGAAATAAAAAATATATATATAAGTTGTTGAATAACAACAATAAATGTCACAATTATGATTGGGCCTGGGTCAGAATAAACTTATTAATGATACTCTTTTTTTCTTTTAACACAAACTTTATGATTTTTATAAAAGTAAAGTATTGAGATAAGAAAATAATCAATATTATTACATTCTATTAATACGTACTTGGAGCACTATATTCGGAAATATTCACAACTACAAAATAACAATATGTACGAATCAAATTTTCTCTTATTCTCTTTTTACAATGACACTTACAAATAAATCCGAAAATATATAAAAAGAACATAAATCAAAAAAGAATTAAAAGAACTTATTTTCTAATGTGCCAGTGCCTGCGAGCGAAATGTCCATAGACACTGGCTGTATTGCGACATGGACCAACGTTTGTGCGGTGGAAATAAAATAATCAAATTTTATGCCAGTCAATTTAATTGTGGCTTTTCAAACAAGTGGTTAACATAGTCTTACAAAAATAAAAACTACTGTAATTTACGTATACTTACAACATTTCGAAGAAATTAGTGCCCTTTTCCTTCTTGTAAGATTAATGGGCGGTCTTGAGATCTATAACGTTTTCTACTCTACATGGTAAAATTATTTTAAAAAAGTATTTTAGATAATACACGAACAATTTTTAACCTAGAATAAACCAAGAATAAAAACACAGACCACAGATTACAAGATTTTATACAGTAGAGATTATCACATAACGCAAAGGCAATGCGCCGTTCGGCCAAGTTATCAAACTTTAAAAATAAGACAATTTTAAGTTTAAATTCAGTAAAACTTTAGACCTAGGCGTCGTATCTACAAATTTATCTAGAGAATCAATTTATGCATAGAGCAACACGGCCGAAGCGGCCAGGAGGGAAGTAGGCATTCACAGCTTTTCCCTCTGCCGATTTTCCCCCGCAACAGGCCCAGCTCACGAACAAAACTAGTTGCGCTCGGATATTTCTCTAAACTGAATCAAGTCACGTGAGTGTATGTTAGGAGATCAAAAATGCCAAAATGTTCTGTAATTTTTTTTTAAACATGTATGGAACATAAAACTAATAAAAGGATGGTGTTATATTTCACATATAAGTAGAATTATTAACAACCTAAACTTCAATTTGACAACATTGTATCCTTGTCATTCTCTATAGAGAATGAAGAGGAGAGACTGATGTTAAAATTAGTTTTAAGTTTAGAGAATCATGCCAGAATCGACACTATTATTTCTATTTCACCACTTTTAAAAACACAATATAAATATTATTTTGTTAAAATTCAATCGTCGGACTTGTTTCACAGAACAAAAAACCTGTCAGTACATGTTTAGGATCCGTCGAATCGACTTCATTGATACCTGGCGAAAAAACGAGGGTGTATTGTCTATTTTTTTATGCGTGTGTCGTAAGTACAGTTTAATTTTTTTGCGAATGTATATTAAACTGCCTTTGTGTGCATACTCCTCCCTCGCAAAAGTAGCAGAATGATTTTAATAGTATTATGGATTATGTCCCTACTTCTTTCCGTGTTGCTCTATGAACTAAGTCGATGTATCACGATCATAGACACATGCTATACCTATGATCTCGACTTACCGAAATTTCTTAAAATGGTAACACTACAACTCACTTGCGATAAAAATGTCATCTCGCTTCACATGGTGGTAATATTTTTTACAGAATGCGAAAATTCCGTAAAGCGATCCGTTCTGTGATGTGAATGCATATCCGCCGCATTCAGTGAGAGCCATAGATACAAAACTATGCCATAGATGAATGATCGGTCTCACTTCAAGCGATATCTATGATTATAACTATGTCTATGATTGCAGCAATTGCTGATTCTGTTTTTAATAAAATGGATTAATTTAATTATTCATTGGTGTCGATTCTGGCATGATTCTCTAAACTTAAGCTAAATTTATCATCAGAGTATCCTTTTCATTTTGTATAGATAATGACAAGGATACACTATTGTCAAATTAAGGTTTAGGTTTAAAGAATCATCCAAGAATCGATTCTAGTATCTATCTATTAAACTTTTAACAGAATGGAACTCCGTGCACTTGGGGCATCGTTCGAAACCTACGGCTATGAGTGGAACCTTTTTAATGTTGACATAAAATCAACGATATTAAATACCCTAGATACAACATCACGAACAAAATCGTGGCTTAAACCTGTCCAAAAGGTAAATTGGACGATACGCGGAGCTCCGTAAGATAATCGCGTAGTCAAAAACAATGTAAGGCATTATTTAAACATTCAAAGTTACATTTAATGTAAAGGTCTTAATTAAAACGCATGCGTCAATGAGTTATGACAGTTCAAAATGCAAGCTCGTAAAAATTTACCACTTATTGCTATACGCGTAAGAATAAAGACCTTATTTCTTTGACTCTACGCACTGAAGATGCGCTATTAGCAACATAGCAGGTACGGACCGTGAGGAAAAGAGACAGCTATATTACCGATCATGCATTTGAATATCACGTTTTTTTCTATTAAATCAATTTATAGTAAGTATTAGAACATAATTATTTGCTTCAAATGCGTTAATTTTACAAACATTTATTAGATACCTGTAGAAAAGGACACTTTACGTACTATAAGTATTTATTATGCATTTTTTCACGGAGTTTTGCGGCATCTTGATTTTCAACGTAGTGCTTGAGTCGTGTTCAAGCACTTCTTGATTGGGACACATTTTGAGCGCACGTGTTGCATCTAGGGTATTTAATATCGTTGCATGTCAATTTTGAAATTTGTTGCACCTAGAGCGTAGTTTGGAACGCACCCCGGTAAACAAATGCAAATACCCACTTAGGTTTTTGCGTGATTTTATCAAAAGCGGTCTTTTTTGCTGATGGCCCAGGAGCCAAAGCTGAATAAATTAAAAAAAATATATTAAAAGCGGTAAGTATTTTTCCATGAAGAAATCTCATCTAATATTCCCAAAAGTTCAATGTGGAAATTACATTTGTTAAGAAAATCGACTTCCAAACGTATTGCGGTCATTGTTTAGTTTGTTTTTGGCTCATTTGAAAAACTGTAGAAGAGAGGCGAGATGAAGTAAGTTAAATAAAATGTGGTTTTGATTACTGAAGTTTTAATTTATATTAAAATCATTTCTGTTTTTTGCAGTGGTGTCACAATCGTCGCATCCCTCTGTAGAGCAACTTAATGTTTTGATCGAGTTCCTGGCAGCTAATAGAGATTTAGCTAAAGATTTCTCTAAGAACCTCAGTGCCAAATAAAGCTATCATGGCTAGCTCCAACAAATGAGGCATCGACATGCAAAACATTGAGATCGGCATGAACAATCTGTAACAAAATATTTACAAAATTTAATTCCAGTCTTTTAATTTATCTTTACATAAATTTATATATTTATATGTTCATGAAATATGACAAGTTTTAAGAAAGTAACAAATAGATGAAAATCAGTTAAAGGTGTACTTACTACTTGAACATTTCTTGCATGCTTACCTTTACGACAATAATACCCTTCTTCATTTTCTTTGGGTCGTATCATGGTGACAAAGATACCATCTATGCAAACAACAACTCCAGGTATTTGAAATTTCTCAAAAAAACTGTAACAAAGGTAAAGAATAGCTCATTTAATATTTGCTTTACTAAAGAAACTGCCAATAAAAGTATTTTTTTATGATTTCATTACCTAAAATACTTTAAGACACGGGCTCATAGATTTTTTAGAATTCTGATATTGTTCCAGGATTGTAAAAGTTATAAGAAACACTGGTCTACTTGATTTATAATATAATATTTAACTTATTGGTTATTCTAGTTAATCAGAGTTTACTTACTGTTCCTTTAACACTTGGTGTTGAGATGCATTTCGCAGAAATGTTATATATTTTTACGATGTCTGGATGACTTAAAATTGAGGCAATTTTATTTATACTTCTTGACATTAATATTAAGCACAAGGCAATAGAGTGAGATCTGAAAAAATAGGTGGACATGAGTTTTTGAATTATTAAATAAACAATGAGACCTACATTAAAAATACTTACTTTAAAAGATCTTCTATAAACAAAAATCGTAATTTATTAGCAAAGTTTGTTTGATTGATTGCCATAGCTACACACTAAGTCACTTTGACATAACAATTCGAGTGCGGATCCGAAAGTGAGTGTAAAATTCGTTACAGAATGCCATTAAACTTCAAATCCTTGAGCATATTGTCAAGCTATATCCTGCGTTAGTTCATTTCACCGCCACTCTCGCCTAGTAGCGCTAGCGTTGATTCTCACTTGACTACAGAATGCCAATGATAAAATCCGAAACGGATTCGCGCTCGAAAGTGAAATGTGACTTTACAGAATGCCACTCCAGGTCATGGCATTGGTAACGCAAGCAAACTCTGCATATTTTTGGGGACCCTAACTGGTCATTGTCCCCTTAACAAACACCTATAAACAATAGGAGTAACAGACAGCCCCCTATGCAGAGGATGTATGGCGAGAGGCGGAGGAAACGCCACAGCATGTCATTACGGAATGCAGGAGTGTGGCCGACCAACGGCCACGACTTTTCCAGTCGCCAGCATCGTTTCCGGAATCTTGCAGCAGTCTGCTGAGGCTGCTTTCCTTCTGGAACTTAGGTTGGCTGGAGTAAACGGGAATATTTCAAGACACGCACAATGGTCTAATGAAACTAACTAACTTGGTAACGCAAGATTCTGTAGATGCATATTATTTCGTACTGTCATCCCATTTCGTGTGTACAAAGTACAGGATTCTAAAATAGAACGGACGCACTTAAGTAAGTATATATCTCAGAGAGAATCAGTTTATGAGGCAATAAAGGCAAGCGTCGCGATTGGATCCTCTATAGCCCTTAATAAAGGACATTTTATTTGCACCGCGAATGTTCCGGGCTAATGAAGAGCTTAAATGGGATTATTGCGCCAGTTAAAAGAATCGGTTTCCTTTGGAGAACCAGCCGTTTCGGTAATCCTTTTGGGGGAAAAAAGCTATTCGCTGTGGAACATGAAATTTCCTTATTGAAGATTATAATGCTGGTTATTTTCCAGTTTTCGAGGAAATGTACAATAACATAACGTGGTGCAAAAGTAGATCGTACATGTTTTGAAATGTATAATTTTTATTTTATTTATATGGAGCAATAGTACTTTTGATGGTTTTATGTAGTTTTGAGAAATTATAAGTAAACTATACAATTAAACTAAAATTTTAAACTTTAGTCAATAATTACCACTATAGTTACCCACGAACCACTACACCATACTGTATATCATTCACACTTATATTATAAAGGCGAAAGTTTGTGAGTGTGTATGTTTGTTACTTCTTCACGTCTAAACGGCTGGAGCGATTTTAATAAAGTCTGGTATGGACTTAGCTGACACCCTGGATTAACACATAGGCTATGTTTTACTGCGGGAAAATATCTTATTCCCCTGGTAAAATCGATGAATTTATTTTCCCTAATAAACCGCGGGTAACGACGCGGGGCACAACTAGTTATAAATAAATTAAAAAAAAGTAAAATAACTAAAAATTTTAAGAGTAAAAAAATCATAATATACTTGGTATGTTTGTGAAATGCATTCTGTATGTATCTCGCTCAGCAATGCGGACAAAAATCTGTTACATAGCCAAGTCTGAGCACTGCGGCAAGTTATTCGGTGCACATGAGTAGCGTTGCCAGGCATCTGGATAAAGCCGGACATAATTAGGGTTTTTGACTGCGTGTCCGGCCAAAATAAACGGTTTTCGGCTTGTCCGGCTTCTGTTTGGCTTTTGTACATTTTGCAAATGAGCGAGCGCCCAGCGTGGATGAGCGCAAGCAAATTGACTGTCGGTCGCTTTTACGACTGTTATATTTAAAACCAATAATTGAAACCCCGAATCACTACATCTCTAAAGAACATTATTCCTAATATTTGTAGCCCGAATGCACGCTATCCCTAATAACTTAAGAATTGTTATTATTTTTCTGGCGCTTCGCCGGCCGCTGCCGCGGCACGCTCGCTTCGTTCGCTCGGCTCGCGCGTTATGGTCACTGCACTAACCTAACCTAACCTAACCTAACCTAACCTAACCTAACCTAACCTAGTGTGAAGTATCACCACTCACTCGCCTCAAAGTTATTAGGGATAGCGTGCATTCGGGATCGAAATATTAGGTATACAGTGTTATAGGTCTCAAGTTATTAGGGATAGCGTGCATTCGGGCTACAAATATTAGTTGTTTAGAGATATTATTATAGTGATTCGGAGTTTCAATTATTGGTATTAAGTATAACAGTGCGCTTTTACATGTTTTTTTTGTCGTACCTAATATTGCTGAGCCCCAAAATCCTCAATAATGCAGGGTGTCCGGCCATTTTAGTCAAATGTCCGGAAAAAACTGGCTAGTCTGTCCGGTTGTTAGGTTTGGCGACCTAGCAACCCTACACATGAGCGAGCACAGTGGAATGTAGCTAAGGGCAAGGCCACACGTGTAGAAACATAACAAGGTGTGGTGTGGATCCTGAACCGACATTTTTTTTTTTATTACGCAGGTAAAAAATCTTTTTACAGCCGCCTCTAAGGGGCACACCGCCGAACGGACCTCACACCTGGCTCCCGCAAGTCTTACGAACCCCCATAGTGGATGCCCACCTGGGACCCCGCAACTCTTACGGGCGCTTTACGGTATAATATCCGCTAAAAAAGTCCTGCGAATACCTTCACTACTGCCTGATGCGGTTCCGCGGGATCCCCGCTAATGGGGATATCTCCGCGTCCCCGCACCTAGCAGTTTCCCGGCCTCGACGGGGCTCCACGGCAGGGGTCTCCCGCGGTATTTCGGGGACCCCGCAGACGTGCGCAGGTAGGCCCGCGCGTGGGGGCTAAGTATGCGGCCTACTGCCCACCATACCGCCCCCCATCCGCTGCGGAGGGGACTCCTGGGCGTATCCATCCAAGAACCCTCCCTCCGCCGCCCCCCCTTTGTAGGGCAGAACCTACAGTGGGAGGGCCACCGTTCCTGGGAGGGGGGAACGGGAGGGGAAGCGTAGTTCTTCCCGTCCCTCCCCCCCTCCCGGTCGCCCGCGTCTCCCCACATCTTCTCCAAAGAGAAGAGGGGGGAAAGGCGGGCGACAGCATTCGTGGGGGGTCCGAGCGGCCTAGGCTACTCGGACATCCCCCCCTCTGAGGGCGTCCGTCCGGGCGCCGTCTCAGAGGCCACTCTTTCGGGAGGTTTGCCCTTGGTGACCGGTGGGTCACACCGCCCGCTCCCCATTATATGGTCTGCTGGTGGGTGCAGCACACGTCGCCGCCTTGTGCCCCGCTGCCCCGCACCGGAAGCACAGGGTGCTTCGGTCCTCTTTGGCCGGGCAACGCGCTGCCGCGTGCCCCCTCTCCATGCACTTGTAGCAGTGCGCTCGCCGACTTAGGACGGTCACCTTGGCGAGACTCCATCCCACCTTTATTCTTCCCCTCTCTGCTACCTTCCGTGCGGCCCATGTGGGACACCGGATGAGCACTCCGCCCATTCCTCCCGGTCCTGGGTGAGCTCCCCCCGCAGAGATTTCATGCTCCGAGCAACCTCCCTCCCTGGCTATCGTCTTCTTTAGTTCGTCCAGCGTCACCGACTCATCGAGCCCGGTTATCTTTAAGTCGGCGCACTTTTCTGGCCTGCCTATCTCCGCGTACTCGCCAACCGCCACCTCCATTCGCTTGGCGAGGGCATCCGCTTTCTTCCTGTTATCAGGCCCCGATATGAGTAGGAGCCTTGATCCCGTCTGGCTCGTCTTTATTGTCAAGCCGTCGTCGATGCCCACGGACGGCAGCTCAATAGCCGTCCTTGCCATCTCCACGATGTTCGTGAAGGTGAAGCCCAGCTCCAACGCCCTGGGCTTCACCCTCAGTTCCACTGCGGCAGTGCTCGGCACCTTGATCTGTGGCCAGCTTTCTTCTTGTCCGGGACGCGCTTACTCTGCACGACGGTCCCCTCCTTCCGCTCAGGGTTGGCTGCAGGCATCGCACTCGTGCCCTTGCCCTTCTTCCCCTTTGCGACCACCACACTCCATGGCTCCGTCGCTTTCGCCTCCGACGCGTTCCCCACCTTGCGATCCGCCGCCAGCGGCGGCCTGAGGACCTTCGGCGGTGGCAGCCTTTCCTCCAGAGAGGCCAGCCGAGTGCTGACCATCTCCCCTATGCTTAGCATAAGGGAGCGCTTCAGCTCCTCGACGGCCTCTGATGTCACCAGTTGGGTGGCCGATTGGTGCCCTTTCTCCACCGTCCTCCTCAAGGAGTCAAGGTCCTTTCTCATGGCCTTTAAGTCTGCCCTTAGGTCCGAGTTCTCCTCCCGGAGACGGGCGTTCTCGTCTGCCGCATCTTGTAGACGCTCTGCCGCCTCAGCCCTTGTAACGACCTTCTCTATTATGTCCATCACCTCGTCCACCTTCTTCTCGATCAGTTTGAGCGCCTTTTTATGGGTTTCCGCATCCTGAGCCGTTCCCCAGATAAGCGCCAGGCGCCTATCGATCTTCCCCTGAAGTTCCCTTAACGAGGGGTTCTGGGCGATATACCCCGTTCGGGTAGATTCTACCGATATAGAGTCTATAGAGAAGTTCAAGGGGGCTTGCCTCTCAGCCTTCCCCTTACGTCCCTTGCTTACCTTAGGTGGCAACGGTCTGACACCCAAACCACCTTCGTCATCTCCTCCGCCTCTAAGGCGAAGGACACCTCCCTTGCACGCCTCGGTAACAAATTTACCACTGCGGGACCCGGTAATCCCGCAGCGCCGGTGGCCAGCCGGAGCGCACGAGCCGCTAGTAACCAATTTCCCACTCTGAGGCCCAGCTACCTCAGAGCGCCCGGTGTCAGCGGGAGAGCATGACAGAACTATTCCATTAGACGACATTTTCATAAGATTTTTTCCCCTCTTCCGGGCGAGGGGAACCCTACCTAGCCTCATCAAAAGATTTTTGAAAAGGTTTTCTCCTTTTGGCTCCCACCGCGAGGGGTGGCAGCCCCCGTTCCCGCACCGCGTGCGGGGTTACGGGTCGGCCGGAGTTGGCGCGGAGTTCGTGCCACAACCACCCTCACCAGGACAGGCGTTACCGCCCCTCCAGTAGTCTCGACCACCGCTACCCAGGCTCCCCGGGACGCCGGTCGAGACTCACCAAGGTAATTTTTTACAGAGGTTTTCTTCCTCGCGGTCCCCGCTCTCCGAAGAGGGCGGCGGCCCTCGGCCCCGCACTGCGTACGGGGTTACGAGCTCCTCCAGGCAGCGCACTGCCCTCCGACACCGGGGCCACTCTATGCCTCCCACCCAGGGTGATTTTTTAGAGAGGTTGTCTTCCTCGCAGCCCCCGCCTCCAAGGGAAATAGTTCCTTTGCAGACGGCGGCCCTCGGCCCCGCACCATGTGCAGGGTTACGAGCTTGACTCGACTGCCGCTACCCGGGATACCCAGGGCGCCAGTCGAGACCACCACGGGTAATTTTTTAGAGAGGTTGTCTTCCTCGCAGCCCCCGCCTCCAAAGGAAACAGTTCCTTTGCAGACGGCGGCCCTCGGCCCCGCACTATGTACAGGGTTACGAGTTTGGCTCGACTGTCGCTACCCGGGATACCCAGGACGCCAGCCGAGACCACCCCGGGACATTTTTTAGAGAGGTTGTCTTCCTCGCAGCCCCCGCCTCCAAAGGAAACAGTTCCATTGCAGACGGCGGCCCTCGGCCCCGTACTATGTACAGGGTTACGAGTTTGGCTCAACTGTCGCTACCCGGGATACCCAGGACGCCAGCCGAGACCACCCCGGGACATTTTTTAGAGAGGTTGTCTTCCTCGCAGCCCCCTCCTTCAAAGGAAACAGTTCCTTTGCAGACGGCGGCCCTCGGCCCCGCACTATGTACGGGGTTACGAGATTGTCGGCTATTCGACACCTCCGTAACAGCACCCTCAGTGGGAGACATTACGCAGATGCCCGGGATGCACCGTCCCGGACCCATTTCCGCTCCCCTATCATGACTGACCAGGGACAGGATATGGACCGGGCACACGAAGAGGTTTCCGACGTAGCACCCCATCCTGAACCGACATGGTATGGTTTAGTAATTCTTGTTTCCTTCATGGCCATTAAGCCTCACCCAAAGGGTGAAAACGGAATCTTTTTAACTAAGTTTACCATAATGTTTGCAGCTTTTGTGGTACTCTTTACATAAACAAGAATAGAATTCGGTTTCTTTTATTTGAGAAGTTTTGTTTAGAAGACAATTGCAAAAACGGATTGTATTGTTTTTGTTTTCAGAGTTCATGTTAGAGGGCATAGCGGATTATTCGCTCCTCGCTTACCTTCACCTTACAAAAGACCACAATAAAATAATTCTACCTTTTGGTGGTGTTGTGTTTCTATCGGTGAGAATTTTCCAGGCCTCCACGGGGTAGGGTATAGGGTCAGGTACGAGTGACAGTTTTGGTAGCGTGAAAGTCTTTAGGCTATGGTGGCCGCTTACCACTATGCGGGGAATAATAATAACATTATTATTATTTTGTGTAATGTTTGACATTGTTGACAGCGTAAGCTCACAGCACGCGCACTACCTCACATTTTCACGTGCGCGGCGCGACTGTGATAATGTGGTGATAATAATGCTGGCTTGCAACCTTTAAAAATATATAAACTAGTGGGTGCAAGTTAAGTACAGATGCATACATAAAAATATTTCGTTTAATGATTGATTAAAAGTTACTTAGTGCTACTTTTGTAATTACTGAAACTTTACATTCTACAATCCATCAAAACTCGATACAGCCAGTAATTCGTAAACTCAATTTCCCTCTGCTGGGCCCTAACGAGCGTTTAACTGTTAAAAGTCGCTTGCAACCGGAAAATTAAGGTCCGAGTGAATTATATTTAATTTGGGTAAACCCGCTCTTTCGATGATGGCGAGGCGAATGTTGCGTAAATTTAGTGGCAGTTATTGAGTAAATATGATTAAAACTTTAGTATGAACAATAAATCAATAAGTTAAGATAAGATAAGATAAAAACTCTTTATTGCACAACACAGTAACAAAACTAGCAGATACAAAACAAGTAGAAAAATACAACATTGCACAAAGGGTGGTCTTATTGCTAATGAGCGATTTCTTCCAGACAACCCAATAAGCTGGAAATAAAATAAGGTAAGCGAGTAAGGGAGGTTGTGTGGAAAACAAGGCAAAAGTTTTCCTGATAATTAGATAAGAAGAAGACGAAAGGAAAAAAATAATAAAAGAAAAAACAATACCATAGAAGTAAGTTAAGTATTGTTATTCAATGTTGGGTCAATAAAGAAGTATGAGAAGGAATATCAATCATGGTTCAATTAAGTTTAGTTGATTTGGTTGGATTTATAATAGCTTCGGAACCACTGACTGGTGAGAATCTTTGTCTCCCTGCCTTTATCATTTAAAAAGTTGCTCAGTCTCCATCATAGCGGCTGTAAAATGTTCTGCGTATTCTATTGATTTTACTAAAATATATGTATACATAACTGCGAAAATACAGTCTGCGTGTTTGTAACGTAATAAAACTAAAATCATTTAACAAATTTGTAAAACTTTTGGACGGAGTGGTGACAGATTTAGTTAGCACCTTAAAGAAGGACATGGATATTCTTTTCTCACAAAAATAAATTACGAAGATTTTAAATAGTATCTAGACGATAATATTTAACTGTTAAAAGAACCAAATAATTATTCTTAGGCAGACAATCAATTACCTACGTCTCTTGTCTTTTCTCTTAATTGAAAAGATGACGAAACAACATTTACTAGTGAATTAGCAAGAATTGAAGATAATACGACCCCAAATGGATACAACGAAGTATTACTTTCAGATTGTCTGAGGGACGTGATCTTAATTTCATAGCTATTCTGTTCCCCGGATGAATCGGACCATGAAAGGGGTGCGTAATTAACTTTGTTACAACGGGGAATTGAAATGGGATCCAAAATTATAATGCTAATAGAAATGAATATAATTAGGCAGATGTTTTCCATGTAGGCTTATAGGTTATCTTTTTGTTATAGAAAGCAGAGCTAGCTTGGTTCCGTTTTCATTATGAAAAGAGGGGTAGATAAGGGAGAAATATTTAACTTGTTTTTATACGAGGCAATAACCCATCTCCAACTGATGTTAAGTGTAAGTGGAGTTCAGTGGCGAAGATGATGTAGCAGAAGGTGTGCCGCTCCAGCGATCTTTATCTTGCCTCCTTTACCTCACCTTAGTTGCTGTAAGTCAGGCTGTGGGAAAATTCGTCAACTAACATTTTTGTAACGTGGGTAATACGATTGCGGTGGCGGTAGACAGAAGTAACGATGTGGTATATTCGCCATCATAGACATTTTAATTTCTTTTTATTTATTTTCTCCATATACAGGTTGCTTTGGTCGCGGAGAGTGGGAGGATCAAAGTGGGCTGAAGCCTAGCACACGTGAGGGTCCTCAGCCGGCGGACACACTGCTTTCGGTGTATGGGAAGGGGGCACGTGGCGGCAAGGTGCCCGTCTAAGGAGGACCGGAGCACACTGTGCTTTAAGTGTGGGAAAGCGGAGCATAAGGCGGCGGAATGCGCTGCCAAGCCCCGCTGCGCCATATGCGCGGAAAGTGGCCGACCGGCGGACCATGTCATGGGGAGGGGGAAGTGTGACCCGCCGGTCACTAAGGGTAAACCCCCCGAAGGAATGGCCTCTGAGTCGTCGACGCCCGGACGGGCACCCTCAGAGGCGAGGATGTCCGAATAGCCTCGGCCGCTCGGACCTCCCACGAATGCTGTCGCCCGCGTTTCCCCTTTTTCTCCTAGGAGAAGACGCTAGGAGACGTGGGTGACCGGGAGAGGGGAGAGTGACGGGAAGAACTACGCTTCCCCTCCCGTTCCCCCCTTCCAGGAACGGCGGCCCCCCTCTTGTAGTTCTGTCCTACAAAGGGGGGCGGCGGAGGGTTGCTTGGACGGGAACGCCCAAGAAGCCCTCCGCAGCGGACGGGGGGCGGTACGGTGGGCACTAGGCCGCGTACTCAGCCCCCATGCGCGGGCTTACCTGCGCACATCTGCGGGGTCCCCGTAATACCGCGGGAGACCCCTGCCGTGGAGCCCCGGGGAGGCCGGGAAGCTGCCGGGGGCGCAGCCGTGGTAGAATCCCTAACGGGGACCCTGCGGCTCCGCACTAAGCAGTGTAGAGGTATTCGCAGGACTTTTTTAGCGGATATTATGCTGTAAAGCGCCCTTAAGAATTGCGGGGTCCTCGGTGGGTAGCCACTGGGGGGTCCGTAAGACTTGCGGGAGCCAGGTGTGAGGTCCGTTCGGCGGTGTGCCTCTTAAAGGCGCCGTCGTCTGTAAAAAGATTTTTTACCTGCGTTATAAAAAAAAAAAGGTTGCTTTGGTCAGCACAATTTTAAAAAGTTCGTTTATTAAATTTAAATTCAATATAGTAAAGTTTGTCACAAGTATTTTTAAAGCCAGTTCCGCAGAAATCTTAAAACAAATAACAAAATTATAGCGGATAAAACTTCATAAATTCCATTTGAAACAATATTAATAAGTGTGAAATATAAGGTATCAAGCACCGAAAAAAACCAAAAGAACAAGACATGCGCTGTAACAGAGTAAAAAATTTTAAATTGGATAGGATTCCCAAAAAAATCTTCTTCATCTTCAACCTGTATCGGCGTACCTCTGGGTATTGATCTCTTTGTGCTGTGCCAGAAGGTATGCTTATTGTGGTGCCATCTGGATCCAGCTCCATCCCGTTATCTTGGCGATTTCATCGGAACATCAGCTGGTTCCGTTCTGGTTCTGGCTGGCTCAGTTGTAAAAAACCTCATACTTTTGAAGAAATCAAAACTTTCCTAGTAATTATTAGAAATGGGGCCATCCATACTCCATAGTCCATAATTACATACTTAGCAATACTTATATTATAAATGCGAAGTGTGCCTGGCTTGCTGTCTGTCTGCCTGTACGTCTGTAACCTCTTTACGCTTTATCCTCTGAATCGATTTTGATAAAAATTGGTATAAAGATATACTTCTAGGAAAGGACATTAATATGTTAACAGAGTGAGGTGGTATTTGTATGCGAAACAATTATTTCCAAGCAGATGGAGGTGCGTTGGGTTTCCTTAGTTCATTATAAACCTGAAAATATTGCAATATTAACTTTAAAATATTGCATCCATAGTACTCAAATCAAAAATTCCACCAACAACTACAGAGAAGTTGATGATTGATGGTTGGAAATAAATTTGGCCTAAATTCTCCCATTTCAAGCTGCCCGTCCATTTTTGTGAAAGCCCGGGACATAATTGGCCTTGAAAATTCCCACACTTTTTTCGCGTTCAAGACGTGCATGGATTTCTTGCGGAGGTACGGTTGACAGCATAGTAAGTAATACACCTATTTTGCACACCGTAATAAAGGTAGTCAAATAAGGAAGTGGTCAAATGGAGAAATGGTCCATATAAGAACTAGATTATAGAAGAAAATGTCATAACTAGAAAAAGACCAACGAAGAACCGGTCCTTAAACGTCAAACCCAATAAAACAATTCTTGACACTTCAGGCCATTAAACTCGAGAAATTAAAATAAGCTTGCTGTTCGTTTAAAACACAAAACTCATTTTTAGGGATATGTGTGGTTTTGTAGAACAGTATTGTTAATCTACCTCTTCATATACTAAAAACTCATGTGAAAAATACTCTGATGAGCAAAGGATATTATCGAGTCCAAGATAACTTAAATGATCGAAGTATCTGGAAATAAAGAACATTTAGCTCATTGAAGTAAGCAAATTCTTATCATTAAATTCACAGGTAACTATGTAACACATAATTAACGTAAATAATTAATTGTATTGGTAGCGACATGATTTTATGTAAATATGGCTACTTCTGTTACTGCTGATAAGTTTCTTGCGCCCATTCTTGTTATCAGCTAAAAATGGATCCGGAATGGGTGGTAGGAAAAAAAATTGGACGATTTAAAAGAGCTTTCTATAAGTAAATTGAATAGATGAAAGTATAATTTCATTTCATTTTATTTATTTTTGGGCCCGAAATAGGGTTGCCACCTTTTTTATGTCCAAACAAAGTACATTAAAGGTAGAAAAAAGTACATTGTGTCCAAAATAAAGTACTATGTATACTTTTTATTCCACTTTATTAGTAGGTAAGCTTAAAAATACCCCAGCCCGAAACTACAAAAATGTTACTTAAACGCACTATAAAACTCTTTAAGTGATTTTACTTAATGATTAGTGTAAGTGACAACAAGAAAGAACAGTAATACCCACATATCGCTGAACGTGAGGTGAGAATTAGCAAACGCAGAACTTGAAAGTATAAAATTAAGCAATTAACTTTAAAATTAAATGTCGCAAGATTGCTTATTTTTGTGTAATTATTTTAGAGTCTGTGCGGAAAGAGAATGGGCATGGCAAAAAACGAAACTAACATTAAGATTTTTATTTGGCAATCAAACCCAGCAATCTGTAAAACTTCAAAGTTTTGTATTGATACGGATTTGTTTGTTGTTGTGATTTCTTGCGGTATTTTGTATTTAATCATGTCTAAAAGGGGTTAAAACCTTACAAATACGGTAGGAAAGCACTACAGCGCCCTCCAATCTAAATCCCATTCTCTTTCCGCACAGACTCTATTAAGGTATTTACACGACCGAGAACTCATTGGTTGCAATTCAACATTTTATTACGACCTTAGATTAAAACAAAAAGGGTAGATACGGCACTCGTGGCTCAAAAGTGACCCCCTTAAATCCTGGTGCAGGATCACAATTCGCTGTAGTCACAATTGGGCATTCAAACACGTTGCATGCACACTCAATAAAACAATATTGCGTATATTCTGTGTTATAAAGATAAAACAACTCCTTCGCTGCTTTTATAAAGAACACAAATAGTTCAAAATCAAATAACAAATGTCTTCACTTACACTTCTCATTCGTAAAACTGTAAATTTTTTTTTCTCATAAATCACGATTTGTCATGAATGTTTTATACGTAATCGCCATTTTGTTATCAAGAAAAGGATAACAAAACAGCTCAGCCGTTCGCACTTGGAAGCTGATTCGCCGTTTCGCTCGCTCTGCGTTGAAGCGTACCGGTGTATCGCTCGCTCGATTGAATGTTATTTACAGACGTGTGCGTGTGTGAGAGTTGCTTATGTAGTTGAGTCGGATCATATTTTAATTGATGTACACACTCAAAAAACAAGGTTTACAACTCTGGTAGAACTATCGCAATGAACAATTTATCTAGACCCATGGTTTAAAACCTCTAATAAAGATTCTAAAACAGTTAGCTTATTGCTATCATTAAAACCGCCAATGTCATAATTAAAAAACCTTATGTCATAGGAAGCCTCCTGGGCTTTTTAAATCCCTTCCGTAAGGGTTTACTCATCAGACAGCCACAATTTTCAAAGCTCGACGCGTGGTATTATGAATTTCAAAAAAAGAACATTCACGTGCTTTTCATTACCACAGCGACGAAGCTCTTCATGAATTTTAAGTTCTTAAAACGCCCCATGCTTTCAGAATCCTTTATAGAGGATTTATATCGTGGGTGTCGATAAAGTCTTGTATGCAACTTTTATAATTACGTATTAAAACACTCATGTGATAAAATAAAGTCACATTTGTGTTTTAATACCCCTCATTAAACAACAATTGCATAAATAACTATTCGTATTGGGCTTCTGTTGTGTAGTAATAAAATAAATTAGCTTGGAGTTGTCCATAATTTTTATTTGTACTTAAGTTTTATTAACCATTAACTTATTAATTCAAACTTCCATGCCATTGCTGCAACTTTGGCGCCATAGCGACGCGACTATACAAATCCAGATTAAATATAATAAAATTGCAGATTACACTGATACACTCGATTCGTGTTTTAATGACACAGTGAGTAAAATCTGTCTGAACAATGAACTTGCTGTTAATCTCAACTGTCCTCCATTTTCGCCAAAGGATCTGGAAATATGCTCCCAAAATTATCCCTAAAATTTTCAGTTCCCCGGTTTTCGTTTAGTAGCTTGCGACTCTGTACGAGTTTCAAATAATGAAGCTTGAGTTTTTTTGTGTATATGAGGCCTATTAACGTAACGTCGTTATTAGTTTATTTTGTTACGAAACTAGCACATTATCGGAATCCGGGACAATAAGGTCTAATTACTGGACACGGGACAACATGGAAAATTCCGGGACATTTCCGGAAATCCCGGCCATCTGGCAACCAATTGTGAGCCACTTGCGATGCATGATATGTGAGGAGTGCAGACAAAGGGGGCGTGGCAGATTGTGGCGACACGAACGGAACCGTTCCAATTGTTCAGATTTTAAGCAAAGATAATGAGATTAAAATCGAATTAATAGATTGGATATAGTTTTTACGGTACTAACTTACTTACTTAGGTAGTACGTTTACGGAGTAGATCTTTATAATAGATACATACATACTTTAACATTATCAACTAATATAATTTTTAATAGTATTCCATCTAGTTTTTTTTTATTTATTTAGTAATATTATTAGGGTCTTTCCTCTTTCAACATTAATGGAGTTAAAAGGCCCATTTTTTGGCCTTTTTAGAGTTATTTTTTGTGTCAGTTTTTTTTTATAATTATTCGTGAACCCCAGTTTTGTAATTTATTTGCATGAGTGATTTTTTCTTAAAATTATTATTTCAGAGTTTGGTAGTCTAACAATACAATTTTGATCTGAATTATTTTTCTCTTCTACAAAAACTTCTTGTAATTAATATTCATTTTTCGTGTAACATAGGTACATCAGAATCCTGTCTGAATCCTGAACCAAGTATATTTTTTTCTATTAAATACTTTCTTTAGATATATAAATCTAGCAGTTTAGTGCCTAAAGACATTATGACCGAAATCTAAAGATTTTTAAAAAAGTTCCACTTGGTGCTTGACCGCATAAAAGCTACTGAACTGATTTGAATGACATTAATTACGCATATAGTTTATGATCTGGATTGAGACATTGCGTACTTTTTAGCTTAGAAACACGTAAGGATTATCAAAAACTTAAGTTAACGCGGACGAAGTCGCGAGTGGCCGCTAGTTTATAATAAAGCTGTAATCAAATCCCACAGACACCTAATATTTTACCGGGATAAAAAATATTCCTATGTCCCAGTTCATAAACTATATGCGTATCAAGTTTTATCCAAATCAGTTCAGTAGTTTTTGTGTGATTGAGTAACAAACATAAAATTATACAAACATAGAAACTTTATAGTGAAATGTGAAAAATTGTATATGTGTATACTTATTGTGGCCTTGTTTAGTTACACACATAAAAAAAAAGAAAAAAATGAACTGCAAAGATTAATTAAACTTCCACAGGTACAATGTTCAAGGTGGAAGTTTTTCATTATAATTTATTAATTATGACCATTTTTATGACTTAGGACACCAAGCACACTACATGTGCTGCGAGTCGCTGAGGAGTTCATGAGAATCCGTAACGATTTTAGTTGAGAATGCAGATTTATAGAGCTAAGAAGTCCATAAAATACAGTGGTTAAATTTTTGTTCTTAAAACAAATATTAACAACGTTATGGCCAAATTACTAAACGAATTTTCGGCTGGCCGCGTAGTGACTGGGACGTCACAGACGATAGCTTTAGAGGGCTCGGGCGCGGGCGTGCATAGAGATGCTGCTAAAGTTCGACCGGAGTGAATCACGATCGAGCTCTGTGACGTCACACGTTTCGGCCGCCGGTGAATATTGGCTACGATAAAATTAGTTATAAAATCTCAAGGAATGAACCGATTTCGATGATTTAAAAACAATATATTTATTGAAATGGTTATTAGTTCATTATACTGTTGATTTTGAGTTGCTCATATATTAATGATCCTCATGGTCCGCAGACTACTTGATGCTGCATCATCACCTTAAGGTTAACATCTCTTTAAAATACCACTAAAGCAAAAGTTTTAAATCGATAGCAACTGCAGTGAAAGTTGGTAAGAACTTTTTCTGAAATAGAAAATGAGTTGATAATCATCAAACCCCCAGAACAAATCTTCATAATCTATAGCTAAGAACAATCACGATCATGTCAGCTTTCAAACAAAAAAAACCACACCCAAATAGGTCCGTTTATTCAGGACCTACGATGCCACAGACAGACACACCGATATACAGATACACAGACACGTCAAACTTCAAACACCCCTCTGTTTGCTTCTGAGGTTAAAAGCACAGCGGGTGACGAAGGGAATAAGAATCTTAATCAAAACGTAGATCTTAAGTATTTAAGCACCTTTGTCAGTGCCAGCGGTTGCAGAAGTTAAGCAACTTTAGCAAAGAAAGTTACTTGAGTTCCGTAGCCACATAGAATGGGCGACAGAAAATTTGTAATTCTGAGTTCCTCTGTTAATCGGAACTAGCAAGGCGTTGTTCAGTTTTAGGTACTTGTTTGGTATGCACTCATTAGCATAATCAGTCCAACATTGATCGGCGTACTAGTTATACGTAGACCGCTTAACTGAGTCCTCGCCTGCGGGGTGAAGGGTGTGTGGGAGGACGAGAAATGATTACATGCGATTCAACTAAGAATAGGACCGACTGGGCGCTATATTGTGACGTCATAGCTGTCGTTCAAACCAGTAGGTAGAGTGAGCAAAAAAATCTTTTTTTTAATAAAACTTATTAACCGGGATTAAGTGAGAAAAAATATCAGATTTCAATAACATTTATTTATTAAGACTGAGTGAGAATAAACACTGCACTATTGTCGGAGTAGTCATCATCATCATTACTGCTTTTGGCTATGAAATAAAATATCGTTTTTGTAGGTATTAAAACGACAACTTTATTTAAAATAGAAACGGTCTTTTTGTTACCCGTATTTATAATAATACTAAAGTTTAAATCTAAAGAAAATTTTTACTAGAAAAAAATCCACGTGGTCCAGGCAGCGGACGGGACTCGAACCCGCACCCTTCGCAATCCGGGCGAATGCACTGACCAATTATGCTATCACGGCCCTGATGGCCGCATCGAAATTTTCCTAGCCTTAAGCTGCAAGGCAGCGCCATCTCTTCGCATTGTAGGTAACCCACGATTAAACATCTAGCAGGTAAATGCTTAAAAAAATAAAAACATAAATACTAAAGTTCTTATGTTTCCCATTTTCAGTACTAATTTTCTATACGTTTCATATGAAATTTTTCCTTCTTTTGTTTACAAATATTTGGTATTAATTCTAAGATTAGCTTAGTGCAAAAAAAGTGTTCCAAGATTTTTGCAAACCGTACTTTTCAAGCGACATTTGACAGATGGAGGTCATTGGCTTTCTTATTCTTACTTGAATCGCATAGTATCTCGGTTAGATTGCATAAAGCGCCTCCTTATAGGTCCTTGATTCTCATTTGCAATACTTTTGGGTGCACTATTGGGGGAATTCGTCTGACTATTATACTTTAAGCATTTAAGTAACGGTAATAGTACATTACCACAGCGGCCGGCAAAAGAGGCATCGATGAATGTGTAAATGTTAGCCGAGGCGAAGGCGACACATACGTAAGTCCATGGATGCCTGGTTCAGGCTTGTATAGTACTTTTCCCAAATAATTTGCGAAAATTAAAACTAATTAGTGGTGGTACCTAGGCAGAACTTTCTAATTTCTGCTAAATCAATGACGAACAACAAACAACAATCTTGTGTTCAGTGTTATAGTGTTCATTTGTTTTTTTTTTTTGCATAAATTGTTTTTTTCTGATTCTTTCGAAATCCAGTTCGAAATTTAAAAACCATAAATTAGCGACTGTCGTGCTAATCCTGGGTTTTGCTAGTTTATGATCTTAGCAAACAAAAATTTCTTTTTTTAAGTTTTTAGGTGACCCTGACTTCCTTCCTCCTCGACTCCTCTGGACCTCTGAAATTTCAAAAATTGGATATATTTAATATAGATAATATTATATCAAATTAGGATTCAGGAAAGAAATTAAGAAATAAAAACTCCAGATTCGGATTTAGCGACCACAAATTAAAACATGACCAAGTTCCTAGGCTTGGATCAGAAGAGAAAATTTTGCGGACAACTCTGTGCCACGAACGAACCACGTTATAGATTCCAAAGGTGTATGGAAAACGGGCACATTAGATCTTTTTCTCAATTTCAATGAATATTATAAGAAAGAGGTTTAATCAATTTGACGATGTATTGGCATGTTTTTTGAAGCATCCTGGCATGATTCTAAACTTTACATATTTAAAATTTGCTGTCAGCTTCACGAAATTCTGATAGGTACAAAACGCGATATAGATTCCAAAGGTGTATTATGATAGTAAACAGTATCAAACAAAATAAAACCTTTATTATATTACCTCATTGCTTGCCATGTTACGTGGAGTATGTAGAGTAAAAGGTCGTTCCATTTTTAAATTACACGACAGATAAGAATTTACCGTGTTATTTATTTGGCCGCTAAACCCGACCGAATTATATAATTTTTCATATAACTCTTGTCGACCGCTGCTCGCATATTTTGGCCAGTACAGTCGATTTATCTCGAAGAAAATTGTCAAAATAATACTCACATTTTCAAGCATGTTTAAGAATTGTTATTTTACCTATATAAATAAATTATATAAGAAATAACTTGTCTCATCTCACATATTATTTAGAATAATATTATTATGAGTTTTATTTACAATCAGACAATTTTATTTCCTACCCATTTCCAGGCTGATTGTATCGCACAAAATCTGCCGAAAGGCCTTAGTGCTGAAACACATTTGTCGCTGTAACCAGTTTATACGTATTGTATGAATAACCAAATCCGGTAAAATGAAAAATGTTCGATTTGCTGAAACAAGACCGGGATGGGCCTCGTAATGGCCCGCTGGGGGATTCGAGCAACTTAAGTTCTGAAAGCAATGTGTCTCGAAAAGTGCCACAATTTCGTGGCGCGTAATCATCTTGAGGAGTGAACTGACGTATACAAGCGTTTCCGTGATTGCCCCGATTTGGGTGTGCTCAAACTCGTTTTGTGAAATTGTTAGATACATTTTTTTTTGTTTCCGTCCATCATTCGTAGTAGCCTATACTTCAAACTTTATGGCAAATAGCTTTGGTGCGATTTTGTGAAATATAGTTCGACTAACAACTTGGGCTTTTGGTGAAGTCTCTCACGAATACGAACTATTTGTCAGTACTGTGCCCTTAGCACGAACCAATAACGAATTCGAATAGTTTGCGAGTGTGAAAGCACATTGTCAAATGTGTACTGTTTTTTAGTTCTCGTTACGTCCATTGTGCCGCTTCTGTTCAAACCATACAAAATTTGACTTTGACATTTCGGTTTGTAAACTATTCGAATTCGATAATGGTTCGTGCTAGGTACTGTACCTACCCTTAGCAGGAACCAATTTCGAATCCGAATAATTTGCGAGTGTGAAATGTCATTGTCAAATGTGTACTGATTTTTAGTTCTCGTTACGTCCTGTCCATTGTGCCGCTTCTGTTCAAGTTTCCATACAAAATTTGACATTGACATTTCGCATTCGCAAACTATTCGAGTTCGATAATGGTTCGTGCTAGGGGTACAGTGGGTACTGTGTGTGTACAGTCGCAACGTTTGCGAATTCGATCATTTTTCGTGCTCTATAGGTCACTGATTTCATATTAGGATGCCAATACATGATGAGATACTTATTTGGGCAGTCGTAAAAAAATGGAAGAAGTAAGAGAGTTTGCTTATTACGTGCATAGATTAACAGACTTGCGTGAAAAAAAAAATGTAAAAGTCAGTGAAAGTTTCTTGCATTTATTGCCTTCAGCTCAAACTACTTAGATAATAATATTACTGTCTTTATTATATTTACATAATTTAGGCCATATGTTTTATTTAAGTACATCATTTATCTATTGCGGGGTTTGTTTATCCACTCACATAAGCTGAGTGGATGTTATTTATTATTCCTTTGATTAACCAAGTTACAGGTCAAACTCCATTACGGTCAGAGGTTCTCAAACTTATTTTTCCAGCTTTATGGGTCGATTTTACATTACAAAAAACATCAAGTTGACCATATTTAAAAAAAAAAATACATATTCGAGCCCTTTGACGCTCCTTTTTTTGAGAAAGAATGCTATAGTTATCTATGTGAGGTTTGGGCATGATATAAATCCTTGTTTCGATGGTTCGGACATTGGGGATAAATAGTACAAGACAGTATAAGACGTTATTTATTGAGGCAATGTGTCAGGAAGCGTTGAAAAAGGTCGTCCTCAGAGAACCTTCACCCACCAAATCGAAAGTCGAAGTACTCAGATATTAATAAGAGTTGCGTGACAAGCACCAAAAATTGACGGGCTGCACACATCTATTGTTTTATGTTGAAGTATTTATCATAGTAAGTGGCGATCAATAGCTTCTGTTTACCCTACCGGAGTTGGAAAACGAATTATTACTGTGTAGTTGAGTACGTTTCAATCATAATGGTAGTGAAGTTAGCGCAAGTCGCGGCCCAGTAAACGAAATGTACGGCCACGCGCACTAGACGGCCGCGACTACGTCGACCAATGGTCGCTACGACCAGATTTACTTACTAATGAAACCATATGAACGTCGCGCATTTGGCCGCTACGGCCAACTGACCGCACACCGGGCAGGAACTGCTGGTTGTTGCAGCCAACTTGCGTATAGTTGTTATGAGCGCTCGGGCACTATATAGATCTGTGACCGCAAATGTGGCCAGGCCACGGTAATATTATCTATACAGTATTGTGACTCGGCCCTGTCCTTGAAATAACTGCCTACGGCCGAGCTGGGCGTATCCACGCGGTAGGGCTGCCCGCCTACAGCATTTTAATTTCATCTACATAATTGAGTTTCTTTCTAGTTTTGTGATTGTAAATATTTTATTTCATGTGTAAAAAAATGTTGTGAATGAATTAGGAAGTGTTAAATAAAATACATGTAATTTTAAGTCTAATATTTAACAATAAATAAATATAGATTTACACCTCGACTTAAAGTACGAAAAGCTTTATTATTAAATTTAATAGTATAATAAATACGCATTCGTATAAAAAGTTTAATTATTGAAGAGTTCAAGCAACCAAAAACAGCACAATATCGACTATTACTTAATTCAATCAAATATTCAAAATACAAAAGTTTAAGCACGGCTAACTGCTTAAAAAATATTCACATAGTTCGGTCGTCGCTGCGGCGCATTCGCGACTGGATGCCCACCGGGTGCCGCGCGAACTCGAGTGGCTTTTTTTGAGTGTGTATGCTGTTGGTCGCAGATGACCTTTACAGCGTCACCGGGTTTGGGGACGGCAAGATCCTAAGGGGACCTCAAGCCGAGAATTGGTGAGTGCCTCTGGAGGTATTCCAGTCGGATGGCGTCTCCCCACGGGGGAAGTCTCCTCTCCGTCTGGAGCCTCCAGACCACTCGAACCTGAGGGGGTCGGCTCAACTAGAGGGCGTCTCTGAGACTCGGACCTCGGCTCTAGTTAGCCGATGTCGTAGGGACTCGAGTGGCGTAGGTATGACATGCTTTCCGACCGTTTGTATGAAGATAGAATACTGTATAGATAATATTACCGTGGCCAGGCTGCGTACAGCCATTCCCAGTTTTACATTAGGGCAGTTTACTAGTGAACACGCTTCAACTAATACTGCACATAGTTGCGCTCTCTACTAACTTCACAACTGCCATAAATTGCGCTAACGTGACCTTTAGCGATACACAGCGATATTTAAAAAAAGAAGACTACAACTATTATGGTTGTCGTACCCACACGCTCATTATCGCCATATTGCTTTTGTTCTCATTATACATAGCTTAAGTCAACACCGGACCATAATTACAAATTGATAGACATCTCATTTATCAAAATCAGTACAGTTACTTAACCGATAACGCCACGGCCACACTGTCGCGCTATCAGACTCGTCTTTCCCAGTGGGCACTTTGGGCTAGTGCTCAGGGGCCCGTGATCGAAAGGGGCTCACTTCAGATCCCTAGTCGTCGAAGTCCCTAGTTCCTGTTAGATCACCAAACGGGGTTCATTGGGGCCCCATTATCCTAATGTGCCCAGGGCCTCCAATAGGTCAAAGACGTCACTGCGCGCTATCGTGAACATTTAGGCGCTTAGCAGACAACGGGTCGGGGCGGGCCGGTCAATTTCGCTTTCGAATAATAGCACAAAGTGAATCCTATACTTCAAACGCACACAGAGGGCCAAAAGACCGCGCCGCAGGTGCCCGGCGGGCAGTGGCGGCGCGGCATGTCCGCGGCTGCCCGCCGTGGATCATACAAACCAGTTTATATGCAGTAACGCAGACGGCGGCGCGGGGCGGTCAGCTCAGTCCGCGCCACGCGCTTATTAGTAATGGACTATTCACTAGAACGAACGTCCTGAACTGACCGCCTCTGCCCGTCGTGTGCTTTGAGTACGCGGCGCGGGCAGCCGCAGACATCGACGGGCGGACGCGGTCTTTATTGCTTCGCGGACAAAAAGCCCGCCCCGCCCGGTCGTCTGCTAAGCGCCTTACCGTTTTCAAACCAAGTCAGGCCAAGCAATAGTCATATTTTTTATTTTGTTTTGAAAACTATTGTTGGGCCTGATAATATGTCGTGAAAACGGATAATGTTCGCGATATCGTTACAGTGTGGCCGTAGCATAAGTATACAGTAGGACACATAACGTACACTTTGACCTTTGATACTTTGACGTAGTCGGACAAAAAAAAACTTCCCAAGCATTTCAGAAGGCTGTAGTATTTGCACAAAATGTTTTTAAAGACAAGTGTTATATTCGGGTATATTTTGAGTGTGAATTAAATTGAATAAGGCTGCTAGTGACTCAAATATTTCTAAGAAACGTTGGGCCCAAGCGCCATCTTTGTTTTTATGAGTTCAACAGCTATAACAAATGCTAAGTGGTGAAGTTTGTAGCTAGCGAAGGCATTATTATTGTTTGTAGAAGTCAAAATAAACTAAGTAAGATAATAGAACCGAAACAATGAAAATATGAATATGTTTTACGACGGTTAAAGAACAAAGAGTAGTGAACGCTTGAATGATTTTATCTTTTTTTTTTATTTGAAAAGTCTGAAGTACCTAATGATAGTTTATGTGGTTAAGTAAATAATAAAATAATTATAAATAAACTAGCTGTGCCCCGCGGTGTTACCCGCGGCTTATTAGGGAAAATAAATTGTGTATTAACAGTAAAAACAATGACTATTCACATATTTAGAAGCAAAATAATTTAAACTTAAACATCGGAAAGATCAATTTACAAAATTTGATAACTGACAGAACGGGAGAGATGATTATGCTGTCTTATGTAATTGTTTTTTGTCTCGGGTCGTAGAGCGAGACCTAGAAATCACTTTACTGCAGCACATCCCGGTAAACCACAATGCGGGACTTATTGTTTTCTGCGTAAATAAAATGTGTTTCTTGCTCTCGACACACGGGAGCTTGTGGTCCCATACGATCAATTTGCACCATTGCAATAGAGCACCACGACTACTACTTTTACTGATGTTGCAAATGGGCGTTGCTTCACTTGCAAGTTTCAGCGGGAGCTTGAATACTGAGTGTCCGGTTCTGCCACCACTTAGCCAGGTTGCGGCTATTTTGGAGGATGCAACAGCCAGCGCAACCACTTTGTCTTTGCACAACTGTGCCAGCAGCAAGTTCATTAAAAAAGTCTTGTCGGTGCCCCCTGGTGCGTCCAAGAAATAAAACTTTCAGCTCTTCTTTAAAAATTATGTCTAGTGTTATCCCTTGTCGAGGAGCTCGATGGCGCAAGTGGTTAGCGCGTTCAGCTGCGATCGTCGAAGTTAAGCAACTTTCGCAGTGGTCGGTCATTGGATGGGTGACCAAAAATTTACTATCTCGAGCTCCTCCGTGCTTCGGAAGGCACGTTAAGCTGTTGGTCCCGGCTGCATCTGCAGTCGTTAGCACCCATCAATCCGCACTGGGCTCGCTCGGTGGGTCATGGCCCAATCTCCCCATTCCATCCATAGGGAAGGCCTGTGCCCCAGCAGTGGGGACATTAATAGGCTGATGATGATGATGATCCCTTGGTATCGGCGAGCAATGTCTTCTGACAAAGCGCTTTTTATACTTGCACCACAATTGCCGGGGGTTGGAGAGTCCGCAGGTGCTTATCATAATCGCAAAGAGCTCAACTCTCAACGTAGTCGCTGACCTGCACAACATTGTCCCAGTGGCCGTCGTCTTCAAGCAGCTTCATCGCCTCACATGCTTCTTGAAAAGTGGCCTTTTCCTGCCCATCGACGATTTTGAGCGCTTGAACACTGGTAGGACCCCGGATTCTAGTAATAGCAACAGCAACCGTACACAATAGCACTCAAAGTGTGTTATGTGTACGGTATAAATTCTACCGTGGGCATCTAAGGCTTTCACACCAGGCCAACTGTCGACGGGTGCGCCCTGCACGCAACGTTCCATTGTTTTCGTGACGCATTCCACGTGCGAGCAAACTCGTCTTCCTGGCACAGTTGCTCGCTCCATACCTTGAATGATTTGACACCGTTTGTCAGTTTCCGCGTCATCGTCTCCCATAAAATACACCTGTAAAAATTGTGGCTGATCATTAGATGATCATCACCCATTTTGTGATGTAGTTGGCCATGCACTGTGAACGTTGGGGAAAATCCAGGCATTGCAAAAAGGACAATGGCGAAATATTTGTTGAAGTAAATCTATAGCGTCTATAGATGTCATTATCAGAAATGTTAATAAAATAATCTCAAAAGATTTATTAAACAATTGAGGAGGGTTGTCTAAGTCTGGAATTAAAAACTTAAAAAAAGGGAAACACAATTGACTATTTATTTTTTATTTTTATTATGGCTTGGCCAGGATGGCTTTTGAGCCATTCATTTTAAGTGATTTTAGTGATGAAATCAACTTTAAATATGTTGTTCGTATGTTTTGCATCGCTTTACGCTTGAACTGTATTTAATTATATAACAAAAATATCGGGAAACATTATTTTTCAATATTATACTGAAACCATATTAAATAATCTCCACAATACAAAAAGAGTATGGCGACAATTCTAACGAAAAAAAACTATAACTGTCACTGTCATGCTTGTCATCGAATTGTTGTTGTTATTGTTATCATTATATAACATTGTTTGTGCTTAGGTGCATGCATATTGCAAAGATTTCTGAGATTTGTTTTTTTATGTGACTTGGACTGTATTTGGACTTTCGAAATCTTTCTCTGCGCCTAAGACTTCCGAATCTGATATTTTGCTGTGGATTTTGGACGCGATTCTATCCTATACTGTGGATTTTATTTCATTGTATCTACTATCTACGATATTGTGATCAACGATGTGGAATAATAAATTTATAAAAAGTGTTGCATATTTAATTAATATCCCATTAGTACATTATTAGAAATCCTTTTTTATACTTTATTATTGCAGTGGGCATTTTCAGATTGTTAAGTACTTCTTACAGCACAGACATTGTATTTGAACTCAATAACTTTTGTTTGATAATAAGTATTTTGACGCAGTGGGTCAGTACCTACGCCAAAGAAAGAAAGCCAACTGATCATACATTGTAAAAAACATTTTTGTTTCGTGACTACTCTTCAGGACCGATGTACTTCTATAGTTCCGTTCCACGTATTTTTTATTTTGATATAAAAATACTCTTGAAACAAACTTTTATAATTCGTTTTGCATTACTTGGTAGGACATAACCTCCAAAACTTCAAAGTAGAATATCTATAAATCCGGACTTCCTATAATATAAGAAATAAGATGAATCAAATCAAGAATGTAAACTGTATAATTTAACATGCAATTCATTTATAGACGCAAGTAAAAATTTCAACAAAAAAATGTATGGGAGTTCGCCATTGTCCTTTGTCCGCCCCGAACGACGACATGTAAAAGCATGGGTTGTACGCAGTTTTAGAACCGTCAAGATTCATCAATTTCACCTGTAAATAATGTATTTAAGGGTTCCACATGCTCTTCTAAAACAGGAATGGCTACTTTACCCCCAGAGCTACACATTCCCGCTCTTTCCTCATTCCATTTTAATGCCCCACAATGGTGACACACATTTTCCATGCGGCAAATTTTCATGAGCCTGTGGCTATTGTAATCCAATGTCAAGTCATATTCAAAACCACATTTTTCAAATAACCCCCAAGCATTTCTGGTAAATGTTTGTCGGCACTCTGCTTGATGCTGAGCGACTGCGAGTCGTCTAGAATTTGTCTCATCTACTATCTCGGAAGCACGCGGATTAGACATTAGCTGGGATTGATTTAGCCGTTGAGAAGTTTCTTCATCAGGTGTTTCAATGGCACGCTGAGTGGACATACGCTATGCGTTTTCTTGATGCCAAGTAGCTGCTACTTCAGGTGTCTCTAATGCACGCTGATTAGCCATAAGCTGGGCATGCTCTCGCCGTCGAGAAGTTCCTTCATCAGGTGTTTCAATGGCACGCTGAATGGACAACGTTGTGCGTTTTCTTGACGCCGAGTAGCTGCTTCTTCATGTGTCTCTAATGCACGCTGATTAGCCATAAACTGGGCATGCTCTCGCCGTCGAGAAGTTGCTTCATAAGGTGTTTGATTGGATCACTGTGTGGCCATAGGCTGTGCGTTTTCTTGACGCGGAAAAGCTGCCTCATCAGTTGTCTCTTATGCACGCTGAGAAGCTATGCGGATAGGATTTTCCAGACGCCGAGCATCAGCTTGCGCAGAAGTTTCTCCAGTTCTGACTTTTGCCTGACTTGTTGCTTGGTCACGTCTGCGCTTTTCAGTATCATAAGCTAAGATCATAAGTAGATTCTTGCTGTCTTGCAATTTTCATAGATGAAGCTCTTTGTGAGCTCTGTGAACGATTTGGTTTACAATTGTGAGTCATAATTAGATACACAAAAAAATTATAACAATATCGTTGTCCTAGAAATATGTATGAAATATTAATCTATCAAAATAGCTTTGACATGAATGTTCAAAATAGCTTTGACATGAATGTCAAAAAATATGTACCTACTTAAACAAAATTCATTTGCATCGATTTTCTCATCGAAATAAGATATTTTCCCGCAGTAAAATGTAGCCTATGTGTTAATCCAGGGTATCAGCTAACTCCACACCAAATTTTATTAAAATCGTTCCAGCCGTTTAGACGTGAAGAAGTAACAAACATACACACTCACAAACTTTCGCCTTTATAATATTAGTGTGATAAATATTTCCGACACTCACACCAATTAGCCTAGCCAGAAAGTAAGCACTGTAAGGGTGCGGCCAGAGTGCACTCAGATTCAGAGTCAGATTCAGATTCTGAAAACAAGCGCGAGAAATAAACAGTGTTACCTAAGCAGGTTGCCTGCTTTTTCTCGCGCTTTGTTTTCTGAGTCTGAATCTGAATCTGAATCAGGAGTGCAATCTGGCCGTACCCTTCGACTACACTGTTTATTTCTCGTGCTTGTTTTCGAAATCGGAATCTGAATCTGAATCTGAGTGCACTCTGGCCGCACCCTATGGCTTGTGTTATTGGATACTAGGGTAACGGATAGAATACATATACTGTACATATATAAGTTAATTTATATACAAATACATATTAAACATCCATGACTGGAGTACAAACGCTCGTATTCATCACACAAAGATCTGCCCCCACCGGGATTCGAACCCGAAAAGTGTTTAGTTATTATCAAGTTGTTACTCAAATACTTGTTGTTTCTGGTGAAGGTCGCAGGAACTTGAATGATGATGACTATTAACGAGAAAACGCACCTTAGACGTAGTTAAACTACCCAAGTTATTTAACACCGAACTATCGCTAGCTGGTGGGGTCAAATACCTTGTAACGTTATGCGTTACATAATCATATTATTACCCTAAAATACTCCTAAATTTAATATTTACAATGCCTAAAACTAAATAATAACACTATTAGATTTAATTCTACACTAAAAACTACTTATAAAAATAAAACACAATTTTATTATAACTAAATTATTTACAAATCATAATAATATTAATAAACAAATTGGCTATTTACAATAGTAAAACTATTCACTGACACTAAAATGCAACATAAATTCATCAAGCGGATTTGTATACGTAAACTCGCGCGATGCAACATTTTAGTGCTCCAAGCAGGATCTTTTGTTCTTGCGAAGATAAAACTGCATGACCGGCCGCCCGCGATTTCATTTTTTTCTCGATGTAATTTGAGCGGACGTACGTCACACAGAATTTTATGGTCGCTAATACGGGAAAATTTAATCTTTAAAACTCGTAACCAATATAATATTTTTCGTGATCGTCACTCAGCGTTCCTTAAATAAATAATATCATAAATTATTGTGAAGTGAGTGTCGACCGCCCCGAAACTGGGTAAGTGGTAATTTTAATGTCGCAGGCAGTTAAAGTAGTTATTAGTGTAAGAATTCATTTTCAAACCCAATGTTTGTGTTTAACATGCATTATGCATATTAATATAAATCACATTTAGATTGATTTTGCATACTTTTGGTACATAAAAGATTTCATTATCGTTTAATTCCACCCTCATTTTTCAATAATTTTAAATATACGTAAATTTCATTATCAATCCATTTATTTGTCGAAATTGTAATCTCCGTTTCTGATTGTGATGATTCCACGGCACTACTACTACAATTAGGTACTTTCTTTTACGACGTAGTGCCCGTGGATGTTCGCAAAATAGTACTGGACCGCTTGTAATTGTATTCTAATGGCGCGTTCCAGGGTTCAACGCTCGGGATACCAACTTGGCCGGTATCACCTCACAGCCCCTTCTTTCACCACACAAGAGTACTCTCTGCCGGGCTCAGCTACCCGTTCCTGCAGCCTCCAGTCGCCAGCGGTATCCATAACGCGACTCCCGGGATCACCAACTACCCGGCGTTACACAGGAGAGTACCTGAACCGACGAAGCTAAAGAACTTGTGTGGATTAAGTGCTCAACTCCACCTGTTATAATTTGTATTTTCTCCGGGTCGAGTTTTTTTATTAAATTTTTAATTTGCATGGTATCCTGTTGTCTCATTTTCTCATTCTCTGACCTTAGTTAGTAGACCAGGGTAACCGTGACAACCTGGATGTGATTCTTGATTAAAAGACTTATTATCAGACCACCCATCACCTATGGGGCAATAGTTTGATGGCCTATTACTGAACTTACCACCAAAATTACCAAACTGCAGCGATTTCAAAGACTTGCATACTCGGCAATTACAGGCTGTATGAAATCCACACCCACAAATTCCTTAGAAGTGATATTAAGCCTGCCCCTGCTTGATCTGTTCATACAGAAAGAAGTAAATATGGCAACTTTACGTTTATATCACCTAGGGTTATGGATGGAATACTAGGGAGTTTATTCAAAGGTACTGGAAAGGGCCATAGAACATCAACTTCTAGTGATGATAGCCCGCTGTAATAAAAACCCAACTATACACACATTCGTTAGAAATTATCGAATAGAACTACAGGAAACCAACAAGGACTGGTCTAACATAGACGAATTGCGCCTATACACAAATGGATCGAAAATACCAAGATCTGGATTGGGCACAGGAGTCTTCTCACTAGACCTTAACATCCATATATCAACAGCCCTGGGTAAATACAGCTTAACATTTCAATGTGAGTGTATAGCCATTACCTAGCCCGCCATCGCAGTCATCAAAAGAAAAGTCAGGAACTATAAGATACGTATACATTCTGACAGTATGGCTGTCCAAACAGCTCTGGAAATAATAAATAAATATTTGCCAACAAAACTAACCCGGGAATCACTGAAACTTAACCGCATAGATCTCCGTGTAATGCTGGGCACAATAACAGGGTTTTGCCCATATAAGAAGCGTTTACTAACCATACATGTTACAGATAACTCTCTGTGCAGAGGATGTCTGGTAGCAGATGAAACGACCGCTCGTGTAATCCTGGAAACAACGGGCGTTCATCCTCGGGTCACCGAGGATGCTACTAGAAGCCTGTAAGAGTCCCAGGAGGCTACTGCGCTTCTGGAAGGATCTGGGCTGGCTGGTCCCACAACCCTGCTCGCACAGTGGACCAAGATCTACGTGTGGGAATGGGGGTTTACGACAATTAACAAGTAAGTAACAGGTCGCGGGAAGCCGATGGATGCGCGTGGTGCAGGACGGCTCGGTGTGGAGATCCTTGGGGGAGGCCTAGACTCAGCAGTGGGCGTTGTACGGCTGAGACGATAATGATGTTAGTTAAACAGTCCTTGCTGAGTTTCTTGCAGGTTCTTCTTTGTACAATGTCTCCCACTGCAGATTCATGATCAGCCTAAACTGAATAAATTATTTTAAGTTTGAGCTGATTTTTAAGTAGAGTTCTTCCTACGTTAAGCGTTGCCATCGGTACTATTTATACTATTTTTCACCATGATGCGCAGTTACGATGGAAATAATTTACAACGTTACATAACAGTAAAGCAGAACATTAAACCGGTTATTCTGAAACGTAACTTAGTGTAGCATAAGAGATATTATGCTTTTGTCAGCTGTCCTCTCCGTAAGTAAGCAAGCGATAGTTTGTCGTATTGTGAACTCGAGTGGAAATTACGATATCGATAATTTTAATGGAAAAGTTATCGAGCTTGTTTCCGTTATGGCTGATATTTTTCATTTTCAGCGAGTACTTTTTAGTTTTTAAGCATTTAACTGCTAGCCTAGATGTCTAAATATAAAGTAAATTTTACTGGAAAAAAATCTACGCGGACCAGGCAGCAGACGAGACTCGAACCCGCACCCTTCGCTAGCCGGGCGAATGCACAAATACATTATGCTTCCACGGCCCTGATGGCCGATTCGAATTTTCTCTAGTGTTTCTTAAGCTCACACGGCCGTCAGAGCCGTGATAGCATAATGGTCAATGCATTTTCAGGTGCAGGTTCGGTTCCCATCTGCTGCCTGGTCCGCGTGGAATTTTTTCAAGTAAAATTTTCTTTAGATTGACTTTATATAAAATTAAAAAATACTTTACTAGCTTAGTAATTACAGATAAAACTAGCTTTCTGCTGGTTTAATTAAACTAGTCCTATTACCTATTTAAAGAAAAACTTTCATACAAAACTTTCTGTAACTTTTTTATGCAGGGGGTTGTGATTTGTGAACAAGAAGAAAGGGCGGGGTGAACTCTTGGTCAAGAAATTGTTTGTAGACTGTATAACATAACAGCAATTTATTTCTAGAAGATAAAAAAATAATTGTTTTTTTATTTTATTGTACAAAAACAGAACATACAAATACATGTTTCAAAGACCATACACGAACACCTGTCAGGGTTTATGCGTGGTTGATAGCCACTGCATTAACACTGTACACTTTCAAGTTGACTATTATTTCTACCGAAAGATTTTTATTAATTTCGCAATCGCACATTATCATAATACTTAATTAAACCCAACTTCTTTGTTTACGTTCCTCACTTTGTTAAACAAAGCCTGCACATTAAGCATCTCAAAATAATTTATCTTAATAATAAGCAACCCACAAAGGAATATTTTTAACAATAGCTACGTTAATGTTATACGTTCCAGTAAGTAGGTCGCGAAAAAATGTTTTTGGCATTCTTTCTCACTTAATTTTAGGTTTCGCTATAATAGTATTTTCAACACGCGCCGTTTACTTAGAGTAGTCTTTAGAATTAAAACATCTACGGAAACTTTAAGTGAGATAAAAAGTGTTTTATGGTTTAAATTACCGTATACGCCATTTCGCTAAGGAATCGCCTTATCGTGTTTTGGAATGTACAGTGTGTTTTTAAATGAAATTGGATTGTTCAACTTCAAAGCGGATGGATAAATAAGTAAATTTTTGTTTTGTACGCAATTAACTGCATATGCAGTACACCTCCGACGACCTCCGTGGCCGAGTGGTTTGTACGCCGGGTTTAATGGTATCGCCAACTCGAGAGATCCCGGGTTCGAATCCCGGTGGGGGCAGATGTTTGTGTGATGAATACGAGCATTTGTATTCCAGTCATGGATGTTTAAATATGTATTTCTATATAAATGTTGATGTTTAAATATATTTTTTAAAAACACACTAATTAGCCTAGCCCCAAAGTAAGCACTGTAAGGCTTGTGTTATGGGTTGCTAGGGTAATACATATACTGTACATATGTAAGTATATTTTATTTAGAAGTACATATAAACATCCATGATTTAGGTGCAAATGCTCGTATTCATCCCATAAACATTTGCCCTACCGGGATTCGAACCCGAGACCTCTGACTAGCCGACACCTTGAATACCGACGTATTCGAGCCACGTAGGTCGTCATAAAAAAACGGATGTGAAAGGACGATTTCTTCGCTAAAACTGTCCTGTAACATAACCTGAACAAAAACAGAATTACTTTATGAACATTAAAGAGATGTGTTAAAAGTCATTAGTACCTAAAAGTTATTTTTTATACTCGAAAATAGCAATAACAAGTAAAGTATGACCGTTATGAGTAATGACCGTGAGTTAGGTCATAACGGTCAAACGAAAATAGAAATCTACGACTTAATCAATTTAAACTAGCTGAATAAATTGTGTGCCATGACCATGACTTAGGCGATTCTCACACTGCCCCGCGCTACGCTGCGGGAGTGCAGATCTGCATCATCATGCGCGAGTGCAGATATGCAGATTTCGCTACACAAACTCGTGTTTCTTTGTATGCAGTCGCTTGATCTGCAACACTGCGTGTGAATACGTTTTCAGTGTGTTGCACTATGCGTGCTTAAAAACAAAGAGAGGTACGTACAAGCAACGTAAGAACAGGCACTCAGGGGCTACGCAGCGTAGAGCGTGGCGGTGTGAAAATTGCCTTAATTGGCGAGTTAGATCTTAGTATTATTTTAATGATTTTAAGTATTTTTGACCTTCATAATTTACAGCGCTTTTCAAGGTGTCGGTGACTCTTATGTCCTGGGTTCGAATCCCTATTGGAGTAAATGCTTGTATGATGAATACGTGATTTTGTACCCGAGCCATGACTGCTTAAATATATTTCAATCAAAATAATCTTATTTAGTTATCATTATAATGTAATTCTACCTATCCATTAAACTCATGACAGAAATCGCCTTGCTCCGGACAAGCTCGTGTCCCGAGGCGAGGCGAATACTTTAAGAGTGTTACGAGTTTTTTCAATTGAGCGTTGCAGTAGAGAGTTCCATACAAAGAACACTGACTGGCTCGAGTTGATACGGTGATGATCCCTTTCCAAGTTGATCTGGGCCTGCGGGGCTCATAAGAAGGCTCAAGGTCACAAAGCGAGCAATGGAGAGAGCGATGCTCGGTATTTCCCTACGCGATAGAACCAGAAATGAGGAAATCTGTAGAAGAACCAAAGTAACCGATATCGCTCGAAGGATTGCTCTGCTGAAGTGGCAGTAGGCGGGACACGTCGCTAAAGAAACCGATGAGTTGTGGGGCGGAAAGGTTCTAGAATGGCGACCACGCACCGGACGACGCTCAGTGGGCAGGCGCCTTACAAGGTGGACCGACAATCTTGTAAAGGTCGCAGAAAGCAGATGGATGCAAGTGGCGCAGAACCGATCGGTGTGGCGATCTTTGGGGAGGCCTATGCTCAGCAGTAGGCGTTGTACGGCTGACCTGATAATGATGCAGACATCATCTACTAGAGTATTACTGGTCTTACAAAAATGTTGTAATACTTACGTTTTGTTGTTAAGATACACTTAAAACTAAAATACATCTATTGTTTTATGGAATGCCTTGCAAATTACAAAAATCTTTGTCTCATCATTTGTATCGTAGGAGATTACGACCATTAATCTGAAAGATTTGTGTAATTGGCAAAGCATTCCATAAAACAATAGATGTATTTTAGTTTCAAGTGTATCTTAACAACAAAACGTAAGTATTACAACATTTTTGTAAGGACAGTCGTACTCTTTTTACGGAAACTACATACTTACCCAAACAATATTTGGGCCTTCCAACATCGAAATACTACGATAACTTATAAGTCGCGGCTCGAAACTAGCGCAGGCCGTTTTTACGCAGAAGTAAAAATTAAGATGTCTTGGGGGGAAACGAGGTGCACGGGGGTTGTGCGTTGCGCCGATTGGCTCTCTAGTCGTACCCATGCGCAGCCCCGCCCAGCATCCCCTCCGCGTTTTGTTCAGCGCTAGACTTACGTGCCGCGATCTATAATTGTATTATTGTCGTTACTCCGGCCACTGACATCTCTTTTTCTCGTGTGACGTAGCTTTTTAACCGTACCTTTTGTAAATCTTGTTTTCGTGATCAGAGAATTGTGTTAATTCTCATACGCATATTGGTAGTGTGTGATGGAATGTGTTGATTCTTCTACAATTTAAACAAATTTTAAGTATTGCTAAGGGTAGCTACACACAAAAGCGGGGCGGCATAGTCGGTTCGGTAATACTGCCGAACAACAAAGCCGACGCGAAGTAATTAATAACAAAGTCGAGAGGTCCTTTCCTGAACATTGGTCTACATTCGATTTTACCACCCAGCTATGCCGGTTAATGCCGGCGTGATTATGTGTGTAGCTACCCTAAGGAATCTATTGTCTTTTAATCAAGTTATCTAACTATACTACGCACATAATTTACAGATGTCCTTGTGCGCCTTTAAATTGAACCGGGTCCAAGCATCCGTGTCACATTCATGTCTTTCGTATGACAGAGTAATTGCCATCGTTCTCATATGACATTCCATTTCGTGAATCCTCCATATAAATGTGTACTGACGATAAACCCTTACGCGCAGAGTGAAATTCAGTGTAAAAAGTTTTATTACTTGGGCTATAACCCAAGTATTCGTACGTATATAATAACACACATCAAAGAAGTCTAATCAACATGCATCATTTACGCAAGCAGCAACTTTTATAAATTATTCAAAGATTTTTTCTTTTATTCATTATTCAGTCAAATTGGTTATTTCTAACAAAATTAAAACCTCTTTTGATTATTTTACGAAATTTATAGCCGCTTACAGTCGTACTCAGAACATAGAGCAATACAGCCGACGCGGCTAGTAGCAATAATGACATAATACTACTGTACCCTAGCACGAACCAATATCGAATTCGAATAGCTTGCGAGTCCGAAATGTCATTGTCAAATGTGTAGGTACTGATTTTTAGTTCTCGTTACGTACTTTGTGGCGCTGCTGTTCTAGTTTCCATATAAAATTTAACATTGACATTTCGCACTCGCAAACTATTCGAATTCGATAATGGTTCTTACTAGGGGTACAGTGCCCTTAGCACGAACCATTATCGATTAGCAGACAGTAATGGAAGCACGAGGAGGCAATACGAAGTTCAAGAAAATTCAAGAAAATAGTAATGTTGTTCAAAAATGACACGTTTCCTATTTTTGTTTGAAGGCGAGACCAGCCAGTTTTTTTCTTTGTAATTTTTTGTAAATAAAATGTGGTGGCTCATAATTTTTATTACTTTCATTTAAGGAATATTTAATTGTCTATTCAACACAATTTGTTTCATTATGCTAGCATTCTTAGTTTGCGTGATTTTTAGGATTCTTTATGTGACCCGGATTAATTGCTCTCGAGTGTGGTACAGCTGCCAACGATTACCTCTTATAATTTTCTTACTCAACTTTTGTAACTAGGTACATTTAGGTAATTTTAAGAGAATATTGTAAAAACCTTTATTATTATTATATTAATAATTCGTAAGTAGTTGTGTTATCTCTTCATAACCGTTGAAAATAGGCACTTTCATTAATATAAATAAAACCCGCGTATCTAGCGATGGGACGAAAGCGGGTTTACAACAATACAAATCCATTAGTGTTTTATTTGAAGAGCGGAGCTTTCAGCCTATTGTAGGGCGGCCTTGGCCTCCGATGCGACGCTCAGTTCTCTACGGATGCTGCAGTTGATTTGGATTTAAATTGAGCTTTATAAATATAAAATGTAACGGGTTTTAAACCCGCAACTTTAATAAAGATTTTCGTAATTTCTTTATCCCGACGTTACGACTACGACTGATGAACCTGACTACTCGCTAACTTTTTTGACATTTACAGTGTGTAACTAAAGCGCAAATTCATAACAAATATCTTAGTGGCGTTAAAATAACGCAGTGATGGATCAGTAAATAGATCGGTGATTATCACTTCCATCTGTTTAAGTGAATAGGCTTACGGATCGCGTTTTAATCCGTTGAATGTTATAGAGTCTAAGAAAAAGTAAGAGTTTTAAGTTTTTGCAGTCTCTAGCTAAAAATAAATGTTAAATTGCACAAAAATTTCTTTATTTTTTAAATAAATAAATAAATAAAAAGTTATGACTGACGCAGTTTCGAAGATGATATATTAAGTAGCTATTCATATATTTTTAAATTTATTGCTCAACTATAAACATATATTGCTGCTACAGACCGTTGAATCTTACAACACTAAGGCCCGTATTACAGAATGACAACTACATAAATGTTGATCTTTGCTTGAGTACAGTTAGAAAGGGATTTCGCTATGTGCTGTATATAGCGACATCCCTTTCTAACTATGCTCAAGACTAGATTAATTACTGAGAATATTTCTATAATACGGGCCTAAGTAGGCCGATAGATAGGTCCCGGAGTATATCTATAAGGGAACGCGAAAGTTCAAAAGTGCATAAATTGAGTTTTGTTATTGTATTTTATTCTTGTTCACTAGTGGATGCGCCTTAGTATGCGTGGAAAACTTGCTTATTTAGTAAAGGATTAAACTCGCGATCTTGGTGCTTTATAAAAACTTTGAATCCCCGAAGAAATGTAAACATTTTTAGGATTTTGTCAAACTGTTTTGGAGAATCCTTTCTTAGTGCACGCCTTAATCATAATCCCACACCAGAACCTTCCAGTAGCTCCAATTCAGAAGACCGACGATTTGGAGTCGACAGTAATTCATAGCCTTCGATTCCAAATCGTCATGGCAGATTGTATTCTGCTGCTCTAGACGTTCGACCGCAGAACACAAAAAGATGTTAGAGGAGTCTTGGGGGTGGAGCAGGCGCGCCACTGTTATGTGTGAGCAAATACTCATAACTTGACAAAAACTTGGTTCTGATTGCGTCGTTGTTGTCGGGTGTGAGCGCTAATTGGTTCGATTGTAAGATCTCGCGTCGTTTGATTGGCTATTATCAGTTAGGTGAAAGTGTAGTGGGGGTGAGCCGGCGACATCGGCTCCCGTACAAGCGGTTCGACCCTGTAATAAGGGCTCAGATATGGTAGGAGTACTTCGCTAGATGCAACCCTTTATGTTATTCTGCCGCGTTCGAGTAAATCTATAGATCCCTGCTTGGGCTCCCTTACTATATTGCTTGCTGATGGAAGGTAACATGTAAGTATTCTACAGACTCTTGCGACACCAAATGAAGGTACATAAAATAAAACTCATAACATTCTTCCTTGTGATTTTAATAAAACTTATTTATTATTCATTCGTAATAATTACAGTATCAATTAAATAATTTAAGTTACAAAATAGTTGTAAGTAGATACTAATTTACTTAACTTCTAATTATCTAGATCGTTTAATTTAACAATATTATCATAATAGAAATAGATTTAAAATTTGTTTCGATAATTTTATCTTTATTACTTCTTCAAAACAATATACTTCTTGAGTTCCATTCATCTCTTTCGAAAACCCACATATTATATAACCTTTGATTTGTTTCATTTTAAAGCAACAATAAATGCATTACATAAAAGCTACTTTAATAAATGCTATTCAGATGGATACAAATTATCTTCTTAATTGTCAAGAATACGAATAAATGAGATAGTATCTTACAGAATCGACATGCTGTCCCCGTAACATTAGCACCACAATTTACATTATATCACATGTTTTATAGCGCCTAACTGTCAAACTCCAGAGTAATTTGCCAATTGAGCGTGATAAAAACGTGTTATATAGCATGTCGTGGTGCTCATGCTAGGGGGGCTGGACATGCTCGGTGAAAGATACTACACGCGGCGACTCCGAGCGCAGCTTAGGCCAGTTATAGAAAGATTCTCAGTGATTGATCTAGTCTTGAGCATAGTTAGAAAGGGATGTCGCTATATATAGCACATAGCGATATCCCTTTCTAACTGTACTCAAGTAAAGATCGACACTTAGTTGTCATTCTGTAATACGGGCCTTAGAGCTACGAGCGGAGTAGCCGCGCGGCGGCTCTAGTGGCCGCTTCGCAGTGCTCTAATTCGCTTGTGTATTGTTTCATGTTTGCAGTGAAAATTTTAAACTTATGATATAGAAATTGGTTGCTTGATTGCTCTTACTAATGACATAACTGAGAGGAGTACATGCCGAATTATTCTTATAACAACATTAAAAGGATAACTCAAAGATTTATTGGCCTTGCAGCTTGCTACTATAAGGCATTTGTTAGTTATTTGTTTTTAAAAAAGCATTCGCTAGATTTTTGTAAGACTAAAAAATACATGACAATCAAAAGAGCAAATGTACATAAAAATTGCGCCCAATTCCACATTTACAGACGTTGAAAAGTTTAATATAAGGGCAAAAAAAATATGGTCCTAGGATATTAGTAAGATCAAATTTTGCTAGTTGGGTACGGTTTAACCTAAATTGTCAACTTCTCAGATTCTTCGCTCTCGGTGTGCGCTGCGCCTAACTTGCACATTTAGTAGTGCATTTAGTAAATAGTAATTTTAGTATTTCGTAAATCATAACTCGTTTTCCATTTGTTACATTTACATAAGGCTTTATCCTGCAAGCAGTTTTTTCTCCAAACTGTTTTTGCGTTCCCATTGTACGTTTCTTAGACGGGAAGATTTATCTTCAATGACAAAAAAACAATATTACGACTCCTTCGTTCGCGTCGATTTCGTTTCGGAAAGTTTTTTGGTCCACCCGTTTGAGCCTTCATCGCATTTTGAGCGAAGGCCACTGATAATTTTATTGAATATTTCAGCGCCAAAATGATTATGGGCTCAGTGAATAAGTAAGTACTTACATACAGAATAGTAGTTCTAAAGATAGCATTGGTTATTGATTTTGGTGGCCCTTTGCGTATCTTTGCATAAGTACCTGTAATAATATCCTTAGACCCACTTTTGCCAAAGTTCTTTACTTAATTCAAATTAAGATTTAATCGTGTTTAACATCTTATTCCAACTTTGTTAAATTGTTTACAGTCAATTAGATAAATTGAATGCAGCTTTAAATGACTTACATTGAGACCGTAGCTGAGGTGGCGGCGAGTTGTATTCGCTTGCAATGTAAGCGAGTGTTCAAACACGAGCGACCAATCAGAGCTGGCCGCGGTCGCAAGCCGCGTCTTTCTGTGAGACACTTAATATGTTAGTTTTTAAATTTTAATTAAGAACTTTGGTGCAATTGGGTCTTAATCTTAAGAAAAAGATATTATGGCAGATTTAATAAAAAAAAAACCCGTTCATTCATATTTTTTCACTTATCAAATTAAAAAAGGTTTTAAGTAAAAAGCAATTGTTACAGCTGCTATTAGTGTTATACAGAACATCTAGTTACACACATAAGGTCCCAAGGTTAGTTTCAATTAAAGCACATTTGTTGCGATTGGACTGAAAACATCTTTAGAGTATATTTTATGAAGTGAAACTTCTTTACGCACGCTTGACTTGGGGGGTAAGCTGGCGAATGCGTTACGCGTTCCGAAAAGTATGTTCGGGCGAGGCGAACGGGAGTTGAGTGGGGGATATAAACAAGAGAAAGCAGTGCGCGCACACCTTTTTTTCTCTCTTTCTCTTATAGCAAGTAAATAAAATATGAATATGTACATATATGTATATATTGTACACACACATACAGATGGAGCTAAAGATGTTTCACTTCAGTCGTGTGGTCATAAACACATTCGTTTATTAATAAATAAAAAATATTTTATTCTAAGGACTTCGTGTCTTTCTTTTGCAATCGGATTAAATTATAAAACAACAGAGAATGGGACCATAAAATTAACAAATAATTTAACGCTATGCAAAAGCAATTATCAGAGAGGGATGGCATCATTCACGGTGTCCCCCCTCTCTCTTTAGCGATATCTCATTCCACTTACGATTGAATCACGATAAGGCTTCCTCGTTCATTAAAATCCCATCAAAGAAAATTACATACATAAGTCCTCTTATCTTAATCTATCTAAATTCAAATGTCCTATTTGACACGAAACATAATGTTTTTTCATTTATAAAAAAAATGAACTTTTCTCATTAAATTGTAATAATATGGCTAGTGGCCGATTATATCTAATATGAGGTTTCAAGGTGACTTAATTGACCTACCAAATATAAGATCGATATAATAGGGAATATACATAATAATATTTGTACAAAGATATATCTACTTATACATCCATAAGTTTGGCCAAATTATATGATTCCACATCACTAAGTAAGCACCTAAAGATTTTCTAATTTACGACTCAGTAAAACATGAACTATATTAAACTTTGATTCGAAGTGTAAATAATACTTAAAAAGGAAATAATTATAGATGAGCATTGTTATCTAATTGAAGAGATTTAAGATAATATTACTTAGAGGACGAATTTGATAGGGCCAAATAAAACCTTAAAACAAACTACTAATACGTGAAAAGGTATTTAGCTAGGAAGTAGGTACATTTATCTTTGTATTAGAAAAATTAAAATATAACTAACATTCACAGGCGTAAGTTTGGATTTTACTGACTCATTGAGATATACATAAAATTTTATTAAAACTTTTTAGAGCAAACTTCTATAGGAAATTGTAAATATCATTTTAGTACTTTTCCCTTATATTAGCACCACACGACTAGTTTAGCGTTGAACGCCCTATACATTTCTATTTGATACTATACATAGATATGGCGAAGAGAGAAGGAGAAGGAATCTAGATAAACTACAGCAAATTGAAGAGGATAAAGGCTTAAATTTCTAATATTATTATATTTCTCATTACATTTCTCTTGATCACTAATTTACATCACTTATGAAACTTAAAATATTGTAAAATTTTTAGGCAGTCATCCATCTCGCTCATAATATCAACTTAATTATTATTTACTCGCAAAATTAAAAATATTTACTAGTTTTTAATTCATTTCGTGAACTGAGTCATTAAATAGTCAGACTAAACGCATTCACACAAAAATTTAACAGATCTAATGTAATCTGATCGTGATCAGACATTGGTCCGTCGAGCAACACCGCTGTTCAGTCAAAAGGGAGAGAATGAAAATCCTCAAACATTAGTAATGGTAAGTCGCCTTGGGCTCCTTGGTCTGTTCAAATTATTTCCCGATCCTCTCGCATGGACTTGGACAGATCCCGGCGGCATATCTACGGAGGAATGCAGACTTGCTGCTCTCGTGGTTCTTGGGGAAGGGACGCATACTCTCAGGTCTACAGCGCTGTGCAAAGAAGCGGCTCTTGAAGATCTAGGGGTAACAGAATGTGTGTGGTCTGAAGGAGGGGCAAGAGCTGGCAGATCGGCAGCAGAGCGGGAGCGCCTAGGAGGACTCTCGGGGATGAGAGCCATGCCTCCCATACTGCCAACGAATACTGAGTTCTGGAACAAAAACGTTTTGCTTCTGTTGTAGTCACATCTGCGTGATATAAAACTAGACACAAAACCCTCGTATTAATTTTTTGTTTAGTTATTATGATTCCTTAACTCAATTATGACAAGGCATTTTTGATATTGTGCTACTCCTACCACAATCATTGAGACATTGCGCTTTTTCCAAAAAAAATTGATTCTAACATATCCTATTTTGTGACTTACATTAAGTAATAAGTAAAAGGTGATGAAAGTACGTATTTTTGGGTAGTTTTTATGCTAATGTTATTCTATAAATTGAACTGAGATAAAATTGGATAGTATACCGTGAAAAATTGTTGCCACGCGAGAACTGTGCTTAAATCAATTGATATAGGATTAAAATTATCGTTTAGTTAGCGATGGGGCTTGCTTGCTCTGCGTGCTTAGTGTGCGTGTAGTAATACCATTATCATTTGAAACTGATCCAAACTTTAAAAGTAATAGGTTGACAATTGTTACAAAGAAAGTTAAAGTTTCATTCATTCAAAATATTCTTTCCTAAGAAGTGTTTTATTGTTAGATTATATTTTACAAGGCTTAACATTGAATTATAGCTTGAAATTGTATTCTGGCACTTCCAATATATCAACCGCCAAAGGTATGGCGGTTGATATATAATCTGAATCCGTTACTTAGCAACTGCTATTATTATAATCTTAATAATAAAAACATCTGTGCAACAAAGCTGTATTCGGCCTACCTCATAATGGGGTGTAATTGTTAAAACTGGCCGTTAACGAATCCCTTCGGCCGTTTCTGAAGCCATTTTTCGAATCCAGTTTCGAGAAAAGAATTTTAATTTTGTGCAGTCTAGTAGAAGATAGAGATTATTTATTTTAATGAATTGTTTCAACTTGTATGATTAGTGACATAGTAGTTAGCGGTAATACCACCATGTAATTCTCATGGCACTTGCAACTGCAAATTAATTGATGTCTCTGCAAAGATACCTATTAATAATAGTCTTTCATTGTAATCCAAGTCCAATCTAAGCAGCTCGATGGCGCAGGTGGTTAGCGCGTTCGGCTGCGATCGTTGAAGTAAAAGCAACTTTCGCAGTGGTCGGTCATTGGATGGGTGACCAAAAGTTTACTATCTCGAGCTCCTCCGTGCTTCGGAAGGCACGTTAAGCCGTTGGTCCCGGCTGCATCTGCAGTCGTTAGCACCCACCAATCCGCATTGGGCCCGCGTGGTGGGTCATGACCCAATCTCCCTATTCCATCCATAGGGAAGGCCTGTGCCCCAGCAGTGGGGGTATTAATAGGCTGATGATGATGATGTAATCCATGTATTTCAATGTTGTGCTCATTATAATATTGAATATGTGAAGGCTCCAGACTGATGACATAAAAGACTCAATTTATTGTATTATTTTATGTTAAAAGGGTGGCAGGTAGAACATGGCCTGCCTATTAGGTTAGCGGCACCATAGCCTGTAGACATCAAATGTATCAGTCGCCCCGTTGCCTACCCTAACCCAATCCCATCTCACCGACAGAAACACAACACCACCAAAAGGTAGTGTAATTTTACTGCTAGCCTTATAAGAATCATTACTACATTCTGCGAACTAAATGTCTGTAAAAGTCAAATCATTAATTTAGCAATAGGATTGCTTTCGATCTTGGAAAATCTTAGTGATGAAACATAATCTATTAAGTGATATAGACTAATTTGGAGGAGTTAAGAGACCATTGAATTTCCATAAATATTAGTAGATAACTAAAATTCCACTGAGTCCAGGTGTCAGGCTGGATAAAATCGTGAGGTTATTTTTGTTATTTCTTAGATTTATAGGTCAAGCAGTTTGATGCAATGAGATGTTTGAAATGAAGAAAGGGAAAAGGTAATACATAATAAAAAAGTTACAATCAAACTGTTTTCAGTACCTGTCTTGGCCTGTGAGAGAGGTACCCGCAGGGCTGATATGCAGGAAACGGAGCGCCACAATCGTATGACACGCAGCCCCGCGACAAGGAGGCGCGATGCTGCAAGAAAATATTGGTGAGAAAGGCAACTTAAAATCTTTCATTTGACTTACAATATATATTCGTTCGGGTCGAAACATGCAACTGGATTTGAAAGCAGTTAACTTGCACACACTTTAAGTTTGGATGTTTAGCTATCTGACGTCTTTCTAAACCTCTTAATCAGGCTTTGGACCACATTTCCGAATGGGGTACCAGGAATTTAGTTGCGTTTAATGCTAAGATAACCCAGGTCTACATTTTCACGGTAAAAACTTCACCATTCCTTTCCTTTCCTCTGTCCAGGGCTCAACATAGGCGCTTTAGAGCAACATCATCATGCTCGTTGTGGATGTTTGCTCTGACCTGAATCTAAAGGACATATGGACATCGTGATCACAACAACAACAGTATTGAATAAGGTTTAAGGCCTTTTTACACGCCCGATCCACTGTACTTGTTGCAAGACAACAACCTCCAGTCTCTACAATTACGCTGCGATGAGGTATCACTAAGCGCTATATACCCACTATTCGATTTAGGTAAAGATCGTTTAATTTATCACCTAACGCCGCGCCATTGTCTTACTCTTACATGCACAATCAGTGTACAGATGCAACATATAAAAAATTAGCTAAAGTCATCCAGTTGATTCAGTCTCCGGCTAGACACGAACGTGACAGCACGCTTCGATCACTTATAAAAGTGTGGAGGGGCGTTCAGTCACGGTAATATTATCTATATAGTATTGTGACTTCGCCCTGTCCTTGAAAATAAATGCCTACGGCCGAGCGCTGCGTTAGCACGCGGTAGGGCCGCCCGCCTACAGTATTTTATGTAGTTTTGTTTTTAACGCGAGTGTAGGTAGATTACTCGTTTGTCTCTTTTTTCATCCTAACTACTTATTTATATATTATTTCAGATATTTTGCCCGATGGAAAAATCGAAACACCTAAATATTAGAAACAAATTACGTACTAGTAGATAGGTATATAAAAAATACTAGCAAACCAGTGAACCAAATGTTCACCAATTAAAAAAAAATGTATTTAATTAATTGAGAACTTCGGAGATTTTGTGTGGTTTCGTTTGAAATTCGTGATTTCTCGAAAACCGGAAGTGCTACGTTACTCAAATCCGGTTTGTAGTCTTATCAGACTATTCTTAACTTATAACTTAAACATTCTCTTTATCTATCTCTTACGGTTTGGCCGCTGAAACAGCACCACAGACAGACGGACGGACGGACGGACGGACTTGTCTAATAGATAAGAGATTCTGTAAAGGTAAGACACCTTTCCAATATTTCGGGTAATTTAAAAAATGATATCTCTGGGTATGTTATTGAAGAGTTTAAGCAACCAAAAACAGCAATTGTGCTGTTTTACGATATTGATCGTCGTTTGTTCTTTTCCATACTAAATAATGTAGGTATCTACTTAATTAAATCAAACTAGCAAACCAGTGAACCAAATGTTCACCAAAAAAAAATGAGTTTAATTAATTGAGAACTTCGGAGATTTTGTGTGGTTTCGTTTGAAATAGAAATCACGTGATTTCTCGAAAACCGGAAGTGCTACGTTACTCACATCCGGTTTGTAGTCTTATCAGACTATTCTTAACTTATAACTTAAACATTCTCTATATCTATCTCTTACGGTTTGGCCGCTGAAACAGCACCACGGACGGACGGACGGACGGACGGACTTGTCTATTAGATAAGAGATATTTACAATACAAAACGCACGTTTAAGCACGGCTAACTGCATAAAAAACAATTCAGACTGTTCGGTCGTCGTTGCGGCGCGGCGGCGCATTCGCGACTGGGTGCCCGCCGAGAGCACATCGAACTCGAGTGGCGTAGGTATGACTCGCTTTTCGACCGTTTGTATGAAGATAGAATACTGTATGGTATTATTACCGTGGTTCAGTTTTAGATTAGATGATCTCTAAATCCTTACATGTGGAGGCACTGACACAGCACTCTCGGCGAGCGCGCAGCTTTGACGGTGCTGCTGCTGGAACTTGGGCTGATACGGCTCGAGCATCCTGGGAAACCGCACTAATTAATTACCTCAACTAAATGACATACTATGTTAATTAATACGTTAAAGTTTCATTTTGTATTCCGGCAATGAAATGTTGAAATAAAACAAAGAAACAAAAAAAAAAACTATTTGTTTTTGATTATCTTTCCCAAAAAGAGATAAATCAACAATTTCTCTATAACGATATAGTTGATCTGTAATAATGAACGACTTCCGTTCAAAAGTATCAGATCACCAACTTCTTTTATACTACATTCAACAGTACATGCTCGTTTATCAAATATTATCGAGTTAACTTTAGCTTATTTAGTATGAATAAGTTAAGCCCCGAAAAAAGTTACAAATTTATATGAGGACAATGCATTATTTGTTCTTATCCCCTGTCCTCCTTAAAATTTACAGAATTTTCTCAGTTTACTGAACCTTAACTGTTTTTGTCGATTGTCTCATTAATTGTTAGCTTAGGCACCTTCCTCGCCGGGTCGGTGCAAGCGCGTTTCGTTTTCGTTTCTGTATCGAATCTGTACAGATTTTTTACCGAAAACCACTTCTGGACCGACTGGGTTTCGCTGCAGTATAATTTCGTTTTGTTTGCAGGAGTGACGAGACGGACAAGTTGAATGGTTTGACACGGCAGCCCTTGGATGGGTAGTACATGGTACAGAGAGCTGTGTATCCGCCCGGTAAAGACCCGATACTACTCAGTAGGGAAGCTTTCAGTTAATAATATGCACTCAGTAAATGCTCTGTACAGATTCAGTACAGAAACGAAAACTAAAACGAGCCCGCGCCGACGCGGTGAGGATGGCGTCTTACCTGAAAAACCATTTTTTTTTTTTTATTTATTTGGACAACCAACAAGAACATACACCTTACATGGTAATAATAAATTTCTTTTCTTAAATAATTTGGTGTTGCCTTAATAACAGGCTGTCACGGAAAGCAAAAAAAAGTCTAATCTAATTGACTAATTTTGACTTAACTCCGCTAAACAATACATTGTTAAATTATGAGACGATTAAACTGCATGTCTTATTTTATACCAACTTTGATTCAAATCATAGTTAAAAATGTACTGATATCTCTGCGTGCATCCCCTAAGACGGGTCTCCAGCATGTGTTTTGCCCACACAATCAACAAAAATATATCAACATTCAACAAAACCGTCTACTCAAATCTTTGTTTCATTACACATATTTTTTGCATGAACATAGTTTTTGCTTTCCGAGCCTGATGGAAAACACGTACATAAATAAATCACTCCCGCGCGGGTCGAGGTATTGTATCATGAGTAATTTTTTTAACCACTCGCTAGCAAGGACTGCTTTCCAAACCTACGTACCGAGTGCAACTTTTCACTCTGACGTTTGAATTGTGACATAAAATGTATGAAATTTTTGCCAAATTTGTAATTTTTTGCACATGGATCTAGGTTTGGAACACAGCCCTGTGTATTTTGTGTACGAGAGCCGTGTGAGCAGTAGACAGTGTGTGTAGAGAAACATGTTTCAGAAACAATTTTTGGTGAATGTTTTCAAAAAACTTTTGCTGGAGACCCGGCTTAAGTTAAACATTTCGCGTTAGGTGTTCAAGATTAACTTTAAAATATTCTTTCAGATGCGTCTCTGAACTATTGGTCAAGACTTAAAAATGAAAAATAAGTCTAGTATTTAAAATCCTCCTAGTACTAAGTACGTAGTGTGAAAAAATGGCAAAAACAAAAATAAATGTATTCCATTGCGAATATGTTGACTTGGAAATATATGTAAAATTATGACAGAATAATCTTTGCCGCGACTTCATCTCAGCGGAGTCTGACTAAAGTTGCAACTTTGTAACAAGTTAAATGTTGCGTTAAGAATGTAACTTTAATTTATTATAAAGACTAACGAAACTTTGTTTTTCTTTTTATGAAAATGTAAAATTTAAGTAAAATTTATTCTATCCATAGGGAAAACCTGTCCCCTAGCAGCATAGTAATGGGCTGTGATGAAAGATGACGATGACGATGATCATGAAATGCCAGAGGCCAACTTTAAGAGTACACACAAGGAATAGAACGATAAAGAAAGAAAGTAACAACGCTTAGGACAACTTACTCCATGAATCTTCATTTAACTTAAAGCTTAAACGTTTATTATCCATTTTATTTACATATTTATTTATTGTTCAAATAAGAACAACACGATCCAAAATGTGTTAGTAGATACTTATATTATGTTAGTACTTAATTTCTAAAAGTGCCTTTGTCCTCTGGATCAATGTCCACACAAGAGGACTATAAAATTTGCCAGCACGATATCAGCAGATAGATAATACGCCATCAAGACACTGTTTCTTCCTTTAGGCTTTCTTTCATTTCACTTTTCTCGCGTATTCTGCCCAACAGCAATGCAGTCTTTTTACGCCAAATCGCATCAAAAACATCTGTACGCGCCTCGACAAACATAGCTGAAGCGCTACAAAAAGGCGGAAGATGTAACAAAACATTGTATTTATCATTCTTGCTTCCATATTTTATTTTAGAATTTTTATTAATGTAAAAAGAAAAAGTACGAGTCCAATACTTTTTGATAATCTAGCTGATAGACAAAGAAAAAAAACAAACCACACGACTGAATTGAAACTTCTTTAGCTCCATCTGTATATATATATATATATATATATATACCTATATATGTGTGTGTGTATAGTATATACATGTATATATATAGACATATATTAATTTTCTACAAATATTTAAATTTCTTTTATGTTTTCATTCATAAATAAAAAAGTAAAATTTCCCAAAGTTCACCTGAAGATTCGTTGATTGAAAAAAATAAACATACGCGGATTTAAATGGCGTAGAATTAATAGTTAAAACTAAATTGTTATTTGATTATTAATAAATTACGCTGTGTAAAACCTATTTCAATAGTTAACACCAAGTAAACATGTAAGTTAGCACTAGATTCATATATTTTGTGACGGGTATTGTTCATTGTTTACCGATGAGTCACCGGTGACACTCATCGTAACGCATTTGCCAGTTTACCCCAAGTCAAACGTGCCTAAAGAAGTTTCACATTGAAAAAAAAATTTAATCACCATCCGTATTGCCGGACCTACTTACTGAGTTTATTATCGTCGTTTATTTTATTATCTATCTGATTTTAAAGTTAGGCCAAGATATTTACGGCCTACACTTTGCAATTGCCTCAAATAACTTTTGATATAACCTAATTAACAAATTCTAATAAAAGACAAGTGAATAGCGAGCTTCAATATTTGGAAACGTGGTATGTTAATTTACCAAATGAAGGTTTTCCCCGCGGGGTGGATACTTTTCAACGTGACGTCACATTTGCTGAAGGCTTCGGTCACGTAAAACAAAATGGTAATTAAGCCATCACCCAAGAGGCTGCTTTACCAGAAACTACGCCCCCGCGTAATTGTTTTTTTTATTCCAGACTAAACCCGGTTACTGTTTTTGGTGCCACTTGTTCATTGACGAGGAGCCCGATGGCGCATTTTCACTTTGCAATTGTGACAGTTTCGTAAATTTCCCAATTAATTAACCCCTCACAATGCAGGAAGCGAAATTTTATACTGTCATCATACGTCATCTATTCACAAAATGGCGGCCCAAGTTAAAATGGCTCCGGCTCGATAAAAAAAATATATTACGCTGTAGCCAAACCATAAATTATCATTGCATGAACGAGAATTTACTAATTGATAAATTTTCTTTCAGTCAGGTACAAAAATTAAGGCATTTATCAATACATTATATTTTTTTGCCCAAAGTTTACACTACGTTACGCACTTTACGATCTAAAATAAACGAAAACTCGGGTAGATTCCGAGAATCATATAATCGTATGGATGACCAAAACGTTTATATCACGGACTCTTTCATGCACGTCAAGCCAATGGTCCCTGCTGCATTTGCATTCGCTAAGTACAGGAAATCCATCTCCAATGACATACCTAGTCGATCAATGGGAAAGGGTGAGTGCTGCTATTTTGTAAGAAAAAGCTCACGTTTCACCGCCGAATCCACCGGTGAGATTTAAAATTAGAACACCAGTTTTGAATAATACTACTTACTAATAAAATCCAAGGAACTTATATACTAACAAATATAAATTCTAATTTAACTTTCAAACTGTATGTTCTAGTTCTTATTAATGGTGATCGGGATAATATGAAAACTACCATTTGATTATTTTCATTAACACTGACAATTGCAAGAAAGGGACAAACTCCACTTTCGTCGTTGTCCTGCTCGGAACATTTTTCCCTCTTATGAAGTTAGAAACAAAAATGTACTTTATGTAACACTAGTTAGAGTAAATTTTTTGAAAACTGATATTGTTGAGTAAGCATTATAGATAGAATATAAGTTCCTTATTGAAATCATACCGACGAATACCGCGGTGTGAAAGTATGTTCTTACAGCAAAGCACTGCAGTTCCCCGACAGCAAGTACTTATTTGTTAGAGCGGACCTGAATTGTGAGACATTTGAAAAAACTATTGCTGTCACGCATTGGCAAATGCCATGCGTAAGGGACAACAGTAGTTAATGCTGAAAATTTCGTATAAAAATTGCAAAATCCGATGTTTTGCTTTATTTGATGGGTATTAGTCAGTTTTTGTAACATAATATGGTACCTATCTAATGCCGCTTCCTATATACTAAATATAAAAATTATTGTAACTATATACCTATATCCTAAATGATGTAATGGAAGGTGACTTCAGAAGTATCTCTGACGATTCTGTATATATCAATACAGGGAGAAAAAAGCAGCCCTTGCTGAGTTTCTTGCCGGTTCTTCTCAGTACAAGGTCTCCCGCCGTAGTTTTGCGAACCGATGGCGTAGCTTCTTAACCTTCATAAGTGCTTTTAACAGCCTAGACTGAATAAATGACTTTTCATTTCATTCTAAATGCTTATTAAATCTCTACAGCGGACGTCTTTAGTGGTGATGAAAGTTTGTTTATTTTTGGCAATTTTAAGAGCTTCTAGTTTCTTTGAAACGCACATTATTGTAAAAAGGAAGTCATAGGATAGAATTAGTAATATTATATTTTATGTATGAAAATCAATTCTTTACTGATTATAATCAAGGAGGAATCAGTCGAGAACGCTTGTATGGAAAAATATCTGCCCGCCCTCTTATTTAGGCTGATTGATGATTGTGATAGTGGATTAATTACACATCACAGGTAGCTACATACCTTTTAAAGTCTGTAGATCGAGTTGCGAAAAACTCCACCCTCGAGAAGAGGAAGACTAAGGAACTCTCGAGTATTTTTTGTGAAATAATAAATTGATATGACATGTTAACAGTGGCGGAAAATCGTATGAGGAATTTATATTTGTACTAGCGGTCACCCCTCGCTCCCTCCGATTCCGTCGGCCTAGGCACGTCTTAGAGTACCCCGACGACGAAATCACCCGCGCCAACGCGCATCCGAATTCCCCCACACAGGCCACAAACACCAATACTACACCGCTAGTATACTTGCACAATAGCTTCAGCATTAGGTAGACACCGCACCCGTAGGATAAGAGTGCGAAGACCCGGCCTACACACTACACGCTATACCAGGTACAGGTACGTACGTACCTGAGCGTTTTTCTCCAATCCCCACGACAACGGCTAACTAGAGCCGAGGTCCAAGTCTCAGAGACGTCCTCTAGTTGAGCCGACTCCCTCAGGTTCAGAGTGGTCTAGAAACTCCAGACGAGGAGGTGACTCCCTCCGTGGGGAGATGCCATCTGCCTGGAATACCTCTAGAGGAACTCGCCAATTCTCGGCTTCAGGTCGCCTTGGGATCTCGCCGTCCCCAAACTAGGTGACGCTGTAAAGGTCATCTGCGACCAACAGCGTACACACTCAAAAAAACCTTTGGTTTTTTGAGAATCTCTCTGGAACATAACACTTTTCCGGGATAAAAAGTATCCCTAACCAGTTCGGTTAAAACGGTATGCGTGCCCAATTTCATCCAAACCCGTTCAGTGGTTTAGGTTGAGTTTAGGCGTGAAAGTGTATCAAACAAACAACCGGTGAGGTTGTTTGATACGCTTCTCTAATTCGAAACTATAATTATTAGTAAGTTAGCACGTATTTTGCATCTAAGAGCGATGGTCAGTGTTTTTCCCACTATTCGAAAAGTTCTCAATGTAGTTTTTTCACTTTAAAAAAGCTCGTCGAAAATTTAAATTTCGAATTTCCACTTTGGTAAGCAGCGGTTTATTCATCAGCCTGTTTTTTTAATAATTTTTTGTTTTCGTTTGAAGTTTTCATGAGTGGCTAACCAGCTGTAGAAATATTCGACTGGCCTGACCAAGCGTTTATAAAAGGCAACCGGGATTAATTAAGTACACTTTTGTCTATGCCACCTTTTTTCAGCTATTGTATTTTTTTTTCTTTAACTCAAAACACGGTAGATCTGCAGCGCAGGAGGCAAACAAAATATAACTCTAGCATGGTGAAAAATGAAAAGGATATTTATGTAGGGGAACATTTTAGAGGATTACTTAGCTAGCTAGCTTAGCTTTTGCTATTGTAAGTGAAAACGGAATCTAGGCCATCTTAGCTTTTTTTTTTCTAAGTGGCTTCGCACGGCTTGTGCATAGCCAATGTCAAGTGTTAAAATGTTTACAAATACTATATAGCACTCGTGGTCAAAGTAATAAATCAAGTCAAAGTAAGTGGCAGTCAAGTCAATCCCCCTTTCCCTATGTTTCAGTAAAAGTGAGGATTTACTAGAACCTCCCCGTGGATTCCTTGAGGGAACGTCGAAAGACACTTTTCGCTATTTTGTTTCACTTGCCAACACTTGTGCATATTCCCGAACACTTAGTGGTTAATAATAATCCACCATTATTAGACACTAACATCCGCCACAACACAATTATAACAAGAAAAATAAAACTGTTAAAGTAACGCTTCCCGATCCCGCCAAAAACTCCCATCTTAGCTTAGTGCTTGCTACTTTGATATTGTTTTTTTAAATGTTATCAGAGTGGCATACAAGCATATGGACCGCCTGATAGTAAGCGGCACCATAGCTTATAGACGCTTGGGATACCAAAAATATCCCTCACTCAGTTGCCTATCCTGACCCAATCCCCCACCCCGTGGAGGCCTGGAACCATACTCACAGTTAGAAACAAAACACCACCAAACGGTAGTGTTTTTTTAATGTTATCTTTTGTAAGGTGAAGGTTACTTCCTCAGTTGGCCGCTCCAATCCAAGCGGAAATTCCACTATGCCCTACTTCTCTTAATGTATTTATTTGTAACTGTGCATGATTGCAGAAGTTGTTGTGATCAACGTCCAAACATGCATCTCGTCCACTGAGAAGCTAATGATGATTAATTTTTGGTCACCAATCCGAAGACCGTTAATAGAAAAAAGTTAAGAATGAGAATATAACATTGAATCTTTTGCACAGAACACAGAGAGAGGTTCCAAGGGTGATTATATACTGTTTCTACTAGAACCGATGTCGCCGGTTCGCCCCCACTACACTTCCTCCTAATAGATAATAGCCAATCAAACGACGCGACATCAAACAATCGAACCAATCAGCGCTCACAGCCGAGAGCAACAACGCAATCAGAACCAAGTTTTGGTCAAGTTATAAGCATTTGCTCATACTTAACTGTGGCGCGTCTGCCTGACTCACAAGGCAGAAGGGCAATCTCTTTCTGTGTTCTGAAGTCTTTTGTTAAAATAAGACAAGGTCGTCTTATCGCTGTGTTCCAAACGACTGAGTTATAATAAACAGTTTGCCCTCCATTATTCCCTCATTCTGATACTTAATAAAGGGCCTTAGAAACTTATTGTAATACGGAATGACTGGGCAATGTGACTTATTTCGTTCTATTATTGGGCGAAGAAAGGCTAATTTGTATAATGGATCATGATTATCCCAATATTTGCGTTTACTCCAGTTATACCTAGAGATAGATTTTATAAAATCTAAAATGGTCTTAGAATTTTACGTGTTGCATCATCTTGTTGCGAGTTAACCCGGGTTTTGACAGAGTCTGTGAAGCCTGATCGGCCTTTGACCACGACCTTTTTTACACGCTCTTATCGTATGTGATCCATTTTTCATCACCAGTTATCAGCTTCTTCAAAAATGGTTCGGTTTCATTACGTCGTAATAAAGAATCACAAATGAGTACACGGTTTCTTTCAGTAAACTCGTGAGGCACCCAAATATCGAGCTTTTATGTGTAGCTTTTTTCAAATGCGTCAAAACTGTTCTGTAGTCAATTCCCAGTTCTTCAGCTATTCGTAACAATCGATATGCCGATCTTGCTCAACTTTTTCAAAAATTACATCCATTTTATCCGTAACAGGGCGACCAGAGCTTCTTTGACATCAAAATTTCCGGATTGAAAACGCTTAAACCAAATTTGTGCTACTATCACAGACACTGCACTAGGTCCTTAAACATCACAATTTTTTTTTCGCGGCTTACGATGCATTTTTACTTTGTTTTTTAAATGTATTGATTTTCTTTATTGGATTCACTAATCTTGACAGTAAGAAAAACAAATGAAAATCATACATTTATTCTAATACGAATTTGGAATTACTTTCGTTAAAATTTAAACTTTTTAATGATACCAAAACCAGCCGGATAAAAATCTTTTCGCACTTGAACTTGTAATAAAATCTATAGATTTTATTAAAAGTTCATACATACTATAATGCGATAAACTTTTTCCCCGACCTATTATATTAAGATGACGAAATTATGTCCAAGCCTTTGGAACACAGAGGACGTCACCAAACAAGTCATTTATTAGTTTGTCTACGCGAAAAGGATAATACGACACATGAATATTGGTTCTTAATGCGCGCTACACACGTTCAGCTTTAACTGTGCGATTCAACTGTGCAATCAGATTGTGCAGATATATCAACATCACATTTATTGCACACATTCAGTTTTAACTGTGCTATTGATACACACACATGTTTAAGTTTAAAACTGCGCATCATTCAGTTGTCATTAACGTGATCCCCATATTTTAAAGATCGTATGGTTAATCTGTGCAACAAAAACGGAGAAAACGAAAGCAACATGAGCTGTGATATAAAACTGATGAAACTGCGCAGTTTTCTGCTACACACTATTAGTTTTAACCATACAGTTTTCTCTGTCCAGATTTATCTAATAACATTTTATGCATCCGTTTGTTAAATACTCTAAACTATTTATTCGTACAGGCTGACTTTGCAGTTGGATCACACAGTTAAAACTGAGCGTGTGTAGCGCGCATTAAACTAAACTAAAACTATACAATCCACATTCAAATAAAAACAAACGGTTGAAAATGTTGGATTTGACATGAATGACTTAAATGCAATGCAATTATATAATGTGTCTGCCGGTCTCCTTTATATTACGGGACGGTCGTCTTTTATTTTTATAAAAGAAATATTTGTTTAAATAATTATATAAATGATTAGTGAAAGTGAGTTGATTCATAAAGTTGTGCTTCAGCATACCGTATTTCTTAAATGTTAGAATATTTTTCTCAAAATTGGAAATTAGTAACGTCTTCTGATCATCACGACGACAGCATAAGCAGACATGAAGACATGAAAAAACAAGAAATAGATTTTAAAACAACAAAGAAATAACTACTAAGTATAATACTATTAGGCGGAAGAATTTAGTAAAATCTCATTTAAATCAATTGTGCACAAATATAATTAAGTGCTTATAATTAGTGATTTGGTTATTACTACGTAGGTATTATTCATTAAATAAGTACTTAGCAATAAAAACTCGCGTGCAGATACGAGTTATATTAATAGCGTACCTAGTCCTCAAAAGCACAGCACCAAAACCACAAATATTTATTTGGGACATAAGGATAAAGGCTTTAATATTAATGCAAATATTATTTTTAAGAATAAAGGCTTCAATAAACAAGTGCTTAAAATTCATTTTACATCAACAACAGGTAAAGAGTAAAAGGATCGCGGTATTTTTGTTAGGAAATGAGTTTCCGACACAAAGCTCTTATTTAATGGACTCAATACGCTCGCAGAGCACCGGTGACATCGAACCCGTGTATTCATTAAGCCATGTATCCACTGAGCAACATAATCGCGCAACAGGTGATGCTTAATATTTTCGACTTTCACAAAAGGACACGAATAAGTCTTCATTTGTTCTTTTAAAAATAACGCTTAACAATAACCTTACTAACTTAATAAAGTACATATCTTAAGCTTAAATAATTGTATGTTTCTTTTTATTTTAAAATAATTATTTAACAATCCTATGTTATGTAATTTTGTTGTTAATTGCTTATTCAGCGCGAGGTGGCGCAATAAGACAGGCCTCATATTGCATGTTGTCGTGCAAAATTTAGTTGCACATCAAATGTTGTGTGTGTGTAGACATGATCATTGTCTACATACATTGTTATTTATTACATTGCTTAATCGTCACTTAAAAAAGTTCTGCTTTGTCAATCAACCAGATGAAAAGTTTTAGTAATTTATTGCGAGTGAATTGTTGCGTAGTGGAAACAAGACATCTGTCTCGCAACTTATGTCGCTCAACATGCGTCGCTGCGTTGTTATCACCTTACATCGCAAGGGAAACAACAGACAAGCCTGCAATATGTTGGACCATAATTATAATTAGCAACATGCTAGGCCATAATTTTGTTGAGCGACACGTCGTTCATCAATTTTGCAATGTTTTCAACAGACTACCTTTCCGAGTGTCGTAGCACAGAATCTGGTGCAATTAAGATATATCAAGAAGATCTACGTACAGCTTATAGACGCACCTTATCTTGCCCCAGCGGTTGAAGAATAGTGCGATGGCCGCTACCCAGAGGAGGAGGACAAAGGCCACAATTAGGGCCTCCTCCGCTCTCACCACTACACCGCTGCCATCTGTGGAGAGACGAAACAAGTTAATTTTTAACCGACTTCAAAAAGTTTTGCGAATACGCCTTGTTACATCGTAAAAACTATCCAGAAATACAAAAAAGCATTTACTTTTGACTTCGTATTTGCTTTGGTGCTACGCATTGTGTGTACCGTCCGCTCCATCTCTATTTGTTCTATAATCTGAGATAACATAGTTATAAATAAATAAGCTAGATGGAGGGACCATCACTGTCCACAAGAAAAATGGGTTTATCTGATAACATGTCCCGCCCACCGTAAAATTATAGCAGGTGGTTTGAAATATTATCTAACAAAATATTGTCTTCTCATAGAAATGTTATTTTACCTTGTGTTTTCCAAAATAACATTACTGCACTGCCAAAATGAACTTTATTAAATATATTGTTTTTGTTTTATGTGCTTGATATATAAATCTCAAGTATTTTTTTCCTAGAAAAAAATCCACTTGGATGAGACAACATTCTACACGGCTAGGTCTCAGTAGCATAACGGTTAAGGCGTAGCTTCGAATCCTACCTGATACCAGGAGCCCTACTCTAATTTAACGAAAACCGAAATTTGGATTGGATCGCACATTTTTGCTGTGTTCCTATTAGTTTCTAATTAAAATAATATTCGGAGCCCGATCTGATAGATTACACCGGCACATAAAAAAAAAATGTCTGTACACCGGGCGCCACCTATCTATGTTTTTCGACCCGCTGAATAAGAATTTCAAGTCAGTTTAGGCCGTCCAGCCTTCAATTTCGAGTGAATTGCAAAAAACCCCAAAAAATTTTAATTCGATGTTTTGGCAAGAAAATCTAAGGCAAGCATAATTTTCATGTATTTTGATCTGTTAAATACTATTTTCAATCGTACTTTAATCATAAACCATTTTAAATCTAAAAAATAAATATAAATTATTATTTTTTTCTTGCTCCGTTTCGTTTTTATATTAGTTTGTGTTAAATAATTTTACATAAAATGTTAAATTTAATGCCCTTCATAATACTAACATTTTATTTTGTTATTTATGTTCAAGAGGCACACACAGACGGTTCTTTTTATGATTTTTCCTTTCGCGGGCCTGCTGGAAATAATTTCAATATGAAATAAGCAATACCCTTGTACAAATTTCTCGTTTCATTCTACTTATCTGATTTATTGTGTGTGTACTAAATAAATTTATAAATAAAATAAGAAAAACACTGGGACTACATACCATCAATAAGTATCGTAAATTTCGAGCGAAGCGAGACCAATTCATCTATGTTATTTCCCTACTGTTTATGATGTTTTTCTGTCCCAGTTAAAACGTAAACTGCTTTAATAATACAAAAAAGTGGAAAAAGAAATGTGCTTGAAAACTGTTGCAAGCAAACATGCCCCGGCTCGGCCGTGCTCTGGGCTTGGCCTTGATCTGATTATATGGATCACTGTTCTTGACATTTTCACGGATAAAATGCACTCCAGACATGGAGACTCTTCAAATCTCTCGATAGTTATTGAAGACTTTTCCAGTTGATAAAGATTTTGTTTTACTTTTTAGGGTTCCTTACCCGAATTACATAACGGAATCCTGTTAAGAAGGCTCTGGTTTATCTGTGTCAGCCGAATGTGTGGAACAGTTAAAAATCTCACAGCACGATTATTTATTTGGCTGTCGTTTAAATAACATTAGTAATCCAGTAGTCATGCAAGAAAATATAATTATTGAAGTTATACTTCTTTAGGCGCGTTATGAAAAAATGATGAGAGTGAAATTTTAAGATGCGCGCGCATCACTGTAACACTAAATTTTAACATAATGAAGTTGGTCGCTTTAGCGACCAACTTCATGCGTTACTTTTGTGTTTACCGCACATTAAGAAAATCTACCAAGAAAATAGAAATAGAATCTCTATTTAGTGGGTGCTAACGACTGCATTGTGAAGGCCTATCAAAAGTATTTATTAATCTGGAACAACGGAACCAAAGCACGATTCAGGAGACTACAGCGCCATCTCTTGACCATTGGTGTAGTAGAACCGCATCTTTATTTTTTGTAATAAAGTAACAGTTATAGGTATTCATATTTATAATATTTATCCACATGTTTCTAGTTTGTATATTCGGAATACGTGTTTGAGTTTCATACAAGTGCGATTTTAATGGAATATTTTGATTATTTATTTATTTTTTCAAATTAAAACTGAACTTTATTGACTTCGTCCTTTTCCAGACTTTTTATTAATTTATTGTAATTAATTATTTGCATGCAATTAAAAACTAATTTTTAACGATGCCAAAGAAGGATAACTTCTCACGCGCCTACATAAGTACACGCACCCATTTTTTTTCCAATGTTATAAGTAATTGTTATATCTCAAGAGGGATAGGAGAGCAGCAAATATACAGTAGCTTGAGTTTTATAAAGTGCAAATATATTTTTTACCAGTTTCATCGAAGTGCTAGTAAATGTCGATAGGCAACAGATTGCTATAACTTTGATGAAAACCAAAGGAAATATAGGCCTTTTTAAAAATGTTATTAAAAGCTTTATCTAGTAATTTACTACATATTAACTTATGGAATGAAAATAAAATAAATAGCCCACGAAGCATTTTATTACTCAAACGTTATTACTCAAAAGTTTAACTTTACGCTGAGATTAATTGAGGCGTAATGTTAACTTTTGGAAAAGCGCTCCGCCGAGCGTAGGTATGCAAACTGAAGTACATCTGTGAGATTATCTTCTGTGCTCTGTATTTTATAGTTTTACTCTTTGTGACGAAAGGACAATGCCAAGTGTCCATAGTAACTTTGGCTTTATATAAAATTTTCACGGACAGCAATGAAAATAGTTTTATTGTAACTTTAAATTAGGGAAGAAATCCAATAGGGAAGATGCAAATATAATATTTATGAAAATTTTATGATTAAAATGTTAAAAAAATATAAAAGAAAGGCTACTACAACGTTTTTATTTTACATAATGTTGTTTTTTTAACAATAATTACAAATTACAAATTACTTGAATAAAACGTATTTTAAAACACCAATCAGAGTTTAGTGACGTCACTACTGTTATGACAACTTATTTGAGGATAAGGTTGTAAAAGTGAATATTATTTTATGGGAATATTAATTGCGTTTTTTTGATAAAAATGGAAGTTGGGTTTATTAAAGCAGACTCCAGGAATTTACCAAGAGTTAGTGTTGACATGGTTGCAACTTTTTTTTTCCAAAGTGCAGAGTTTTCAAGTTTAGAAATGAAAGTGACTAAATTACTACGGTATGTATAAATCATAGTTGTTAAACTTTGTATTTTATTCAGCGGCTTATACACATAGCAGTTATTCAGCTCAACAAGAGAATCTTACGGCGATAACGCAATCGGTTATGTCCAAATTAAAAGAGATGGAGAATTATGTACAGTAAAAATTCGAGTTACTCCGGAGCATAGTACTTATAGAAGGTTATCGTGTTACAGTTATTTTAAATGAAACGCAAAGCTTGGTTCAGTCCTGCCAATGTGTAGAGTGTGCCACACATTTTAAACTTTATCCTATTTTCCACGTCATTCTCCAACTATAAAATTAAAAATATGTTATAGACAGGTTTTGTAAGTATTAGGTAGGTTACTAATGCGTTTTTACGTACAAGGAGATTAATTAAGGATATAACAAGTATATTCGCCGACTTACGTCAAAGTGATCTTCACAGCATCGAATATATTCTTTGGAGAATAATTGTCATTTCTCTTCGCAGCTTGAAACCACTTTTTTCTCAGTTTTGTGTCAATTAAATTAATTCAATCAAAAGTCAAAAACAATTTATTTGGAAATTTTGTTGAAGTAGATGGACACATTGGCACAAAACATGAGTCAACACGGCTTTTTTTCGGAATATTAGTGGTATTGTTATGATCACCTGATGTTGATGAAAAGTCCATTTTAAATTTTTACAAAAAAAATATCTCGAAAGTCGAAAAAATATGTAAAAGTATGAAAATTGAAAGCCAGCGATGAACAAGTACGACCAGTGACAGACAGGAGTGACGTCATCGGAACCATAGGTCCGTTTTCGCGCGAAAATTAAAACTGACAATTTAAAACCGCAATTTTTTCCGATAAATTACAATGTTTTAAATAAAACTAGTTTTTACGGGTTAATGCACGAAACTTTATTTATTATTCTGACGACGAAGCCTGTAAAGGCTACGAAACGTCAATAAATAAATTAAGTTTCGTGCATTAACCCGTAAAAACTAGTTTTATTTAATGAGTGATGTGCGTGAAAACCTAAGAAACAAATATACAATGTTTTAATTTTTTATTATAGCTGTGGTTTATTCTACATGGAATTCTTTAAAATGAAAATAAAAATAAAAATATTGCATCTTCCCTATTGCACCAAAGTTTAAATTTTAAAACTAATCTTGATTAAGCCTCATTCTATCTCTTTTTGACTATAAACAATTGACAAAGATGGAGTTTAACACGAGTAAGCCCTAATTTGAATTAAGAACTTTGGTGAAACTGGGTCTCAGTTAACGACTACAGTTAACTAGTTGAGAAATTCCAGTTGTTTTGTTTAAACATATTGTTAAAACTGTCTAGACCTGACCTGTGTGAATTTTTAGCTTTTCGTGAGACACAAGACTAGCGAGAGGGGGTGGTTACAGTGAAATCTCAGAATAACCATGACGTGGAGCCTCCAGTCACCCTTACTGCATTCTATGACCATATAAAATACCTCATAATATGTCATCACTGATGTTGTGAGCGGTGGAGTGGGAGGATGAGGGGTGCAGCCTCAGAATCACCTAGGCGGGAGGCCTCCAGTCGCCCAACTCCGTTTGTGACGATACATAATGACCATGATTGTGTTATACACTCACCGATGTCAGCTAGCGATACGTTGGCTCGAGCGGTGGAGTGGGGGGAGAAGGTGCAGTCTCAGAATTACCTTGACGGAAGGCTTCCAATCGCCCCACTCCATTTGTAACCATACATATGACCATCTCTTATACTTCACTGACGTCAGCTAGCGACACGTTTGCTCGAGCGGAGGAGTAGGGAATGGGGTGTGGTCGATTTCAAGGTGAGGTCAATAAGGAACTCACACTATCACTACTGGCATGGACAGCACACCTCAGAATTTTAGTAGGGCCCACGTCTTTCTGTTCAGGTCTAGGTAGGGCATGCGAGAGAATTCTATATGAGCAAGTGTTGTAAACTTACCGATGTCAGCTTGCGACACATTGACTGTCAAGTGGGGGATGGGAGAGAGGTGTCGCCTCAGAATCACCACGGCGGGCTTTCAGGCTTCCTTCTTCCATTCTGTGACGGTCTGACACCCCAATTAATCAATATCAATTTGTGAGATATTCGTTCGAGCGGTGGAATGGCTCTTCAATTCCACTATGTAACCACGTGTTGAGACTCACCGATGTCAGCTAGCCACAAGTGGGCTCGGGCGTTGCAGTGGATGGAGGGGTGCTGCCTCAGAATCACTTAGTAGGGCGGTCTTCAGGCGTCCCTCTTATGGCGTGACGGACTGACTCCTCAATGCCAACTAGTTAGACACTTGCTCGAGCGGTGGAGTGGGCCTCCAGTCGCATCAATTCCACTATGAGACCACGTATTATGAACTCACCGATGTCAGCTAGCGATGAGTTGGCTCGAGCGGTGGAGTGGGGGGAGGGGTGTAGTCTCAGCACCACCTCGGCGGGTGGCCCGCCCGTCGCACCGCTCCATTCTGTCGCCAGAAACAATTGTATGATGACAACTTGTTATGTTATATTTAGGAAATCCATAGCGCAAGTGGGTAACGAGTTTGGTCAATGATCGTAAAAGTTAAGCAACTCTCGCACTGGCCGGTCCTAAGTTGGTTGACCAAAAATTTATTAATCATGCTTTGGAAGGCACGCTAAGCCGTTGGTCCTGACTGCATTTGCAGATGTTAGCACTCACAAATGCACACAGAACTCTCGTGGTAGGTCATGACCCAATCTCCTTATTCCATCCATAGGGTAGGCCTGTGTCCCAGCCTACAAGCCTGATCAAGCTACGGACATCTCAAAAGCTTCTCTAAGCCTATGCAGATAATTTAATTATACTGCTTTCAGACGGGAGTTTGAGCATACTTGCCAAGGCTAAACCATTACTTTTTAAAACTTTCAACATCTTTTAATAAGAACTACAGAGGATGTAGACAAAAGGCTATCTTTCTATCAATTTTAAGTTAAGAAATTAAGTAACACTTAACTTTTAAATTTCATGTCGAGTGTTCATAATGTAGCGGTATAAGTTAGTGTTATCGATGAAATGGGTAGAAGGATTGCCAATTTCTACGTATAAGGCACTAGCAATGTTTCCAAAAAATTAAAAGATTTATCATTAAACAGTCATTCACATCATAAACATAATACGTACGTAATTAAGAAACACTTAAAAAAAGAATGGATGTGAATACTAAATCATGAAATTATAAACATGACAAACATTAAGATTTTTTTTTTACTAGAAAAATTCAAGTCGGCTCAGGTTTCAAAAGGGCTTCGATTTTTTATAGTAAAATTTTCTTTAGATTTAAACATTTAGCAGTTAAATGCTTACAATAAAATGATTGACAACAGTTACTCCGTGGTCATGGCTGACAACAGTTACTCCGTGATCATGGCGCATGCAACAGTGCCGAAATATCGGAAAATCATAAAAAACAAGGTAGATGGTAACAACCCCGTTAATAGCTTTAATGTTAGTGACCATAAAAGTTTAAAACAATATATAAGGAACATTATGTAGAAAAGAAGAAGGAGCAAATAGGTACTTACCTAAAATAGTACATTTTAGGAACAGAAATGTGAGAATGGTGTATTTTTATGTGAAAGAGTGAAAGGGTTAATATACAGTCTGACTTAACGTAAGCTTTACCAAAACTGAAAGATGTTAGCGATACCTACTAGTATTCCCTTGTACAACGGGAAATAATGAAATGAAAAAATATATTGTTCGTTTATTACATCGAAATTAAGATGATGTCAATCTCAACTGTTCGGTAATTCTGATTAGACCAATCCGATGTAAATCTGTTTGCTTCTAAAAGTATTTTGACCGACATTAATATATCTATCAAAATTCCTGAAAGATAATATAATTAACAAATATACTATTATCTAATACTAGCTTAAGAGAAAAATTAATAAATATATACTAGAACAATGAACCTAAAACTAAAAACCTTAAAAAATTAAATATAATAACATTATTAAAATAAAAGGAGTCCCTTTAAGCACGGTTCCGAAGATACTGGCAGCGTTCCCCCTTTGAATAGCTAGACTAATTCTTTGTCCGAGGTAGCTGCCAGCTCTTCGGCACGGTAATAATATCATACAGTATTCTATCTTCATACAAACGGTCGGAAAGCGAGTCATACCTACGCCACTCGAGTTCGATGTGCTCTCGGCGTGCACCCAGTCGCGAATGCGCCGCCGCGCCGCAACGACGACCGAACGTCTGAATGGTTTTTTATGCAGTTAGCCGTGCTTAAACATGCGTTATGTATTGTAAATATTTGATTTAACTAAGTAGATACCTACATAATTTAGTATGAAAAAGAACAAACGACGATCAATATCGTACAACAGCACAATTGCTGTTTTTGGTTGCTTGAACTCTTCAATAACACACCCAGAGATATCATTTTTTAAATTACCTGAAATATTGGAAAGGTGTCTTACCTTTATAGAATATTTTTTATGTACCTATCTACTAGTACGTTAATTGTTTCTAATATTTAGGTATTTCGGTTTTTCCATCGGGCAAAATATCTGGAATAATATATAAATAAGTGGTTAGGATGAAAAAAGAGACAAACGAGTAATCTACCTACACTCGCGTTAAAAACAAAACTACATAAAATACTGTAGGCTGGCGGCCCTACCGCGTGCCAACGCAGCGCTCGGTGTAGGCATTTATTTTCAAGGACAGGGCGGAGTCACAATACTGTATAGATAATATTACCGTGTCTTCGGTCTATTATTGTTTTAAGAAACAATATTACGGTGCGAGTGTTTTTTTTATCGCAAGCATCTTTGAGATAGAGTAGCCGCTTGCCATGAGAGGTCCATACGCTTGCTTGCCATCCCTTTAACATAAAACAAATGGCTGTGAGAAGGGCAAAGCAAGTGACTTCAATATCAGCCGTGTAGTCATAGTACCTTTGCTTGTACATCATATGCATGTGCCTTCTACGAAAACAACAGAGCGTTTGATTTTTAAGAATTTAAAAAACTTATTAAAGCGGTAGTGTTAGGGAAAAATATTAAATGACGTATTTCTAAATCATATCAAATGAATACAAAATAAGTTGTCTAAAAATTCTTCTTGCAAGTTATATTTTTTTATTTTTTGCTATATGCACTGCTAGATGTTTAAATGTAAAGAAAATTTTAATAGAAAAAAATCCACGCGGGTCAGGCAGCAGACAGGATTCGAACCCGCACCCTCCGTTACCCGGGCGGATACACTGACGATTATGCTAACGCGCCCCTAATGGCTGTGTCGAATTTTCTCTAGTGTTTCATAGGCTGCAAGGCAGCGCCATCTCCTCGCAATGTAGGTAACCTACAATGTCAAATGAATACCTTTACAAATATTAAACATTTGAAAGGAGAAATAGCAATTATAGTTATATTTTTATTTTTTTAAGCGTGAAATCAAGTGTTAAAAATTCGTGTAGTCAGCAGACGGAACTCGAACCCACACCCTCCGCTATCTAAGCGGATACACTGACTATTATGCTACCGCCGCCGCCGTCCTAATAAATATGACTTACTTCCAAGTTTTGAAACAAGTATTAGTTTTGGTTTTGGTCATCAGACCATTTTTAATTCTGTTTTGGCAGAACACACACGTTTACATTATTTATATTTTCTAATTAATAAAAAAAGGTAATTAGGCTTATACCCAATTTGTGCGGCGTGTCTGTTGTGTTTTTACCTCTCTTAAATTAGACCCGTTTATTTTTACGATATTGTGTTTCAGCTCATATGATAGATTGTAAGGAGCAATTTATTACCGTAAAAATCCACTTGTCGCGTCTCAGATATCACAAAGGGCTCGAGAACATAACGAATGGGTTAAGGGTTTGATATCCGAGACAGTTTGAATTTATCTTTAAGTACAGATCACATTGGAATCGAAGTGAAAAGTTTCGTTCAGGGCGGTCAATGATATATAAACAATACTCAGAGTTACTCAGAGGGCCATAGTTACAGATTTCGTCACTTGAACGCAACGGTATTAAAAACTATCGTTGCCTGAATGCCATTTTTTTAAATATATATGTTATGGGCTAAGTGATTAATGCGGGCAGTATTCTTAATGCCAGGGCAGTATGAATAATGCCCAGCCATATCGGGTCAAGTGATTAATTACAATCTAAACTCACCTATTTATCGGCATTATTAATAATGCCGGACGGCTCGTGGTCCATGTAATAAGTCAGTGTTTGAGATAGCTTGAATTTTTCGCTTGGACCGGGCAGTATGAATAAATTCAAAAAGTTGGTACTATTGTCAAAATGACAGGTGTCTCGCCATTTTGTATAGAGATCTTGATAATAAAAAATAATATGGGCTCAACACTTAGAAAAATAAGGTAAATGTGGCTTTACAATAGTCTTTAATTCAGAACCGACTTGGTCAACCCCGACACGCCGTGGTCTTGGTCTGCCCTACCTCTCGACTGTTTTTTAGAGCCCAGAGGCGCAGAGAGACCAACAAGCCGAAGGTGTGAAGGGGAGTGATGCTTGTGACTTTGTCACGAAAAGGCGGCAGGGGCTGCTATTCCCGTAGCGCCGGAGATAAGGCAGAAATACTAGTTCTAACTTCCCTAGTTTTTCAAACAAACTGCATTGAAACTACTATAGACTATAGTTTCTTAATGTAGCCCTTCGTAAATTGATCGAAGTAAAACCGAAGTCAGATTATTTACATTTTAAAAATAAATACTAAACTATAAAACATGTTTTTATTATTACTCTACCCGATAATTGATTTCATTACTTGTAATGCTCGGTCTATCTAAGAATTCATTTGAAAGTATTAAACATGCTTCACATCACTCTGCCCAAAAGGCACTGGGCATTATTCATAATGCCCGGGAAATGTGATAAATTGGTTGGTTATAATCACATTGCCCGCTATTCTTTGGAATTATTCATATTGCCCGGGCATTGAATAATGCCCGATTAATTACTTAGCCCATAACATATATACTCCTAAAAGAATACTATGTAGTATATACATACAGTATATACATATAGTATACATCCATACCATACATATTTAAATAACCAACCTGTATACTATACATAATGGGATGTATAGTACACAAGTTATACAGGTATACGTAGAATGATGCATTTCGTGCGGATTTTTGGTTTTTATTTTTCAAGATTACCATATACTAAATACAACGATGTATTAATAATAAAGTATGAAATATTACAAACAAATAAACTAATGGACTACTTTCTTTACCACTCTCACCGGCGGAGATGCGCGACGAGGCGGCCTGGCTTCTCGCAGTGGAACCTCTTTCAGTCAGCTGAGTCACGTCTGTTGCAGTAGTCACTGACTCTGCAGAACAAAAGGAACTTTTAAGAAGTTACTAGACTTTTTACGTTAAAAGGTGGTAATCTAGCATATGGCCCCTGCGTCGCTCTCCCCCTGGGGGATGATCGCTTCCGATGAAGCCTTAGAGGCCTTCTCGGCCAGAGGCAGCCCCTATGGGTGTTTTTTAGTCAGTACGAGTCTGACATAACCTTGCAGCCGGTTGTAGGGTATCCATGAGGATTTCTCACCCGCTCCCCCCCTGGGGGACGATCGCTTCCGATGAAGCCTTAGAGGCCTTCCCGGCCAGAGGCAGCCCCTATAGGTGTTTTTAGTCAGTACGAGTCTGACATAACCTTGCAGCCGGCTGTAGGGTATCCATGAGGATTTCTCACCCGCTCCCCTGCATGGGAGGAAACAAAAAAAAAACATATGGCCCGCTTGATGGTAAGCGGTCACCATAGCATATAGACGATTGCGATGTATAAAATATCACTCCTACCCAATCCCTTACTTCGTAGAAACTCAGCACCATCAAAAGGTAGAATTATTTTATTGTTATCTTCTGTAAGGTGGAGCTTACTTCCCCAGACGAGTGCTCCAATTCGAGAAATCCACTATGTTGTTTGGCATTTCTGTGCGAGACGGAACGCACCAAGTTCAGGTTCGGCTCGGTCACCAATCCGTATGGTGCTGCATGACGCGATATAAAAATCGACGCTGTCTTATTAAATATGTATACAAAAAAATATCCTACTTATTCAATATATAATATAAACAGCATTCAATCCTAAAATATCCAATTATAAGCACAAATCCTTTATAAACAAGCTTGCTTCGGCACAAAATCCTGACGAAAGAATAACATAATATAACCTCCGTCTATTCAGTGCGCCGCCGCCGTGGTCTTTACACACACACCGTAATTCAATGTTATTTATGGTCTAGCTAACCTATTCTATTCACAGCAGTGCAATTTCCATTTGCATATTTACACGGTGCGATATAATATTATACAAAGGATTTGATCCTCTTGATCACTTGCACCAGCATTAAGCTCAATTCTGTTGTAAATATTATTCTAATTTTTTCAATTGTTTTGTTACATGTACAATTACAGTTGTTTTACCCAAACACAATCACGTGAAATGAAATGAATCTGTATCCTTATTTTAAATTAAACTAGATTTTAGTTTGTTTAATGTTAAACTGTAAACCAAGCATTGGACCGTCTACCATAGGCTATAGACACTTGTGATATGTCTAATTATAACATTTAGGGCGAGTTGCACTTGTTCGCGCTTAAACTACGCGCGGGAAATACGCAAACCGACGAACACTGCCGAATGATCACGACGGCGGCCGACGGGCGTTGTCGGCAACAATCGTTTTTATTATAACGGCTCTTGAGAGAAGATAAGAAACAGAAAATTTTACTCGCTTCGTTTAATTACATATCTTTATATATATAATTCTTCTGTGAGTGTGTATGTCACTGAACTTCTCTTAAACGACTGGACCGATTTTGATGAAATTTTTTGTGTGTGTTCAAGGGGATCTGAGAATGGTTTAGATTCACAATTTTGTCCACTGGACAACCCCTATTTTTTTAGGGCGGTACGAAGTTCGCTGGGTCAGCTAGTATATTATAATTCATTAATATTATCAAATCTGCAATAATCAAATAAATTGAAGATTAAATGCTTGTAAAGGAATCAAGATTGGGATTATTATTTCCTGGAGTTCACAGCACTAACTTACTTTAACTTTAACTTAATAACATGTTTAAATATAGTAAAATTAAACTTTAACCTTAACTAGCTTTGTGGTGCAATACTTTTTCCGCGATCTTCTTCAAAGCTAAGTGTCAATTAAAAACATACATTCATTCAAGTTAAACTAAGATAATATCGTTAATATATAAATATGATGACTCGTAAGGCTCTGTCTCGTCAGGAGGAATCTAAACTTCAACTGACTTTGAGAGAACTCAAAGCCTCTAAGGATTTATGCGACCAACTACACAAGGAACGGGATGACAATGAGAGGGAATTAATAGAAATTTTAGATAAAAATCAAAAGTTAAAGAGCGAAATGGTAGAACTGCACAAACAGTGTATTGATACTATTGAAGCTCGGGACAGGCTCCAGTTCATCGTAGATGGCTTTGATCAATGTAGAAGTGAATATGACCAAGCATTACAGCGTATTCACATCTTGGAAAAGCAACTACATGACGCAAAAAACACAATATCACTATTAGAAATGTCAAAACACAATAAAACTGTCTCGTTGAATCGGAGCTTGTTTGATGAGTTGGTAGTCAGTGCGCCAGAGATGGTTTCTGTGCCAGCCAATAACCAACCAATTGTTACAATAGATCTTACTTGTAATGACAGTAGAAATAACAAATTGGGGGTTGTTGGATGTAACAGGAACAAATTAAAGAAATATGTAAAAATTAATAGATATATTAAAAAAACTCAAAAGTTAATTAAAAAACAAAAGTTATTTATAAAAAATGTTAATATCAACAGGGAGAGATTACAGTTAATTGATGAATTGGACATTTATTCTGCAAAATATAATAACATTAGTTTAAAATATGAAACAGACACTCAAATTTTACAAAGTAAAATAGATAAACTACAAGATTGTCTCTCAAATGTAACCAAAAAATATGAATTAGCACAATGTGAAATGAAGGAACACATGCAGGCCATGAATGAGTTAATTGATTTATGCAATTACAATAATGAAAGATTTCATTCATTAACAAAACAATCACACTTGTGATTGTAAACAGTTGGGAACTCAATCATCGCTCAATTTTGACTCCTACACTTTACAACATAAGTCTGTATCTATTGATTCCCAACTTCAGCCAATAGGTACACACTTGACACCGGTGAAAGTAACTCACTCAAGAAACACATCTTTAGATAATAAAAATAACAAGATTATAATGTTTAGTGATGAAATTGGGAAGAATATGGGCCCTCTTTTATCTAAAATGGGACATTCAATAACAAATAACTGTATGCCTGGTACCTCTTATAAGGATATTTTAGAAAAGGCAAGTAAGCATAGCTACAGCAAATGTCACACCTTGTTATTTTTTGTAGGAAACAGAGGCAATTTGAACAAAAAAATATTATTAAAATATATAACAGATTTAAATACATTAAATGTGGAAAAAATTGTATTGTTCACATTGCCTTACTGCAACAGTCTGCCAAAAGAGGAAAATTTGTTAAGATATAAATTAAATATGCTTTTGTACACAATTTGTAAAAGCAAAAAATACCATTTGATTGACTCTAACAATTATGTTAGAAATTTTTATTTGACAAAAGATAAATATTATCTTTCTAATTATAATAAAAGACAGGTAGCTAAATCGCTATCATATTTCTTTTTTATGTCAGCCAAGAATTTGGCTAAACAACTTGCTCCTATTGAGCAACCTTCTAATGACATGACAATCAGTAATTATTCTACTGAAACCACTCAAAATAATAATAAATGTTTAAATTAAGCAATCAGACAAAAGATAATTCGTCTTGCATATTGTTAAATAATAATGTAAATAAAAAATACAATTTTGTTAATATAGATAAAAAAAACCCATCCAAAAACATTGCAAAAAATGTAAGTTTTATCAACCTGGTGCATCTTAATATTCAAAGAAATGATGGGTAAGGACTTAGAAATTGAATTATTTATGAATTGTAATAATATAGATATTTTTTGTATTACAGAGCACTGGCTAAAAAGTTATCAAAATATATTTAATTTTAATAATCATCAGGTTGGTAGTTCGTTCAATCGAGAAAATGCAATTCGAGGTGGCTCTTTAATATTATTGAATAAAAAACTAAAATTTAAGGAACGAAGAGATATTGTGAGCCTCTCGGTTGAGCGAACAATAGAAATTGCCTGTGTGGAACTGGACCAGCTTGTTGTATTGAGCGTATACAGACCTCCATCAGCATTGTATGATTGTTTTGAAGTTATCATGGATGAAGCTCTTAAAAAAACATACACTACAGGCAAACGGTTGATTGTCTGTGGTGACTTTAATATTGATTTATTAGAAAAATCTAGTTCATGTACTAAAATAAAAAATTTATTTCAATCATACAATCTGAAAAACTTATTCATTGAGCCTACTAGAATAGCTGCCACTTCGGCCACTTGTATTGATAATATACATACAGATATTATACCACAGAAAAAACAAATTATTAATAAACTAGATAGTGATCATTGTGGCCAGTTGATTACTTTTCCGTATCAGCTCAAGCAGATGACGAAAAAACACATCACTGTTATACCAAAAACTGCTAATCGTGTGGAACGTTTTAAAAATCAATTAGATAGAAAATTGTGTTATCTTAAATATAAAGACAGTCCAAATGATTTATATAATGATTTTTTTAATATATATTGCGATGAATTTAATAATGTTTTTGTACCCAAAAAAATATGTGTTAATGATGCGGTAAATTTTAGTAAGTGGGCTACGCCTGGAATTCATAAAAGTAGAAGAACACTTTATGAACTTTATAATGAACGAAACTCTAACACTAGTGAAAAATTTAAAGAGCATGTTCGTAACTATTCCAAATTGTTTAAAAAAGTATGCCGCTTAGCAAAATCAAATTACTTAAGTTCAAAGATTAAGAACAGTAATGACAAAATCAAAATGACATGGAATATTATAAACAATGAAACTGGAAAATCCAAAACTCGCAAAAATAATTATAACCTAAATATTGATAATAAAAAGGTTACATCAGATATTGAAGTTGCTAAAGTGTTTGAAAATTTCTTTACTGATATTCCAGTTTCAACTACGAAATCTTTGAACTCTTCCCCCATTGCTGCCGAATCAATCTTAAGAGAAAACGTGAAACCTTGTACTAGTTATTTTCATTTTAAACATGTTGACTTTAAAGATGTAATAAAAACGTTTCACCAATTAAATAAAAAGAAAACCGCGGATCTGTGGGGCAATTCCGTTGATGTTTCTAAATCGGTAATTGAGACAATAGCTCCTATTCTAGCTTGCATATTTAATGATTGTGTTGACTGTGGTGTTTTTCCTGACCTCATGAAATACAGTAAAATTACCCCTTTGCATAAAACGGGAAGTACATCAGACCCCACAAACTTTAGACCAATTTCTGTACTACCCACCTTTAGTAAAATTTTTGAAAAAATCATGTTAGATCAAATGCAATCACATTTTAATAAATATAATATACTTCACTGTAAACAATTTGGTTTTACACGGGGTCGTTCAACAACCGATGCCGGTGTTGAACTTATACAACAAATTTTTGACGCCTGGGAGAACTCGCAGGACGCTCTAGGTGTGTTTTGCGACTTGTCCAAGGCTTTTGATTGCGTTTTTCATGAAACATTACTCAGGAAACTCCACCACTATGGATTTAGAGATACTGATCTGGATCTTATTGCATCATACCTGAGGGATAGGATTCAGAGGGTTGACATTAATGGTAATAAGTCTCCGGGTTCGCCGGTTAAGATGGGTGTTCCGCAGGGCTCAATCCTAGGTCCTTTCTTATTTTTAATTTATATTAATGACTTACCTTACTATGTAAGAGATAACCATGAGATAGTATTGTTTGCGGATGATACATCACTTTTATTTAAACTCAAACGCAATGAAAAAGTTATTGACGACGTGAACAATTGTATCTCTAAGGTAGTCCACTGGTTCAATGTTAACAATATATTACTTAATGAAGGAAAAACGAAATGTATGAAATTTGTATTACCTAATGTAAAACAGGTAAAAACCAGTGTGAATGTAAAGAATAGGAATGTGGGCCTTGTAGACACCACAGTATTCTTAGGGATAACTTTAGATTCTAAGCTTCAATGGGGCCCACATATTGATAAATTGTCAAATAGACTTAGCTCTGCAGCATATGCCGTAATGAAGATACGCCAGTTAACGGATGTAGATACGGCCAGATTAGTGTACTTTAGTTATTTCCATAGTGTAATGTCGTACGGAATTTTATTGTGGGGAAATGCCGCCGACATTCAAACTATTTTTGTGCTGCAGAAGAGAGCTATTCGATCAATTTATAATCTTAAAGTTAAAGAATCATTAAGAAATAAGTTTAAAGAATTTGGAATAATGACGGTCGCATCACAATACATATACGAAAATTTATTACTTGTAAGAAAAAATATTAATTTGTTTCTTAAAAACAGTGATGTTCACACAATTAATACAAGAAACAAAAATAAACTAACTTTACCTGCTACTAGGCTTCACAAAATTAATAATTCATTTAAAGGTCTTTGTGTTCGCTTATACAATTAAGTCCCAAGCAATATCCAAGAGTTAGCCATAAATAAATTTAAAGATATTATAAAAAAAACACTTATTAAAAAAGCTTATTACAAAGTGTCTGATTATATTACAGACAAAAATGCTTGGGTTTGAACTGTTCCAATCATTCCAACAGGTTTTCTATATTAAATAAATCATAATTGTATTGACGTTGTAACAACATAATGAATTGTAAATGTTGTTACATTAGACTTTTATGTTGTGGAGTTTTTTTCGCTCGTTTTTCTCCGCAGCTAAAAAATATGTCCATAACGAGTGGTAGGGAAAAAAATTTTTGGACGATTCAAAAGAGTTGTACTGTACATCCAATTTGAATAAAGATATATTGATTTCTGATTTCTGATTTCAATATGATATCAGCTAATCTCTTTCCTATGAGGATGTAATGGGAGTATTGTTAAGCTGTACCTACGCCTACGGCGCGTTGTTTGATACACAGTTAAATTTGACTGTTAGTGAATGTCACGTCAAATTTTGACAAATAGTTACTTTTTTCAAAGAATTCAAATATTTGACTTGTTCTTAATTATTTCAACCTAAAGTCACATTTGACTATGAATCCAACATCGCGGCCTTAAAAATAATATACAGGGTGTAAAAAATCCTTTAACGAAGACGAAGGCCACGTATTTTCCACATCATGACGATCATTTTCTTCTGGACCATATCTGGGAAATTTATGGTTATGGAGATATTTGAGGTCAAAGTCCAAATTTTTTTTCAAGATTTATACATTAATATTTTCAAAACGTTATTTAGATTTTTTATAGACGCACTTACACACACTCCCACACATACACACAGGTACATTCTTTGCGTAGCGCCAGAGTAGCGCGCCGTGTTATACGTTGCGTATTGGAAAAAAGTTACGTACCACCACGTATAAAATTTTGTAATATTACTTGTTTAGGTTTACAGAATGCGTAGTTTTAGTTTTTGTCATTGGTTGTTTACACCCTGTATATCAAAGCACCAGTGTTACTCGCGTAACACTGACCCTGTTTCCGACCCAATACCCTACTCGTGGAGTTCGTGGAGAGTGGAGGAAACCTTATTCGAAAAAATCGTAAGAACCTTAATTTCATTAAAATAGAAATCAATCTTTTTATGATAATTAAAGACCGCGTTCACCGTCACAAACTAATAACTGTCGATATTCTACATACGAGTACGTCAATCAAAGAAGATATATTATCATGGGCGAGACCTAATTTGATATCTATGTCACCAGCAATCTGTATAATCTGATATTCTATATAATACCTGGGCAATGTATATAAAGAAAATGTCAGATTCTGGCTTACAAAACTTTTAATTATAAAATGGCAAGGACACAGTCTTTTACATACAACAAGAAAATAAAAAAATGAATGTTTAAAATTACATCTATCTTTTTTCGAGAACTTCTCCAATAGAATTTATTTATTAATAAAGAAATAGCTGACCGGAAATCTAACTAAAATATTGCCATTTTGTTTCTCTCTGATTTATTGCAATAAAAATAAAGAGACAAGGAGTTCCGAGAAACGCACTGGCATTGATAACTGATGTGATAACTTAAAAGAATACAGCAATAGTGAATTTGAATCAGTAGTTTTTTGCATTCATTAAAATGATTCGAATAATCATCGAAATGTATTATTAATTGTAATAACCAACCCAGACAACCGTACTACTACTACTACTCTACTATAATGCGCAGCGAACTTGAGAACCCAGATATGGCAACACCATGAGAATCGGTGTGGAAGCCACTCCGTCAAGGTGATAGTCAAATTGAAATAACCTCAAAATTCCATATTTGCATTGCATTTTTTTTGCGCAAAGTTCTTTAGAATTTTTAATGTTCTGAAATGTTTTAGTTATTAACAACACACAATAAAACTATTTTCATTGCTGTCCGTGAACATTTTATATTAGGCCAAAGTTACTATGGACACTTGGCATTGTTCTTTAATGCCTCAAACGTCAAGGTAATGTATAAAAATTTATCCTTTTTATACTTCACCTAGGTCTTCTATACAATGCCGAATGAGCAGTCGGCAATGTGTGTAAAGGAGTTAGCCAGTCAACTTTTCTTTGTTTTAAATATCTTTGATCTATAATTATTTATCTATAAGATATCAATCAGGTGGCTGACTCTTCGATGGCCGCTGCTGCGGCACTCTTACTTTACTCGCTTCGCTCGCAGTAAGTTTAGGCCACAACACTAACCTAACCTAACCCACTGTGAGTTAGTCAATCGTTCATTGCTCTGTAGTTGATTATGTGAAAATTATAAAATCCGTCTGTCATTTTATATCCAACTTAGGCTAGGTTAGGTTTAGGAAAAATAAAGGCCAAAATATGTTTATTTTACACATTGCCGGTGGACCAGTAGCTACAGAGATACAATCCCTGGCAATGGTACACATTACCTAGGTAAAGTAAAAATTGTAAAACAATATTTATACTATTTCATACATTGCCTAGACGCCCCAGGAATTCTATACATTGCCTAGGCGTTGTATAGAATACATGAATTATACAGATTGCCGGCAATATTTACAAATTTTATCAAAATAATTATCAGTTATTATTACTGCTTGGCTATTGTTTAGTAAGCAACCAGTTTTCATACTGAAAAAATGAGAATCTGTGTAAAATATATAGTAAGCAATTTAAAGAAAGGTGTGTGTGTCAACTGCTAGCAAAACACAGTTGTGACGGCGGCCGAAAGCGTCCTTGGTCTCCTTTAACTACAAGCTGGAGACACATTTGTCTGGAAAATGCATTACGTATCCCCAGCCAACCACGGGTGCCAAACGAAAGTATTTGCGGACCAGACAACCAGATAATGCTCCTGGGGACCGAGGTAGCCCCCAATGCGCGCCAGGAGTGCGAGTGTAGTTGTGGCACCCGATTTCCAACTGGCCGCACACCCGCAAGGTGATGTCTGCGAACGGACCCACCCCGATGAAGATGCCCCGGAGTGTTAGGGGCATCTGCATTCAGAGAGCCAGCTGAAGACACCTAGTGACACAGCTGGTACCTCCGGGTAGATCTCTTAATTTTAATAGTGGGTGCGAACTTATTTGCCTGGCATATTTAGTTTCATAAAAAATATATTATCTATAATTTTTCCATATACCATTTCCATTGTATCGATATCTTTATACATTACTAGTCTCTTTCTCTTTCTTTCTCTCTTACTAGGCCTCGCTTCGCTTCGGTATAGAGCTATAATGTAGTCTATAGTTTTTGTTGTCAGACTTGTATACTTGTATTATACACAATGACTTTCTTTAAAATTATCAGTGTTTCTCTACTATATTATGCATGTATTAAACATATAAACCTTCCTCTTAAATCACTCTAACTATAAAGAAAACCACATCAAAATCCGTTGGGTACTTTTAAAGATCTAAGCATACATAGGGAGAGACAGACAGACAGCGGAAAGCGACTTTGTTTTATACTACGTAGTGATTTCAATTGAATACCTCGGTACTTTTATGTTTCAAAGCCAATACCTATCTCGCTTTAGTTTTTAATTGTAAAATCGACCAGCGTGGAACTGGACTTTGTTGCGGCGTTGGTTGGTTTAAGCCAATCTGCTCCGACCGTCGCAGGCTTTTATCAGACAGTGAATACAGTGAATTCAAAACGGGAGGGTTATGGGTTTGGCCTTTATTTGTTTGCACGTAAACCGATCGTCCGTAAGTCCGCTACAGTTTTTTTTTATAAATAGGTCCGATAATTGACTTCGCCCCACCTGATGTTAAGTGACGGTGAAGTCCAGACGTGAAAATAGCTGGTACAGCAGTTCCACCTGCCACACCAGCCATCCTCACCTTACCGGCCTGCATGTTGCTTCTTCACGCATCTTTTAAAGGACCCTAGGTTGTAAGAAGGAGGGAACACGTGAGCGGGCAGAGTATTCCATTTACGGAGTTTTTTTTTTCATTCATTCATCATCAACCCTAATGCAAGCCACTGCTCCCGATTTGGTGCTACTCTCATCCAGCCCACTCCAGCCAGCCTACAAATATCATCATCCCATCTTGTCTCAGGGCGTCCTACACTACGTTTACCGAGTCGTGGTCTCCACTTAAGAACTTTCCGGCTCCAACGGTCATCAGTTCTACTGCTAATGTGCCCAGCCCACTGCCACTTCAGTTTGCTAATTCGGTGGGCTTTATCGGTGACTAGTTCTCTGTCGGATTACATCATTTCTGATGCGGTCCTTCAGTACGATAGATACGGATAGTACGACAAAGAAATAAGTCATGATAAATGATAAGTATATATTTTTTATAGTCTACAGGAGCACCCATTTCTATGGGCGTGCCCCAGGGTTCAATATTGGGCCCATTGCTTTTCCTTATTTATATTAATGACCTTCCTCACTTTACAAGAGATTTGTGTGAGACAGTACTATTTGCTGATGACACCTCTTTAGTGTTTAAAGCTAGGAGAGGAAATGATTGTTATGACGAAGTAAATTGTGCTCTCTCTGAAGTCCTTCGCTGGTTTACGGTAAATAATTTAAAACTAAACTCTAGCAAAACAAAATGTGTTAAGTTTACTTTACCTAATGTGAGGCAGGTTAATACTAGTTTAAAAATAAATGACCAGCCTGTAGAGTTAGTGGATTCTACAAAGTTTCTGGGTATTACTTTAGACTCGCATCTGCAATGGGATCCTCATATTGATGCCTTATCAAGTAGACTGAGCTCTGCGGCCTTCACTGTTAAAAAAATAAGACTCCTAACTGATGTGGAAACGGCAAGAATGGTTTACTTTGGTTACTTTCATAGCGTTATGTCATATGGCCTTTTGTTGTGGGGCTCAGCTGCTAATATAGAAAGTATTTTCGTACTGCAAAAGAGAGCTGTTCGCGCCATATATAATTTAAAGGCAAGAGAATCTCTTAGAGAAAAATTTAAAGAAATTAATATTTTAACACTGGCATCGCAATACATCTATGAAAATATAATATATGTAAGAAGAAACTATGACGCATTTGCAAAAAAAAGTCAAACCCATAACTTAAACACGAGATTTAAGAACAAGCTTGCCGTTCCATGTTTCAGACTCCAAAAATTTAGAGGTTCATTTCTGGGATGTAGTATTGCATTGTTTAACAAAGTTCCCCAAGATCTGATTGAGCTTCCACTAACCAAATTTAAATCTCAGATTAAGAATATTCTTATGAATAAGGGCTATTATAAAGTTAATGATTATCTAAATGATCGTAATGCATGGACATAGTGTTTCTTGTAATTTCTTATTTGATGGGTATGAGTCAGTTTTGTAACAGTAGTATGGTACCTATCTAATGCCGCTTCCTATATATACTAAATATAAAATTTGTTGTAACTATATATCTATACCCTAAATAATGTAATGGAAGGTGACTTCAGAAGTATGTCTGAAGTCATTTTTCAACTTGACGACTCTGTATATATCAATACAGGGAGAAAAAAGCAGCCCTTGCTGAGTTTCTTGCCGGTTCTTCTCAGTACAAGGTCTCCCGCCGTAGTTTTGCGAACCGATGGCGTAGCTTCTTGACTTTCACAAGTGCTTGTAACAGCCTAGACTGAATAAATGACTTTTCATTTCATTTATTATTAACTCAATTAAATGCTAGATTTTGCACGGTGGGTAACCTACAATGCGAAAAGATGGCGCTGGGAATTCGACACCGCCATTAAGGTATTGGTTGCATAATTGGTTAGTGTGTGCGAATATGCGGGTTTGAATACCGTCTGAAACATGGACCCAGTAGATCTTTTTCTAGTAATATTTTCTTTATATATAAGGTATGTTTTTCAAGAGCCCGTATCCAAAAGGGGATGACGCATGCGGCAGTCGTAGTACGAGTTAGCAAAAATGTATGCCGTTCAAATCCGCACTGTCCGTTTTTCCGACCACAGGGAAGGCCTATGCTCTTCCAGTTGAGTAAGAAGAACAAGTGACAAGTTGTCAGTACTTACGTTGCCATGTTAGTAAATAAACGGGGAAATTAGCAGCTGGGTCATTTCATGTTTATCCTTCGCTCCCAGTCCAACATGCCGAGTGAACTTAACTTTGATATTGATTTATAAGCGGGGCACGTCGAGTGCAAAGCGTTGGTTGAGCGTTAAGCTGTAAGAACCGGTTTAGCTCTCGAGCCATTTACTTTGATTTATATCTATGCAACGGACGTTGCCCCAAACTCTTCGTAAAACAAATTGTATAAATTTTCCAGACTTTTCATCTAATGGTTTTCATATTTCTTTATCTTGTCCGTGAAACTGAAGCTTTCTTTATATGCATTATACATATATCATGGTGGCGATTAGTTCGACTTTAATTCAGTATACCCTGCCATCAAGATAGCTATAGATAGATAAATATATGAGTTGAATAAATTCCAGACAATTCATGACAATAATCAAGCCTTAAATTATCCAGAGTATCAACTACAATATAATCAATATAAAATGGGGTTCATTTTATATTGATATCTTTATATATATAATTCTTCTGTTAGTGTGTATGTCACTGAACTTCTCTTAAACGACTGGACCGATTTTGATGAAATTTTTTGTGTGTGTTCAAGGGGATCTGAGAATGGTTTAGATTCACAATTTTGTCCGCTGGACAATGCTTTTTTAATTAAATTTTTTATGGCGGTACGAAGTTCGCTGGGTCAGCTAGTTTCCCTATATAAATTTATATTTTCTCTCTTTTATTTTATTTCACAGTTAGGTTTTTTATAAAATAGATATAAAAATAAAATAAAAAACGTAAATACAAAAATAAATATATTATAAAAAACCTAACCTAGAAGGCCACCAGCAGCGGGACTAGGTCCAAGCTACCGGTGCGGTGGTTAGGGCGGCAGAGAAAGAAACCGCCTGACGATGCGCGCCGTGTCCAGGAGTACTGACCTTTGCATCTGCCCCTTGACCCAACCATCTAGCGAGAGACTCTTAAGATGTTGGTCGAGACTCTTCGCTATGAGACCGTTCACACTAACGACTATAGGGACATAATTTATATTATTATTAGTATGATTGAGAACAACTTTCCGATTTCATCAGCTTTTTTTCAGATTATTAAAAACCTTGAAAAATGTGGTCCCAAAGGAGTTTGCCGCAGCATCAATAAGTTGATTTCAATTCTTTGAATTTAATAATAAATTTTAAAAAACCACGCAAATACATCTCTGATCATTAAATTATTATTAAGCACTTAGATAGATGAGATCTTAAACCACATTTTAAGAGTCGTAGATAAGTATTCTAAGAAGTTTGATAGTGTTTTGTGTAAAGTTTAACAGCAGTGTTACTCTGGAGAACAGACGCTTGAAAATTTATGTGTTCCATTTTCGAATCATGATTTAAGTAAATTTCAGCCAATCGCATTGTAACTGTGAGTTCAAAAAGAAATGCATACGTACTACAGTTTGTATATCACTTTATCATTTTTATCACATAATAAGACATTCCTTTCATTTAAAATGCTATGTTATTTAGCAAAAAATAATCCTTATGATTAACCCTTTCAATGGTTATCATAAAATAGCTTTTAAAAAATCTGTGAATGCAGTTCTTGTTATTATTAAAAATAAAATGATGTCTTCTTTCTAAGTAAAATATCCTATCTTCAATATTTAATATAATTTCCCTCCATGTGAGGTAGCGGTGGGACGCCCTGTATATATCTAATATTATAGGTATTTTGACGACCTCCGTGGTCGAGTGGTTTGTACGTTTGTTGTTCATGGTTGTTCATGGTGTCGCCGACTCGAGAGGTCCCGGGTTCGAATCCCGGTGGGGCAGATATTTGTGTGATGAATACGAGCATTTTTACTTCAGTTATGGATGTTTAATATGTATTTCTATATAAATATACTTATAATGTGTACAGTATATGTATTCTATCGGTTACCCTAGCATCCCATTACACAAGCCCTACAGTGCTTACTTTGGGGCTAGGCTAATTGGTTGTGTGTGTTGGAAATATTTATTTATATATTTATTTAATCTACACTTTTGTCTCACTTTAATACAAATAAAGAGGCGAAAGATGTACGAGCAGATCTAATTTTCACCACCCGCACGTGACGCCATCTAGAAATGCGCGCCACTTTCTTAATACAGAAAAAGTTTGCTTCATTACTTAAATTAACGACGTACGAATTTGTAAATACAGTACCTATACCGTACTGTTTCCTCGCAAATTTGTTGAAAAGAGGTTGTATGACCTTCGTGTGGTATCGGTATTTACAAACTCATGACTCTACCCCACCTAATGTTAAGTGGTGATAAAGTCCAAAGCGAAGATAGCTGGTACAGCAGTTATAAACTGACACACCAAACATCCTCACCTTGCCGGCCTGCAAAAATGCTTCTTCACGCCTCTCTTAAAGGACCCCAGATTGTAGGAAGGAGGGAACACCTGCGCGGACAAAGAATTCCACTTACGAAAAGTACGAGAGTTGAAGTACGAAACCCTAGAAAAGAATTGCGTTACATATACAACGCGTGAGAGAAAAAACGCACACCCTAAAATAGACTTCTAAATCGATTTAGAAAGCAGACTGTAAGCTATAATTTAATTAATTATTTATTTAAAAGGCTTACCAACAAATGTAACACTTAAGCAATTACAATTATACACATGGAGTCACTTATATCAATGTTACAATTAATTATAGGTAAACACCACAATTACCATATCCATATCAAACAGTATGTGTTAATATTTTACCTAATATACCCTAACTTATATGTTATTTTGTCCAAAACAAGGGTCATTACAAAAATAAAGGATCTAAAATTAAAAATAAACATCTCGGGCACTCTGTCCGTCAAGTTCCTTTTAATGGCTGAAGTTACTGCACTGGTACTATCAATAATGAAAAATTTTCAAAAGAAAGTGACCAAGTGCGAGTCGGACTCGCCCATGAAGGGTTCCGTAGCAGCAAGTAATTATGACATATTAAAAAAACTACTTACTTGACCTCGTTCAAACCAATTTTCGGTGAAAATGTGCATGGTAATGTACATCTTCATTTTTTTTTAGTTTTATTATTCTCTTCTTTTAGTAGTTACAGGGGCCAGGGGGTACACATTTTAATACTTTAGAAGCGTCTTTCGCGCAAACTATTCAGTTTAGAAAAAAAAAATTATAACAACAATATCATTTTTGAAGTCCTTCAGTTCTAAGTACCTATAGGAAACCACCAAAATTTATCGTTTTTTTCTATTTTTGTGTGAAAATCTTAATGCGGTTCACAGAATACATCTACTTACCAAAAAGTGACTGTGACATATAGACGGACAGACAGACAGACATAACGAATCCATAAGAGTTCCCTTATTTGCCATTTGGCCACGGAACTCTAAAAATGACATTAGGAGCTATTTTTAATTGCGAATCACTGGTCATTGAGACATCACTAATTCATTCGCATTTTTGTAACCAACTACTTCCAGGCCGTGCGTTATTTTTGCTAAACGTTCTATAAAATCAATTAAATTCAGATAAACACAGATAATGCCCAGAATCATGAACAGCTTTTAAAACAAATAATAGTTTAAACAAAATCTTCGCGATAATGTTCTCCGCTCTAATTATTTCAAATAAATTAGAGGCTATTCTTAAGGGAGGAAGAAAAACCTAAAAATGAGTCCGGCCGTCTTATCTTACTAATTAAAATTCGTAATAAATTCTTATAGCAATATCTAGTTACAAACAACGCTTTTGTAAGAAAATATTTGAGAGATTTAATGGAACTTTCGGTTTATTTTGCAATGTCTGTTATTTGATTTATTAAGGTTAGCGTTATTTTGGTCCCATTTATGAGAGGGAAAGTGTTTCTATGACAAAGTCACATTAGGATGAGATATAATGCCCGGGCTCGTGATTTGTGTTTGCGAACTACCGTAGAACCAGCTGGTACTAACGATTATTATCTCTTTCGTGCTTTCTTCCGAAGCACTAACGAATGAATAAGCTCCATAAAATGTGATTTAACCCACTTGTTGCAGATATACCCTTTTTAGAAGAATCTCTGTGATTTTTTATACACATACTAATAGAAGCATAATAAAATCACGAAAAATAGTAAAAAAAATCTATCTGTTACGGAAAAGCAGGAAAATGGTACTTGATATACACAACGCTAGTAATGTGTATGTACTACTGACTATCGCATATTTATAAAAATATCTCTAGAAAATTCACGAGTTTCTGAAAGCATTTGAATTATAAGTATTACATTTATTTTTATAATAAGAACGAACACGTGTTTTTAAATATTATAATATTAACTAAATATATTGTTAGACAAAAATTTCATTCGGAAGCAGTATTCGATATAAATATGTACAGTTTGTACAGAATGTACGTTGAATATCCCACCCTGCTGGCTTATTCGTTGGATACGGCAACAAAAATTTTAGTGGTTAAAGCTGTTTGTTCTAAGAAGAACACCACGTTGTCCTCATTCTGAAAGAAGATTCATGCTATGCGTCAGACAAGATGGGTGATCTAGACGGTAAGCCAAGGGCGGGAGCTCCATTGTCTCACAGATCGACATGTCTAGCACTTGGCTTCCCCCATTCAGAAGCCGCTGCATTATATCTTTGTAGATTGGCATACATACCACCTTCTGCCAATGCAGAGAGCCAAGAAAGAGGGGTAGTCCTGATGAGTCCAGAGATAATTCGCATGCTTTCATTGAGTTGTGTGTCGACCTTGTTAGTATGAGCACTACGACATCAAACAGGTACACATAGTATTCGGCAACGGAGTACACCAGGGAATGTGTAGACGTCCGCAAAGCTAGCTGAGGCTTCCTAGATGTTGCCAGTGCGCTTTTGCGTTAGGTTCTCTAGGTGTTGTTTGAAGGTTGGCGATGGGTCCAATATGATACCCAAGTACTTTAGCGTAGGATTATGTGTGAAAGGAACATTCAGTTTTTTGTTTGCGAGGCAGTTCACATGAAAAGCTGCCTGACTTCTGTCTTCGCTGGATTCGAACAGAGACGCCTCGCTATGTAAGGTTTATAGATAGTGACCTAAAACAACAAAATACAACAGTCCATATTACGAGCGTTCTTTTTACGGACACACTAAGTTATTTTTTTAATTACCAACAGATATTATATTGAAGTGGCAGTGGGCTGGTCACATTAGCCTCAGAACTGATGGACGTTGGAGTCGGAAAGTTCTTGAGTGGAGACCGCGACTCGTAGTGTAGGACGCCCTGAGACAAGATGGGATGATGATATTCGTAGGCTGGCTGGAGTGGGCTACATGAGAGTAGCACAAAATGGGGAGCAGTGGCGTGCATTAGGGGAGACCTATGTCCAGCAGTGGACGAACATGGGTTGATGACGATGATGATGATTATTAGAAAGTAGATTAGTATGCTATCTGTTTATAAATAGTATAATACATTCTTTTTATTTTTTGATCGGAATAACTTTAAAATAAAAATTATTCATGTTTCTACTCAACTTGAAACACTCATCATAAAATTGACATAAATAAATTAAGCGTACTTAGTTCAAATTTCTAAATCAATCAAACTCCAAACACAACAGACAGACAAACGGACTCCGCAGCTAACGTATAAAATAAACAAAACAATTCGAATTTATCTACATTTTTTTTTGTTTGTTTAATGATCCGTGTATCAAACGGTAGTCACAAGTGGGTAAAAGAAACAAGGTATTAAGGATAAATCTTTGTCAAGTTTCTTAAATTTCTTACCGAACTGTCTAGTCCAGCCTCGTTGTCTAAAGATGTAGGTACACCAGACATGGAATTTATTTGGGATGCGAGAGATGGTTTACATGTAAATGGCACTGAAAGAACAGAGAAATGGCGAAACAACGTGAACAATTGAACAACTCGCATTCCTTTGCCAGACAAATCGTGCCTAACGAGGCACTCCTAAATGTATGTAATATACAAAATGTTACACTGGTCCCTTACATCAGCGAGTTTTAAATATGGTTAAATATAGAAAATATAAATAGAAATAATTCCACGCGGATCAGGCAGCAGACGGGACTTGAACCCGCACCCTTCGCTATCCGGGCGAATGCACTGACCAATTATGCTACCGCGGTCCTGACGGCCGCGACGAAATTCTTCTAGCCATTTTTAAGCTGCAAGGCAGCGCCGTCTCTTCGCATTATAGGTAACCCACAATGTCAAGTGAATACTTTTAAAAATAATTAACATTTGATCTTTCAAAGCTTTTTTTCTAGTTATATTTTCTTTAGATTTAAACATCAAGCAGTTATATGCTTGAAAAATAAAAATTATGGTTGATTAAGTATAAATGTGGAATTAATGCAGTACAATTTTACTTAAGAGGAGAAAGGAGAAGAAGAAGATGTTGGCCATAGCGGTCTCCGCTCGATTTGGAGTAACCTCCAGCTTACAGAAGATCACAATAAAATACCATACCACCACAACCAAAAGGTAGTGTTGGTTGTCTTTCTGTCGGTGAGTAAGGTTCCAGGTCTCCACGGGGTAGGGGATTGGGCAGGGTAGGCAACGGTGTGAGTGATATTTCTGGTATCGCAAGCATCTATAGGGTATGGTGTTCGCTTACCATCTGGCGGGTAATATCCTTGTTAGCTAACCTTTTAACATAAAAGGAAAACTTTATTTATTAACGACTTTAGAAGAGGTCATATTTTTTTATGAATAGTCTGTGATTTACTGAAAGAAGATGGGAAATGAAATGAAATTTATTTATTCACACAAAATAGAGTAGATACATTTTGGTGGTGATTTTTTATTTATTTGTATGACAGAGTATGTGAATATATTTGTTTCTTAGGTTTTTAGTTTACGGAAGTTAGGGACAAATAAATAAAATCAACATTATAAAAAATAATTTTAAATAAAATACTTTATTAACTAAATTAACTAATAAATTCATACATAGACAATAAAATTTTAAAAATCTTCCAATGAAATATCCGAACGCTCAATAAGTCTTTCGAAGGTAGCTCGACAAAGTAAATAAAAAATCATTATTCTGACGATGCAGACCTGAAAAGGCTGCCAAAAGTCAATAAATAAATAAAGTTCGTGCATTAATTAATCCGTTAAAACTAGTTTTATTTAGAGTATTTTGTGAATGTCAAACTTAATTGTATTTATCGGGACTGGCTCGTATGTCATTTTATTTATTCTATTCTGAGTCAATGTTCGTTTCTAAATATTCTCTAACTGAGTAAAAACATTTCGTTTTTAGCCAAATTTTAAGCACTTTTATAGACAATATATAGGACTGAATAACAATTAAGGATATTGATGCTAATTGATGTATGTTGGCTAAGCGAGCGAAGTGTGAAGAAGGGACCTCTGTTATTTCTATTGAACACTAAAAGTAGGAACACGATAACGTAGCAGGTAGTATGTGCATTATCAATTGTGAAAGTTAAGCAATTGTAGCAATGGTCGGTCATGGGATGGGTCACAAGAATACAAGGGAAATAAAGCATTATTTAGTTTCATGCCAATTCACGACCGTATATTTCTAAGTTCAATATATTATAGCATTTTGGTTTTTATTTCGCGACTCTTTGCATAAATATTATTCAATGATTTTGTACTATAAGAAACGGCATTTTTAACAATGTGTATTAATAATGTAATGATAATACGTTTTGTAAATGTTGATACTTCTTTTTTTTTTAATTTTTGGGATTTTTCGTGCCTGTTCCACTCTAAAGTCTAAAAAGAGCCCTGAAAAGTGCTCATTTTTTCAAAAAAGGCTTTCTACTTTGCTACTTCTATATATTTTTAATTTATTTCATAACAAAGGACAATGGGCAAAAAACATCCAGCTCCGCCAACAACGTAATTAGTATGAATCGATAGATCTATGAATAACTAGCCTTTTTTATTATGACACCGAAAAAAAATATCCTGGGAGTCAAAAGATATGACACCGTAAAAAATATCCTGGTAGTCAAATGATATGACACATGGGCATATTTAAGTAGGTAAATAAATTCATTTATAGTACCTTCATTTTATATATATATATTTTATATTATTAGTAACCATAATAATATGCCATATTGTACTATACAACCAGATATACGACAAAGTCTGCTGATCTATCCTGCGCTTGCACTTACCACCAGCCACCTCAAAACGGTTTACGGGGGTTGAAGGACTTGCATTTCCAAATAGTCGACTCGTCTTACTTAGTTGTAATTGTGCGCTCCCTGTCACTTTATTGGTTTTTATCTAACACGCTTTGGACATTAGAACACGGTTATCGGTTTTGTCAATTAGTATGGATGAACTGGAATCATGTTTTCTCCGAAGCGTGGACAAGGTTGGGTGATTTGTGGACGCTCCGTTTTACAATGAAGACAATTTACTATAACGAACAGAATATTTGAAAAAACCCCGACCTATGCGGGGATTTTGGGTTTACTCTAGCACTGCAGAGTAACATAAGGGGGCACCCTTGAACCTTGTGAAGTACTCCCATAATATCTGAGTCCCCTATGTAGCGTCGAATTAACTAACGAAATTAATTCTCTTGTTTCATTAATGTTCGTTCGTTATAGTACTTGTACCTATTTAACTTAAAATAACTTAAGATTCCCGGGATAGAATTTGATGCGCTTTGGCACAGATGATCATGACTATAATACCTTTCAAACAAATGTAGTTTAAGCCGTGGCGGACGTTGGTGCAGCGTCCATACATTTTTGCCCAATGTCCTTTAAAAAACCTTTAACTGAAAAAACTATTTCGAATGTCTAATTCACATTTTGGAAACTGCCATGTCATAAATAAATAAATAAATATTTCCAACACTCACACCAATTAGCCCAGCCCCAAAGTAAGCACTGTAGGCTTGTGTTATGGGACGCTAGGGTAACGGATTGAATACATAAATACTATACATATACAAGTATATTTATATAGAAATATATATTAACCATCCATGACTGGAGTACAAATGCTCGTATTCATCACAAAAACATCTGCCCCCACCGTTATTGGGATCCGGGACCTCTCGAGTCGGCGACACCATGAAACCCGGCTGACAAACCACTCGGCCACGGAGGTCGTCGTCTTTAACGTCCAGTTACCTATATCTACAGCTAAAATATAGTTCTGAATAAAATATTAGATGCTGCGTCGCTTAAAAGTCCGCTCGCTGTAGGTCGAATTCCTGACAACAAAAAGAATCCTTAATAAAGAGACCCCTGGGATACGCACGACCTTCGCAGTCCTCGGACGATTGTGTCCGCGAGTTTGCGTAATAACTCATGTTTTATCATTGGACCTCAAGAAATAAGATTCGAGAGAAGCGACTATTGGTGACAAGACGAGATGTGATAACGTTAATTGAAAAACTTTGCAAAAACGAAGCGTCGTCGGTCGCGTTGTTCACGTTGGTACATAAGTACCACAATACATACAAGAGCAGTACTCCGACTTCATACTAGCGCCCGAATCGTAGCACGCACACAGACAAACGTCATTTACACGGCCGCTAAGACTGGTAGTTGGCCGAGTTGTTAACTGCGCCGTCTGCCTCCGTTTTGATTCCGTAACGTGGCAATATTAACTATAAACATACAATGAAAATCTACACAAATCTGTTTTACATTTTGTAGGTACCGACCCTAGCGCTCCGCTCAGTCGTAGGTATCTATTTCAAGAAAACGGCTGAGTTACGCTACTGCTCTTGTATGTATTGTGTAAGTACGTAGGAGTAGGTACAAAGACGTCTGTCGCGATCGCGAGCTCAAAATAGAAACCTTTCATTATGAAGCAATCTCAAAGAGCAAAGTTAATTTATGTGATGTTTCTTTGCAGTGAAACTTTTTTCTGGAGGGGATGTTAATGGAAAAAATCTATGGAAAAGATGTAACGGAAATGCGTCACGAGCGTCACTCGATTATATATACATATACCACCACACACACAAATATATATGTATATATATATATATATATATATATACGCATAGTCGGACGCAGGATCAATAGCAAAAATCGCCATATAAGACGCAACATGATCAGCAAGATGTATATATATATATATATATGTACATATATTTGTGTGTGTGGGATACGAGCGCAGCTCTTCCCGATGAGCATGAAGTTGGAGGGTAACTCGACGAAGGCTTCGACTCTACGTCACGAGTGTCACACATCATCATCATCATCATCATCAGCCTATTAATGTCCCCACTGCTGGGGCACAGGCCTTCCCTATGGATGGAATAGGGAGATTGGGCCATGACCCACCACGCGGGCCCAGTGCGGGTTGGTGGGTGCTAACGACTGCAGATGCAGCCGGGACCAACCGCTTAACGTGCCTTCCGAAGCACGGAGGAGCTCGAGATAGTAAATTTTCGGTCACCCATCCAATGACCGACCACTGCGAAAGTTACTTAAATTCAACGATCGCAGCGGAACGCGCTAACCACTTGCGCCATCGAGCTCCTCCGAGTGTCACACGCGAAAGTTTATTTACATATATATGAAAGATGCGTGCGCTGCTTCATCCCCTATGCCAATGCACCGCCTAAAATTAGGTTATTTATGAAAAGAAGTGTCATTTTTGATGTGTGGTCCCGTGCACACAATTTTTTTTCGTTTGTGCTTCTTAAACTCCGTCTTGTCCCTATATGCCTGCAGTTTTTTTCTACTGAGGAGAAGACGTTCAATCTATCCATGCTTATATTGTCGGAAAGATTTTCTAACGGCGCCCGCATCCCGAAGGTGGATCGATGATCTAGTAAAGACCGCGGGAAAACCGCTGGATACAAAAAGCACAGGGACGATCAGGGAATCAGGGTAAATAAAAGCACAGCTGATGTGCTTCACATGTATATAAATGAAGGTAGCTGATGTTGGTCGGGCATTGCATATATGAAGAGTTAGACTCAGAATCGTCCTGTAGCGTCATTTGTCGTTATGGAGTGTCAAGTCTTGCTTTCGTCAATTATAACGTGGGCCGTGTAAATCATCACAAGGAAAGCTTAATAAAAATGATTTAACAATATTATGATTGAATGTTGTTTTATGGCAAACTTTATTATATAACTTTATATTCCACCTTCCCCTTTCCTTCAAAGGACCACGCGCGCTGGCCTTCGGTGTCACCGTCTAATTGTGGCCACAATTCCAACGCGTACAAAGAAATTTGGTGACTCATTTCTTTGTCGCACTATCCGTAAATGGAATGCTCTGCCTGCTCACGTGTTCCTTCCTTCTTACAACCTGGCATCCTTTAAAAGAGGCGTGAAGAAGCAACATGCAGGCCGGCAAGGTGAGGATGGCTGGTGTGGCAGGTAGAACTGCTTTACCAACTATCTTCACATCTGGACTTCACCATCACTTAATATCAGGTGGGGTGGAGTCATTTGTCGGAGCTATCTATAAAAAAAAACTCTTCAGAGTCACGGCTCATCGTTATTCATTGAATAAAAAAAAAACACTTTCGTTCCGGCAGGATATCGTTCCCCCGTGGGATGTGTCACCGATTTGTTTTGCTCTTGTTTACGATGAATATAAAGAGGCACAGCGGGAACCTTACAGAGGTTGCAGCCAAATATCTCTGAAATAAATGGATGGTGTAAAAGTATGAACTCAGTTTCGTTAGGAATCACCTAGAATTCATCCGAGTTTCTACGTGGAGGGGGTAGAAATATTTGGTCAGGCAAACATTTGGCTACATTTTTTATATCTAGGAGGGTGCAGCTGCCCTCGCCTGTCCCCTCCCCCCTCGGAGGCGCCCTTGGTGATCGTAATCATTTTCCAAACTACTCGAACGTGCGTTTAATTCCTTAGAGTAAGACAGACAGACAAATTCACGACAACAAAAGTTCGAATGTTGGTTTTAATAGTATTTACTTTTATTTATTTATTATTACATTAATTAGAACGGAATAAAATACATGCACACTAAATAGCAGGTATAAAATACCACTCATAAATTATCCATGCAAAACCTCAAACACATTGACAGAAAGGACAATGGGCAAAACACACCCAGCTCCGCCAACAATGTAATTAGTATGAATCGATAGATCTATGAAAAACTAGCCTTTTTTAATATGACACCGTAAAAAAATATCCTGGGAGTCAAAAGATATGACACCGTAAAAAATATCCTGGTACCTAGTCAAAAGATATGACACAACACATGGGCATATTTAAGTAGCTAAATAAATTCATTTTATAGTACCTTTATTTTATATTATTAGTAACCATAATATGCTATATCGTATTAAACAACCAGCTATACGACAAAGCCTGCCGACCCATCCAGCGCTTGCACTTACTGAGCCACCTCAAAGCGGTTAACGGGGGTTGAAGGACTTGCAGTTGCAAATAGTGGACTCATCTTATTCGTTGTGATTATGCGCTCCCTGTCACTTGATTGATTTTTATCTAACACGCTTTGGACATTGGAACAGAATTATCGGTTTTGTCTAATCCTTAAACCTTGTGAAGTACTCCCATAATACCTATGTAGTGTCGAACTAACTAAATTAATTCCCTTGTTTCATTAATGTTCGTTCGTTCGTTATAGTACTTGTACCTATTTAACTTAAAATAACTAAAGACTCCCGGGATAGAATTTGATGCGCTTTGGCACAAATCATCATGACTATAATACCTATCAAACAAATGTAGTTTAAGCCGTGGCGGACGTGGGTGCAGTTTCTAAACATTTTTGCCCAATGTCCTTTCTTCTATTTATCCGCAAATACATCGCATTCAGGACTGGTTTCCGAAGGGACAATTGAGTGCAGTGGGGTTGCGTGGGATGAATGATCTTGCACGACCAACTGTGAGATAAATTAGAATTTATTAGGCACAAAATTCGCAAAAGCATCTTATGCACTTTTAGTGCTTTGCACGCTCTCACGGTTTGGTTAACATGACTTCCCGGAGCGCAAAGAATTAGGTTTCCAGAAAGAATGTGTCTGATGTGGCTACGCTTACTAAGTTGCATTAGGGTATCTTTGCTACTGGAATCCACTTCAAAAGTTAAAGGTAGAGAATAAATAATGAATAATATTAATCTATACCAATTCTTGAAATAATTGAGTGTAGATGATGACTGATTGATTGGAGAATCAGTCGTATCCTGAATGCCTAGTACTGGTGGGGACCTCACCTCAAAATGCGTGCTGAGTGATCGGTACAAGAGTATTGTGTGGTTCTTACTGGGCAGAGGGAAGTCCGCAGATACCTTCGTGGTTGATGGATGCGACATTTCCCAGAAATAAAAAAGGTACAAAAACACGTGGAAAGAACAGAATCTACTAATGACTGCAATTACAGCAAATTCCAGCAGCTGAACATATCAGAATCTTTCTTCTTTCTTATTATTATTATAATAAATATATATTATTATTTCTAGTGTACAGTGAAACTCGAGATAATAAATTCTAGGTCACCCTTTCAATGACATGTCACTGCAATAGTTGCTAAATTTCCACATTCGCAGATTAATGCCCGGTTAACATTATTCCAGTCCAGTAATACACTGAATCAATCTAGTCCAGTTCAGTCCAGTACTGGACTGGATTATATCGTTCAGATTATTTCAGTCTTTTAAAAAGGGTTTAACGAGTAAGACTATAGTAACAATGGTAACAAAACAGCAGTTCGAAAATTTTCACAGTCCATATTCAATTCAGTACTCCAGTACTGAGAGTCTAGTGGCGCTGGAATGGGTGAGCTGGAATGAAAAGTAGTCCGTCAATACAGTCACTGGATTGGATTCAATCACTGGACCGGAATGCTACTAGAATAATGTGAACGGGCAATTACGCTTTTACTAACGTAAGGTTCTGCTTTTAAGCTTTTATATTATCGTATATTTTATGTTCTACGTATTTAATATCTGTTTCCTATTCTTTGTCATTACTTCATTAATTTACTGTTCAACTTATTTTACAGTTTCAAGAGGATCAACCTTTTTAATTATGAAAAGTTCCAATTCAGCAGTTGGGCGACACAAGGGCACTTTTCAGCTTACCCTGTTTCGTTTGCGTCATAATGTTATTCCGATAGTTTCTTAAATTAGAAATGTGACTGGAAACAATTGAAGGTCGATTGTTCCAACAACCTCCAACAACCAAGTCTAATACGTTAACGAGCACTCAACATTATGAAATACCTAACCTTTTTAGAGAAATGCCGCAGCAACTAACCCCACCCCACCTGTTGTTAAGGTTGAACAAAGCCCAGTAGTGTAAATAGTTCTAAATTTTTCGACTTGAATCACATCACAAAACGTGAACTTTCGTAGAATGTACTAACCGCTACGCTACGGAGACCATAACGGAGTGTCGTATTATTTCTAGTAAAAATTCTTTAGTATAGAAATAAGCAGATTATACTACATAATATGATAAAAACTACATACAACACTACAGCTACTCCTTGTGTTGCATAATAATTGTTAAAGTGATATCCCATTTAAGATTTTTATGGTATAAACTTCGTACAAAATTCCTTATTGTACACTATGATTACTTCTTGATACGAAAGGCATTTAAAGCCCGCCTGGTTCTCCATACTTTCAATTCCGTCCAAGAGGAAGGCCTTTACTGCAGCAGTGGGGATATTAATAAGTTGGAGATTATGATGATAACCTTTGAAAAATCACAGGAAGTAATTGCATTTTGTTATGTCAAGCAGCAGAGCATAATAGTAGATTGCGCACAGGGAATAAAGCAGTGTCTGAAAAAAGCAATGTGCAAGTTTGCCCAAGTCTACAACTACTGTGAGGAAAATATCATAAATTCAATTAAAAGTAAATTTACTATGTTTCCATTTTGTAAACTGTTCATAAACTTTTAATTGATTTTCGGGCAAAATCCCATCAATAATGTTTGGAGCGTCCGTTTCTATATCAGAGTTACTAGCGCTGTATATTTTTCCCAGTTAAGTTTTATTTTATGAAAACAATTTAACAATTCGCGGTAAAAATCTGCCACGAAGTGTTGATGTGAAGAATTTTATAGTTATGAACTTTGTAGACCGAGGAAGTAATGCCTTGAACAGCCTTGTTTTTTTACTTTTTTTATATATGGTTTAGTTGAAATTTTGGCGTTCCAAATTTAAATGTCCTTATTACCCAACAGTACTTCCATACAACTATAGAGTCCTTGTGCTTTAATAGCTTACTTTAAATATTGTATACTTTACATAAAATATGTTCTCCGGATGCAGGTGGTGTATCAAATAATAGAATTATTCAACTCTATATTATTCAACTAGATTAAGGTAATTAAGATAAAATATTATAAATGAAAGAAAAAGTTCAGTTCAGTTCAAAAGTTTTCAGAGCGTTTCTTAAAATACCAAAGTCAACGCGGACGAAGTCCGAAAATAAACGTGAAAATTTCAGGAATATTTCAAATTTTATCCTGAAAATATCTTTCAAAAAGTTCACGGGGGAAATCCGTTTCATCCGTTGAAAGTGCAAACGAGTTCTTGCACGATTTGATTGAACTCCGCAAACTCAACCCCGGGAATCACTCCAATCTCAATTTATTCATATGGGAGCAGACATTCACAAACAAGATGGGTTATATGAAAGTACGAAAGAGAAAGGTACTATGCGCCAGCCAGGTACAAGACTTCCTGAGCCCGATTTATGGTAAATTTATCACAAAGTTTCAAATATTTTTAGCAATAACCTAAAATAAGCTTTATTACACTTGTTCAGTTTCAGCATTAACTACCAGATTTATAAATATAAATATTTTTTACTAGAAAGGCGGCCTGTGCCTTCATCCCTATGGATGGAATAGGGTGATTATGTCATGTCCCACCACCTAGCCCCAGTGCGGATTGGTGGGTACTAACGACTGCATATGCAGCCCAGACTAACAAATTGACGTGCGTTCCGAAGCACGGAGGAGACCTAGATCTATATACGAGTACATATAAAACTCAAAGGTGACTGACTGACATAGTGATCTATCAACGCACAGCCCAAATCACTGGACGGATCGGGCTGAAATTTGGCATCCAGTTAGATGTTATGACGTAGGCATCCGCTAAGAAAGGATTTTGATCAATTCTACCCCCAAGAGGATAAAATAGGGAATGATAGTTTGTATGAAACTTTGTCAATTTTAAACCGATCGGGCTGAGACTTTGCATGCAGGTATAAGAAGAATCATAGATGAATGTCATTGTGTATAATACAAGCCTGAGAACAAAAACTGTAGTCTACACTAAATAAATAAAACTAGTTTAAACGGGATAATGCACGAAACTTTATTTATTTATTGACGTTTCGTAGCCTTTACAGGCTTCGTCGTCAGAATAATCCAAATAAGTCAATAAATAAATAAAGTTTCGTGCATTATCCCGTTTAAACTAGTTTTATTTAATGAGTGATGTGCGTGAAAACCTAAGAAACAAATATGTAGTCTACACTTCAGCTCTACACCGAAGCGAAGCGAGGGCGGGCCACTAGTAATATTATAAAAAAAAAACTTAAGAATACAATGCAAAAAGTTGAATGAAAAAATGACCGGATCGACTTCAATTCAGAGTTAAGCCTTCAGGTTATATTTTTGTTGAAAAGGTTAATTAGTTGATTTTCCCTATTCTTAACTCAGAGGAATGTCAACTCAGTAAATAATCTCTTTATATTTGCCATGATAGCCAAAATAATAAGGGATCGTCTCGAAAAAAAAATATTGAATCAATTAACAAAAACAATAACAAACAACAAAAAAATATTCAACTGACAAATTCTCCCCTTTTTTTTAATAATTTTAAAACTTTTAATGTTAAAAGATTAGACAGATTGGTGTTTCGCAAAGCGGCATTACAAGGGCGATTGATGAAGAGACGATTCATTAGCCGGTTTCTAACCGGGCCGGTGCCGGCTGAGCTTGTTCACGAGCACGGTTTGAATAAAATAAAAAATATTTCCAACACTCACACCAATTAGCCTAGACCCAAAATAAGCACTGTAAGGCTTGTGTGTTATGGGATACTAGGGTAACGGAAAGAATACATATACAGTACATATATATAAGTATATTTATAGAGAACTATGTATTTAACATCCATGACTGGAGTACAAATGCTCGTATTCATCACACAAACATCGGCCCACCGGGATTCGGACCTCTAGAGTCGGCGATACCATGAAACCCGGCGTACAAACATCTCGACAACGGAGGTCGTCTTATGTATATTTGTACCGACTCCAAACCTACTCCATAGTGTCCCATTTTGATATTGTTGTATCCCATATCCAACTGACGATCGGACTTAGTCATGGTTTAAAACCATGCCTAGATCTGGGTAGAAATCGTATCGTTACCAACCCCCTTAGACATCTTAACCAAAAATGCTCATTCTGCTACTCAATTCCACTCACTGATAAGATGAAAGGGAATTAATTACGTTAGGACCTTACATGTAAACAAAAAGGGTTAGGACCCCTACAAAAACAGAACTTGTAGTATGAACTTAGCATACGATAAACTACCACGAAAATTTTGTAATTTGAAAACACTGCGCCGCATTATAGTAAGAAAAATTGTTAAAGTTTCAACTGCTTTCATATAAAAATGTTCTAATATTTCAAGTTGTGTTGGGTAAAGTAGCAATCTATCTCTGTAGCCTTAAAGGCACTATTTCATATGTATTTATTGTGCGTTTTTATTTAGTGTAAGAATATTCAATGATTCTCTTTATTCGGAGTTAGTAAGGTCCTGCTCTTAATATTAAGCCGGCAAACTTAAAAAATTCGTCGAATTCATGAAAAGAGGGAGTTCTCAATTCGACTGTATGTTTGACTGGGAAGATGAGATATCCGCGGTTCCGGATTTAGCTGACTGGACAACTGCACGCAAAATCATTAAAATCAACACATTAACTTGGGCCATCAAAAGCTTCCTCCCTTTTAAAGCAGCTGGACTGGATGGCATCTTTCCGGGCCTAGTGCAATGGTGCGAGCAATCGATACTCGAGCATCTACTGCGAATCTACACAGGATGTCTTGCCTATCGGTACATACCCACCAAGTGGAGAGAGGTTAAAGTTATATTCATACCCAAACCAGGCAAAAGTGACTACAGGCAACCCAAAGCATTCAGACCGATAAGTCTCACATCATTCCTCCTAAAGGTGCTGGAGAGAATGTGTGACAGGAACTTGAGAGATGATGCTCTAAAGCGTGTACCACTTCATGCAAATCAACACGCCTACAGCATGGGCAAGTCCACCGAATCCGCATTACACAACGTAGTCAGACAAATAGAACGTAGATTATCACCAAAACAATCAACGCTCGGGGTCTTCATTGACATTGAAGGCGCCTTTGATAAAACAAACTTTACCAGCATCAGCCAAGCACTTGTCAGACATGGAGTTGACCCCACGACTGCGGGGTGGATCAACAACATGCTAAAATACAGAGCAATACAAATGACTGTGAACACTACGAAGAGAGCTGTAGTGGCACGGGGTTGCCCACAGGGAGGCGTTTTATCCCCTCTCCTGTGGAACATTGTGGTTAACGAATTAATTTGCCAACTCAATCAACGCAACTACTACACAGTTGGCTATGCGGAGACAACCTAGTTATCCTCATAAGCGGGCCATTCCAGAATGTGCTGTGCAACTTAATGAGTAACGCTCTCAAGATAGTTGAAACCTGGTGCACAAAACACCAACTATCGGTGAATCCGACCAAAACAGAGATGGTCATGTTTACGAAAAAACGTAACTTGGATACGGTTAAATTGCCCAAGTTATTTAATACCGAACTGTCTATGTCAAGCGAGGTCAAATATCTAGGCATAGTTCTTGATCATAAGCTTACATGGAACAGTCACTTAGACCAAAAGATAAACAAAGCCTGTATCACGTTTTGGCAATGCAAAAGATTACTTGATAAAACCTGGGATCTTGCACCAAAAATCACAAAATGGCTTTACACAACCATAATCAGACCACTCATCACCTACGGTGCAATAGTTTGGTGGCCTAGAACCGAACTTAACACCGCAATTAATAAACTGCAGCGTTTTCAAAGACTAGCATGCTCTGCTATAACAGGCTGCATGAAATCCACACCCACAAACGCCCTAGAAATAGCGCTTGACCTCCCGCCACTCGACCTGTTTATACAACAGGAAGCAACTATGGCAGCGCTAAGAATGTATCATCTGGGCTTGTGGACGGAAAACCAGGGACCTCACTCCAAAATTCTGGAAAGGGCTATACAATACCAACCTATGGTAACAGCCCACTGTGATAAAATCCCGACTACTCATACATTTGATAGAAGATATCAAATAGAACTACTAGAAACCAACAAGGACTGGTCGGGCACAGACGAACTACGCATTTACACTGATGGATCCAAAATACCAGGATTCGGATCAGGCGCAGGAGTCTTCTCACTGGATCTTAACATCCATATATTAACAGCACTGGGTAATCACAGCTCAATATTCCAATGTGAATGTATAGCCATTACTCAGGCCGCCACCGCTGTCATTAATAGGAAAGTCAAAAACTACAAGATACGTATATTATCTGATAGTATAGCTGTCCTTAGAGCCCTCGATAGTAACAGCAAAACTTCTGGGCTAGTATACGAATGTCACCTAGCATTGGAGTACATAGCAACGGATAACAAGGTTATCCTCCAATGGATCAAGGGACATAGCGGTTCTGTGGGTAATGACGCAGCCGACGAACTGGCTAGAAGGGGATCATCACAGAGAGTTGAAGGCCCTGAGCCACATCTGCCATTACCTTTCAATCAGTTTCGTACATGGGTGCGGCAACGAACCACACAGAACCATAACACCCGTTGGGCGAATACCGAGGGCTGCAGGCAATCTAAGGATATTTTTCCCAACCTCAACCCCAGACTAACTAAAAAACTACTAAATCTTAACCGAAATGATCTCCGAGTAATGCTAGGCACCATAACAGGGCACTGCCCACTTAACAAGCATTTACTAACCATACGCGTTACAGATAGCTCTCTATGCAGAGGATGTCTGGAAACAGATGAAACGGCCGCTCATGTGATCCTGGAATGCACGTGCGTTGCAGAACACCGGGCATCAATCCTCAGGAAGTCGAGGACACTCCTAGAAGCCTATGAGAGCCCCAGGAGGCTACTGCGCTTCTGGAAGGAGCTGGGGTGGCTGAGCTAGCTAGCCCAACATACCCTGCACGCACAATGGACCAAGTACGGAGTCTACGTGCGGAAACGGGGGCCCACAACAAGTAACAAGTCGAGTCGTATGTTGGTGTTTTTTTATTTTTCTTTGTAAGTTACGTGATTTCTCAGTCAATAAAATTGTAAGAACAATTTTCTAATAAATTTAACATTTAGAGTTGCGATTAAGTTTTATTTTTTATTTAAGTTTTAGTTTTTATTTTATTAAATCAAAAGCTGGTTATATATCTGTTGGTCAAACCACTTTAGCGTGCAGTCTTTCGTTTCCTAGGTCAATAACATAAATTAACTTGTAAGGGTCCTTGATAAGCCCAAACACTTAATTGTTTGTAAATATATCATAGTATGTTGGGACTTGTGAAGTGTCCCTGAGTGCACTGTTAGATAGGAGAGGTAATATCAATTTAAAGAGCACCGTACTTTTCAATGGTCTATATTGCACTAATGTAATGGGCTGATTGCATGTCACTATACAATTAAATTGAATACATGGTCAGCGATACTTTAATTGCTTGATAATAAATGTATATACCTATACAAAACATGTGATTAGTCATCTTATTCTATTACAAATTATACTGTTAATTCTCTCACTGTTATTTTTAATACTATTAAGTATATCCTGAGCGCACTGGCTGACCGATGGGACTCCCCACTACTGCGACGCTGCGCGCTGGCTGAAGCTACATGCGCCCGTCTATCATTACAATTATATATAAACTAGCGGCCCGCCCTCGCTTCGCTTCGGTGTAGAGCTGAAGTGTAGACTACAGTTTTTGTTCTCAGGCTTGTATTATACACAATAACATTAATCTATGATTCTTCATATACCAGCATGCAAAGTCTCAGCCCGATCGGTTTAAAATTGACAAAGTTTCATACAAACTTTCATTCCCTATTTTATCCCCTTGGAGGTAGAATTGATCAAAATCCTTTCTTAGCGGATGCCTACGTCATAACATCTACCTGCATGCCAAATTTCAGCCCGATCCGTCCAGTGGTTTGGGCTGTGCGTTGATAGATCACTATGTCAGTCAGTCACCTTTGAGTTTTATATATATAGATAACAGACGAGTCACATCGGAATTCAAATGTAGTATATTGATAATAAAATTATTTGTTGTATTTGATTTTCGATTTGTCGTTTTTCATTTACTAACACTAGAATGAGATAACGTCTATTACTAACACTTGTATATAGATTTAAAGTCTGGAATTAATGTTTATTGTTATTATAATACCTTCGATATATATTGTAATAATCCTATAAACTAACTAGTGCGTCTTTCTTCCCAGTTTGATCTCAGTTTCTCAAGCTCAATGCTATGAAGGTCAAGGTTTTCAACCGAAAAAAGGATCCGTCAAACAGTTTTTATACAACTACTACAAACAAAAAAATCCTAAGCCTCTGAAAAAACCCAAGCACAATAATTTTCCTCCTACATTTGGTTTGGTCGGAACCCTCTCTCAATGTCTCCTCTCAAAGACAGAGGTGGCCTGCGGCCGCGGCCATCCCTTATTGGTCACTCGTGCTTGAACATGGTTTGACCACTCGCTTACATTGCGAATACAAATTGCCGCCGCCAATCCGGCCGCTACTCTAGGCCGCGTCTGTCTATGAGACACTTTAACAGTGATTTGCGGACAACAATATACACACTATGGCCGTACGTCCATGATACACTCACTAAAAACACAATTAGGTACTGAGCTATTTACCTGCACTTTTTTGTAAGGTAGATGTTAAGAATTCTTTTGTAAATACCCTATTGTAATTATTTAAAATAATTATTGTAAATATTCTCTTTTGTACATATTTATTGTTTTCTAATCTTTTTGGTTTTAATGTTACAAGTAATATTTTTTGTTATGTCAAATAATTTTTTTTTACTTCTTTTTTTCACATTATATATGTCAGCACTGGATTGAGCACTACTTATGTTTTCTCTCGTTTTAAGTTATCGTAATTTCCATCACAATAGAGGAAAATAATATGTTTGTACGTTTATATTATTATTTTAATTCTTACCGATTTCTCTTCTCTTTCGATGTACTCTTGAAGCTCTGGCACTGTGTGTAGAACGGCGCGCTCGCAATGCCTCTTTTCTTTTAACCCAATGGCTCTCTGCTGAGGCTGTAAAAAAGATTAACATTTATGTAATCAAGTAACTAAAGCACAATAGGGGTGATGACGGGGTACAGTAAACGAAATTCTATTTAGTCCGTCAGTTATAAGGTGAAAAAATAATGGACACGTATTTTTTCTTTGGGCAATCAACCAAAAAATGACAAAGTTATAGCGCGTCAAAGTTTGGGAGTAGGGGCTCGTGACGTCATTTAAAGTGAAAATTGTACCAAAACGTTACGTTATGCGACCTTTCAGGTCAATATATCTCTGCAATGTTTATATTATGTGAAAAAAGAAAAAACACGTGTACTTTTTGATAATCTACCTGATAAAGGAAGAAAAAAAAATATTCATCATCCCTATTATTATTATTGGTACAACTTTAGGCATTTCATTAACTTTTCACCCTTTCTATTCATTATGTACAATTTGATTTAAACACTATTTCTTCCTTCTGAAAGTAAAGTTACTCTTAAGCCCACATCCCGAACGCTATACGTCCCTGCAACGTCCCTGCAATACGTCATTTTTTGAGCAACTATATTAAAAAATGCATTTATGAAGGTTGTATACATTGTTCAAAAATTCAAATTTACGGGCCATACAGCTGAGCGCGCGGTAAAATTTATTACGCACGCTTTCATACACGGCGCTGTGGGTATTCTTTACGGTCTTTTTGGTTCTTTTTTTTATTTTATCGAACCTCCTCGGAAGCGCTTTTAGTCTATACGTATGTCTGACTTTAATACTAAAAAGAAAAAGAGACGAAATATCTAGTTCTTATTTTCACCACACGCGTGTTGCACCATTTGGAAAAGCGCACTATTTTCTTATTAATAACAATTTACTTCATTACTTAAATTAAGTATAATGTTTTCTTATTTGTTTCTTAGGTTTTCACACGCATCACTCATTAAATGAAAGGATTTTTACTAGTTATATGCACTGTATTTATTTATTTCAAATAACAAAGACTCATATTATAAATAAGTAATACATTAATTAACTATTTAATATTATTGATTTATTAAATTAAAATTATTTCTGAACAGTCACTAATAATCAAAATTGAATTGCTACATTTAAATACATATGTCAATAAAATTAAATAAAACTTATAAAACTAACAGCCTTTTCAGGACTACGTCTTCAGAACAAAAAAAACCGAAGACGCAGTCCTGAAAAAGCTGCGGAACATCAGATAAATAAATACAGTGCATATAACCCGTAAAAATCGTTTCATATAATGTTTTCTTGCAAATGTGTTTGAAAACGTATGATATTCGTGTGGATGGACAAACTTGTGACTATGGTAAGCCTTCGACTTCGTCTCTGGCTGACATTCGTGTACTCGTTTGTAATAACCAACTTACCGCACTAATATCATAAATAACTATTACATTTATTATAATAGTTTCTTGACATGAATTATAGGTCTTGTCAACGAATATTTTAACAGTAAGAGGAATTAGCTAGGTCTCCAAAAGGTTGTCGGAACTTGTAAGTTCTTCAGTAAGTAGTTACCCTAACTAAAGTAAAGACGGCCGCGTGAACTTAACCACTAAGTAACCGTCGACACATCAGCATAAGCTTTATTGTGGTCGCCTTGGCTAGATTTGGGTACGATAAGAAAACAAAGCTTTTGAGATTAAGTTGGAAGAGACGGTTAATTTATAATAAGTGTCGTACTATTTAACTAATATAGGGAACTATGAGTAATCCAAACTAAAAAAGTAATAATAAGAATAAATTTCCAACTTACTCAATTATTTAGTTCATATCATATCTTCGAATCAATGCTACAAGTAGTTGAAGTCCGTTGAAAAAATTTAGATGATTTTAGGTATTGATATATAAAAGGCCCAAGAAAAGGATATTCTAGGCTACTTTTTGTCGTGAAAATAAAATTTTGAGGGGGTTAAATAAGGGATTAAAATTCATACGCGACATCTATTATTCTAAGGGCCTGTTTCACAATTAAAGTAACAAGTAAAGTTCTCAATAAGCTACTTAGAACTTATCAGCTCAGTTAACAAATAGGGATGTTGAGTTTGACGTTGACAGGGAACTTTTGCTTGCTATTTAATAGCTTTTCGCTTTTCCACAAAAATCCAACGTTCTTTACAGAGCAGATAAGCTCACTTAGAATTATACCCAGCGATTGTGAAACAGGCCCTAAGTAGAAGCAGTCCTTATCACCCACCATTAAGTATATTAGCAATTACAAACCTAAACATATTGAATCGTCAAAACTCATCTAAAATTACGGTGACCTATTGATTTTCAAGTCCGGCTTTTGTGCCGTTAGTATTATCGATGTAATTAGTACCGAAAGCTGTTGTCCAATACTAACCTAAACCAATATTGATATTTAATGACGTAATGAGCGCAATTGAACATAATTAGAAGTGTTAGTATCCCTTCAAATCAGGCTCAGGTATATATATATTTCTTTATAGTTTTCTGGAAGGTGTAGTAGCTGATTATGAAATTTTACTGTTCTGCGTGGTTTCATTATTTTAAAGTAGGTGACTTAATTATATAAGCTGTCACATTGCTAAAGTCTCTTTCTATTGAAATTTCAAAAAGATTCAATTTAAAAAAATCCTTATTCAAATTGGTCGCACAATTCACAACTCTTTTGAATCGTCCATATTTTTTTCCCTACCTTCAGTTAAAGACATTTTTATTGCTGTGGAGAAAAACTGGCGTAAGAAACTTCAGAGCGTTAAATAATTATGTAACAATATTTACAAAATATGATATTTTTCTTCATATTAACGCGGATGTAACCGCAGGGGACCTCTAGTACACTACTCTACTTAAGGTATCGCGGACTTTTTACCCGGCTGCGCAATGCAAGAGCGCGAAGCGCGACGCGCAGACAGGGTTATGTGTTTAACAGTCTATATATGTATGTTTGTTCCTTTGTGGCACACTAGAGACCAAACGCCTGGACCGATTTTGATGATTCATACATCAATCGATTCGTCTCAATCATGGGAGTGCTACTAAAGATATAATAGTAATCAAAATTCAATATGAGCAAAATTAGGCGCCATATTGTGACGAAATAAAAAAAATAAGTTGACAAAATATGTCGAGTGGGGTATCACTGTCTAGATAATCAAAAATCATATTTAGGTTCCTAACACCATTTTTCATTTTATGTGATTGTTTAGGATCTACAACGCTTTAAAGTTGTATATTAACCACTTACGCTTTTAATTTCAATCTTACGTTTTTATAAGGATCTTTGTTACTCTTTCACTTAAAAAATACTGAATGGATTTTAATGAAACTTAACAGTAATATAGATCATATATGATAATTACATATATATAATAATTTATGTAGTTATCGAGTGAATTGGCCAATATATAACAATAAGTGTCACATAAGACGGAAAAACATCTCCCATCTGCGAGCCATTTTGGCCTGCACTGCAATAACAATAAAAGTTATATAAATGTATTGTATAGTGAAAATGTATCTCTTAAATAGTTCTAAAAAAAAGTCCGTGACACCATATATCTATTTTTAATATGTGAGTCATTACCGCTAAAATAGTGAATCAAAACTAAAACATTATTTGATATCTATTTCCAAAATGCACATTTTGATTAACAAATCATTTTTTATCCAAACAAATACTTTTATCGCTTTTGATATTTAAAGGCGATAAACTTTGCTTTTTACACTATGTCATTTCGACAAATATTTAAAAAGTTACAACGATGACAAAGTGATAGCGCGGTGTACAAATTAAAAAAAAACGGGGTATTCGCAGTATCTGCTCCTATACGAAGTACTAACAATAAAACTGTGATATAGTTCCTTCTTATTATTGAATTTAAATGAAAAACTCAGAATTTTACTGTTTTTCATTTTTTTTAACGATATTACTTAATGTTACAAAAAAGGTTTACTTTAATATAATAACAAATAACCCATTTTTCACTAGTAAGTACATACTTATTGGAATACCTGTATTTATTAATCAGCTCGCGATAATATTGGTTTTGTAATAATTCTGCAAAATTCAAAGTAAATAATGTAGATTTTTACAGGTAAATCACCCCTTTCATCACCCTACGCCTATAAGTATTGCGATGTTGTAGCTAAGAACCAAGTTCCCATCTACTTCTATATGGGAATTCATTATATTCGATTTAGCTATTAGGGCACGGAAGCGCAACAAACAAACTCACTTTCGCATCTGTAATATTATATTATACTTACTAGTGATCCACCCGGGCATTGTACGGGCGAAATTTATTTATCGGGATAAAATATAGCCTATGTCACTCCGACAAAATGTATTTAAATAAAGAAAAATGTTATATTAAATAATGTAGCTACCTTATGATGAATTAATATTTGAAACCGGTTCAATAGTTTGACAGATTATTTGTTACAAACATACAAATCTTGCCTCTTTATAATATTAGTATAGATAGTTAGGATAAGATAAGTATTTAATTGATGAAAAAGATTTAATAATAAACTAAGTAATAGGTTTATTTGATTATATTTGTGAAAGTTACTTAGCATTTGTGCTTAACAGTGATACGTTATTCGGTATTTTTTTAAACAAAAAAAAATTGGAAAATAAATGCCATGAATGCACTACTGGGAGTACTCTTCATTCGAGCTTTACACTACCAATAAAAAAGGGTCGAACACAGTCTTTGACCTGTTAAATGTGAACGCTTTAAAAGAAAACTACAAAGAGAACTATAAATTGATAATAAATGAGAATGCTATGGTGCTCTAGCTAACGTTATGAAAATTTAACTATGCGCTTTTAGTTTAAATCAAATATTATAAACTTTGCTTTGGTGATTGCATAATTATTTAATTTAGTGATCTAAGGCAGTTGCCACCATTGTCCAAAACAACAGACGGGAATTACTGCTTTCTTCAACCTGCGACATAAACGTCATTGATTGGTATTGTATATAGGGTGATTAAAAACATTTGAAGTTAACTTCTGGCATCTACATATAAGGTTTCTGTGAATTATGTAGGTATATCAAATTATGAGACTAGGGACTGACACTGAATTTGTGTATATCACAATCTTAGACGTCCGGCATTGACATGACAATGCAGCCACTGCCAATTTTAAATAGTCGACGAATAAAAGTAAATGAATTTTACATTTACTGCTAAACTATTAAAAAAAACATAAACAAAAGATGACTTTTTGAGTAAGTGCTAATTTACTATAAAATTTACATACATTAGAGATATTTATGTAACGACTTGATTTAACTTCACACATTTTTGCGAAAATTGAGGCCCATCTGTAGCCTTGACCCCGCTGGTAGTCTTTATATGTCTTAATAAATCAAAGACCGACGCAAGGTACTTAATAATTCCCGCGATATTAATTCCCTTACTGAAGTAACAAGACTACGGTATATACCGTCTTAAAATACTAACTAACTAAAAAGTGTGAAATAAAAAAGGTAAATTTAAAAAATCAAAAAACCCGGCTGCTTAATTATACTTCAAATAAAAACTGAAAAGAAAAAAACAAGTCCAGTAGTCTATAATTCTGTTAATAAGGAACAAAGCTACTTTAACAGTCGGGACCCACTGTTGAAAAATATTATGTATTCTTGAATATCTAATGGGTCCCGACTGTTAAAGTAGCTTTGTTCCTTATTAACAGAATTATAGACTACTGGACTTGTTTTTTTCTTTTCAGTTTTTATTTGAAGTATAATTAAGCAGCCGGGTTTTTTGATTTTTTAAATTTGCCTTTTTTTTGTAGATATTAATAGCCTCTATAAAACTTTAGTGCATCTCTTTGCTCTACTGTCAATGATTTCCGCAGCGTTCGCGATTTAAGTTTTTTTTGGTATTTTTTTTCATACATTGGGTTACATTATCGATGTGAGGTGAAGAGCTCGATGGCGCAAGTGGTTAGCGCATTCGGCTGCGATCGTTGAAGATAAGCAACTTTTGCAGTGGTCGGTCATTGGATGGGTGACCAAAAATCTTCTATCTCGAGTTCCTCCGTGCTTCGGAAGGCACATTAGGCCGTTGGTTCCGGCTGCATCTGCAGTCGTTAGCACCAATTCGCACTGGGCCCATGTGGTGGACCATGGCCCAATCTCTTATTCCATTCATAGGAAAGGCATGTGACCCAGCAGTGGGGCATTAAGAGGCTGTTGATGATGATGATCTAAGTTTTCATACGGAATCCTAACTTTTGTTGTAAATATTCTTTAACCTATGTTCACCACGGGTAATGTAGAATTCGAAATGTAAAAGATTTTTTCAAATCGATCCAGTTGTTTAGGAGCCTACTCAATACAAACAGACAAACAATCAAATCTTTCCCCTTTATGTATAGTATTAGTATAGATAACGATTCAATATTAGATTTATGATATTCACATATTTACGTCAGAATAATCAGGGTCCGCTTTTGTCGTGACATGACGTTTTAATATTTTCAAGACAAGTGTGTAGTGTGCTGTGTTTCACAGTTATTGCCTAAATTTACAGATCTTCTACTGCTTTGTAGTAGTACCTACATTTATATTTTGCATTATAATGATGATATTAATAAATTTTATTTTACCGTGGTTAAATCTCTAAAGGAAAATGTTAAATTTGGCCTAAGAACCAACACCAATTTGGCATTTATGATAATTCTTAGTATATTTTTTGCGGTAATTATCAGTATTTACATTGTGACGGACAGTTCCAGTCAAGTAAACTATATTAAAAAGTTAAAAAATAATCTGTGACTACCATTTTACGTGTATAATCTATGACAATGCTGCAAACAAAACACTGTTTCTTCCTAATGCCGGCATTTCACTTGGCTATTCGTGTTTGCTTTTTGAAAACTTGACATCAGTCTGTGCTTTTTATTCCTTATTAAGCATGACAAGACAGACTCTTGTCAGGTGAAGGGCCGACATAAAACTCGATACTCTGTGTTTGAGGTGCAGGCAGTTTGCATTCGTAGTAATCTGTGGCATTCGTGCATTCTCGTTTCGGATTACCTGTTGTGTGTCTTTATATGCGATTTTCTTCCTTTAATTTAACTATTTCGGCTATTTAATATGCCATCGATGTTACCAAATAGCAGAGACCTTATTACCAAGTGCTAGAGAACCTGTACCACAATATCCTGAGAGGATCATACTGCCAAATTTATTCAAGAGCACCTGATACACATTCACGCTGTATATTTACACAATAAACATGTGATATACAAATAAATACAATATACAATATGATACAATTGTTAAAAATAGTCAAAAAATAAGAAGCAGAACTACAGTTTTTATTTTATTCATGATTCCTACCTAACCAAGTTTTTCCCAATAGTTATTCTTTAAAATCGCACCGAATAAAAATGAATTACTTGTAATATTAATTCAATTCATACTGAGTTCATACTAAGTTCATAGGTTGACATATGTTTTATTTAATATTAAACATAACCTCAAAAAATATTTAGTTTTTCTGATAATTTAAGTTCTCAGAAGTGTCCGTCAATAATCTTTGTTTTTACAGTCATTTACTTGCAATTTCGAACCTAGAAAATAATATTTCATGATTGTTGGTTTTTAGGCTAACAATGTATGGACGCAGAACAATGTCCTTTGTCTTCACCAAACACAACTTACTTAGTTGTTAAACAAATTGTCAGCATAGCTCATTTCAGCTATATTGGCGCAAGCATATAAGCTAACTAATACCCTACGTGTTTATTGGGTCTATTAGATTAAGCTGTCTCACCATCAATATTAACGCAACGTTATCTAGATGGAGTGAATGCCACGAGATAGCTCGAAACATGAATTAATTATACCTTATAATTTGACACTATTTGTATTTACTATGTAATTATTACCATAATCAGCTTATTACTAATCTCACTGCTGATGTACAGACATTTTCTATATATCATCATTATCAACTTAATAATGTCCTGTAACGCCCGCAACGTTACAGCCTCTTTGCTTGTCTAGTGCCTACGACTGGCATTCATATTTAAAACTATAAGACATATTTAAAATATACAATTTGATTGCCTTTTGTCTCTTTTCCTGCATCTTCGCTATCCGCCTGGCGGCATTGTATTTGCCCGGGTAGCGAAGAGTGCGGCTTCGAGTCCCATCTGCTGCCTGATCCGCGTGGAATTTTAGTCTGCGTCTAGTAAAGTTTTAGCTTCGCTTATTTTTTCTTAAAAATGCTATGTTACGCATGTTCATTTAACATAGGAAAATAAATGCAACATTAATTTTCCTAAGATAAATGGATATCTGTGAACGGCATGCACCCACATAAAGCTAGTTTCGAAAAAGTTACTTTGATAAATCTAATTTCGAATTTTCGAATAAAATCATCGATAACAAATGACAATCTACTGCAATCCAATCACTCCGACATGTGTCAGTTGGAATTGATCAAATGACAAACGGAATCCATTAATCCTCAACACAAATCATTAAACCATGTTAATAGTTGAAAATTGAATTTTATTTGAGCTTGAGCGGAGCAGTGAAACCCCAGGCGCTTTAAGCTAATGCAATAGGTATCTCTTTATTGATTTAAGTATGTTTTCATCGTCTGTGTGAATAAATGGACTCGGCAAATGATGTATTTCAAAACAATCGGCAATTTTTTAGCGAGTTTCCGATATAACAACAGTGGTAAGGGTATTGAACGCAATAAAAAACTTCGTCGGAGGGTAGACCGATATGTCTGCCAATAACAGCCTACCCGCAATTACTACAGTTACTCCGTGATCATGGCGCTTGCTACAGTGCCGAAATATCGGAAACTCGCTAAAAACAAGGTACATGGTAACAATCCAGTAAATAACTTATATTACTTTAAAGAAAAAGACGTTTTAAAAGTCGTTACTGGAACCACTTTTTCTACCTTTTAATTGGATCAAATGAGCAACGCGGCCGTGAGTTCACTGAGTTAACCGATCTCTGCCTTGCAGGTGGCGCTATAGTCGGATTTTAGGTTTTATAAAGTAAAACTAAAAAACACTAAACTGTAAATGAAAATATCCTGTGGAAAAGATCAAACGGAAATGTGTCGCGAGCGTCACACGACTATATATGTGTGTGTGTGTGATGTGCGTGAGCAACTCTTCCCTAAGAGCATGAAAGTTAGAGGGTAACTTCGCGAAGGCTGAAACATGAGTGACATAAAGATAGGTAAATACATATATATGAGTGATGCGTGCGCTGCTCCTTTCCTATATGCCTTCTGCACCGCCTAATGTTAGGTTATTTAAGAAAAGAAGTTTCACTTCAGATGTGTGGTCCGTGCACACTAATTTTTGGAGCGAAACTTCGTATTGCACGCTTGATTTGGGGGGTAAGATGGCGTACGCGTTACGAAAAGTGTGAAAAAATCAAACTTCTAAGCCAAGGCAATCAAAAGATACAGCCGTTTATGCCGCAAATGTTCGAAACTCGCATGGGAACCAAACCTACAGGATACTTCCCGTGAACTTAGAACCTTGAAATTTGGCACGAAGTAACGTGTTATAGTACAGATAAAGGAAAAATTGCGAAAACCGTAAATTTTTAGTTACATCACATTATAATAAAAAATATTTTTGAAAATTTTAAAGTTACTACCTCTATTCTCATGAACGCGTAGAGGTATTAAATTGAGTTTGTACGGAACCCTCGGTGCGCGAGCACTTAGGCGGGGTTTTTTTATTATTATCGGTCAGGAAAACGTTGGTGGGGTCCGCTTAGTCCGCTAGTACTTTATAGATGTATATTTTATCGCACTCAAGAACAGCTTATTCCTACTATCAATTGCTTGGTGCACTTAGTTTTAATAACTCTAACGTTTATTGTAATGCTCGTGAAAGAAATGGACGTGAATTTATTGTACAAACGATAAAAGCCGAGCTCTTAACTTAAGGGAAGGTGACATAAATAATTCACGAGTAAGAAAATCGATCCACGATAGTGGTTACATGGTCATAGCTGTAACTGATGAATATTTCAAATTAGGACTCCAGTTAGTTTAAGCCTAAGCTCAGTTTTTTTTGGTTCATAAATGGTCATTGAATGTCAACTTGCGGAACTTGAGGAGTTTGATGGTGCAGGTGGTTCGGCACGTTCGGCTGTGATTGTTAAAGTTAAGCAACTTTCGCAGTGGTCGGTCATTGGATGGGTGACCAAAAATCTTCTACCTCGAGTTCCTCCGTGCTTCGGATGGCACGTTAAGCTGTTGGTCCCGGCTGCATCTGCAGTCGTTAGCACCCGCCAATTTGCACTGGGCCCACGTGGTGGGTCATGGCCCAATCGCCCTATTCCATCCATAGGGAAGGCTTGTGCCCCAGCAGTGGGGACATTAATAGGCTGATGATGATAATGATGATGATAAATGACACTTGTGAAGTCGATGCAAGGTAATAATATTACCGTGGTCGACGCTTTCGGGCTACATCGACTTTACCAGGTTTTGTTTTGAGTTTTTATGTATTATTATTGATTTTAATTATTGTATTTATATTTTATTTAAGTATGTGTGTTTATATATATAAGTATATTTACTTATGTATAAATGTATAATAGAAAATAAAATGTGTAAAATGTATATTTAATTAATTTGTGTAAAGTAAATTGATGTTATTGAATTTTATCGAGCTCTATCGCAGGAAGATATTTTTCAAAGTCAAAATTAAGGTACAGATAAATTATACCAGCGAAGTAAATACGCCTACTGTCGAATTTTAAGAATAAAGAAAGATTTAAGAAATCCTTAAATTCTAAGTAGGTAACTGTGTGAGTATTTTTTATAATAAAGAATCGAACGAACGACAGACACAAAAGAAAAGCCATCAGTAAAACAATAATTTTTCTTTTACAATAGCGCAATATAGCAATTACGTGATTAATTTATTCTTTATTCCTTCTGAAGTGAATGTTCTGAAGTTGAAAATAATGTGTCCATTATCTTTACGTTGTAATTTTTTAGGGTTCCATACCATAAAAGAAAAAAGGGAACCCTTATAATATCAGTCTGTTGTCCGTCTGTCTGTCTGTCAGTCAAGACCCACTATCTCGGGCATGCGTAGATGTATCTGGTTGAAATTTAACCTATATACTTAAGTCTGTGGCCGCTTGAAGCTGCGTAAATCAAAGTTCTAAGTTAACTAATAAAAAATATACGGCCGTTTATCTATCTGTCTGTCAAGACTCTTTATCTCGGAGACGCGTAGAGGTATTGAGTTGACATTTTAACCATATTTTCTTAAAGCTGATAAGAAGTCAAAATTCTAAGTTATCATAAAAGATTAGTCCGACTCGCTCTTGTCTGGCGTTTTTCCTTGTTTTCAAAGTACAAATCAGTCATTATTTTTAATTTAAAATCCAATAAACCGATATTGGCAGCTGCTCCCGGAATTATTCCACAACATTCCAATTGCCTGGATGAACGTCAAATTTGTGAATCCAGTTTGATGAACAAATATTTTCTTGATAGATTAACAATAAAACAAAAAAAGAAATGATGTGGTGTCGTGGGACACCAGGTAGGAACGAAGTTCCTTCGGCTAATGCGCATTTAACGGTTTTATTCCACGCACTTTTTTCCACGGATTTTTTCTTACGGTTTTACTATCACATTTTTTCCAGTTCGGTCGCGCAGCAAAATCCCTATCCCCTCCAAGCCTGCCATAATGTGAGTATTCGCCACGTGCTTGTCCATGAATTTATGAGTATATACTATGCATTGGCGGGGTGGAGTGGTAATAGAAAGAGAAGGGATGAGAGAACGAAAAGAAAGAGGGAGAAAGAGAAAGGTATTATACACTACTCACTTGTGTATGCGACTATCGCGCCTGCGCACGTCTCATTTAACAGTTTTATTCCACGCACTTTTTTCCACGGATTTTTTCTTACGGTTTTACTATCACATTTTGTTCAGTTCGGTCGCGCAGCAAAATCCCTATCCCCTCCAAGCCTGCCGTAAGGAACTTCGTTCCAATAAGGTTTTGTCTGTATTTGATGTTGAAACTAACTATGATAATGACAATTGAGGTTTTTGCTATTTTTATTTTCAACTTTCTTCTTATTTCAGGTTGGTGAATTCTTTTTTTTGCGAAATGCGTGTCGCATACCCGCTCATTAGAAAGTGAGCGGGTTATGTCGGACTCTCCCCTGCCTACCTACCAGACGAAAACAAAAATTTCCCCTTGTCGGCAGGCACGAGTCTACCAACTAAAACTCCACGGTGTTACGTCCTCAGCGTTGGGTCGTGGAATCGAAGTAACAGCCAGTCCATATCTTGGAAAATTCCACAAACCATCACTCCGTCCGCATCCGGACCCATCTTCATTGCGGTTTTCCGCTCTACTCCATTGGGCGGCGACCTACCGAAACACATGTATGTCGCCGCACACTACTCCATTGATTGTTGTCAAAGCAACAGCAAATCCCTACCCCTGCGTTATTTTATTTTGGGGCACTAACGCTCTGGCGTATGCCTGGCTTCGTCTTCCAACTCTTCACCGTCTAAGTGGGTCTGCTTGGGGGTCCTCCTCTCCGGACCACTCCCTAGCCTCTTTGCCATCCGTTACCGTTTCGCAAAAGCCTTTTAATGCTCTCCATGCCCCCTAGCTGCCGACTATAGCTTGCACCTAGAGATTGCAAATTCTAGTCCTTATCCGGACCCATCTTCATTGCGGTTTTCCGCTCTACTCCATCGGGCGGCGACATACCGAAACACATGTATGTCGCCGCACACTACTCCATTGACTGTTGTCAAAGCGACAGCAAATCCCTACTCCTGCGTTATTTATAGTTATTATTGTTATTTATTAGTTAACCGCGATGTTGCCGTTCTGACGTTGACTTATTCAAGATTACATGATGTCCATATTACCAACCAGTGTTGAAGCCTCAGGGCTTTTTCGGCGGCAGGGTCTATCTGCAGTAACTTGCTTACCAGACTAGGTGATAAAACTATTAATACAATTTGTTTTTTGAGATCATTCTTTCAGGCTGAAAAATAATTGTTTTGCTTTATGCAAGCTAAAATATGCTTTTTGTTATATTATTACTGAGCCAAAAAATAACCGATTTTACTAAATTATTATTTTTATTAATGTTTGTTTACAGTTACAGTTACATTGCAGCCCAGCCAGTATTTTCGTTATTTTACGCATATTAATTTATGGTATAATCACAATAATGTAAATGTGGCTAGCCTAAAGTTACACGTTCCCGTACATGTTTACAAAAAAAATTGGGTAAGGATTCTCTCAAAGTTAGCTGCAAACCAATTTGACAATTAATAAAACCAAATTATAACCTAAATTTTTTCAAATGAGTTTAGTTAGTTTAGTATCCTGTTTGGTGCATATAGCCAAAAATCATGAATTAGTTTCAAATCACTGAATATAACAATTAAAAGGACATCAACCCGACTCAATTTTTTAATCTGAAATACCCTTAGTATATCACTCCAATTCACTCCATTTATATTTACACAGATAACCTTACTGGGCAATAAACGATAAAGCTTATCACATATACATTACTAAAATTTATGCCTCAGTTAGGACCGTAGCAGACTATCTAGATGTACCCACCATTTGAAAAAAAATGTGTTACTTAATATTAAATAAGGTTATAAAATCAAACAAACGCGTAATTATCCAGGAATCTGAAAATTATGCAATGGTATGCATAGTAGTGTATAAAAATACAAAAAATCTGTATGTAAAAAATTGTAGCTCTCATCAAAAATCAAATCTTATCAACTTTGCAATCTAGAGGAAAGAAGCTTCTTGTCTACGAGAAAATTTAACTAAGATTTAGATTGAAACTGGTCCATTTTAGGGTTCTGTACCTCAAAAGGAAAAAACAACCCTTATAGGATCACTTTATTGTCCGTCCGTCTGTCAAGACCTAATATATTACATTTATATTAATATAAATAAGATGATTATAGTGGAATAACCCTTTTCTTTCAGACTCTGGCTCCGTGCATCGTCTTAATGGAAAACTAATACTCATGTGTATTTCATTCGCACGATAGCATGTCCTAACAACATCATTTTAATGACATTAACATTTATATACATAGCTTACAGAAGAAACTTTTTCAATAGATGATTCATAGGAAGTGCCTCCAAAATTTATTATCACGATTTTCTCCATACTTCGGACGTTTAGCCGTTTATGGCGGTTGCATCTGCAATCCTTAATGTCGCCGCACACGGGCCACTGACCACAACCACAAAACGCCGCCACCGGCATATTTCTTGTAGTTTTCATACATTTTTTATGGACTCGCCACACACGGTACGCCGGTGGCCGCCACACGCTACAAATCGTCGTTGCTCGCTTCTTGTGACCTGCACCGGCCACTTAATGCGCCGATACAAAACGCCACCACACGTCACTCGCGCGATTCCCCACTCCTCTCCCTTACCTTAGTCGGCCGCTGTCGCGCGCTTCAGCCACTTTCGTAGCCGCTTCTAGCTTCTCGTTGCGGCGTTTGTGGCTGTGGCGTGTGGCCCGTGTGCGGCGATATTTAGACCTAATTTATATGGTGGACGTATACCATGCGATACCAAAAATACCACTCACACCCTTGCCTACCCTGACCCAATCCCCTACCCCTTGGAGCCCTGGAACCTTACTCACCGACAGAAACACAACACCACCAAAAGGTAATGTTATTTTACTGTGATTTGCTTATAATTGGTTTCTATGTATATACGGCGTGTGTAGGAATGTGTTTGGTATACTAAGACATTTTAGATTTTATTTCAGAAACAAAACTCGCGCAATTTCGCGTTCCTATCGCAATTGCATTCTGTAAAGACGACGCCTTACACCGCGAGATGGCTAAAGGCGAATTTACGCCGAGCCAACGACATGCGACAGTGACTCATGCTACATATTGTGGCATGGGTCGTCTTGTAATACGCTACAAAAACAAAGATATTGCAGCATTTGCGATATGCGGTAGTCCATTTTACACCGAGGCAATATCGTACCTAGATCATTCTCAAATTGTGATATAAAATATTTAATTATTGGGGTGTTTTGGTTTCATCAAGGAGGTCTATAGATCGAAGGTAGAATAGCTGATCAATATCAAAATCATATTTTTGTGCAAGGCCAAGTTAAACATCACGTTTAACTCTATTATTTTTATAATTTGAATAGCTTTCATCCCGCAACACTTCACTCTTTCTATAATCAATGAATGAAGTTGAAATATTTTTCTTTCTCCATTCCATGACCGATAATTTCCACTTTCAAAAACAAATACAAGCAAACATACGGTTTCGTCGCACCAAAAATGTTGCATATAATTCATCGTGTCCAGATTCAAGATGCGACAATTTGCGATATATTATATATATGTGGTCATGTGATGCCATGCTGCATGATTCCTGCCACAATTCGCGACATTTATAATTATTGTAGAATGCGGGCTTGTGGCATGCCGCAATGACGCTCAGTGTTGCTCCAGCGTAAATCAGCCTTAATGATCATCCTCAACATTTCCATGAGCTAAAAGAAAACAACCGTGTTTTGCCTCCAGTGTAGCCAACAGTTTACTCAGTGTGCGGTCACGGTACGGCTGGTAGGGGCGGGTAGAAGCCTAATGGAGCAGTAATGGAAATCGAACCGCCATCACCATTACACACTCGGTCCGTTGCCACAATCATCGTTTGTGCTAATTTTTCTTCTTTCAATTCAATTATTTCATCTAATGGTGCTTCTACTATGTTTTAATGTAACATTCAAGAGATAATTCTTTGAGGTCAGTGTCTTTCAAATAAATTTAAATTTAGATTAGAGAACTAAATGTAACCAACATCAAGGAATAAATAATGTGACTACGAATGACCGGCGCAAGCGTTTTTAGGGTTCCGTACCTCAAAAGGAAAAAGCGGATCACTTTGTTGTCCGTCCGTCTTTTCGTCCGTCCGTCCGTCTGTCATGACCGTTTTTCTCAGGGACGCGTGGAGGTATCAAACTGAAATTCATATCTAATACTCATGTAAAATCAAACTTGTAAGCCAAAGCAATCAAAAGATATAGTCGTTAATGCCGCAAATTTCCGAACTCGCACGGGAATCAAAACCTACAGGGTACTTCCCGTGAACTTAGAATATTGACGTTTGGTACGAAGTAACGTCTTATAGTACAGACAAAGGAAAAATTGCGAAAACCGTAAATTTTTAGTTGCATCATAAAATAAAAAACATTATAGAAAATTTTAAAGTAACTACCTCTTTTCTCATGAACGCGTAGAGGTTAAAATTGAGTTTGTACGGAACACTCGGTCTTGATCGGTTTTTTTTGTTAAAAGGGTAGCAAACAAGTGTATGTCTCGGGGGTCATTCGCCTAACGGAAATGCGTTGGAAAACGCTAACGCTTACGATTTCATTTTGTTATTTCTAGCCGCCTGAGGTTTTCAAATGCCTGCCTGGAACCTTACTCACTTACCAAAAGGTAGTGTTATTTTACTGTGATCTTCTGTAAGGTGGAGATAACTGATTCGAGGGGGAAATCCGCAATACCCTACCTCTTTTAAAAAGGGAATGTAGTTGCTCATCAGGTGCCCACAACAAAGCGCAAATCACAATGTTACCGATATCAATAAGTAAAGAGTTAGTAAGATAGCAGGTTTCAGAACATGTCACAAACAGCATGTTGGTGCTTGCGTTGTTTTCTGCTGTAGGTTAGGTTAGGTTAGGTTATCTATTTGTTCCGCCTCCTTCTGCGAAGTTGTGATGGGACAGAAGGAGGCAGCGGAGAGGGAGCGGGAGGAGGATGCTCTAGCCGCTCCCCTCCGACGTAGACGGGTGGGCCGAAGAAGGCTGGCAGCTGTGACTGACCATCTTCGTCGGCTCTAAGGTGGTCTGGGCGCGGCTTGGCCGCCGCGTGCCCATGGTGCCATTCGGCACAGGCCACCCCGTCTGGGGATTGCCTAGTACCCTAGCGCAATCTCCCAGAGGCGTGTCGCCCGGTACACTCGTTGGGCCGGGCCAGCCCGGGGGCGTCCCAGTGAAGTGGCGCATACTAAGGTGCGTCGATCCTGAGATGCTTCCATATGGGCGTAGGAGGGTACCGGTGGTTTTTAGTGGGTAGGCCCGGCGTTGTTCCGCGCCGGGGAGTCCCACACACGCCGCGCGCCCAGCCAGCGCGCGGTACGGTGCGTAAATGCATTTTCCATCGTCAACAAAAAAAAAAGGTTATCTATTTGTTATCTTTTAAACTTATCATTTACTAATGGCATGAAGTTTAGTAAAAAAAAGAGGATATATTTTAATCGGGAAGCTCATCCTGTTTATTTGTCTACCTAAGTATTTAATATTTCAGCTCTTTTTAATGTTGTTATAAATAAAGTGAGTATTAAATATTCAAATAGAGTATCGAGAAGCGTGTAAGTTATACCAAGAAATGTGATAAAATACCAGAAACTACAGCAGTGTTTTTAAACTGTTCAACAACTGCAGTTTAGACTTTCTCTAGCAAAAGTTCCACAAAATTTAGAACTTGAACTGTACCAAGAAATTTCTCTTCAGATAATGTTGTTCAGTATGTGCCGAGCTTACCTAGCAGATTTCATACGTCAGAAAGTTTTCCGCTTCGGAGAATTCTCAACAAATGGGCGTAAAACAAACGAGAACCTTAGAGGCACTTTATTATTACTCTGAAGTTTTTAATTAGTAAGAAAGAAAGACAAAAGAAAATAAATTTATTGTGACACAAACAACGAGACAGTAGATACAACATTTTGAGCAACAAAAAAATACAAGAAAAATAATCGTAAACAATAGGATAACAACACAGCAAAAAAGTAACACACACAATTTTTGATGCTGTTCGTTACCACCGGTGATTTATTCTGTTGCTATCTCGGGGCTCAGCCAAAACAGGTTGTCAATTCAGCGTGTTGTCAGGTTTGTGGGACCTGACGCTGGTTTTCAATTGACACCTATGTTTCGCGATAATTTATTTTCATTATACACATATATTTATGATAATACGGGTGGCAAACAAGTATATTGCCCGCATGCTGGTAAACAGCAACCATAAATAAATATTTCTTATCTCACACTAATTAACCTAGCCCCAAAGTATAACCACTGAAAAGCTTACCTAACAGCTTTGTCTAAATAGAGAAAGAGAAACTTCAATGGAACAAACGACATATATTATATATTATATTCCTTTTTTGTAATCTCTTCTGTAGAGTAACCGGCGCCTCGGCTTTCATTATTTCAACCTCTAGCCAGATGCTTATTGTCTCATGATCCCCTCATAAGGTAAAGCAAGTATCTTTAGGACATAAGTTTATCAATTTCCCAAATAGAAAATGAAACAGGATTTAGACACTTAGTTCTCAAGAATATATAAAAACCGAATAAGTGCAAATCCGACTCGCCCACTGATGACAAATTTGTAGGTACGCAACATTAATGGCCGTATCTTACTATTAAGTTAACTTAGAAGTTTGATTTTTTCACAGCTTCAAGACCATAACCCTTAGTTTATGGTTTAAATTTCAACTCGATACCTCTACGCGTTTCGAGATAAAGGGTCTTTGCAGGCGGATAGATAAACGACCGTACTCGTATCTTTATTTGCGTTAACTTAGAAGTTTGATTTTTCACAGCTTCACGGAGTCATAGACTTTAGTATATGGTTTATAAGTCTTGACAGACAGACGGACCATAAAGTGAACTTATAAGGATTCCGTTTTTTCCTTTTCCAGGTACAGGCCCCTAAAAAATTAACTATTCTATATTGAGAAGCTCGATGGCGCAAGTGATTGGCACGTTCGGCTCCTCCGTGCTTCGGAAGGCACGTTAAGCTATTGGTCAAGGCTGCATCTGCAGTCGTTAGCACTAATCAATCCGCATTGGATCAATCTCCCTATTCTATTCGTAGGGAAGGCCTTTGCTCCAGCAGTGGGGACATTAATAGGCTGAAGATGATGATGATTCTATATTGACTGGAGTCTAGATGTTTGACATCTACTTTATTACTGATTAACACAACACAACTGCTGCATGCTTTGGTATTATCAACAAATTTGAAGTGTCACAGTAACAATAGCAAGTAGGTACTTACATCGTATCTGAAATAAGTTTTCGCAAGGGACCTACGTCGTAATATCGGACAATATGGCATAACAGGGGTCTCAGATTAAATCCCTTGGGGACGCCTATTAATTAAATTCTGACGTTGTAACAAGACTATGCAATAGAATTAAGAATGTGTTACTTATACGGCCCGATTTTAAATTGATTTATATACATTCATATATAATGCTTTAACAATTATAAACAAAATCTTTGTGTAACTTTTTAACTTTTGACAAGTGACATTATTAAAAAGCGGCCAAAAGGTGTTGTACACTTAAAATTTATAATCGATGTATCATAAACTACGTCATTCTACTACATTTACTTTGCGGTAACAATGATGGTCACGTAATAATATCGAAAATAGGCGCTGGCTGAAAATTTGCGCTGCTGTGGTATCGCGAACTCTTCCACAGTAGCCTAGCTGAGACAACGATCTGTTGGCCCTGCACAGCAACACCTTAGGTTAGTTTTGTTGTTTTTGTTTTTTTTTTGTTTTTTGTTACGTTCTTCAATTCTGTTTTGTTTTCAATGTATGTATGCTGTGGTGTAACCAATAAATGTTTTTCTTTCTATCTTTCTTCTTTCTTTAAAATTACCGCGAAGAGTTTTTAAGCGCTGGCCAAATCCCCTAGCCTTTTTTTCTGATGTCTGGAAAAGGCATTACGCCTCCCTGAAGTACCGAGAGTAGCGCGAATAGGGGATCTGAAGACACCTCCCTGCGCATTTCACCAAGCCCAAAGGCTCAGTGAAATGAGCAAGGCTCCTAGTAAAACCTGATAATACTCCAGCACTGGTCACTAGACACGCACTATGAGTACCGTAGACTGTGTGTGTGTGGAGGGAGGGTAGTGACATGGCACCCTATGAGATACTGGCCATGTACCCTTCCAATCCACACTGGATCCATTGTCACCCAGCAATCCGCGCTGGGTCCGTTATCACCCTCCAATCCGCACGGGGTCCGTTATCACCCACCAATCCGCGCTGGGTCCGTTATCACCCTCCAATCCGCACGGGGTCCGTTATCACCCACCAATCCGCGCTGGGTCCGTTATCATCCACGGTTGTTTAACGATGAGTCACCGATGACACTAATCGTAACGCGAAATCGTAACACATTCGCCAGTTTACCCCCCAAGTCAAGCGTGCCTAAAGAAAAAAAAGTCTCTTTTTTCCTTTCCAGGAAATCTTCTTACTCAAGAATTCTGTTCTAAAAATTCAAGACAATAAAAATATTGTATGCTATTTACCTATGTTGTCCTAAGCTCTGCCCAAAGGTCAAATGGGCCTCCTTCGTCCTTTGTTTTTAAATAACTTTCGTGGGTTGGATAAGGGGATTTCATATTATGCTAGACATTGCCTGCGACTATATCCGTAGATATTTTTATAGTTCTAAAATTTAATATTTTTTTTGTAGTTTTTTAAGTATTTTTTTATACATTTTGTTTTTCAATGCAATGTTTTATGCGTTATATACAAGCCATTACTTCATCTTAGCTACTACAATGTTATTTCTAAGAATTTTTCTAATACACAAGTCGTACGAAACTAACTGATCTATCTTAAGTGTTAAAATTATCCTTATAAGTTCATAAAAAGCGCTATAATCATGATTTCAGATTTTTAAGGCTAACTCGTACAAAAATTAGCCCCAGTTTAATATTTTGCAAATGGATTCCTAAATCGATAAATAGTCTTAGCATTTTACAGGACCTATTTAATGATAGCCCATATGACGGGATAGGTGATGAAAAGATAAACATTCCCACTTTATACAGGGTGTAAAAAAACCTATGACAAAGACCTAAACTGCGCATTCTGTACACCCAAACAAGTCATATTACAAAATATTATGGGTGGGAAAATATGTATTTTTAAGTTTAAAAAATACATGTTTTTCCAGTACGCAATGTATAGCGCGGCGCGCTACTGTGGCGCTACGCAAACAATGTGCCTGTGTGTGTGTGTGCGTGTGTGTAAGTGCGTCGATAAAAAGTTTCTAAATAACGTTTTGAAAGTATTAATAAATCTTGAAAAAAATATTTTGGCTTTGACCTTCAATATCTCCATAACCATAAAATTCCCAGGTATGGTCATGAAGAAAAGAAATATCGTCATGATGTGGAAAATACGTGGCCTTCGACTTCGTTATAGGTTTTTTTACATCCTCTATATAGTAAAAACGTAAAAAATATTTTTCAAAATTTTATTCTATGACTTTATCGGCGTGATTGATATACATGCCTCCAAAAAATTACAGCTCTCTAGTTGTAACAGTCTCCAACAAAGCCTCGGACAGACAGACAGACAGACATTATGAAATTTAAGGGGTTCCTTGCCAGGACAACGGAACCCTAAAAACCGATCAAGTGCGTGTTGGACTCGCAAACGAAGAATTCCAAACGCAGACGAGCGTGGGTCGTTAAACATAACAGTAGACAGATTTTTTTTTCAATCCTTCAATTTAGTGATAGTGTCACAAAAGCATCATAAAAAGCGAATAGCATATCTGCAACTTTTTTGAGATGTTGCTATAGGAAAGATTTTTATTATTTTATCTCTGAGGCACCTCGCGCAATAGACGGCCATGACCACGGCCAGTGGTCGCGACGACCAGATTAAATAAAGAAACCATACGAACTTCACGCACTTGGCCGCAACGACCAGCTTTAGTTAGTCTAGTCGTTGCGGCCACTGGTCTTGGTCGTGGCAGCCTAATGGCCGAGGTGCTTTAAACTGCATAGGTAATATATTCCGCTGCTATATTTATGCTACGTAAGTAGATCTACCTGATGAGAATTAGTTTAAAAACACAATGGTATTAATAAACAGAGGTATTCGAACAATTAATGGACCAATTGGAATTCCGTTAATGGCCTCAAACTATTAAACCAGCAATTTAATGTGGCCCATTCCATGCCCAAATTATTACTCGCGCGTGATATTATAATTCATTTATTACAGCTCTAGCATTAAATGCTTTTCTGATTTCGCAATTGAAATATCCTATAATTTTCCTCCATAATTCATACATTACCATGGCAAAAGCTGCATTATCATCATCATTCAGTAAAATGACGCTCACTGATCTCCATACTGCTCTGAACTGAGTTGTCCGCATCTAGTGGTTTCTCCCGATCTTCACTAGGTTTTCGGTCCACCTCGTATGGGGCCTGCCCACTGATCGCATCGCCTCGCCCGGTGGTTACCACTCGAGTACCTTTCCGCCCCAACGGCCATCGGTGATCCTCGATACGTGTTCCACCCACTGCCAATTCAGCTGAGCAATTTTCCAGGCAATGTTGTTTATTATAGTTCTCCTACGGGTTTCCTCGTTTCCGATTCTCACACGCTGGAATAGGGAGATTGGGCCATGACCCACCACGCGGGCCCGGTGCGGGTTGGTGGGTGCTAACGACTGCAGATGCAGCCGGGACCAACGGCTTAACGTGCCTATTTGTTATTTGTAACATTGCTCGCTGTGCAACCTTAAGATTAGTAAGATGCCCTTATAAAAGATGTTTATAACAAAAAACAAGTTGCTTACGATGGTTTATCACATTTAATTTTTTTTTGCATTGAACTGCTAAATTTTTGTCTAAAAATAAAACAAATCTCATGAACATTTTATTAGAAAATATCTTATTTGCTAATGATGTGCTTTACTTAAATGTATATTATCTTTTGAGTTTTTTAAATCTGAAAAATACGTTCATATTATTTCCAACCAAAGTTGAGGCCGTGGTTGAACTCTCATATATCCGAAGACTCCGCGAGACCCTTACGTAAGAGTCATCCCAGAGGTCCGTAATAAAACTACCTATTCACTCAATCCTAAAACATAACAGCGTAAGAAAAATACATTCTTTATAAAAGGGACCCCATCGTGCCGACCGTGGGATGCGAAATGTGGAACGCCTATAAAGAGTCTCGCCCGACGCCCAACGGTTGAACTTCAAATGAAAGAAATTTACTTATTGCGGTAAGAGTAGAGTAGAATAGTGTATGATAAAAAAGTTTCTCGCAAACGACCAGCAATTTTCTATTCAGTGTGGCATTGGCCTCTGAATAAAATCTTATGAGGCTCGTGCCAAATTCTTATTACATACTTACTGCGTAGATGATGTAGCTACGTAGTAAATATAAGTAGATAATAAGGAAATAATCTCCTTATGAAAAGGAAATAATAATAAAGACATCATTATAAAAGTTGTAACAATAGACAGAAGTCATATATATAGGGCATATTAAGGTTCGATAAATGAATTCACGATGACGATCTTCTATAAGGAGCAGTTTTAGTAAGTTTTTAAAAATTCTGCTTTATATAAATGCGTAAACGTCTTTATTTCTAAGGTCGTTAGCCTTGAAGCAAGTTATAGCCAGTAACCAGTAACAAGAAAAAATATTTGATATAATGCATAAAACTTTTCTATTACAAAGATTAGAGACGAACGCAAATACACGCGATTTGCTGCATATTTAAAAATAAAATGAATACAGGCCTTAGAGTTGAAGCTCAAAATGCTTACAAGGCCAAAAATGGAGCACGCTTCTAGAACAAGGCTAAAGTTGTTCATTTTAATATAATATGTCTTGTTTAATTTTATATTATAATAGTAATATTGCCATAAAAATTGTTTCTTTGAAAAGTATATCCGCTTTTAACACTGTCTTCTTGGCTCCAATTGCGTGAAATAAATCTTTTTTCTTTCATTTACGCAGTATTAAGAGTTCCCACTATGGCCCCAGTTACCTTTACAAATCTTCCTAAGAACACGACATTTTCACAGCTAATGGACGTTTTTCCGCTCTGGATTTCATTAGATGAACAGCCGGAATATGTCTCCATTTGTAGCGAGCCGAAAGAATTTCGAAATTAAATCCTGTAGGTACTCTTTGTTAATAATGTTTATAAAAAAACATCCTTCCATGGCGTAATGGGGCGATAAAACCGAGATGGTACCAATAGGATATGCATGGTAAGGGTTCCGCACCAACGTTCAATGTTTAACGTTTGAAATAAAATAATCTATTGTTGCTTACGTCTAACATAGAGCCCGAAAAATAATCTTTATTTCATGGGTTTTTTTTAATAAAGAGCTATTAGTCGCAGCACGAAACTCTAGCCCTGACCGTTATTACGCAGAAGTAAAAATTAAGATGTCTTGGGGGAAACGAGGTGCGCGGGTGGGTGTGCGTTGTGCTGATTGGCTCACCAGTCGTTCCCATGCGCAGCTACTCTTATCTCCTCCGTGTTTTGTTTAGCGCTAGAGTTACGTGCCGCGACCTGTATTTTATCTTATCTTCATTGGGAAGCCGGTGCTTTTGGTTTACACGAGGGATGCACAGACTTATTAAGACTAGGGGCCACTCGGGCAAATCATGAACTGATGGCGGGCCGCCAGAAGTATAGGTTATTAAAGACATATAAAGTCAATTCTTTATTGTCTTTAATAACCTATACTTCTTCATAATAATTTATTTAAATTGAAAAAGAATTTATTAATTTGAAGCGTGGCAATACTGCATGTGCTTACAATTTTTTTTTATATTTGGCTCAAATTTACTTGTAGCAATACGTAAAACTGCTTCCAAACTTTCATTTGCAAGGAAAGCGTTTATGCTTATTATTTTTGCTGTCGGCGGGCCACTAGTATTCGACCGGCGCGGCGGGCCGCGGTCTGTGCATCTATGGTTTACACCATGCTTCAGCAATGCTGTTTAAGCATATTTTTGGTAGAGTTTTAATTTAGTTGAGGTTTGATATAAGACGGCTATTTATTAAATTCTTTGAATGTGTATATTAAAGTAGAAGCATGCTTGAAGTACGCTTCTACGGAAGCGTTTTTGTTAAGTAATAAGTGGAGATGGTAGGGGTCAGGACAATTGTTTGTGACAATAGGAAAGTGGAACCGATGTCGCCGGCTCGCCCTCATTACACTTCCACCTAATAGATAATAGTCAATCAAACGAAGCAACATAAAACAATCGAACCAATCAGTGCTCACACCCGAGAGCAATGCCAAGTTTTGGTCAAGTTATGAGCATTTACTCACACGTAACTGTGACGAGCCTGTCCCACCCACAAGGTCCTTCTAACCTCTTGCTGTGTTATCTGTAATCGCCTCACGAAGAAACACGCGCTTGTCTTGAAGCGAGGCGATTACGTAACGATTCCGATTAGTGTACATTGATATGTCTGCTACCTTAAGGCTACTTTGGTCGCTTATCATGCTTACCAAACCACAAGCTTGTTTGTTACCAATTTAAACTTAAAAAATAAAATGCCGACGTTTTTTTATGCAGGGTGTGGAATATTTTCAATCCCATTCCTGAATCTAAATCCTCTTGCAATTTTGACGACCCAACTTACTGCAAGAGCAAAACTGAACAAATTGTCACAAACGCTCTCGAAACGAAATCGCGAAAGTGCTAGAGATCGAATATGCCCGAAGACCGCCGGTCGCGATAGAGGTCGAGTAATACGGCTCATTCTAAAATGAGCCTTATGCAGTGCGGCGTAAGGGAGAAAGTGAAACGACATCTGCACTTGTTTACAAGTTATGCGCGTTACCTGCGTAGGTATAAGTAGGTACTATGTACTCGCGGATGCTAGGTAACTCAATTTAACGGGTACTTTCTAGAATGCGTCGATTCGCGTATATAAGTGCGATTGGCAGTGCGTAGAGACAGTTGAGTTTCAACAGCGATTTTGGAGCGAATCCAAAGGCGATCAAAGTGCAACAAAAGTGCGATAGTTTAGAGACTTGGATAGTGAAATACAGTGTTTAGTGAGTGTTTTGTAATTAACATTGTGTGTTAATTGTGAGAACTGAGTGGTGAATAAAGAACTGTCAAGCGTGAACTGGCATATAATTTCAAAGCCCATCCCGACACTGAACAATATTTATATCTCTCTGTTGAGGTACACTAGAAATCAATTATCCCACATGCGGGCGCTCCAGTTTGAAGGCAAAAACCACTACCATCTAAAACGGACCCATTACATGAGCAGTTTCCTTAAAAAAAAAGGTTGAAATACATCATTATCTTGTCCATCCTTCTTTAAACTAAGTTATAAAAGAGATTAAGTGGTAGACCCTTCAATTTAAAGTTACTCGTCCTTCGAAGTAAGTTATTCAGATTCACGCGCAGCCAGAAAATGATCCCTTGAACTTTTTTCAGTAATTAAAATTTCTTAGCAGGTAAAGTCTTCCTCTACAGTTTCCTGTAAAGTAATGTAAGTTATTAACGGGCGATCACGAGTTGTTACTTCGTTAATGAACAGCCATCAACAGATCAAGTTACCACTAAGTTATTCAAAATAGTCTCAATCTAATTTGTGAACTTTATATTATTCAAGATGGAGCTCAAAATCAGAGGCTCAAGCACGAAGAAGAGGTTTGACAGATCATTATCAAAGTCATCGTCAAATGTTGTATGGATGGAACCAGTTTGTTTTAACTACCGGTAGAGGCGCTGCTTAGTTTTCATAGAAATTTTGACGATGCGATACCATTACGGAGCTGTCAACGTTCATGTTTGGGCCTCAGGAAAATTTGTCAGTTTAGGATCTTTTCATCAATACTTGACCGTACAGTTTTATTTCTATGCAAATCTGATCTATTTTCTTTTAGGGTTTTAAAGTTCGAAATCCATTGCGGAATTTGGACATATTGTTTTTGCCCTAACGTGGTATTGTTCGCACTAAGGAATTTAATATAATACATAGGTACCTATTTACATAAATACAATATAATGTCCCATTTCATTTCATTATCATGATGTTATGTTTTTATTTATTTTTAAGCATTTAACTGCTAGATGTTTAAATCTAAAGAAAAGTTTACTAGAAAAAAAAACCACGCGGACCAGGCAGCGGACGGGACTCGAACCCGCACCCTTCGCTATCCGGGCGAATGCACTGACCATTATGCTACCACGGCCCTATTCGCCGCGTCGAAATTTTCCTAGCCTTAAGCTGCAAGGCAGCGCCATCTCTTCGCATTGTAGGTAACCCACAATGTCAAATGAATACTTTTTCAAGTATTAAACATTTGAAAGAAGAAATAGCAATTATAGTTATGTTTTTATTTATTTTTAAGCATTTAACTGCTAGATGTTTAAATCTAAAGAAAAGTTTACTAGAAAAAAATCCACGCGGACCAGGCAGCGGACGGGACTCGAACCCGCACCCTTCGCTATCCGGGCGAATGCACTGACCATTATGCTACCACGGCCCTATTCGCCGCGTTGAAATTTTCCTAGCCTTAAGCTGCAAGGCAGCGCCATCTCTTCGCATTGTAGGTAACCCACAATGTTATGTTAGCCAAAAGACGATAAATCAAAGCTAAGTATTTTAAAAGACAATAACGTCTTTCAAAATACTTATCGCTTAATATGACGCTGGCTTGCAGCCTAAGGAATGCTTGAGAAAAATCGACACGGCCATCAGGGCCGCGATAGCATAATAGTTAATGCATTCGCCCTGATAAGGAAAGGCGTACCCTTCAGTCCGCGTGGAATTTTTTCTTGTACAATTTTCTTTAGATTTATATAATTGATGTTTAAATTATAATTCACTAGTGCTATTAGTTCCATCTGCATCTTCTGTTTCATAGTTACTCGCATTTTCCAATTCACTTATAATTTTTTTTTTTTTTTCGCGGTGGGTAGTTGTAAAAGAAAGTCGATTTTAAGTGTCTCTTAATTTTAATTATTTATTTAATTACAAATAATAATACAAGAATTAAAATTCTTATGTCAAATTAATAAATAGTGCACAGTACCTGCCGGCGAGTGTTATCTTCATTATTTATTATCACTAACACTTGTTTTCGTCATCAACATAATGGACAGCATACAAGAAACACTGTCTCAACTACAAAATGTGTTTGTAAAGCGGATGGATGCCTATCAAAGTGAGCTGCAAGCTGCTACTCCATCAGCTACTGTTTCCAATCTGACAGCAGACTTCGCTACATTTAGGAGTTTTATTCTTGCCTCCGTTCAAAGTCTGCAGGAACAAATTAACCTGCTGGCTCATCAAGTTGACAGCTTAGAAATGCATAGCCGCCGGAAAATACTCCTCCTCCATGGTCTGCCAGAGCTATCAGAGGAGGATGTTACAGCTGCTGTTGTACAGGCTGTCAGAGCTAAGCTGGGGCTGACAGCCTTCTCTTCTGGCGACATCAGTCGTTGTCATCGGATGGGTCGCTCTTCTACAAATCATCGTCCAAGGCCAATTGTAGTAAAGTTGAGAGAATTTGCTGTCAGAAATAAAATGTGGTTCAGCAAAACCGCTTTGAAGGGCACTGGTCTTACATTAACAGAGTTCCTTACTAAGAACAGGCATGATGCGTTCATAGCTGCACGAGAGCGGTTTGGCGTTAACAAATGCTACACGCGTATGGGCTTCGTGTTTATCATTGGCGGTGATGGCAAGCGACACCGCATCAGCAATCTTGCCGAGCTGCAAAAGATCCCAGTTCCAATAGTGGTGAGAGCTGAGTCATCCACGCCGAACAAAACCCCAGCACCAGTAGCGACGAGAGTCGCGTCGCCCGAACTGAATAAAACTTCAGCACCAGTAGTGGCAAGAGTCGAGTCGCCTAAGCCTGCAGCTTCAACATCTAATAACGCCAAGACGAGACGTGCGGCCAACACAGCAAGCAAGAAGTAACAAGGTTTCCAATAGATATTATCTTCCTTGTCACTGTTTGTTATTTTTCAAGTGTGTCACAAAAGTTCGTTGCTTCTATGCTATCATAGCATCCTGTTGCATCGGTAAATAGCCATTTCCTATACAAACTTAGCTATTACTTATTGTTTTCATAAACGAGGGTGTAATTTTTAAAACGATAAACATTAAATATTTCCTTGTACTAACCTCGAAAGATTTCTAAATTAGTAATTGACAATATGACAGTGACATTTCACTTTTTTTTTCTTTTTTTTCTCTTTATAACCGTAAAGCATAAGTTTTTGCTTCTATACAGCCTTATAAGTTTTTAATGTTTTTCCCTTTTGATTTTATTATTACTTTGGTTTATTTCAGCATACAATATTAAATACCAAATATTTCATGATAAATTTATAAGTTTATATCCTACAATGCTATTGTAAGCTCCTAGTTTTGTTGCTTGTTTTTGATTCTGAGTCCATAACTTGTTTTAAAATCAGTGTTATTTTTTATAATTTTATTCCACTCAACCGGCGGGTGGAGCCTAGGTAATTGATTTAGTCTGATCGTTTTAATATTTATTTAAATATTTATATTTTAGGTATATATATTTATTTTTAGAATAATTTGTTGTATTTATATTATATATTTATAATTAATAGTACTTATATAAGTTTGAATTTTATGTCTGGTTCGGAAATAGACAGTAACAATGATTCTTTCCAATCTTTATCACCTGCTAGCGGCAGCACTGACAGTAGTTTTATAAGTATACCTTCTCTTTCTGAATACCTTGATAACCAGTTTTCTGATGTACCTAAAAATTTTAACGTGGTTCATATCAACGCGCAAAGTATTCCGGCTCACTACAACGATATGTTGGCGTCTCTTGACAATAAAAATCTTCATGCTGTTTTAGTCTCCGAGTCCTGGCTTAAACCATCTTTACCTTCCACTGCATATTCCTTACCTGGTTTCCAGTTAATACGCAACGACCGCACTGGTTCGCGAGGCGGTGGAGTTGCTATTTATCTGCGTACTGGTATTCCTTTTAATGTCATTAGCTCCTCCACACAGCCTCCACCAATTAATGCTGGTGAGCATTTGTTCGTTGAGGTACTCCTTTCCCACACCAAAATCCTCCTCGGAGTCTATTACAGCCCTTCCTTAAATGTAAATTTTTTCAGTTCTTTTGAACAGCTTTTAGAAGATATCGTCCCGTCTTATGACCATTCCGTGATCATGGGTGACTTCAACACATGTCTCTTAAAAGGTGATTTTCGTGCCACCTCTCTTCAATCCGTTATCAGTTCATGTAATTTGCACATCCTTCCACTTAGCGCTACCCATCATTTCCCTAATACTACTCCCTCACTTCTCGACTTATTAATAGTATCTTCTCCTCAACGTGTTATGATGCACGGTCAATGTGCGGCAGATGCATTCTCATACCATGACTTGATTTTCTTATCGTACAAGATTCGTCCTCCTAAGCCCAAACCGAAAGTCATTCTTCAGCGAAATTTTGGTGGAATAGATCAGGAAGCGTTGCTCAAAGACCTGCATGATGTCGACTGGTCGTTAGTGACTAGCGCGGCTACAGTTGACGAACAAGTGCATACTTTTAACAATATTATAACCAAGCTTTATGATAAACATGCACCGTTTCGTCCCATTAAGCTTAAGCACCATCCAGCACCTTGGCTCACACCAGACATAAAATCGTTGATGCACAAAAAGAACGTGGCTAAGTGTAAGTATAAAATTCGTCCGACAGACTCTAATAAAAATAACTATGCAAAGGCTCGCAATCACTGTAACATGGTGTGTAGGGATGCTCTACGTCGCCATATTCATGCATCTGTCAGCAACACTGATCCTTCTAAAGTGTGGAACTTCCTTAGGTCACTTGGAATTGGTAAACCTCGTCAAACGTCTTTTCCTAGTAACATCGATGTCAATTCACTTAATGTTCATTTCTCTGTATCTTCTAGTCTCAGTGATTTGCACAAGGCTAATACTATAAATACTCTTTCATCTTTACCAGTTCCAGACTACTCTCCTTTTGCCTTTATTCAATTTTCCGAATGTGACGTTAAGAAGAGCATGCTATCCATTTCTTCCAATGCGGTTGGTAATGATAGCATTAGTCGTAATATGCTGATACCTATCTTAGATATAATCCTTCCAATCCTTACCTTTCTTTTTAATAGCTCTTTATCAAATGCTGTTTTTCCATCGGCTTGGAAAGAGGCCCAAATCATCCCTTTGCCCAAAAAATCTAATCCTCAATTTCTTGCTGATTTCCGGCCTATTTCTATCCTTCCTTTCTTGTCTAAAGTCCTTGAACGTCTTGTCCTTAACCAATTCACTACATTCCTGTCTCGTCATAATCTTTTTAATCCTCTTCAATCCGGTTTCCGTCCTGGGCATAGTACTACGACTACCCTCCTGAAAATTACAGATGACATACGCCATGGGATGGATCAAGGTCATCTCACAGTATTGACGTTATTGGACTTCAGCAATGCCTTTAATACTGTAAATTTTGACATTCTTCTGGCTTTGCTGCGCTCTCTTAACGTATCTCCATCGGCAATTGAGTGGTTTCGCAGCTATCTGCAAGGACGCAGGCAGAGGGTTCGCCTCGATGAGATTTTTTCCTCATGGAGCGACACTTCTGCTGGTGTTCCCCAAGGCGGCGTTTTATCTCCTCTTCTCTTCGCTATATTTATTAATTCTATTTCCAATAATATTTCTTCTTCCTACCACCTGTATGCAGATGATCTTCAAATTTATAGGCAAGCCCCTCTCGGACAATTATCCGAAGCAATACTGGCCACAAATAATGATCTGCGACAAATTGTAGAGTGGAGCGAATCTTTCGGGCTAGAAGTAAATCCCTCCAAAACACAGTGCATCATCATTGGTAGCTCGAGGTTGATTGCCAGAGTGAACTGGCAATTACTTCCTACCATAACTCTTGCTGGCACCAATATACCATTCAAAGTTTCAGTTCAAAATTTAGGATTAACTGTCGATAATTGCTTGAGCTGGGGTCCACAGTTACAAGCTGTTAGCCGAAAACTGTTTGCTTCGGCAGCCTCGCTGAAGAGACTCCGCAATTTCCTCCCTACTGCCACCAAAATTTCCCTAGCACAGTCTCTGCTGCTTCCTATTCTTGATTACGCTGACGCCTGCTATCTTGATCTCACGGAAGACCAGCTTAATAAGCTTGAGCGACTTCAAAATTTCTGTATTCGTTTCATATTTAGCTTACGCAAATATGATCATGTGTCACAATTTCGATCACAGCTCAAGTGGCTACCAATTCGACTTCGCCGGAATACTCACATCCTCACACTTCTCTACAATATATTGTTCAATCCTTTGTCCCCGCGCTATCTCAAGGAATGCTTCAATTACCTTCATAGCTCAAACGCGTTATCTCTTAGGTCATCAGAAAATTTAACCCTAAAAATTCCTACTCATGACACAACCTTCTATGGTCGTTCTTTTGCCGTCCAAGCTGTTCGCCTGTGGAATTCTCTTCCAGTAACCATAAGACGAGCACAATCTATTTATATTTTCAAAAATCTTGTTTTCAACCATTATTTGTCGATGTAACTGCATTTTTATTTCTAAAGAAGAAGAAGCAGTTACATGCTTTAAAAATAATAAAAAATTATAATTATGCATTTTTATTTTTAATATTTTTTTTTCTGACTGGACTAAACTTATATATGTGTAGTCTATGTATGTATGTGTCATATATTTGTATTATATGTATATATCTTATAGTTATATTATGTGTATATATTATGTATGTATGGTATGTACATATATTTAAAATATATAGTTATATACATTTTTATATCCCTTGTTTTTATTTTTATTTTTTTTTATAACACCACCGATTCCAGTTTCTTTCAATCCTCTCCATCCAAAGGTTGTCTGGAAGAAATCGCTTTTAGCGATAAGACCGCCCATTGAATCACTATGTTTAAACATAATGTATTTACCCCATTTATGTACTATACTGTGGTGTTTTCAATAAAGAATTGTGTATTGTATTGTATTGTATTATAATTGGCGGTTTGTGGTAACTCACAAAGCAAGTCATTTTATTAGAAGAAGAAAAAATAGCCCCGAACAGCAACCCTTTACAACAATATTAACTGTATAAAATACCAGTATAAAGCGACTATGAGGGTTATTAAACTAGCTTAGTTATATAACATTTCATTGTAAGTAGTTTTTATTAAGTATACATTTATTTTGCAAATTTTACAAAATAGTTTATATTATTGTTATAATAGCTAACACATTTATTCGTAAATACATACATTGAGAAGCTCAATGGCTCAGGTATTTGACGCTCGTGAAAGACTCGTGTTGCCTCGTGAAAAACGCTCGGGATCGACAAAAGGTTTTTTCTTACTCCCGGTGTGCCTCTCTCATTTCAATGCATATTGTGCCTATTAATCGTGCATCTTTGCCATATATGGCCATATATTCGAAGATTGGACTGCCACGTGCCAGATTTATTGCTCATAAAACATAAAATCAGTTCCGTTCTTTCGGAAGTAAATTTTAGACATAATTATGATTTTTATCAAAAAAAAATTATGCATTGAAAAAGCTGCGATCTCTTTTAATTTTTGCAATGACAAAAAAAGGATTGATTGGAGAATTGATACAGAGTGTCCATTATCTTAGTGTAAATGAAGGTGGATTGGAAATAACAGAAGATTATAAATAGACATAATGCCGGCTCCACGCTTGAATAGTTTTCGCGGCTTTACACCCGTTCGATGTAGAGAGTCATCATTGCTGATGCGAATTTGCATCACGGCACAGGTGTGGAGCCGCTATTTAGAATTATTAATAAAGAAAATAAAATAAAATTATTGTATTATTGTAAGGAAATGAAATAAAATTGTTGTGTAAAAATATACTTTACGCTAGCATTAGCTGGGCGATAGAGCAAGAGCCCTTTTACAAAATTGCACCGCTGCCATACTGATCGGCGCGTAGGTAGATTTGCACTAGTATATATTGCATTTTGCGGGTGATGTTTAGAGTCTTATAAAATGAGTATTAATGAACTTATTATAAAAATATATACATATTTCAGTAGTTCAATGATGGTAGATTAGTTTTATGAAAGTTTTTGATAGAAATTCTATTTAATTCAATATCAAAATACGAGGTAAACCTGCATTATTTTTTGAGAAAACTCACGGAGGTTAGATGTTTTTTTTGATAATTAATGAGATAGAAAAACAAAATTCTAATACATTATGTTACAACAAAAACATATTTCTGGTGTCGTAGTAATTAATTTGATCTATTATTGAAAATTATTGAAAGATTCAGGAATTTGAAGTTGTGCATATTATCGTTTTTTCTGTAAACTAGCTGCAGTAGAACGATCAGTACAAAAAAATGGCAAATAGTATTTGCAAATATTCTACATTAACTTTCAAGAGGAAGAATAATTCTACTGTTAACTTCAATTGGAAATAGTCAAAATCTTTTCAAAGGGGGTAAATAAGGCGCTCAAAAATTACGATTTTTTGCAAAAAAAATGTGAAAGGGCTCTTAAAGCCTATTTTCTCAAGCTGGACTCTGCCTGCTCTATTTCTCTGTTTATAACTTTGTATTATATTTTATATCTTACGTTACTTATTTTATATTAACACTGTTCTTGTTTTCTTAATTAACTATTTAATAACAATGCACTAGCCCGTAGTTATTTTTTCTACTTTTGGTTAGCCAAAGGTTGCCTGATAGAGATTGCTACCTTAGCAATAAGGCCGACTTTTATTTTTACATTTCTGTTTTATTGTATTTCGGAAAAACTGTCTCAGTGCAATGAAACATATTCATTCAGAAGCAGAAAGTTATGTTTGCTACTAATGCGTATAGATACTATAAACCTTTCATCATCATTTTAGTTTATATTTTTGCCACAAAAAGCATTTTTCCTTCATTCATTTAATTTCCTTCGTTTCCTTTTTGGAGACGGAGACAGAAGGAATAAATTTCTAATTAATCATATTAGCATGAACTTCTGTTATCTTTTCAGCAAAATATGAAATTCAGTATGTAAAAAAGGAAGTTTTGAAAAGAGTCAATATGGTGGTAAATAATATTGCTTGAAATTTATTTTTTCGCTGCAGCATTCGGTAGGTAGGGCAATTTGAAAGATTTAGTACCCTGAGGCCGTGCTAAAACGCGCACATACGGTGTGTTCACTGCAAAAGCGATGACGTGCATTTGAATTCTCTTTGTGCCGGCCCGGAACGATCAGTAACCGTAGCTCATAGCAAAATGGAATTCCTGTTGGAGGTAGGTACTATATGTACATAATACATTCCGGTCGCCAGTCGGTCGCGTAGGTTCAGGACAATTAATTTATTATTAATTTAGTAAAGGAATACCTTGCCTAAGAGACTACAGAAAGTGAAATTTTAATTTAATACATCAAAGATTACGTAAGTCACATGATGAAATGAAATGGTCATTGATCATGCCATCCACACACACAGTTTTTTTTTGGCTCGGTAGATTATGGAAATATGAAAGGTTTTTTGGACATCACCTTGCCTTAGAATTTCATAAAATGAAGTATATACACCTTTGCACCTATATGTTAAGTTGTATTTTAAACCTACTACAGTTGGACGTTGTTAAATGAAAAGGATCCATCCCACCTAAACTTAGTCTTGAGATTTTTTTTTCAGACTGTATTTCTTCTTTGATTCTCAACTTTATCTTTTTGGATTCATATGAATACAAAATCGTATTACACTTGAATTTTACTTGAATCTTTGTTGTATTTTAATAGTATTGACCTTAAGGAGAACCTTATCGAAAATTAGTTTTCGATACCAAAGTAGGTATCGAAAACTTTTCGATAAGGTTGTGGGTTCGATCCTTTTCATTTAACAAGTCAAATTCAAGTAATAAAAAATATTAATTCATCGATACCTGCTTATATTTCTGTTTTTCTTATCCTTTTATTCTTCAGGTTGAATTAGCTCAATCTAGTAATAAAGATTTGTCCTAAAATAAATCCGTCTTACGGTTTCTGTGCTAAATACTCTAATAGCTTCATGATAGAAATATTTTGAAGATTCCGAGAACGTCTCTAACTATTCTGATAATTTTGTGTAAACTGCTGAAGTCGAAGAAAACAATTCAATAAGTATCTTCAGAATAATTTTGCTTTAAATTTCTCCGTAGTAAAATGTATCTACACAGTTTATTGAACATTTATAGCTACAAATAGGTAAAGCTCCTGCAAACAACGTAAATGGATACTAAAACAAAAATATTCATGGAATTGAAGCAAAACAAAAGTCTCATCACGACGAGCATAAAACACGAACATTGAGATATTAAGGCCGGTCGCAATTTGAAGGCGTTTTTTGAAAAATTAAGCTTCTTCGGCCTTTATATTCTAAACAAATAATCATTGGCACATGCCTTGCCTTGTGTGTTATTGAGTATTTATATCTTTCTTATCTGTAAAGAGTGACATCGTCATTGTAATATGATAAAGTTCTCTAATAAAGATTAATAAAAAAATTGTTTCCATTGTCATCAAAACTGTGAAACCGCACCGACTGCATCGTTCTCTTGTCAGTTGGAGATGGAAAGCCGATTCACATTGAAATGGCAACAGTAGCGACACGACAAGCACTTTCAATATAAAATAATTTTTAACTTTATCTACATACTTCAAATACCAGTCTCCCGACACTGTGGGAAGTTTTCAACAGATACACTGCATATTGGTCTTTTCCCAGGAGCAAAGTTACCCATGGTCATGGGTAACTTTGCTCCTGGGTATATTCCACAAACAATCTCCATTGTAGAAGCTTATTGACCAAAGTTATGCTTTCCTTAAGCAAACTATGCTCCAGTAATATTACGCTATACCTTTTTTAATAGTATCAATGGTCGAAAAATAGGTAAAAATTAAGATAAACCGTGTTTTGAAATAAATAATGTTATATTCTTAAATTTAGTCACAAAATCACGTTGTTTCATTAGTTTTTTTTATTTCTTAAATTATAATAGGCACTACTATCTTAACTAGAAACGTTGTTTACAAATACTGGACAAAAATCAGTCGAAAATAAACTATCGAGATAAACTTATCAAAAATTAAAAGTTTAAAATTATAATTTAAAAAATCCCCCAAGCGGTCAGTTCAGGAACGGAATATATTTCACGGCGGGTACTAATTTTTTTAGGGACATCAATACATACCAATATATCCTGCCGATCGAATTGAATTTCATCGACGGGTTTAGGCCACGTCCAGGATTTTAGCGACTTCTTCATTAAAGAGACATATCCCTATTCTTTAGTTATTTTTGTAATTTCCTTGATAAAAAGTGTATTAATAACCACTTAAAATTAATAAAAAATGTTTGGGTTTAGTTTGTTGCAGGCGCAAAGTTACCCCACATTACCAAAAAAATATGAGCACGCCAAAAATGTGAAGTTAGATTATGACCAAATCAGCAATCCAATCCAATGAAATATTTACGTTTTCGTTTACCTGATTATATAATTAATAACATTAAGAGATAATTACCCTAATGGATTATGCAGATTTCAAGATATAAGAGGCTTTTTCGGATACAATAAAAAATAAATTTAGGGTCTTGCACTACAGCTGCATCCGACTTATGAAAAAAAAATATAGTTCAGTGTTGCTACTTGTAAGTAAGATGTTTCGGGTGCATTCACAGTTAAATGAAATGTTGCACCGATTTGGACATGTTAAGCGATAAAACATTTTAGATTTGGATCATAATAATTACCCCTATAGGAGCAAAGTAGGAACATTTTACGGTACCCAAAAGGTGACCATAATTTATGGCCTTATTACTTAAGAATTTAATGTCCGTCTGCGCAAATCGCTATGGCAACATTTCATCTATAAAGAAAATCTTTTCATTTTATCTTCATTATATTAATTGTTGTTTTTAAGATACATTCCATTATTAAACGGGTAGGAGGACAGACAACGGAGGAATAGTATTCCATTGGTTTTAACTATTGGGTACGAAGCACAAATTGCTATTTGTTTTATATACTCGGTTTGTACAAAGATTTTCTCGCGTATTATTGCATTTAATTACACCGCCGTCTTTCCAGCTTCTTTCTTGTCCTCTCCATCCCAAGGTTGTCTGGAAGAGATCGCTCTGAGCAATAAGACTGCCCATTTTAACACTGTATCCAGTCATTATGTTTTATATTTTATGTGGTGTAAAATAAAGAGTTTTTTATTACTATTATTGCTTTTCCTAGCGACGTACTTAATTTTGAGGGAAATTCGCTATTGCATATTTCACAGAAACGAGTAGACCCCACTCAATTAAATGAAACAGCTGTTGTTGAAAATATTAAATTGATGAAGTACCTACAATTGACTGTAACATTGTTTGAAGGGGGGACAAAGGAGGTCTCGCTCGAGATCAATCGAAACTTCGCCAACGGACGTCGAGAGTATTTTATCCCCTTCTCTGTTCTGTCATTTTCATTTCACTCGGGATAAATAGGGCAAAACGTTTCCATTAATTTAGACGATTACAAGCTGTTTTACTTGTTTTTTTTGTGCCCACTCCATCGTTATGGATTTGATTGAAAATTCATCAGTCTTTGTCACTACCGGGAACGGAGAATGTGTTTTTTGTTTTAAGAGAGGTAGGGCATAAAGGATTTTCCGCTCGAATTGAAGCACCCGTCTGCGGTGTAACCTTAACTTCGCAGAAGAATACAGAAAAATAACACTAACTTTTGATGGTGTTGTGTTCTGTACGTGAGTAAGGATCCAGGGCTCGATGGGGTAGTGGAATGGGCCAGAAGATAACTGCGCGAATGATATTTTTTTTGGTATCGCGTATCTAAGAGGCTTTGGTGGTCACATACCATCAGGCAGGCCATATCCTTGTTTGCTATCCTAAATCATAAATCACGGCAAATCTCAAAATCCATGGCGGTATATATAGGTATATATATATATATATATATATATATATCTCACGCACCCTCTAATAGCTAAACTATTAGCTTGGAAAACCTGGAAAAATTCATGATAATAGTGCCTTTCATGAACTTTTGAGAAAAACAATAACGCTTAAGATATATTTGTTAGTTTAAGATTAATAGTCGTTCATCTTTGAGTAAAGAAAATTTCTTACCTAATGAAAATTCCCTAGAAGAAAACATTAGTAGTGACATACATGAAGTTATTGTAGTAAAATATTGCATTGAAAGAAAATAAAAAAAAAACTGTTTAAAAACCATAATAAAATATCATTAGTTCCACAACGCTACCGTGAGCACCAACGGTGACGGCTTCTGAGTCGCGCTAACGTTACGTTTTTATAAAGAGTTTAATAGCACGGCGGTTATGACGCATCGATTCCCTTCTCAGGGGATGATCGCTTCTGATAAAGCTTTTAGTCAGTAAGAGTCTGACATAATCTTGCAGCTGGCTGTAGGGTATCCATTAAGATTTCACATCCGCTCCCCCCGCCTGGGAGGAAACAAAAAAAAACTACGATTATCATTCGTGTTTAAAAAATAATAATATCGAATTGATTTTGAGTTTGAGACGCAGTTGGTTGGTTGGACGCTTTGTTTAGGTATTTTAATTGAGATACATAGATTGATATCAATTGATTTTCTAATTCTTGATATAGAAAATAAAGACTCCTGCTCAAATATATTGTGGGAACTACAGGTAACTACGGAACCCTACACTGCGCGTGGCACGACATGCTCTTGGCCGGTTTTTTTTTTTATATTTATAAATCGGTTTATCACGCAGTGTGCATTACTATATAAATAATATTTTATTTACGATTATAACTATTCCTATCAACAAAACTCAATATGACTCTACCATATATCCCGTATTTTCCAATACCAGAGTAATGGCAGCCCAACGTGTTACGCGCTTGCTCGTAATTTTATCACTGCAAATTTTTCGTACTGAACTGCTCACTGCTTTATATGGGAAAGCTATCGAGAAAGAAATGAGTTCTAAATCAATATCGATTGATGCATTGCGAAAACTTCGGATTTCGAATTGAATTATTTTGTTAAATGGAGAAAGAAACTGCTAGTTTGCAATGGCAGTAGCTTAAACCTATTTAACCGACTTTAAAAGAGGAGGAGGTTCTGTGTTCGACTGTATATATTTTTTATGCATGTTTACCGATTTCACCGTCAATTGTAGACCGATTTCCAAAAATTTTTTTGACGTGACAACGTCTTAAATTAGGTTGCGGCTGGGAGTCACTTATGAAAAAGTGTAACGCTCGGTAACGTTACGATGAGTCTCTCGTGTTAAGTTTAAGTTTACATGTACAATGTTTTAGTAAACAAAATATATTTCTATAGTTAAAATTTGTGCAATTCTTATTTTCATTCAATTCCTTGTTCCTATTGTGCAATTTAATTATATTCATATCAATAAATATTCTACCGAGAAAAAGACGTTGTCACGTAAAATCTTCGCCCGTAAAACCGACTTTACAGGCAACCATTTTTTTTTTCGTAAGAGTCCACTTCCGAGTTGATCCCATTGGAGTCCCAAATCAGGATCTGATGATGGAATCCGGGTAATACGAGGAAAACCTTCAAATTTCAAAGACACACAAGATGTTTTTTTGTACATGTTCACCGATTTCTCTGTCTATTGTGTTATTGTTTACTTGGACGATGTAATTTTCACTAAAATGGATTAAATAAAAATTTCAAAACCAAAAAATAAAACCGGTTTCAAAATCAAAAATGAAACTAAAAAGTAAAAAATAATATCTGGTTCATGATTTGGAAGTCGGGCGGGGTCAAGATTGAAACATTAAATAGATTGTCTTTTCTGATCGGTAATAATGCATCTAAAGTTGCATTTCCGATTTTGAAGTGGCTTTTATTTTTTGTTTCAAAATTTTTTGTTCTGTAATAGGAGTTGAGGGATGCCAATACAAAAATAATAATAATAATATAATAATAATAATAATAATATAATAATAATAATAATATAATAATAATTGGATACAATATATCTATTAAAAATTAATTTAAAACCATTTTACTTCCATCCTATAGAAAAATATAGATTGTCATTAGGTAATTTAATATCAACCTGTATACTCTGTATTAGCTTAAAGTTTCGCTTATATACATACACGGAACTGTAGCTTTCAAAGTTCAATGGAAGTTATAATAAATATAACACAATAGGCTCAGCGAAATTCAATTATCTTGTTCTACAGAGTTACCAGTTCCAAATATTTGAACAATAGGGATCCAAATCTCAGCTCGATTCGGCAGAAACCATTGTCGTTCTCCCAATGCTGTGCATTATTATGAACAGCATTGACAATGTATGACAATCTATAGGCTTCATAACGACCTTGCCTTCTATTCCAAGGACCTTGGAATTCAGTGCAGGCAAACATGTTTCTCCCAATTCTCATAATTCAATACAAAACTCTTTATTTCACACCACAGAAAATATTAAGTACCTGAAAATTTATGAATATACATGCCCATCTGAGGGCACGGCAGGGCGAAGGCAACAAAACCAAGGCCCTTTTTTTCTCGAAGTGCTTTGTTTTTTTTTACTATTATCACTTGTGTTTGGATTATACCAGATAACATAATTTGTAAAATAAAAAAATTTTTGACTTATTAAACATATAAAGTTATTTTGCATAGCTATTATACTCGTACTTTAGATTTTATTGATGTCTAAAAATCCCGGATTTCGTCAATGTCATCAAAATTCTTACGGTATTTCCTAATTTCCTTAAATTTGGTATGTCAGCTAGCATTAGTATACAAACAATAAAAAATCTGTAAAACTTGTAACTTTTATCCCCCAACCTCTTAAGCTAGGGGATTAAAGTTTGTATGAGACTTCCGCAATTTTGACGCTAGAGATATGAAAAATGAGCAAGAGATTTGAAAATGTATGTAGGGATGCAACGTAATAAAAAAATATGTATAAAACAAAAAGTAATAATGTGACACGCAACTTTTAAATAGTAATAATTACTCCACAAAAACATTTTCATGTAAAATTGTGCCAAGACGAGACTATATGACTCGAACTGTCAAAAAGTTATCAGATGTCATGTTGAGCCAAGCTTGCACTACACGCTCTAACTTCAGATACTCTATACCTTTTTTAAAATATGTGACATGGCCATTTTAATACTACAAGAACTATTGTACAACAGAGAAGTAATGAATACCTATATCACCTTACGCCCATGTGAATGTAGCGAAATTTTTGTGGTATTGTCTTCAATCACATAAATTCTATGCAATCCAACAGCATTAACTATATTTTAATAAAGTAATTTTCCACTCGGCGAATCTGCTCCTTCATATTACCGTCATTCGAAACCTACAATGTTAGATTTGCTGATCGCAAATTCGTTTTAGACTTAATTCCGTCTCGATAAGACTCACTTTTAGTCGTGTTACACTTTTGATTCCTACAGGCATTACGAAATACGGGAAGCCGTTTTACACTTTCATTCTATATTAATTTGCTTTTAATCAATTTAATTTCGCGCCCAATGGAACTTGATCTACGCCTAAATACTAAGTAATATAAAATAGTTTTTAGAGTTCCGTAACAAAGGGTAAAAACGGAAACCTATTGCTGTCACTATGCAGTCTGTCTGTCTGTCTGCCAGTATGTTACATGTTACGCCCCATACATGAAAAAGAAACGATTTTTTTTATTTTTTTCTCAGCATGTGACACATTATTGTCTTGAGCTCAATGAGTAGGACATTAATATATCTTTTTATTATTTTTGATGTGTAACATCTTTCCTTTCGCTTTCCTGCAATTTTTGGGAGTGATTTCGTGAAATGGGACGGAAGCGTGTAACAGGAAGTCGCGGAAGCGCGCGCTATTGATTTGATTTTAGAACATAATGTTCAAATGGCCTATTCCTTTTGTAGTAGGTTTTATTTGTTTTTTTACTAATATAAGGTGAGGTTTCAAATGTTACACATCGTACGCGACTACTATAAGGCTCGCTCGTTTTTTGTTCAATAATAAAGAAATGGGTGCCAGTCTGGGTTATTATTGAAGTGAAATTTCTTTAGGCACGCTTGACTTGGGGGGTAAATGTGTGACGATTTTTGCTTTACGCAATGAACAATACCCGTCACAAAATACATGATTGATACATAAATCTAGGTGCGAACTAGGTCCATTGTCACCCAGGTAGGTGACAATGGACCTAGTTCGGATTGGTGAGTGATAACGGACTCAGCGCGGATTGGTGGGTGATAACAGATCCAACGCGGATTGGTGGGTGATAATGTACCCAACGCGGATTGGTGGGTGACAATGGACCCAGAGCGGATTGGTGGGTGATAATGTACCCAGCGCGGATTGGTGGGTGACAATGGACCCAGTGCGGATTAATGGATGATAACGGAGCAAGTGAGGATTGGTGCATGATAACAGACCCAGTACGGATTGGTGGGTGACAATGGACCCAGTGCGGATTGGTGGGTGATAATGTACCCAGCGCGGATTGGTGGGTAAAAATGGACCCAGTGCGGATTAATGGGTGATAACAAACCCAGTGTAGATTTTTGGGTGATATCGGACCCAGCGCGGATTGCTGGGTGATAATGGACCGGGTGCGGAGGGTGATAACGGAGCAAGTGCGGATTGGTGGATGATAACGGATCCAGCGTCTTCTTCATCTCGCGCGTCGCCGGCGCCGAAGGCGCCGCGGCGTGCGGGGAATCTGTACTGGGCGGGTGCCCATCTCAGAGGTAGCCGGTTCGAGTCCTGTTAACGAACAGGACTGTCCTTGGGGTCGAACCCCCCTCTCTACGGCTTCACTCGTCGCCCTCGGCGCGGTCAAGCCCACCGGGTGAGACCCATGTGGGAGGCCCAGTGAGCGACCAGCGAGCGGGCGACGGACTTTGGCGTGAGGGGGGAGCACCATCCGTATGGGGGTAGATTTGAAACACGGCTACCCGTGTTTCTCCAGAAAATCCTTCATCTGTTCGGCAAGGGATAACAGCTGTCGGATGGAGTCTAATGTGGCCGGTGATGGGGTGTGTCCTTGGGGTGGTAGTGCGGCGGTGGTCGTGTTGTTCACTTCGGTGACGTCACGGCGACTTTGGCGTTTTTTGCGGCGGCGGCTGGATTTCGGCTTCTTCTGAGTAGGTGCGGGGTTCGCGGGGGCCATTAGGGTGGCCGGCGCGTGCTCGCTCACCTCGCTTCTGTGGGTTGGTATGGCGGGCGTGCGGCCTGTTCGGGCCACTGTAGTTGCTTTCTTGTTACGCGCCTCGCGATGAATCACGGGGCACGAACTGTGATTGGCTGGATGCGGGCCCTTGCAGTTGACGCACGTTGCGGGTTGCGTTCGCGGGCGGGGGCAGTCGGCGGCAGCGTGCGGGTCTCCGCAGCGTACGCAGGCAATCGTGCGGTGACATCCCTTGCTCGAGTGTCGGAAGCCCTGGCAGCGGTGGCACTGCGCAGGGCCCCTCTTACCCCTCCAGGCTTCTATGGTGATCCCGGGCATATTCAGGAGCTCCCTCACCGCGTATATGCCCGGGATAAGATCAGGTGTGCGCTTCAGTGCAGCGTAGAAGATGCACCCGGGGCGGCCTGCTCGCGCCCGGATCTGCTTCACGTGCTCGACTTCAAAGCCCTTGGTGGATAGGGCCTCGGTGATCTCGTGCGGCTCGGTATTGAAAGGCAGTCCACGTATAGCTACCTTTAGGCTGCGTTCCTGGGGGAGGGCGTATGAGTACCAACTCACCCCGCTCTGCCCTTCCAGCTTGGAGAGGTAGGCCTGGATGGTGCGGTACTCTTCGCCGTCGGCTGGGGTGAAGCGGATGCCCGTTCCGAACGGGCGCGCTGCGGGTGCGCGGCCAAGGGCGTCGCGCAGGTGGCCCATGTGGGTGGTCCAGTCCGGCAGATTCTCGACCACTAGCGGCGGGTATCTAGGTTCCCGTTGGGCCGTGGGAGCTGTGCCGGAGGGTGGTTGCACGGGCGGCGTAGTGGTGCGTGATGCGGCGGTGGGTGACAATTTTTCGGCGGCGTGGCGGGTAGGCGCGAAAACTTTCGCGGCCTGGGCGAAGCTCACCGACGGTGTCGGTAAAGCAGTCGCGGCTCCGATTACTCGCCTTGGGGGGTAGTCGCGCTGCGCTGCTGGAGTTTGCTGCTGCGATGGTGAGGGTGGCGTCTGTTCGGGTAGGTTTCCGCTGCTCAGCGACCGGTGTAGGCGCGGGTCGCGCGGGTGTCCTGTGCGAGGGCGCTTGTCCTCGGTTTTCGGTGAGGAGGTGGCAAGGCGGCGCTTTCGAGGGAGTGGCGTTGATGGAGGCGGAAGCATGAGCGGCGAGCCGCTGAGTGCCTGCAACGCCTCCAGGGCCATCTCGTCGGCGGGGCAGAGGGCAGGTGTATCGCCCGCCTCGAACTCCAACAGTCGAACGTAGGAGCTCAGCCAACGGTTTAGCCTGTCCGACAGCATGCCGGACTCAACGAGTCGAGCTACCATCGTGGCGTCAAATGCATATTTGACGCCGGGCGATGCTATCTCTATCGATTTGGCCAAAACGCTGGCGAGCTCCTCGTCCGAGATCGGAGTGAGGCCTTGCTGCGAGGTTGACGGCGTCGGGGTTGGCTGGCTAGCCATGCTGCGTACCGGGGGCTACGCCTACCACGGATCCAGCGTGGATTGGTGGGTGATAACAAACCCAGTGCGGATTGGTGGGTGATAATGGACCCAGCGCAGATTGGTGGGTGGCAATGGACCCAGTGTAGATTTGTGGGTGATAACGGACCCAGCGCGTATTTCTGGGTGATAATAGACCCGGGGGCCATTCGCCTAACGGAAATGCTTTGGAAAACGCTAACGCTTACGATTTCATTATGTTATTTATATGCGCCTGAGGTTTTCAAATGCCTCGCGCTCTCTTTTTTCTTTTGCATTGGTAATAACAATATTAAAAAAAATGAGCGTGAGGTATTTGAAAACCTTCGGCGGTCAGAAATAACGAAATAAAATCGAAAGCATTAGCGTTTTCCAAAGCATTTCCGTTAGGCGAATGGCCCCCCGGTGCGGATTGGTGGATGATAACGGACCCAGTGCGGATTGGTGGATGATAACGTACCCAGCGCGACTTGGTGGGTGCAATGGACCCAGTGCGGATTGGAGGGTGATAACGGACCCAGCGCGGATTAGTGTTTTTTTTCTATCAACAAATCTTCAGTTAAGTTTATGATTTTCAGATCATTGGAGCTAAAGAAGTTTCACTTCAGTCGTGTGGTCATAAGTACACTCGCTTTTTTTTAGGTAATTTTTGTTAGGGGTTCTATCTCAAAAACACAACTAGTTAAGCATATTAAATTGTGTCATAATAATATGATGTCTAATAAACTCTATTTAATTGACAGTTACTTAAAATGAGGATTCATAATGTACTTTTTAAATTGTGGCGAAAACAAACAAATGGTTTTACCTTTCGCGATTCGTGGTTGCACCTGGCCGGTCTTTTAAATAGGGGAAGCATGACGGGGTAGCGATGTAAGATTGGGTACCGCACACATAGAAGAAACTAGATGTCTGTGAATATAAAACAAATAGTACCTAGTTATACTTAACTTTTGTTACTTAATAATATTAATGTGATGGAAGTTGACATCAACACATGTATTCAATTTTTGATGTCATCTTTCAATTGACGACACTGTGTGAAACAAAACAGGGAGAAAAAAATAGCCCTTGCTGAGTTTCTTGCCGGTTCTTCTCAGTACAAGGTCTCCCGCCGTAGATTTACGAACCGATGGCGTAGCGTTTGACTTTCACAAGAGCTTGTAACAGCCTAGACTGAATAAATGAGTTTGAATTTGAATTTGAATAAGCCAGTAGGAAGCCTCATTCAACCAACGGTTAGTGCGAGAGAAACTGTGAACGGTAATGCACGCGTCTTTTGTTAACAAACGGAAAACTGGTTTAGTGTTTCGGCGATCTAATTTTTTGTAAGTTGAAACATATTTTTTTTAAGGTAATCATGCCCCATAGCATGGGGCAAGATGGTTTTTCATAATGTTCCTATTAATTATTAATTATAAAAATATTATGTAATACGTTGATTCTCCAAAGACTGTACCAAATCATAGTTAAGTTAATGACTTAACGTGCCATAATTTAATGAGAGTAATAAACATAGTGATTGGACTGTAATTTTGTTATTTCCCTTAGCTACCCCATCATGCCCCCCCCCCTTCCCCTACCTAATTTACCTGATTTCTAGTAAAATTTACTATCTTACATTTTTTACCGTACTGGATTGAGTGAACATAGTACATTCTTACATATAAGCATACGGTGTTCGCAGAAATAAGCATTCCGAAAACAAAATGCATTCAATTAGGGATGATGACTATTTTTTTTCTTCTTCGTTTATCAGGTAGATTATCAAAAAGTATTGGACACGTATTTTTTTCTTTTTTCACATAATATAAACATTGCAGATACATATTGATTTGAAAAGTCGCATGACGTCACGTTTTGGTACAATTTTCACTGAAAAGTGACGTCACGTGCCCCTACTCCCAAACTTAGACGCGCTTTATCTTTGCCATTTTTTGATTGATTGCCCAAATAAAAAATACAGGTCCATTATTTTTTGATCATCTAACTGACGGACTAAATAGAATTTCGTTTACTTTACCCCGTCATCATGCCTATTATAGGTACTAAAGATGTACCTATGTATGTATTTAAACGAAACAAAGAAACTTTTATAATATCTACAACTAGCAAACCAGTGAACCAAATGTTCACCAAAAAAAAAAGTATTTAATTAATTGAGAACTTCGGAGATTTTGTGTGGTTTCGTTTGAAATAGAAATCACGTGATTTCTCGAAAACCGGAAGTGCGAGAAGTAACGTATACTCACATCCGGTTTGTAGTCTTATCAGACTATTCTCAACTTATAACTTAAACATTCTCTTTATCTATCTCTTACGGTTTGGCCGCTGAAACAGCATCACGGACGGACGGACGGACGGATTTGTCTAATAGATAAGAGATGCTAACAAGTTCGTAAGATATTATCATTATAATATTTAGTTACCGTTTGTACGGAGAAATTTTGGGGAAAACAACCAAAAATAAACTTTTTTTTGGAAAAAAATTTTTGTTTATTTTTTCTATGATACATCATACAAAAATACATACAACCCTAAATTTTCACATTTCTACCACCAACCCCTATTTTTTATGGCGGTACGATGTTCGCTGGGACAGCTAGTTATACTATAAACTTCATAAAGGTTTTCCTGTAATCTACAAGCAAAGAGCTACATCCCATATTTTATAAGATGGTGGTTTTTTATATTTTTACAGTTCAAATTTATCGATTTTTTAAAGATTTTCTTTACTAATTATATAATTATACATTTAAATTTGTAAAAAATCCTATCATTTGATATATAACACTGTACAGTTAGCAAAATTAACATACATGTATGTACCAAATTCAAACTTGATCATTCCAGTAAATTCCGAGCAAATCGACTGTGACAGGCAGAAAGACAGACAACCGAGTGTTCCTATAAGGGTTCAATTTTTGCCAATTGAGATTCGGAACCCTAAAAAGTTAGGAATTTTGCGAAAACGCGAGTCGCCTCATTAATATTGTGAAAAGAATCGTTGGCTTAATATATTAAATTATTCTTGGGTTTTGCGTTCTTGGCTTCACACGATGAATTTGGATGTGCAGCTGAAGGTTACCTCTCGCAAGCAGTGTTTGCCTATAATTGATTTTGTATTTATCTAAGTTTGATAACCTAAGTACGATATGGATGTTTTTTTTTTAAATAGCTGAGTTATTCGCATATGATGTCAGTTCGCAATTTATAATATGTTTTTAAACTAAATCTTAACTGTAAAAAGTGTCGGGCTAGTGGCCTGTGTTTCAGGGCGGGCGACGCACAAGATCGGTTGCCCGTCATCACCGAGGTCGACCACAAAATCTTAATAAAGCGACTCGCGTTTTCGCAAAAATCCTAACTTTTTAGGGTTCCGAACCTCAATCGGCAAAAACGGAACCCTTATGTGATCACACTTGTCTGTCTTTCTGGTGAATGGCGAGATGATAGAGAGAGCACGGATTAAAAGAAGTTGGTGTCCCACTTGCCCAGAGTGAATAGGCAAGATGGGGCATAGAGAGGAAAGAAGAGTGAGAAGTTGATCAGCGGATCAGAAGGTAGAGGGTGAGAGAGGTCTAGTGACCCTGATACAAATAAGTTGCCCTCGACCAGTCGACAATGCTGTCTCGACCAGCTGAGCAGCAGTATTAGTGCATAAGTTGTTGGTAAACCATTAAAATAAAACGGCACTTCAAACTGATCGAGTATTAAATTATTGTTTTAAGGATAACACTTGGCTGATCTAGATAGTACGCATTTGAACGGTAACTTCAAAGTTTAAAAATAACTACTTAGTATCATGAGTAATATTAATAGCCCGTAGTGCTTAATCGCCAATATCTCGGGGATTTTTTTCCTTGTAACTGGTGGTTGTCCTGGCGACGAAGCGACTATCGGCTATTTTGTCGCTCAAGAAACGTAAAACATATAATTATACATTCCATCTAAACAAAAGAGATTCTTAGATTAATATTTGATCGCTGAGTGTTCACACTTTTGTGCCCTTCGTTGTAGTGCCACTATACGTAAGTGTCGCCGCACACGGGCCACACGCCACAGCCACAAATGCCGCCACGAGAAGCTAGAAGCGGCTACTAAAGTGGCTGAAGCGCACGACAGCGGCCGACTAAGGTAAGGGAGAGAGGGGTGGAGAATCGCGCGAGTGACGTGAGGCGACGTTTTGTATCGGCGCATTAAGTGGCCGGTCCGGTGCGGGCCACAAGAACGACGATTTGTGGCGTGTGGCGGCCACCGGTGTACCGTGTGTGGCGAGTCCCTATAAAATGTATGAAAACTACAAGAAATATGCTGGTGGCGGTGTTTTGTGGTTGTGGTCGGTGGCCCGTGTGCGGCGACACTTAGGTACTGTTCTCCAGGCTTCTTAGCAGGCGAATGCGTATCTTAACGCATTTATAAAACGGGTACACGACCAATACTAATAAAGGGTTGTAAGGCCTGGACACTAACTCTAAAAGAAGGAGAAAAGCTTTTGGTAACAGGCAGAAAGGTGCTGAGAATGATTCTGGACTCGATTCGCACAGCTGAGGGAAATTGGAGAAGGAGAAAAAAACAGGGAAATTGAAAATCTAGTGGCCGAGCCTATCATCGGCGATATAAAAGCGCATAAACTAGGCTGGCTCGTTCATGTGGAGAGAATGAGGTATGCGCCTCAAAACCTCTATTTACAGACGTTGGCGCCCTTAAGGGGCACACCAACGAACGGACCTCACACCTAGCCTCAAGCAGAACAGAGAAGCCGTTCAGCAGTCCGCGCGGCTTAAGGCGCTTTGCAGACGACGGGGCGGGGCGGGCTTTTTGTCCGCGAAGCAATAAAAACCGCGTCTGCCCCCCGATGTCTGCGGCTGCCCTCGCCGCGTACACAAAGCACACGACGGGCAGAGGCAGTCAGTTCAGGACGTTCGTGCTAGTGAATAGTCCATCACTAAAAAAGCGCGTGGCGCGGACTGAGCTAGCCGCCCCGCGCCGCCGTCTGCGTTACTGCATATAAACTGGTTTGTATGATCAACGGCGGGCAGCCGCGGACATGCCGCGCCGCCAGTGCCCGCCGGGCACCTGCGGCGCGGTCTTTTTGCCCTCTGTGTGCGTTTGTAGAATAGGATTCACTTTCTGCTATCGTTCGTGGCAAAATTGACCGGCCCGCTCCGCCCCGCCGTCTGCAAAGCGCCTAAGAGCGCCTACGGCATACTATCCGCTAAAAAATCCTGCGAATACTCTCTACGCTGTTAAGTGCGGAACCGCGACATCCCCGTTGAGGGACTTCAGCGTGAATTGAATTATGAATATCTGTTTTTTTGTGGAGTCACTATACACTAATAAATAACGTATGAACGTTTTCAAAAACTTGTCAAAATACCTATAGTGAAAACTGACCTATTCTCCCACAATGGCTGGTCATAGTAAGGCTAACCAAAATTTCTTCCCATTCCATCCATAGGGATAAAAGTGTTTCAACATTGGGCTTGTTAATGAGCGGTGATGCTGAATCAGGATGTTTTGCACCTTCCTCTGCCGCATCAGCTCTCTTTACAACTGGATTATATTCACACTCATCACACGGTCGGGAATTCATCATCGCCGCCATCAGCCTTTTAATATCCCCACTAGGCTTTCTCTATGGACGGCCTTTTAAATAGGGAGATTGGGCCATGACCATGACCATGACCATGACCTTGAAAATTCAGCTGGCACCAATATCTTAACGTGTCTTACGAAGCATGGAGGAGCTTGAAATAATAAACATTTGGTCACCCCTCCAATGAAGGATCATAAAACTAAATACATCTGCTTTTCCATAAATAAGGCTTCCAGTCCTAAGAAGTCTTTCTCATTAGCTATTCACACCTATCCCTGTAATCTTCTATCAGATATTCTATCGGACTGTAACTGTGCAAAGTTACATCGCGTTAAATCATTCAAGTATCTTGGAGTCATGATAGATGAACACTTAAAATGGGACGCTCATATTTCACTTATCTCTGGGCCTATCAGAAAATTAATGTATGTTTTTAAGAACCTTCGCACGGTAACTAACCTGCCTTTGTTGATTAGAGTTTATAAATCTTTGGGAGAATCTTTAATCTGCTACTGTATTTGTGCTTGGGGAGGCGCTGCACAAGTACATTTAATTAAATTGGAAAGAGCTCAAAGAGCTGTATTGAAGGTTTTAATGTCACTACCGATTCGACACCCAACAGCCTCATTGTATGAAAAAACTAAAGTCTTGAGTGTTCGAAAATTGTTTATTTATCAGGTTATACGCAGATTGCATAATAATGTAAGTACAATAACTAATGTCTGTAAGACAAGAGCGGCAAAGTGTAATATTCCTCCTTTTAAAACCAAGTTTGCCTAGAGATCATATGACTTTGTGGCAACTTCAGTCTACAACATGTTACATGCTAAACTTAATCTAAGGCAGTATACAAGCAGACAGATAAAGCAACAGATCTGTAATTATTTATTGGAGTTAAATGAAATAGGTTTAAATATCCTTGTGATGCCTCTAACTTAATGACGATGATGAAATTAATTCAAGTTCAGGAGATTGGAATGGATCAGGTAAGGTGCAAATTAGTAATAAAATGGCAATAAATAAAGCATTTATGGGAACCGTTATATATAAATACATACACACACAAAAACACACACACGCACGCATACGCTCACACACACTCACACACTCACACACACACACACACACACACACACACACACACACACACACACACACACACACACACACACACACACACACACACACACACACACACACACACACACACACACACACACACACACACAATTACATTTTATTTTATTTTTTATTATTGTGTTTAAGTTGTTTCTTTAGCACTTCTCATATTAATTAACACATTAATCACATAAATGGTACAGGGGTGGCTTGCTCTGTTCATGTAGTTTTGGGAGTGGAGGCCTGGTGTCTTGTAGAACAGGTTTATCCTATTGCAAGCACCAGTCTTCACATTAAGTGGTGAGGTGTTGTAATTAAGCAATTTATTGTACATTTTTCTACTTATGTGAAGAAATAAATAAAGAATTTATTATTATTATTATTATTGCAAAATTAACTTAGCTTTCACGATCGCAGATCGAACGCGCTAACCATTTTCGCCATCGAGCTCCAGATTAGGGAGAATTAGTACCCGCCTTTCCTTGGTTGCTAGCAAAGAGCTACAGTACACCAAAAAAATCAATTCGATCAGAAATATCATTCGTTGCGTAATACTAATAGTGTAGGTATGTATCGTGGGTACATAGAAACGCTACCTCGCGTTCTCAAATCAATGGTTGAAGCGATGGCGGTTGAAGTATCGATCGTTGTGAATAAAATATGCTTGTATGCCTACCATCGCCGACGGTCTGTCACATCTAAATAGAAACATCGTTATACCACAATATATTTGAACTAAAAGTCTAAAATTGCTAGGCTTTGTTAACTAAAGATTTAAAGATTTTATTTTTGGCAAAAATCAACTGTTTCCAGGAACCCAGCTAGTCAGCCTTAGTAACCTTCGTTATATTAGGGAAGAATGGCTAGCATGATAGAAAGAGGTTGATGAACATAGCGAATTATCCACTCTAATCCGTGTAGGGAAGTAAAGAATCCTTAAATAACAGTACCTTTTGGTTGATGGTATTGTGTTTCTGTCGGTAAATTTCAAGAGCTCCAAGGGGATAGGGTCCGGGTGGGCAGCGCCACGAGTGAAACTGGGGTATCGCAAGCGGTTATGGAGGCCGCTTGCCATCAGGTGGCTCATAATTAGAGGAACCCGGGATCCCGGTCATATTTTAGTCCCGAAATTTTCGGTATTGAATGTTATGAATACCGGGATTTTCGGGTTTTTTATATTTTTATACAAGTCAATAAAAATGTGCGTGAAACGAAACGCGCTTACTTTTATTTCACGTTTTAACGGCCATCTTGTTTACACAGCTGACTTAATTTATTTTTGCTAACGACCGGTACCGGATAATGTGTAAAAGTGTGTAAAAATACCGCTTCACGTAGTGTAGGTAAGTAAGTAAGTATTGATATTTTTTTTGTTAAATAATGATAATAAATTAATTTATTAAAAAACAACCAATGAATTAATGTGTCTGAGTAAATATAGATGACAAACAACGAGTGTTATTTTCTGCAGCTCCAAGAGGTTATGTTTATGTTGTCCATAGACTTAAATGTTCATTTCATTTAATTTAGATTTAAGAAGTAAACAATGTCATTATCCAAACAAAGTTTTGATGTCAAGCATAAAAAAGATGAACATGTTTCGTCAGTGCGGAGTCATTTTTTAGTCGATAAAGCCGGTAGCTCAGTACAATGTAAGCTTTGCTGAGCTATTTTAAAGACCTTAGGAGGATCAACCAAAGGCCTACAGTCTCATATATCTTCAAATCATCCGTGAAAGTAGATTAAGAAGTTGATTTTTTTCAGTTTGTTGTAAAATGAAATAAACAAACTGTACAAATATTTTCATAAATTATTTACAAAAGTGCCTAGTTTGTTTATTTTATCAGAAGAAAGTATAATTTAATTTTGTTTTTTAAAGATTTAACTAAAGATTTAAAATAAAAAGTTAATTTGATATGTTTTACTGTCTTTTTGTTACCACTTTCTATTACCAATACAATCCCGGGACTATCCCCGACTCCAGGGATTAACTGTACATATACTCCCGAAATCCCGGGATTAGAAATATAGACCGGGATTGAATCCTCTACTTATAATGCTTCTTTCTTCCCACTCTTTTCTTCTTTACCTAATAAGTGGGCACCAAGGTTTAAAGACGCTAGCGACACCAGAGTATCACTTGCGAGTTGCCTTACCTCACCTTTATTCTGACTCCAAGCTCAGGTCTCCAGAGACGTGAAACTATTTTGATGCAGACCATAGTGTTTAATGAAACCGTTTGAAATCGGTTTGTGCCATATTTTAACGGTTTTCAAACGGCACTTCTCAGTTTGGTTTGGTACACCGCCGTAATTAGACTTGTGATTGTGACGCAGTCAAATTTTATTAGATTTAAAGTCTTGCGTTTTTACACAAAAATCAAACGTTACGTCAAACACAACTGAAATATGAATTTTGCCAAACCGTGCAAGCTAGATTTGTAAACGATCAAAATTTACGTAATTGAATCAAACCGTTTGATCGTCTCGGGGGACCTTAAGGTTTAATTACCTTCCTGATAAATTATCCTGTTATCGCCTCCGAGATTTTAAACCAGCTGACTTGCTTGCGGTTTCCGTGTAGACGAAACGCCTAATATCGTTTCATATCTACAGATAAAGTTAAAACTGTTATAATAAAAAGTCAACAATCCATGAAATAATAATAATAATAATAAATGCTTTTATTAACTAAATAAAAAGTCGTTTTATTACCTACCTACTTTTATTTTTCGTACTTTTAAAACAACAAGTTGTCATGAATTCATTAGTTACAGTTACTATTAGGTATAAAGAAAACGACAAACGTACCTCCACAATAAAGTTCTAATATATCTAGCACAAAACAAAATTAAATGCGATACGGGTCCGGGACTTCTTTATTAGGTACTTTGTTTGGTATTTTTTTTAATGATGGCGTCCACAGTAAGACACGTTCTGTGAAAATCACAGGTGTCAACGTATTTCCGTTCAGTGACTGTGAAAAAACAACAAAGAAAGCGACATTAATGTCATGTTACAATACTTTTTAACAGAGTTCGCCGTGACACAGTGTTAGCATGTTCAGTTTGAGATTTTGTAAGTTTGCTTAACTCATGCAATGGCCGGTCATAGGATGGATAACCAAACATTTACTATCGCGAGCTCCTTCGCCACTAGTAGTAGCTCCTATTCAAAAGAATCTAATTCATCAGGAATTGGACCCGGAACAAAAAACATGGTTGTTCGTATTTTTTTTACTGTCCTTTTCGTTCGGCCGTACAGAGAGGACTCAGGTATGGTGAAAGTATTTCGCAAGGTGCAAGGTTGCGCCCCATATATTATTTTGCCATAAAATACTATAGAATTTATTTTAAGTAACAATATATCTTTATTCTAAATGATGTAAGGGAAGGTGATTTCAGGAGTATCTCTGAAGTCATTTCCCAACTTGACGACTCTGTATATAATAATACAGGGATAAAAAAACATCTCTTGCTGAGTTTTTTGCCGATTCTTCTCAGTACAAGGTCTCCCGGTGTAGTATTGCGAACTGATGGCGTAGCTTCTTGACCTTCACAAATGCTTGTAACATCCTAGGCTGCATAAATGAATTTGGGGGCGTCCCAGTGTAGTGGCGCACGCTAAGGTGCGTCGATCCTGAGACGCCCCCATATGGGCGTAGGAGGGTACCGGGGGGTTTTAGTGGAGTAGAATCAGTATGGCCTTCCGCACTGGTCCTGCTTGAGTAGGGTCGGCACTGTTTCCCGTGCCGGCGAGTCCCACACACGCCGTGCGCCTAGTCAGCGTCACGGTATGGTGCGTAACTGCATTTCCCCTCGTCACAAAAAAAAGGCTGCATAAATGAATTTAGAGTTTGACTTTGCCGGGCTAGAGTAAATCCAAATATCCCCGCTTGGGCACCCTACTAGATATAACAACCATATTTATAAGAAATCTAAAAAATAATTTTGTTCTTGTGTTTTTCTTTTATATCCTGACTAAGTCCTCGCCGTGATCAATTCATTGTTGATGAACTTGTAACAAATACGACCCCTTGAATAGTATATGGCTCCTGAAACCTTTTCAAGGTAGCTCTTATTCTAATGAAATTCTAGGCTCAGCTAAAAGACTGAGGCTTGTAAAATGATACAGTTAAAGGTCAGCCTTGGTTAATGTGACTGACCAAAGTGGAATGGTGAGCGTTCAATGACTGCTTCGAATTAGATTTTAATGTGATATAAGTAAGAGCCATACTTAAAGTTCAAAGTTTATTACTTTAACAATTTTGTTTAAATGAATCTCTATGAAGTGTTTATCGCCTACAAAAGCATCCACTCTGCCATAACTTGAATGATATTTCTACTGATAAGGTACCTTAGCTTTCTTTACATTTATATTTTAATAGAAAATGATTAAATTAATTATTTTTTGGTATCTTGCCTTGCCGTATGCTGGCTGTTTGTACTAGTAGTGGTACAAAGTACGCCATACTTTATTTTTATATTCTGCGTAGTTATTTCTCAGTACGCCGACCCCCACAAAGGACATCGACTTGAAAATTTGGCTCATCACGATGAATTCCCGCCATGTCAATAGCCATTAATTTTATGCTCAAAGGTCTAGAGAAGCTTCTCAATCAGTATATGCAACTTGTATTTAATTTCTCCCAGGCGAGGGAGCGGGTGTGAAATCCTCATGGATACCCTAGAGCCGGCTCCAGGATTGAGTCAGACTTTTACTAACAAAACATCAGTGTAAATATTGCTTCGGGTGACCTTGAAATTAAATATATTAATTCGAGTATTTTTTTTCGTGCACACGAATACGGGCTAACTACCAAATGTAATTGTGGCATCAGCGCAACCTTAGTTAATACTCCTGCTTAGTGCGCTAGAGGACGGGGCACTGTGATGTGCACCCTTACCAGATACAACTTGGTCACTGTCGTACAGCCAAGCCTTTTCGCCTAACCTTTTTTAAAAATGGTTTGAAACCAAAGCATCAGTAACCAAAGGGGCGTTAGCTAAAATAAAAAGATGACGTCAAAATAACACTATGTTCAATAATAAAGAATGATAAAAAATAAAAATCTGTTACTATGGCATAACCATAGCCCCTGAATGTGGTTTTTTTGAGAACGGAGCAGGTTTTTTGCCGAACTTAGATAGTGAGTAAATAAGAAAGCTTTAAAATCAGATTCTTTGAAACCTTCTTGAATACGGGGGTACTGGAATGGGGAAGAAAGAGTACAACAATTTTAGTTTGTACAGAAAGGACGTCGATACATCGTTTTATTTCAAATTAAATTGTTGCGTCTTTCAACAAATGATATATCATTAGATTCTGCGTAATTTATTAGGCTTATATATGTAAGAATCAGGCCAAACGAAAGCCGAGGAAAAAAGATATTTTGCTCTGAACATTTATTGGATATGTTATTTTGACATTTTTATTACGTATCTGTATTACATTTTTCCATTACAGAAATTGTTTTTTTGCACAAAAATCCTAACAATTATACCAATATCACAGATAAATTTTACCATTCAGTATGGTCTCTCTACAAAGATCCGGCTAGGTGGGTACCTATAACCGCAGTGCGAGAGAGGTATTTTCCCGTAAAATAGTAATCCTACTGCATTACTGTGCTTCGGAAGGAAACAACTGTAGCTAATGAAATTATTAGGTAAGTATTTGAAGACTTACCAACTAACGCCTCGGGTGACGTTCGCAGGCCATTGCTGGACAGTAGTAGTAAAGAGGGGCATCCCAAAATGTTTTTAAAATAATTTCCCACCCGTGCGAAGCCGGGACAAGCAACTTGTTATTATTAAATATAGTTATTCTATTATTGATCAACAAATACAAGTAAATGAATTGGCTGCTTTAAACCAATAAGCGCGGACCTATGACTGGGCACAACTAATAGCATACGCGCATCGTCAAACGTATTTTTTTTAATCGAGTCTTGCTTTCTTGTATTTCAAAAACAGTTTTATCGTGACGTAGCAATCAAACCGATAATTACTTAAAAGAAAATGCATGGTATTTGACAGTTACATTGGAAAGTCAAGCCTGAGCTTATGACAAAAATTCCATACAATTTCTTTTTACCCGGCTGCGCAATGCAAGAGCGCGAAGCGCGACGCGCAGACAGGGTTATGTGTTTAACAGTCTATATATGTATGTTTGTTCCTTTGTGGCACACTAGAGACCAAACGCCTAGACCGATTTTGATGATTCATACATCAATCGATTCGTCTCAATCATGGGAGTGCTACTAAAGATACGATAGTAATCAAAATTCAATATGGGCAAAATTAGGCGCCATATTGTGACGAAGTAAAAAAAATAAGTTGACAAAATATGTCGAGTGGGGTATCACTGTCTAGATAATCAAAAATCATATTTAGGTTCCTAACACCATTTTTCATTTAATATGATTGTTCAGGATCTACAACGCATTAAAGTTGTATATTAACCACTTACGCTTTTAATTTCAATCTTACGTTTGTATGGACTTTGTTACTCTTTCACCTAAAAAATACTGAATGGATTTTAATGAAACTTAACAGTAATATAGCTCTTATATGATAATTACATATATATAATAATTTATCTAGTTATTGAGTGAATTGGCCAATATATAACAATAAGTGTCACATAAGACGGAAAAAAATCTCCCATCTGCGAGCCATTTTGGCCTGCACTGCGAAAACAATAAAAGTTACATGAATGTAATATAGAGTGAAAATGTATCTCTTAAATAGTTCTAAAAAAAAGTCCGTGACACCATATATCTATTTTTAATGTGTAAGTCATTACCGCTAAAACAGTGAATCAAAACTAAAATATTATTTGATATCTATTTCCAAAATGCACATTTTGTATTAACAAATAATTTTTTATCAAAACAAATACTTTTATCGCTTTTGATATTTAAAGACGATAAACTTTGCTTTTTACACTATGTCATTTCGACAAATATTTAAAAAGTTACAACAATGACAAAGTGATAGCGCGGTGTACTACCTATGTAAAAGAAAAAAAAATGGGCTATTCGCAGTATCTGATCCTATACGAAGCACTAACAATAAAACTGTGATACAGTTCCTTCTTATTAAATGATGAAAAATATATTATCATAAGAGGTATTTATGATTATTGAATTTTAATGAAAAACTCAGAATTTTACTGTTTTTCATTTTTTTAACGATATTACTTAAGGTTACAAAAAAGGTTTACTTAATATAATGACAAATAACCCATTTTTCGCTAGTAAGTACATACTTATTGGAATCGCTGTATTTATTAATCAGCTCGCGATAATATTGGTTTTGTAATAATTCTGCAAAATTCAAAGTAAATAATGTAGATTTTTATAGGTAAATCACCCCTTTCATCACCCTACGCCTATAAGTATTGCGATGTTGTAGCTAAGAACTAAGTTCCCATCTACTTCTATATGGGAATTCATTATATTCGATTTAGCTATTAGGGCACGGAAGCGCAACAAACAAACTCACTTTCGCATCTATAATATTATATTATACTTACTAGTGATCCACCCGGGCATTGTACGGGCGAAATTTATTTATTGGGATAAAATATAGCCTATGTCACTCGGACAAAATGTATTTAAATAAAGAAAAATGTTATAATAAATAATGTAGCTACCTTATGATGAATTAATATTTGAAACCGTTTCAGTAGTTTGACAGATTCTTTGTTACAAACATACAAATTTTGCCTCTTTATAATATTAGTATAGATAGTTAGGATAAGATAAGTATTTAATTGCTGAAAAAGATTTTAAAATAAAGTAAGTAATAGGTTTATTTGATTATATTTGTAAAAGTTACTTAGCATTTGTGCTTAACAGTGATACGTTATTCGGTATTTTTATAACAAAAAAAAATTTGGAAAATAATTGCCATGATTGCACTACTGGGAGTACTCTTCATTCGAACTTTACACTAACAATAAAAAAAGGTCGAACACAAAGTCTTTGACCTGTTAAATGTGAACGCTTTAAAAGAAAACTACAAAGAGAACTATAAATTGATAATAAATGAGATTGCTATGGTGCTCTACCTAACGTTATGAAAATTTTATTACGCGCCTTTAGTTTTATCAAATATTATAAACTTTGCTTTGGTGATTGTATAATTATTTAATTTAGTGATCTAAGGCAGTTGCCACCATTGTCCAAAACAACAGACGGGAATTACTTCTTTCTTCAACCTGCGTCATAAACGTCATTGATTGGTATTGTATATAGGGTGATTAAAAACATTTGAAGTTAACTTCTGGCATCTACATATTGGGTTTCTGTGAATTATGTAGGTATATCAAATTATGAGACTAGGGACTGACACTGAATTTGTGTATATCCCACTGTTGAAAAATATTATGTATTCTTGAATATCTAATGGGTCCCGACTGTTAAAGTAGCTTTGTTCCTTATTAACAGAATTATAGACTACTGGACTTGTTTTTTTCTTTTCAGTTTTTATTTGAAGAATAATTAAGCAGTCGGGTTCTTTGATTTTTTAAATTTACCTTTTTTTAATGATTGCGATAGCTTTCGTTCAAAGGTATCTTGTCTAGCGGATCAGGGTCGTTAAGTGACTAAAAACAAAAAAAAAACAATTATATCGATTCAGTTGATGTATACAGGTGGAATAATATACAAAATATATGGCAACACTAATGTCTGTTCATTCTAACTTGTCCTATTTGGTAAACAAACTTGACACAACTTTTTAACAAAATCAGCAATTTAAAAATAAAGCAATAACAAAGTCAATAATTTATTATAATAAATCGTTATTATAGACTGAAACCTTTTGAATCTAGTTATTAGTTGATTTTTAATGCTGTATTTTCAATAAAAAGGAGTGCCATGATTGTTTACCAAATAGGACCAGTTAGGATGAATGTCAATGCAGTGTTTTATTATTATTTTTATTTTACTCGGCCTTTATTTGTATTATAGACATAATTATGGTAATGCGGACTTTTTTGTAGATACTGATGTCTTCTATAAAACTTCCTTATATCACTTCGCTCTATTGTCAATGACTACCGCAGCGTACGCGATAAAAGGTTATTTTTTTGTATTGAAATTTTTGGAAATGCTCTATTAGTCCAGGCAACGAAAAGGTATAGAGGGAAATGCTTAGAACACAATTTTTGACTTCGTAACTTTGTTAGGACTAGTTAGGAGGTAAACATATCAAAAGTCTCCACCAGTAGCCCTTAAGCTAAGGGGGGGGTGGGGGATTGAAGGTCCCATTGTTAGGTTTTTCGCATATATCTCGGAAACTATGCATCTTAGCGACATGAGACTTTAACAAAAGTGAAAGCTGATTTAATTTGCTACAAGTCCTATTCAGTCAAGTTTTTTGATATCTTGTAAAGTTTTCGAGATATCCGCTCTTAAAAGTCTGTAATTATGAATATGTATTTTACAGAAAAAACAAGGATGGAGCTGACATTGCCAAGCTCACCGATTGGTTTGAGAAATTTCCTCCCTTCCCAGAGACCAGAGACATTATCAAGTCACCAGAAATCCAGAAAGCAGCAGCGGTCTTTTCACACCCTTTCTCCACCACCGCTCAAGAACAAAAGGCAGGTGAAACCTGCATCTTAAGGTGGTATGGAGCTCCAGCGAAAGAGATTTCACTCAATGCCTACAGGTACAAGTCATTCTTGAAATCAGTGGCCACCATCAAGCCTGATATCTGTTGTCTTCCTCCCACCGAGGGAGCAGTAAAACAGCATTCCCAGGAAGTGGTGGCAATTTTTTTTCCATAATTACAGACTTTCAAGAGCGGATATCTCGAAAACTATACAAGATATCAAAAAACTTGACTGAATAGGACTTGTAGCAAATTTAATCAGCTTTCACTTTTGTCTTAGTCTCATGTCGCTAGGGTTACGAAGTCAAAAATTGTGTTCCAAGCATTTCCCTCTATACCTGTTTTTGAGCATTCGTTGCCTGGACTATATAGCCTATGTTCAATAGGGATAATGTAGTTTCCTCTTTATATTATTAGTATAGATTTAGGTAATCGCTATGATATTATGTGGTGATTCAATTTAGATGACAGATTCACTATTTTAGGAACAAATGTTATTTTTTATGTAATAGAAAATACAATTTCGGATTGATTCGAATGATCAAAACCATTCTCTTTAAAAATCATACAAAAGCATATATAAAGGTGAAAGTTCCTTAAATAGGTAGTATAAAATCAGTTAAGCTGTCAATCTGTAACAACAATAAATCTAATACCTGATATTGGTACCTAATCAAATTCCCGTAAACAATGAGTATATTTTTTATAGAAAATGTTTATAGACCATGTTTTTAGCGAATTTCCGAAATATCGGATACTCGCTAAAAGCAAAGTACATGTTTTTTTTGATCATGAAAGTTTTAAACAATATATCAAGTAATTTTTTTTGGAGTAGGCAGTGTAAATGAGACTTAATTTAAAATAATAATTAAAAGATACTTAACTTCCCTTAAATATTAAACCAAATACAAATCTTATTCTTAGGCGGATATTACGATAGCAATATACCAACTAATTTACATCACTTAAATTGTTTACAATGGTAAACTAACGAAACATGGAGACATAATGGTAATTAATGATTTATATACAATACAGTGTATGTAACATTGGAATGTAGGTAAGTAATCAGTGGATGTTGTGTTATTCTGATGGTATAATTGACCATTCGTGTCCGTACAACTTTTGATGTACCCAGGCACCAATACGACTAATGACCGTCCGTTACTATGTTACGTATAGGTATGTACCTAGAGTAACGACGTATTGATCATTCAGTCACTATTGTAAATGCCTCATAACTTTCCAATAAGTTTTCTTTGTTAATTACTAGCTACGCGACTTCGTCCTTTATGATTAGTTTTTTAGGGTCCCAAAGGAACTAAGTTTTTTCTGGGATATTATCAGGGGCGTAGCTACCGCCGTATCTGCCGTATCAATGATACGCAAAACCAAGTGCATGTTAAGCTTGTTGATTAAACTAATGTTGACATGTTTGCTGACTCATTTACCAAGCTTTATTACTCATTTAGCAACTTTATACAGAGGCTAAATTCTGACTGATGTATTTTTGAAAGAAAGAAAGAAAGAAAGAAAAATAAATTTATTTGAGACAACACACACACAACAAACAGAACAAAACGCACATATTTATTTTTTGTCTCAAATCGGTCCCAACTCAGCATGTGTTGATGTTGCCATTTTTCTCTTGTCTTCATCATCATCAGCCTATTAATGTCCCCACTACTGGGGCACAGATACGGCAGATACACCGTAGCCGGGGGGCCCCAACGTGCGTTAGCAAAAATTAATAAAAACTTCCCAATTTTTTTTTAAACTTCCCAAACTTCAAAATGAGTTATCACAAAATGAGAGAATTTCAGAGCTGGAATCCTATTTCAAAGTCAATATATATTATTGCAGTTTACATTTATTAATTTGTAGAACTAAACAAAGATTTCAGAGCCTTTGCGACCTGAGTAGTATGTTCGAAATATTACAAACAGAGAAATTCCTGCCTTCTTTCAAGCGAAGGTACATTAAACGCTTCCGGATAACCGTCGGTTAAATACAGCAAAGACATCTCAGTTAATCCTTATGACCAATTAAAGGCTCGAAAAACATGCTTAAAATCTGAAATTTTAAAAATTCGTTCCATTAAGGAACTCATTGAAATATTGCTGATAAAATTCAATAGTCTTGCATCGAGTTTTCCGGTGGTAATAACAGCATTTTTTTTATTTCTAGTTACAAACGCAACTATTGAAAGTAGTTTTCCATAATTAAAACTGATAAAAAATTACCTAAGAATTTCGATGGGAGATGAACGCCCGTCAGTAATAAACTCTGGTTGATCTCAGGTTGTCCAGGTCGCAGTATGACTAACCACCATTAATGACTTTAACTCAAAATTACTACATATCATTTCATCTAAATCATTGATTGACTACATCGTGTAATGCCTAAGATCGCAAAATGACTTGATTTAACCACATCTCATAATGACTAGATAGCTTATTTGTCTAGTTTGTGTTTTGTAACATAAATGTGCAGTCGAATGAAACTACACAAATTCGAATATTTACTCTTAAATGAATTACAATCAGCAGTGCTTTTCCGTAAAATTTTCACGCGTGGATCCGATGCGGATTTATATCGGAACCGCGCGGATCCACATCAGATTTGGTAGTTCGGTAAAAAAATAAATACAGTTATAAACTACTAACAAATCAATTGTTGTTCATTTAATTTAAATTGATTATGTAAGTTTAAAAAGATAGGTGAGATAGGAACCCGAAGGAACTGGCCCTGATCTACCCCCCACTATTGGTTACAGCTATAGTACCCCAAGCACGAACAACTAGCGAGAAGGTATTCGTATCGCCATGCAAAAAGTTCTATGGGAACTAGGCAGCGCCTCTACCGGACGTGAGAACAAAGCAACAAGCTCTTCCAATAGATTCTTTGACGATGGTAATACAAATTCTTTCTCGCTAGATGTTCGTGCTGGCTTGGGGTACTGGGTCCATATATTCAGATATATAGAGTTGCTTGACCTGTTTTGTACCTGACCTGATGGAATGAAATTATACTCATTGAAAGCTTTTTTCACTTTTAGAAGTGTAGAGGCCCTGTGCAACGAAAGTGTGACCCCTATTTTCAAATCTGGACCCTTATTTTTTCTTTTATGTCTAATGCAATCGAAGGATGGCATAGAATGGCATTAATTGCAAAATCCTAAAGATAGCTGAAACGCAAAGAAGTGCATTCCACTGTCCCAATAAAAAAAATATATACAAAAGGATAAAAAAAATGCAGACATAATAACAGACTGTCATAAATAAAATTTCAATATTACAGTGTTTGACCATGTTGGCATTTCTGAATTCTATTTTTTTCTGTTTTCTACTTATTAATCCAAATTTAAAAAACTTATTAATAACCCATTCGTGTCCTTTTTAATCGACTGTACTTTAATAAGAATCAATTTTTAAGAATTAGAATCTGTTTTAATAAGAAAACTTTTTTTCGTTTTTTTGCGTTTTTTTATATTATGTGCCTAAAGGCCTTCAAAAAATTGCATTCTTATTAATAAAACCCACATTTTTGATGTTTAAAATGCGAAAGTCGTTTGCCTGACATTTCATGCCCAAACAGCTGAAATTATTGAAAAAAAATGTTAAGGATCTTAGAAAACAAAGCTACTTTTACCCTCGAAATCAAACCTGAAATAGGCTTAAATAAGTAGGTAGTGATAGTCCGTATAAAAAAACCAATAAAATTATTTAATTAAGCTATCACTATTTAATAAAATAATAGATAAAGACTTTTTTATTTAGGTACTTACTGATTGTATCACTTGCACTTGTACCAGCTTCATACTTCAATATTTTCAAAAAATCAGCACTCATTTTAAAACTATACATTTATCATGACATTCTACTGCAATATTGTGATACGAGCCACTCAACAGAAAACAGAAAATGTAGGTACTTTTGATTTTGTTTAAAAGTTTGATATATATATTTTTTACTTTTATTCACAGTTTCGTATTAAACATCGCATCTCGTTCCGCGTAGCGCTGCAACGGCGAGCGTGCGGCCGCGGTGGCCTACGTCGTAGCACTGTCGACTTTGCGTCTGAGATGCCGTCACCAAACTCCAGCGTAGCTAGTGCTACGATCGGGATATTTATTTCTTTCAGTACACACAGCCTACGCATATAAACAAAGGCCTGCTGTTGACTTGTTCTGTTTTGGATAACAATGTGATTAACTTGTTGTTGCTGGTGAATCAATTTGTGCAGCCGCAATGAAATCAATAGTATCCATCCATGCTAATAAAATTGTTTTGTTCACATCAACCTAACCTAACATGGAGTAACTAATTCAAGTTTATTCTTCGTTTATTAATAAGGGGGGTAAATGTGCTTAATTTCATGCAAATCTGTTCAGCCGTTTTTGCGTGATTGAGTGACAAACATAAAACACACAAACATACAAACTTTTACATTTACGATATAAGTAGGATACTGATAATAATGTAACTGTATGTCCGTAAGGTTTTCACTGAAACTAATGAATAATTAACAGTTTTTAATGAATTTCGGTACAAAAATAAAGGGATCCTTCAAGAATATGATTCCAATCACGAGAATGTAGGATCCAGCCTAATTTATAAAGAATGGTAGGGTACAGTGGATTTTATCGAGGTAAGGTTTAACCGATTTTCTATACGATTTGAAGCAGGCGCTTCAAATTCTTAAAAAGTGACCTCCACCTTACACAGGATTGCAGCCAAAAAGTACTATTATTTAATGTTCCTGATAACGATATTAAAAACCAGATACTAGATACACCAACAGGAACAAAATCATGCCCGAAACCTGTCCAAAAGGTACATTGGACGATCCACGGAGCTCCGTAAGATGATCGCGCAGTGTAAACGATAAAAGGCATTATTTAAACATTGAAAATGCCTTTAAAGCACACTATATAAGGTCTTAATTAAAACGCATGCGTCAAAGAGTTATGACAGTCCGATATACAAGCTCGTAAAATTTTACGACTTATTGCTATATGCGGAAGAATCTTGACCTTATTTCTTTGACTCTACGCGCAATTCTGAATGCGCTGTTAGCAATATAAGGAGACAGCTATACTACCGACCATGCATTTGAATATCACAAATATTTTCTATTAAGTCAGTTTATAGTAAGTATTAAAACAAAATTTGCTTCAAATGCGTTAAATTAACAAATATTCATTAGATACCTGTCGAAAAAACGACATTTTACATCCTATAAGTATTTATTTCGCATTTTTTCACGGAGCTCAACGGCATGTTGACTTTTCAACGGTCTGCGCGTGACTGTGAACCAAGAAGTGCTTGAGTCGTGTTCAAGTACTTCTTGATAGGGACACATTTTGAGCACACGTGGTGTATCTAGGGTATTTAATATCGTTGGTTCCTGAAGTAAATAAGGTTTCACAGATACATAACGCGTGATATATGTAGCATCTTTTGGAAATCTGGCTACCTGATAAAAACAGAAAAACAGTAACTATATACAATAAATAAGGAAATTGTTCATTTTCTTTTTACCCGACTGCGCAATGCAAGAGCGCGATGCGCGATGCACAGTCAGGGTATTGTGTGTACCTGTCTATTTACGTGTATGTATGTATGTTCCTTTGTGTCGCACTACAGACCAATTGCGTGGACCGATTTTGATAATTCATACGTCAATCGATACGTCTTAATCATAGCAATCAATATTTAAATGTATGTATGTATTTGGAAAATAAAGAATACATCTAATTATAAACTTATGGTATAAAGTCATAACGCCTGATCCCAAATTGTTTCTTTTTTTTTATTAATGTTTCATATCGATTTTGTTAGAAATTGGCATTATATATGTAGTTATATTTTTTTAAGCATATAACTGCTTAATGTTTAAATCTTAAGAAAATATAACTAGAAAATATCCACGCGGGCCAGACAGCAGACGGGACTCGAACCCGCATTCTTCGCTATCCAAGCGAATGCACTGACCAATTATGCAACCGCGGCTCCGACGGCCGCGTCGAAATTCCTCTAGCCATTCTTAAGCTGCAAGGCAACGTCATCTCTTCGCATTGTAGGTAACCCACAATGTCAAATAATACTTTTACAAGTATTAAACATTTGAAAGAAGAAATAGCAATTATAGTTATATATTTTTTTAGCATGTATTTGCTTGATGTTGAAATCTAAAGAAAATATCGCACCCCCAGTGGAAAAGAGGCATAAGTGATTTTACTTTAAATCATCGATTTTATCATATTTGAAAAGTACGTTTGACGATACATCTGCTAATTTTTTTTCATGTTTTTCTTGTTAAATTTGACGAATTTATAGAAGAAATTAATTTTGAGATTTTTTGCTATATCACATTTTTTCTTAAGGATTAGTAGAATATGTGATATAACGCAAAAAATTAATTGAGAAATATGACATTTTACTTATTATTACGTTTATTGCTAAAATTTTATGTAGAAAATAAATAGTAACAAACAAAACTAGTTTTTACGGGTTAATGCACGAAATTTTATTTATTTATTGACGTTTCGTAGCCTTTACAGGCTACGTCGTCAGAATAAAACTTTTATTCAATTTGTCGAGCTACCTTCGAAAGACTTTTATTGAGCGTTTGGTTATTTCATTGTTCGATTTTTAAGTTTTATTGTCTATGTATGAATTTATTATTTAATTTACTTAATAAAGTATTTTATTTCAAATTCTTTTTTGTAATTTTGAGTTTATTTATTTGACCCTAACTACCGTTAACTACCACCGGTTCCAAAATTGGGAGACCTTTCTGAGAAGAACCGGCGAAACAAACTCAAGAGAGGCTTTCTATCTCCTTCTTATGTTAAATTATGCAAACAAAAAGAACTAATAGTATCTGATGGTCTTGCAGTGTGTGGTCTCCCAATTTTGGAACCGGTGGTAGTGTACGGTAGTTAATAAACTCAAAATTACAAAAAAGAATTTGAAATAAAATACTTTAACTTTTTTAGACAATAAAACTTAAAAATCGAACAATGAAATAACCAAACGCTCAATAAAAGTCTTTCGAAGGTAGCTCGACAAATTGAATAAAAGTTTTATTCTGACGACGTAGCCTGTAAAGGCTACGAAACGTCAATAAATAAATAAAATTTCGTGCATTAACCCGTAAAAACTAGTTTTATTTAATGAGTGATGTGCGTGAAAACCTAAGAAACAAATATAGTAACAAATATTATGATTTAAATGCGTTTGTTTTTTTACATCGCTAGTCTTGTATACATGATTATCTTTTTGGAGTTTACTCCTTAAGAATCGATTTGCATATATAAGGGGCCCGGTGTGAGAAAAATGTGAGGAGTAAAATCTATCGATGAATGACCTCGTTACGTTTTTGGTGCGCATCCTGTTCGAACCAAAATCCGAGAGCTTAGGTGCAACAGAATTAAACTGAAACTACAGTGCTTTCTGTTAGACCATAGATTTCTTTATTAGTTAGGTGACGTTTTGCGTATATGTAGCTCCAAACATATTTACAAGCGTGATGCAACGAACTACAGCGCCATCTATTTTGATACATATGAACTAAAATTTTAAATGCATAAATGGTGTATACATAATCGCCCACCAAGGACAAACTGAGATTTGTCCTTACAAATATTTAAATTAACAACATGACTCTGTTATCGCCCACCATGACAAAACAAATAAAAACACTAAGATGTACAATAACTTAAAATAATATATTTATGCAATCTGAAATTGACTATTGTAAAAAGTTTAATGTAAAATATTTCGTCGATTAGTTATAATAAATGTATATGAAATGAATAAATATATATTTATATATGTATATTATTTTCATTAATTTGTTAATTTACCCTTTCATACAGTATCAATCTTTTTTAAGTTAAATAAACTCTTTTTGCGTCTGGTTAGACTATCGAACTTAAGGAGTAAACTCCAGTCGTGCGTCGGAGCTAATACACACAATTTTTTATTCGTTATATATTTTTTTTTATAGATAGGTCCGACAAATGACTCCACCCCACCTGATGTTAAGTGAAGGTGAAGTCCAGACGTGAAGATAGCTGATACAGCAGTTTTACCTGCCACACCAGCCATCCTCACCCTGCCGGCCTGCATGTTGCTTCTTCACGCCTCTTTTAAAGGATCCCATGTTGTAAGAGGGAGGGAACACGTAAGCGGGCAGAGCATTCCTTTTACGGATAGTGCGACAAAGAAATGATTCACCAAATTTCTTTGTACGCGTTGGAATTGTGGCCACAGTTAGACGGTGACAACGTAGGCCAGCGCGCGTGGTCCTCTGAAGGAAAGGAGAAGGTGGGATAAGAGAGAATAACTCCTCAGAACACTCACCGTCGTACAGACGATAGAACACGCTTAGTGACGCCACGTCACGGCGTAATTGAAGAGGCTCAAGGTGTTTTCACCTCCTCATCGCCTATGATGCGGATCGCGCGCCGCTGTAACCTATCCAAAGCATCGAGCAAGTACTTGGCGGAGCCATCCCAGAGGTGCGAGCAATATTCCACGCAGGACCGCACTTGCGTTTTGTACAACAAGCACAGTTGATCGGGCGTGAAAAAACGCCGCACCTTGTTCAGGACTCCGAGTTTGCGTGAAGCTGTTTTGATCACGGTTTCGATGTAGTTCTTTGGATTCAGGTCTGAGCGAACTTCCATACCGAGCATGGAAATGTTACTCTGTAGCGGTAGTGTTGTGCCCTGAAGAGAGGGAAGGGGAAGGAATTGCGATGTTTTTGCCGTGAAAGCGCAAGCCTGAGTTTTCTTGGCATTGAACTCAACCAAGTTCCTGGTACCCCATTCGGAAATGTGGTCCAAAGCCTGATTGAGTTCTTTGACAAGATTCTCCCGTTTCTCCTTGGTTACCGCCGGCCCAGCCGGTGCTTGTCCGAGGTTATTAGGGATAGCGTGCATTAGGGCTACAAATATTAGGAATAATGTTCTTTAGAGAGATATAGTGATTCGATTTGTATAGTGATTCTAGGTTAGGAATTCGTAGAAAGAAGATAACGTAGAAGAAAACCAAGTTTTTTTTGATCTCATTACTGATTAAAGAAGACATTTTATTTGTATTTTTATTCGATGATTATTTAAAACAAAAGGTACTGGCAATGTAAAGTACCTTGATTTTTTTAATAAATTCTGCTTGTAACTATTAGGTTTTTATTAAGACAACATAATATTTTGTTGTGCGGAGCTGAGAAAAAACTTATTTCGTTAATTGTTACAAGTGTTAACAAATTATCGACTGATTATTTAAGAATTTAAAAAAAATCAATAGTGGTAGTATCTTCACCGAAATTCTACATTTCTGAATTATTATTGTGCAATTTTATTGTTGTTAGTACGAACTTTAATTGTAATCAAAACTACAATTAGTATTTTGCCTGAAATAAAAAAATAGTGAATACAAAAAAAGCATTTCCTTTTTTCCATATAGTCATAAATAATAACCCTAAATAATATGTGTTAATATGCAACTAACTATTCTATAACATATAATGGAATAAGTTATTATTATTGTTTACTTAAGTTATCTTAACAAGCCCTTAAATTGAAAAAAGGGGTAAGTATTGCTTATACATTTCAAACATAATTTTAATAAAGGAAATAATGCATCTTACTTATACTAGCATAAGTGTTCGTATTTACAAATTCATTACTGCTATAATACAACGTACGTTTTAAAATACATTTTACTTTTCTGGCAAAGTCTGGCATAAATATTGATACTCAGAATCCTTTATGTTATTACATTCTAAAAATAGCATAATAATTTATTTTTACAATTCCTAATAAACTATAAACATAAGCACTAACTTAAATACAACACGCAGTGCAACATTTTTTCTTCTTTTTTTTGATATAAGAATAATTCTTCTACGTTTGAAAATAAAGTAAATAATAATAATAAATATTTTCAACACTCACACCAATTAGCCTAGCCCCCAAAGTAAGCACTGTAAGGGCTTGTGTTATGGGATACTAGGGTAACGGATAGAATACATATACTTTACATATATAACTATATTTATATAGAAATACATATTTAAACATCCATGACTGGAGTACAAATGCTCGTGTTCATCACAAAAACATCTGCCCCCACCGGGATTCGAACCCGCGACCTCTCGAGTCGGCGACGCCATGAAACCCGACGTATAAACCACTCGGCCACGGAGGTCGTCAAAATATGCCCATAAATTCAGTTTTATCGCCATACTGAAAATTCAGCATTTCCGTCTTATGCCTTTTTTCCCCTGAGGGTGCGATATAACTAGAAAAATATCCACGAGGACCAGGCAGCAGACGGGACTCGAACCCGCACCCTTCGCTATCCGGGCGAATGCACTGACCAATTATGCTTAATTGGTCATAATTGGTTGGTATTTGGTAATTGGCATTATTATAATAATCTCATTTGCTGTGCCCGATAGGGTCCATAATCTGATCAGTAAATATTTTGAACATCTGTTGTAGGTTATTCAGGAGGTGTGATTTCTGCGAACAGTTTTAACGGATATTCCATTTTAACCATTAGTCAATTCTAATTTTAACAAAGGTATTTAGTAAAAACTAGTTGTAACTAAGGAAAACGCGTTGTATCTAATAACTGGTTTTAACTGTAACATATCTAATAAATAGTTCTACAAAAAAGTCCCCGACAGCATCTTTGGTTTAATTTATTTATATTAAAATATAAATATTTAAAATTACAAAAGCTTAAAACTTAAACTATCTTTAATGTGTATGTATCTAAATTAGTATTAAAATAATATTTGATATTTATTTACAAAATGCACATTTTGTTGCAAGCATTTGTTTTAAAAAACAATGTTTATTAAAACAAATGCTTCTATGGCTTTTGATAATTAAAGACGATAAACTTTGCCTTTTACTTTATATTATGTCACGTGAATAAATATTTAAAAAGTTAAGACGGTAGCAAAGTCAGTGCGCGGTGTACTATGCAGAAATAGACTGCGGGAGTGGTGGGAGAAGAAATTTTGATAAATTTTGGTATAAACGTAGATGAGACCTAAGAAAAGAAAATAAGTTAAATTTCTTTGGCACTAATGTAGCTCAAACGGCTTGATGGAGTTTGGCGTGAAAGTTGTCGTTAGATTTTACTTACATTAGTTCTTCGACAAGTCTCTTGGCTGCCGATTCGACGTTCCATTGGAATTACACAGCGAACAAAGAAGGAATTTTGAGTCAAAGTTATTCCAGGAGATGTGCAATTTACTCGGAATAAATAAGACGCGTACCACTCCGGCATACCCACAATCTGACGGCATGGAAGAGATTCAACCAAACTTTGGAAAATCATTTAGCGAAAGTCATAGAAGAACATCAACGGGACTGGGATCGTTACATTCCGCTCCTTTTCATGGCGTACTGGTCCGCAGCGCATGACACCACTGAATCCACTCCATCGAAAATAAACTTTGGAAGGAGATGCGCTTACCCGTGGATGTACTTAGCTCAACACCTCCTGCTGCCTCCAAATCGGTAGAGAAGTACGTCGCAAAGCTACAAAGAAGGTTGGGCGAAACGAACGACTTCGTGCGTGAAAATAACCTAAAATCTGGCAAGAAAATGAAAAGCAGGTATGATCGGAATACCGACGTCCGAGACTTCGTGGAAGGAGAGTTCGTGTGGTTGCACAACCCACTGTAAAGGATCGGAAAATCCCCAAAGCTCCAGCCCCGCTGGGAAGTACCCTATAGGGGGATTACGTAAATCAACGGCGTGACCAATCCGATAAGACAGGGATATAGAAAGAAGCCCAAGATATTTCACATCGATCGATCGCCTGGCATCTTACCACGGCAGCAATGATGCTCGGGACGAGCATATCTAAGAGGGGGGCAGTGTCACAAACGCTCTTGAAACAAAACCGCGAAAATACTGGAGACAGGTTTTACCAGAACACCGCGAATCGGTACGTAAATTTTTGCAATAAAGGTTGAGTGGTGCGGCTTCTTCTAATATGAGCCTTATGCAGTGCGGCGTAAGGGAGAAAGTGCTACGACATCTGCACTTGATTACAACTTATGCGCGTTACCTACGTATAAGTAGGTACTACGCACTCGCGGGTGCTAGTTACCTCTTTGCGTCGATTGGCGTTTATTAGCGCAATCGGTGCCACGGAGCAGACAGTTGAGTTTCAACAGTGATTTCGGAATGAATACAAAGGCGATCAAAGTGCAAGTAAAGTGTTCAAGTGCAATTGTTTAAAGACTTGTATAGTGAAGTACAGTGTTTAGTTAGTGTATTATGATTAACATTGTGTGTTAACTGTGTGGTGAATAAAGTACTGTCAAGCATGAACGGGCATATAATTTCAAACCCCATCCCGACACGTAATAATATAAAAACATAAGAAATGTCAACAACAGATTTTTGAAACATTGTATTTTTTACCGATACATAATTTCATCATAAGCATTTCTGAGGCCGTTGAAAAACCCTAAAACCGTTACAGCGGAAGACAGTTCGTGATCTATAAAATCCATAGCTTCAGCTGAATATGTGCCTTTCATTGTATGTGCAATTTTGTAAACTAATGTACCATTGTATGTGCGACTATACATCGTCTCTTCGAATGGAGATCCGCATAGTGTGTTCAAAAAATTTATCTGTTGAAGGCAATGTTGAAACTCAACTAAAGGATGAAGTATTTCTTTATCATGTTGCGCCTTTTCAATATTTGATACTGTAAAATATTTAGTGAATCTGCCTGTAGCTATATTACAGTCAATATCTGAAACCAGATTCTCATCAGTGAATGGCTCAATGAAAGTCCGTGAGACTCTTTCGTTCATATGGTTGTTGTTATTAGATTTGTCTTTCACGACGCTTAACATCACATATGATAACAGCGCGCTACATACTTCAACGGTGGTATCCTCAGTTTTATGACGTGAGAAATATATTAAAGCTATAATCAACAGTCTAGCGTTCTTTGGTACGGTATTCAGTACACTAAAGTTAGTCTCCGGCATACATTTTTCAAGAAAATGTTCAAATAATCCCAAAGGTTTGATAAGATCCCATCCGTTTTCAAAGGGACTCTGAACAGCTGTATACGCCGGCTTCGGGACAGCCGTCGCATCAGTAACGCTAATGGTTACAACTTCATCTTTTTTATTATGAAAATGTATTTCTTTTCTTTCGTAATTGGTCAGAAGGTTAAATGCATATTTGATAATATCGAGCGCAATAAACATAGCATCCTCTTGACTCTCATCCATCCAGTCAATGATATTCCAGTGGTAAACATTAACATACTGCAATGGAATGTAACCGCAAAGGACTCCCTTTTCAAACCATAACGAGTCATTATCAGTAAATTCGATGTAGCTGCCGTGCAACAAATAATCAACGGGCAACCCTGCTTTCTCTTCTTTGCAGATGAACTCGATTATCTTATTTTTCTCTCTCCTGTAGCTATTAATTTCGTCTGTCCTCAAACATTTTCGCATAATAGATTCTATACCGTTATAATTTGCTTCCTTTGAGAGCCAATTTAATAAAGAAGTGTTTCTCCTGTAAGGATTGCCTCTAATATTTACCGTATCAAAGAACGTTTTAAAATGGCCTTCTGGAAAAATGTTCTCATCGGTTAAAACGATGAAGGTCGCCAACTTTTCCTTGTTCAAATTGTAATTCTTTTTAAAATCTTCGTAAACAAATAAGCCACAAGGAATGCCACCCGTCTTTTCATCGTTTTCAACAAAATATTTTTGAGGAGAAATATGTATGTAAGGAACTCCCGCAAAACAAAATTCAATGTCATAGCTAATTATAGGGCAATTTAGCTTTTGAGCCAGAGCAATACAATCTTTCTTACATTCAAATTCACAAACAACGTAGTTAAAATTCATTTCGTCCAGTACTTGTTTGTATATCTCTTTCATAAATATTGGCTTTACAAACTTTGTCGATGATTCGGATTCCTGTGAGAGAGCTGCTTTTTCTCTTTCTTTTTTTTTGTTTTTCTTAATAATATCATTTGTGCCACCTTTGAAAAAAAAATAGCACTTCACGTTTGCGTTTTTAAAAACGCTTAGTTTTTTTCGTAAATAATCTGCGTATTTATCACTTTCGCATCCAAATTCAAACGGTAAACCACTGCACTCGTAAAAACTATATAGAAAATTTTGACCATCAATAACAATATCGCAATTTTTCAATTTATAATTTTTCAATTCCGTTATTTCAATATTCTTGGTGAAATGTCGAATCCTCATCTTGTCCGTCTTGTCCGCTGCAAAAAAGAAAATGGTATTAAGTCAAAGAAAATTTGTTTGGAAAGAAATAAGTTTATATAAAGAAAATTTTCTAGTTATATTTTCTTTAGATTTAAACATCAAGCAGTTACATGCTTTAAAAATAAATAAAAAATATAACTATAATTACTATTTCTTCTTTCAAATGTTTAATACGTAAAAGTATTCATTTGACATTATGGGTTACCTATAATGCGAAGAGATGGCGCTGCCTTGCAGCTTAAGAATGGCTAGAGGAATTTCGACGCGGTCCGTGTGGGCCGCGGTAGCATAATTGGTCAGTGCATTCGCCCGGATTGCGAAGGGTGCGGGTTCGAGTCCCGTCTGCTGCTTGGTCCGCGTGGAATTTTTTCTAGTTATATTTTATTTAGATTTAAACATCAAGCAGTTACATGCTTTAAAAAAATATATAAGTTTATATAAGTTGTATGTTTTTAATGTTTTATATGAAAATATACAGTATAGAAGCTTACAGGATAACGACACTGTCGCCTGGCAATGTTGGTGACGGTTGTGAAAGCAACCGTAGATTGAAAAAAAACGGCCAAGTGCTAGTCGGACTCTACCACTGAGTACGAAACGCCACAAATACAGCCGTATCTATTTTTAACGTTAATTTTTTTATTAAGGGCCCGTGGTAATACCGGTTTGTCCTACCTACCGAGTTGTCCTGTGGGACTACGGTATACCACTATGTACCCCTGATCCTGTTGCTATAGGGACATAATAATCTAACGAACTTGTCCAATCAAATTGTTTAACTAATCTATTTGTTTAATGCTATCACAGCAATTCGGTCCCCTTTATCACCCCACCCCATATTAATATCACATTTTTTTTTAACACCGATTAGCGCAAAAATGAGAAATAGCAATGAATATTCATGTTAGAATGACAGATTTCAAATTCAAATTAATGTAATATTACGTTGTTTTTAGGGTTCCATATCTCAAAAGGAAACAACGGAACCCTTATAGAATCACTTTCTTTATAGCTATTAACGGGATTGTTACCATGTACCTTGTTTTTTATTAGTCTCCGATATTTCGGCACTGTTGCAAGCGCCATGATCACGGAGTATTGTGTGTCGGGAACAGGTGCGAGTGAATAGTGAGAATGTGACCAATGGTACGGGGAACGAGCGCAGTAAAAGACGACGTCAGAGGGTAGACCGATATGTCTGCCAATAACATCTACCCGCAATTACTTCAGTTACTCCGTGATCATGGCGCTTGCAACAGTGCCGAAATATCGGAGACTCATAAAAAACAAGGTACATGGTAACAATCCCGTTAATAGCTATAATGTTAGTGACCATGAAAGTTTAAAACAATCACTTTCTTGTCTGCCTGACTGTCAAGACCCTGTATCGCGGGAACGCGTGGAGGTATCGCGTTGAAATTTAAAACATATAACTACTCAGGTCTGTGGTTCCTTGAAGCTGTGAAAAAGACAAACTTCTAAATTAACGTGAAAAAAAGATAAATTCGTTTATCTGTCTATCTGTCACACCCTTTATCTCGGGAACGCATAGAGGTATCGAGTTGAATTTTAAGCCTTTACTTAAGTAGTGACATTGTGGGTTACCTACAATGCGCAGAGATGGCGCTGCCTTGCAGCTTAAGAAACGCTAGAAAGAATTCGACACGGCCATCAGGGCCGCGGTAGCATAATGGTCAGTGCATTCGCCCGGATAGCGAAAAGTGCGGGTTTGAGTCCCGTCTGCTGCCTGGTCCGAGTGGAATTTTTCTAGTAATATTTTCTTTAAATAGTTTACCTTTTAGAGATTTTAAATTTTAAAAATTTGCAGATGGATCCCTACTTGTAACTCAAAAAACAGTTTTAGCAACCCCTAAATCAATTTAAAGGACCTATTCAACGACATCCGACAAGCTAGCCTAAAAATATTTTTCAAAATTTATTTCTACCACTCCGTTGGTGTGATTGATATACATACCTCTACAAAATTACAACTCTCTAGTGCTAATTGTTTTCAAGCAAAATCTCGGAAGGACAGACAGACGGACACGACGAATCTATAAGGGTTCCTTGCCAGGACTATGAAATCCTAAAAACTGACAAATAATGGTATTCAGTCAAATCTCAAAATCGTGTGTAGAATGTTGATATTCTTATTCTAACTATACTAGCAAACCAGTGAACCAAATGTTCACCAAAACCTGATTTAAAAAAAAAAACCGGCCAAGTGCAAGTCGGTCTCACACACCGAGGGTTCCGTACAAACCGGAATATTCAAAAATATTTTTTATTATATGATGTAACTAAAATTTACGGTTTTCGCTTTATCTGTACTATAAGACGTTACTTCGTACCAAATTTCAAGATTCTAAGTTCACGGGAAGTATCCTGTAGGTTTTGATTCCCGTGCAAGTTTTGAAAATTTGCGACATAAACGGCTGTATCTTTTGATTGCTTTGGTTTAGAAGTTTGTTTTTTTCACAGCTCTAAGGGACAATAGACCTGAGTATTAGATATGAATTTCAGTTTGATACCTCCACGGGTTCCTGAGAAAAACGGTCTTGACAGACGGACGGACGGACGGACAACAAAGTGATCCTATAAGGGTTCCGTTTTTTCCTTTTTGAGGTACGGAACCCTAAAAAGAAAAAAAATGTATTTAATTAATTGAGAACTTCGGAGATTTTGTGTGGTTTCGTTTGAAATTCGTGATTTCTCGAAAACCGGAAGTGCTACGTTACTCAAATCCGGTTTGTAGTCTTGTCAGACTATTCTTAACTTATAACTTAAATATTCTCTTTATCTATGTCTTACGGTTTGGCCGCTGAAACAGCACCACAGACAGACGGACGGACGGACTTGTCTAATAGATAAGAGATAGATGTATGGAGAGTAACACTGTTCACGTGAGTTGCACCAACTTACTTCAACTTAACTGTCATTTCATAGTTAAGTCTATTCAAATTAAACTTTAAGAGCGGAGGCGGGCAATGTTTTTTCCATACAAACGACACATTTTATTCATTAAAGAATTGATTTTCATACATAAAATAAAATTTTACTCATTCTATGCTCTGAGATGATCAGAGGGCTTGTGGTGAATGACACAATAACGTTGGGTGTACTGCATGTATTTCCATAAAAGATGTTATCTTATATACTAAACCAATACACGAACATACGTGCTAGGGCAGAGACTTCTAATCGGTTTCAGGGATGATTATTTATCATCAGGTATAAAGTAAACGTGATTTAACTTCACCACAGCTCCCGTGTCTTCCTTTTTTCGATAACTTGTGTTTCAAAGAAACTAGACGCCCTCGAAAAAGGCCAAAAATAATCAAATTTTTATCACCACTAAAGACGTCTAGTGTGGAGATATAATAAGAATCTCCAAAAAAATCAAAAAATAGAGTCATAGTATTACTACATACTTATTTGTGTAAATTTATTTTATAACTATAATTTTCGAGGAGGGAATCGTCGAGAGCAAAACCTTTGCAATTTATATACGCAATTTTCAGAGATAACTACTGTTGTCTCTACCGGATGGTATTTGCCAATGTGTGACAGCTATAGTTTCTTCAAAAACCTATTCCTTAAATGTCTTCCAGCTAGCGTCCGCTCTTAACTAGCTCTGTGGTACAACTCACACTAGGGGGCTATTCATTTATTACATAAGGCGATTTAGGGGGAGAGGGGGGTTGACCATGTCTTATTTTTTTTCTTACAATTATAGTATTGTGTTTATAGTATAGTGTCTTAATAGTTCTTACGTAAGAACACTAAAATGCGCAAAATAAAGGTTATACTTCGAAAAAGTAGTTTAGTACTACCAAATTAATGAAAATTGATAGCACAAATAAATATTTCTAAAAATTGGTACTTTAAAAATAAACATTAGAACAAATCAAATCTATTCATTTATTCCTAAAATTTTTAGGTACTTAATAAATATGAAACAGAGCACATTCTGTGTAAAACAGAAACAGCCATACAAAAAAAAAACAGAGGTCGCCCTGTTTGACTATAGGGCTGTTGGACTATTTGTATTTTTTATTTCTTATGTAAGGGAGAGAGCGAAAAGCTAGCAAAAATGGTCTTATGTAATAAATGAATAACTCTATAATAGGTAAGTATTTCTGCAAAAGAAATTAAATACAAACTTACGTTGACCGGTTAGTCCGATATTAACGATGTTCAAACACGAAAATCTTCTATCACAATATTTTTGTAGGTTCGAATCTTGAAACAAAATTCAAATGCGCTGAAGTTTCTAAAACAGCCGAGTACCTTGTAGCCGACTGGTACAATACTTCTGGTACAAAACAACACACGAATCCTTAAATAGCGCGAGATTCAAGGATTACTAAGTGCGGTACTTTTTTGGCGGCGACAGCTAATGTTGCCATGTTAGTGTAATGAAAATTTCCCACATGATTTCAAATATTTTTAATTTTATTCTTAAAATTTTATTTTATTTAAAAAAAAAAATTATAACTATAATTGCTATTTCTTCTTTCAAATGTTTAATACTTGTAAAAGTATTCATTTGACATTGTGGGTTTACCTATAATGCGAAGAGATGGCGCTGCCTTGCAGCTTAAGAATAGCTAGAAAGAATTTCGACGCGGTCCGTGAGGGCCGCGGTAGCATAATTGGTCAGTGCATTCGCCCGGATTGCGAAGGGTGCGGGTTCGAGTCCCGTCTGCTGCCTGGTCCGCGTGGATTTTTTTCTAGTTATATTTTCTTTAGATTTAAACATCAAGCAGTTACATGCTTTAAAAATAATAAAAATTATAACTATAATTGCTATTTCTTCTTTCAAATGTTTAATACTTGTAAAAGTATTCATTTCACATTGTGGGTTTACCTATAATGCGAAGAGATGGCGCTGCCTTGCAGCTTAAGAATAGCTAGAAAGAATTTCGACGCGGTCCGTGAGGGCCGCGGTAGCATAATTGGTCAGTGCATTCGCCCGGATTGCGAAGGGTGCGGGTTCGAGTCCCGTCTGCTGCCTGGTCCGCGTGGAATTTTTTCTAGTTATATTTTCTTTAGATTTAAACATCAAGCAGTTACATGCTTTAAAAATAATAAAAATTATATTTATTCTTAAAACTCATACAAATATACGTAAACAGTTAGTGCATACTCTTTATTAGTGAGTTATTTCAGTTTAGCATTCGTGGTGCAAGTGCTTCTACTTTTATGCATGGCCTTGACAATAAGTAGGTAAGTATCTTGTAGTAAAATACATTTTGAATAGGTATCAATACCCGTATAGTTTTTTTATCTCACAATTATGAGCGTACATTACAATTTTGAATGCGGAAAAAGTACCTTGAAAGTATGAACAGTCACGTTTTTTACTTTAGGATCCACTTAAAGTTGAATATCGGACAGCAGAAGGACATCATAAGAGCATTTTTTTTTTAAAAAGGTGAAATAAAGTTAACCAGAAATGTCAATTTTTTCCAAAAGATATTCATCTGGAGATTTCAAGCTTATAGTAAAAAGCTAGTGTTCAAACCACATTTTAATTAAATGTGTTCCAAATTATATCATCTGATTGTTCACAGTTAGATTTAATAAAAAGTAACATATAATTGCATCCACCCATACTAATATTATAAATGCGAAAGTGTGTCTGTCTGTATTTCTATTATCTGTTACTTTTTCACGTTTAAACAGCTGAACCGATTTGAATGAAATTTGATTTTAATATAGTTTGTGTCCCGGGAAAGGACATCTAGGAAAAAAACATGAGTACGAAGATTTAGGCTACAAATTGTGGACACGCTTCAAAATCTATCAGGAGTATCTCTCTGCCATATAATATTAATTTTCTCTTTAGTTCTTTCGCAAAAATCACTTCTTTTTTAATATAGCCGCATTCGTGGATTTCTTTATGCCTTAAGATTAACTGGCAGAGAATGCTTTTAGCGTTAAGTCCGCCTCTTGTTTATTTTTGTAATTGTTGCAATAAAATTTATATAAATAAAAGATAAAAAATACTATCGTGGAATATTTGTTAAGCAACTAGCAACATATAGATTCTCAGACTTGTAACTAAGTGGTTCGATATTCACTAGGGCAATATTAACAATAGCTCATGCGCGTGACCGCCTAAAAAGGGTCACTGAAGAATCTCTATGCTGTAGAGAGGATACATTATTACGAGGAAAGATTTGTTTGTTTGAATTGAATAATAATAAATAATAAACGGAATAGGCGCTGAAACTACTAGACCGACTAGAAAAATTCTTTCACGTTTAGAATCTTACATTTTCCCTTATGTACGTACATACATAGGCTATATAATATTTTCTAAAAAGTTAGAGATCCGAACAAAAAACTTCGATAGTGTAACCCAGTGTGTGAAAAATATACCAGAAAAATCGCTTTAGAAAATTATGTACCTGATTACAATTTTTAAGAGATAGATTATATAGATATTATATATAGATATATATCGGTATATATATATATATATATATATTTGTGTATAATAAAAATAATATGAACTATAATATAAAAAATCTACTCGGTCCAGATTTCAGACGGGATTCGAAGCCGAAACTTTCGCCGTCTTAAACTTGGAGCGAGTAAATTTTTTCTAGTAATATTTTCCCTTAATTTAAACACCAAGCAGTTAAATGTTTTAAAATAAAAATATAATAGTCTGGTGTTAATTTTTTGTCATCGGGTCCTGGCAACACTGTTTTGCACGGCGAGGACTGTACGGATTACTACAGAATATCTTATCTATGGGTGAGTGAGTAAGCCTCAGGAGTGAGCTAATAAAAAACGTGACTACTATTAATGGAATATTTTTATCATCCAATGACGTCCGGACTGTATAAAAAATACATAAAAACCGTTTCTTCTGCGAAACACTAGGTAACCAAATAGATAAATGCTAATAAATAATATAAACGATCAATTATAAAAGCTTCATTCTAAATTTCTTAGTTTATAATGAAACACAATACACAATACAACTCTTTTGAATCATCCGAATTTAGGTAAGTATTTTTTAGAATGTTGGTCACGAAGGAGCCCCCTCATCTCATCTTGCACACACCACACTCTTTTTTCCGTGCGTGCAGCCGGTGTTCATCGATTTATAGGTAAGACGTTATCAAATCAAAAATAAAATAACATAAAATATAAACGCAATATAAATAGAAAAAAACCGGCCAAGTGCGAGTCAGACTCGCGCACCGAGGGTTCCGTACAAACTCAATTTAATACCTCTACGCGTTCATGAGAAAAGAGGTATTAACTTAAATTCAAATTCAAATTAAAATCATTTATTATTCGGACAACATAGATCCATGTGTTAGTATACAATACTTTATACTATGTTAGTAAATTATATTAAAAACAGATATAAGCCTATTTACAAAAATATTTATCAGTGGACAGTCCCCACGAGCCACTAAATCCCTCACAACACTACTTCTGCAAAAAATTTCAAAAATATTTTTATTATATGATGTAATTAAAAATTTACGGATTTCCACAGACATATAATACTATAGCAGACGGAACATAAAAACCTAGTTATATTTATGAATCAAAACATGATCTTTTATCCTTTTTACACTCAGCTACAACTCGATAGTGGCATCTCATTCTTCCATCTATTGCCACAATGACTCACACATCAACAAATGTCAACGCGTGTCATTTTTATTCCTCGACGCCATTTTATTCATGACTTATCGGACATGCGACTTTTCGGTGTTTATTAAGAATATTGCTTTGATGAAACTATATTACAAAGCGAGATTATTCAATTACTATGGTCAAGTACAGTGCGTATCGATGTGAAAGTGCTACCTACAATAGAACACCAGGATTAACGTTTAATCAGTAAGTTTTTATGTGTCTTTGTTGTGTACTGAAATGTCTTTGAGTCTTTTCGAAGCTTATTTAAATATTATCGTAACATGTAACATTTTTTACGTAGGATTATTTATCTAAGACACTACCGGTGAAAACTAATATCCTAAAAGTAAAGAAATAGAAGTAATCAGGATAAATCATGATAGGAAATTCCAATTCTGACAACTGAAGTACTGTTGCCATAACAGAGGACGGACTCGGTATCAAAGACAAAAAGTTTCTCGGCATTAATTTTGTTTGCATTGCATTGTATTTTGAATGTGAATGCAATCAAGAACGTAAATAGATAGGTACCTATTACAGACTAGCTATTCATATTTCTTAGAACATTGGCATCGGTAGGTATATAACCCAAATAACCACATAAACAATTTTGTTCTAGGTTTCCAAAGGATGAAAGTACTCGGAATGCATGGTTAAAATATATGAAACGTCAGGATTGGCAACCAAATACTTAGTGTTTTAAGTGTTTTTTGTTTTAAAATAAACAAAAATAATGATTTTAATAGTTTGATTAAATGTTATTATGTCGATTATTCACTATTTGACTCGAACAATCCAGATCATGACATAAGCCATGTCCACTTGCTTATTAAAGTTGTTGTAAAATTTTATTTTGATCTTAGATGTAAACATCAATGTAAAGAAACAAATGTATCTCAGAGAAATTAACTAAAAAAACTTGTATTTTTTTCAAAATAAAAAGATAAAAACTATACCTTAAATTTTTATTTCAATTTTCCTAATTGTACCTATGTCCTTTCCCTGTGTTAATTTTATCTCCGTGCTCAATTTCATCATTATCGGTTCAGTGATTTCGCCTGGCTAAATTCGCCATGAAGATATTAAACAGACAGATTTTTACATTTATAATATTATTAGCATGGACATCACATTAGGACCTATCTATTCGGATAGGTATTTCATGAAACAATAATAACATCCATTATTCTACTATACTAAATGCGGCCCATGCTTTGGTGAGTTTCAATATGTGTGTATTTGCCACGCTGTTTAAAACTGAATATTCCGTCTGCTACTAGTTATATGTCTGTGCGGATTTCACAATTTTTCTTTTATCTGTACTATAAGACGTTACTTCGTACCAAATTTCAAGATTCTAAGTTCACAAGAAGTACCCTGTAGGTTTTGATTCCCATGCGAGTTTCGAAAATTTGCGGGAATTTGCGGCATAAACGGCTGTATCTTTTGATTGACTTAGAAGTTTGATTTTTCACAGCTCCAAGGGACAGTAGACATGAGTATTAGATATGAATTTCAGTTTGATACCTCCACACGTTCCTGAGAAAAACGGTCTTGACAGACGGACGGACAACAAAGTGATCCTATAAGGGTTCTGTTTTTTCCTTTTGAGGTTCGGAACCCTAAAAACAACCGTAAGTGTCGTGGAGCACTCAGATGGAACGAAGTTACAAATAATCATAACATAAATATAAGTACACAACTACGCACAATACCCTACGAAACAATTGACGGATGTGACGGAAAAATTCAACACTTTTTTTCGCCTAGCCGCCCCATGGACGTAAAGTCCATGCTAGCCGCCATCCGCCAAGTACTTGCCTTACCGTCCGAAAAGATTTAATTATTTTTATTAATGCAGGTTACACCAAAATATTCATTTAACAGAAAAAAACACCTACCTATCGAAGATACGTGAGAAAGTATACTAAAATATTCAGCAATTAACAATAGACGACCTCCGTGGCCGAGTGGTTTGTACGCCGCCGGGTTACATGGTGTCGCCGACTCGAGAGGTCCCGGGTTCGAATCCCGGTGGAGGCAGATGTTTGTGTGATGAATACGTGCATTTGCACTCCAGTCATGGATGTGTAATATGTATTTCTATATAAATATACTTATATATGAGTATATGTATTCTATCCGTTACCCTAGTATCCCATAACACAAGCCTTATAGTGCTTACTTTGGGGCTAGGCTAATTGGTGTGAGTGTTGGAAATATTTATTTAAAAAATATATTTATTTATTTAATTTTTCTCGCCTAGCCCCAATCCGCCAAGTCTCTACCGTCCGAAAAGAGACTTTATTTTAATTATTTTTAGTAACTTGGGTAACACCAAAACATTAATTTCACAAAAACAAATACATATCTGAGATATCTTCTTAAATGCAACCGCCAGGTAAACTGTTCTATTTCGTAAACTAAAAAAAAACATTTGTGATGCTGGATACAGACAAGGGCGGGGTTGAAAGAATTATTCTTTCACTAAAGTCTGATAAACTCCAAATCGATGCCTACTTGTGCCCCCCTTAACTTACATAATATACTTGTGTTTTGTCACAAGTGTCTTTCCGAGAGTTTTAAAATGGGAGGTAATGCATCCTATCTATAAGAGTGGCAATCGTAGTCAGCCCAATTAGTCTCGTCCCATATTGTTTTTATCTTCGATCTCAAAAGTTTTCGAGAAACTGCTTAACCTGCGACTTATGAACTATCTTGAACAGAATAGTATGCTGTCGGATTCATAATTTGGACTTCGTGCAAAAAATCTACATCAGGTGCGCTATTGGCAGTTATTAACTTTATTACGCTAAGCCTAGATCTAGGTGAAAAAAAGGTTGGTAGTCTTCTTGATTTGCGGAAAGCATTTGACACAGTTTCCATACCTCTGCTACAGAAAAAGCTTGAAAACATTGAAAAACAGGGAAACTACTCTCTTTGTTAGCTACCTACATGATCGATACCAATGTGTTAAATTATCTGTGTTAATAATATACTCACTCACCCATAGATAAGATAATGTGTACCTAGTAATCTGTCCGCGCCGCGCAAATCAGTGTTGCCAGGACCCGATGACTAAAATAAAAACAACGCTCTTACATTTTTATTTTAATACATTTAACTGCTAGGTGTTTAAATTTAAAGATAATATTACTAGAAAAAATTTGCTCGGTCCAAATTTAAGCCGGCGGAAGTTTCGGGTTCGGATCCCGTCCGAAATCCATGTTGATTTTTTTCTATTACATTACATTATATTTTCATTCTCAGGCTTGTATTAATCTAATATATAAAATTCTCGTGTCGCGGTGTTTGTGGTTAAACTCCTCCGAAACGGCTTTCCCGATTCTCATGAAATTTTGTGTGCATATTGAGTAGGTCTGAGAATCGGACAGCATCTATTTTACATCCCTCTAAATGTTAATTAATCCACCCATAATTTTTTTTTTTAATTTATATACTTTTTGAAGTTATACTTCTTTAGGCGCGTTATGAAAAAATGATGAGAGTGAAATTTTAAGATGCGCGCGTATCACTGTAACACAAAATTTTAACAGCATGAAGTTGGTCTTTTAGCGACCAACTTCATGCTGTTACTTTTGTGTTTACCGCACATTAAGAAAATCTACCAACAAAACAGAAATAGAATCTCTATTTTGTGGGTGCTAACGACTGCATTGTGAAGGTCTATCAAAAGTATTTATTAATCTGGAACAACGGAACCAAAGAGCGATTCAGGAGACTACAGCGCCATCTCTTGACCATTGGTGTAGTAGAACCAAAAACCACATATTTATTTTTTGTAATAAAGTAACAGTTATAGGTATTCATATTTATAATATTTATCCACATGTTTCTAGTTTGTATATTCGGAATACGTGTTTGAGTTTCATACAAGTGCAAATCACATATGTTCTAATAAATTATTTATATTCAGTAGCGATTTTAATTGAATATTTTGATTATTTATTTATTTTTTCAAATTAAAACTGAACTTTATTGACTGTGTCCTTTTCCAGACTTTTTATTAATTTATTGTAATTAATTATTTGCATGCAATTAAAAACTAATTTTAAACGATGCCAAAGAAGGATAACTTCTCACGCGCCTACATAAGTACACGCACCCATTTTTTTTTATTTTTTTTATGATACATCATACAAAAATACATACAACCCTAAAGGACATTGTTCAGCGTCCATACATAGTTAGCCTAAGAACCAACAATCATGAAATATTATTTTCTAGGTTCAAAATCGTAAGTAAATGACTGTAAAAACAAAGATTATTGACGGACACTTCTGAGAACTTAAATTATTAGGAAAACTAATTTTTTTTTGAGGTTATGTTTAATATTCAATGAAACATAGGTCAACCTATGAATTTAGTATGAACTCAGTATGAAGTGAATTGATACTACAACTAATTCATTTTATTCGGTGCGATTTTAAAGAATAACTATCTTAGATTAAAACAAAAAGGGTAGATACGGCACTAGCCTCATAAAAGTGATCCGCACAAATTGTGGTCCACGACCCTAATCAACGTATAAGTGAACGCAAAAAAGAAATATTGATAATATTTTGTGTTTATATGTATGATAAAACAATGCCTAAGTATGTTTTTAAAAAGTGCTCAAATTGCTAAGAACTAAAAATAAAACCCACGGCATCACTTTTCATTCGTAAGTACTATAAAATATATTTTTACATAAAAATTGCTGTTTGTTCTGAATCTTATTCGATAGTGACGTCGAGTACTGGTCGCGTGATTGGTCGGTAGTGCAGTGACGCGGATCTGGCCGTCTCGTTCGCGCTGCCGTTGAAACTTAACGTGCTCTTTCGCTCGGGTCGGTAATGCAGTGAAGCGGATCTCGCCATCCTGTTCGCGCTGCCGTGGGATCAGTTTTTGTTTGATGCAAGTATGAGCGTACCGTATCTACCCTTTTTGTTTTAATCTAAGATAACTATAAGGAAAACTTGGTTAGGTAGGAATCATAAATAAAATAAAAACTGTAGTTTTGCTTCTTATTTATTGACTATTTATTACATAATTGTATCATATAGTTTATTGTATTTATTTGTATATCACATGTATATTGTGTAAATATGCAGCGTGAATGTGTATTAGGTGTTCTTGAATAATTTGGCAGTATGATCCTCTCAGGATGTTGTGGCACAGGTTCACTAGCACTTGGTAATAAGGGCTTTGCTCTTTGGTAACATTGATGGCATATAAGATAGCCGAAATAGTTAAATTAAAGGAAAAACAATCGCAAATAAACACACACAACAGGTAATCCGATACGAGGATGCACTTTCCGGTATAATAAACTACTCTTTGGAATGCACGAATGCCACAGATTACTATGAAACTCCATGCACCACAACCACAGAGTAACAAGTTTTATGCCGGCCCTTCACTTGACAAAAGTTTGTCCTTGTCATGCTTAATAAGGAATGAAAAGGACAGACTGATGTTATGTTTTAAAATAGCAAATACGAATAGCCAAGTGAAGTGCCGGCATTAGGAAGAAAGAGTGTTTTGTTTGCAGCGCTGCTATAGATTATACACATAAAATGGTATTTATTGTCTCAGATAATTTTTTAACTTTTTAATTTAGCTTACTTAACTGGAAGTGTCCGTCACAATCTAAATACTGATAATTATCGCAAAAAATATACTAAGAATTATCATAAATGCCAAATTGGTGTTGGTTCTTAGGCCAATTTTAACATTGTCCTTTTCACCCTTCTACCACCAACCCCTATTTTTTATGGCGGTACGAAGTTCGCTGGGTCAGCTAGTATTATATATATTATATAAACCGTCAGTAAGTAGTTATTATCCAAATTAAAGAAAAAAAATGTTGTGTATCTAGTTTAGGACACTTTGCACCGACTGCAGCATTGCTCTGCTATTAAAAAAAGTTTGTCTCACTTACCATTGGTCCATACCCTTACTATTAAACGTATCTATTAATGCAGTGTTTTGTAGACGCATCCATCACATTTATCACTCATAATTATTACACTCATTATAACTTTTGAATGGTATTGAACTTGGAAATGACATAATTCAAAAAATAATTTTCAGGTAGTGATATGCCTTGAATGCGAACATAACATGATTAATACCCAGGTACAAATAATGTGGCCCAGTTTGTACTGGGGTTTCTATTGCATATTTTAACATGAGAGAGTAGTTATGACATCCTGTAATATTAAGTGATATGGTATCGATGATTCTTTGTTTATTTCCTTTATAAAATTGTAGTAAGTACATCATTTTGCTACAGCTAATTTTGGTATATTTTTCACACACTGGATTACATTATCAAAGTGTTAAAACGGATCGTTAACTTTTTTGAAAATATTCTATAGCCTGTTCGTATGTTCATAAGGAAAATGTAAGATTCTAAATGTGAAAGAATTTTTCAAGTCGGTTCAGTAGTTTCGGAGCCTATTTAAAGCAAACAAACAAATCCTTTTTCTTTATAATTAGGTAGATGTAGTTCTTCAAGGATCCTTTTTGACGGTCACACGCTTGTTATTCCGTACCTATTGTAAATATTTTCTTAGAATCAATACCAAATTATTTTTTATTTATACCTATATATATTATGATAAAAATTAAGTGATATTCATTATATTAGATGTGAATACATTTTTTAAAAGTTGGATTTAGAAGTTAAAACTCTGTTCTTACTATCACACTCTATATCCGCTTGGAAGAACCTTTAATAACTTCTTGGTCTGCAAAGCTTTACATATGTTTCATAAACATAAAATACATGTAAAATGAAACTCAAACAACATCTTATCAAAAAAGCATTCGGTTAATGAATTTATGAATGATAAGTGAAACCGTCACGGAAAGCTCACTAACTTGTTTGAAACTTAAACTGTTTAATAGTTGTCTAGATATAGATATTGTACTTGCAACACCCTGACACGTGTGATGTACCATGCTAAAATAATTGTTAAAGACAGACCTATACTGTACATGTGCAATTAATGAAATATATAAATAAATAACATTACATATGTTTTTATTAAGGTAGCGTAACTTTCATGGACACAAAAAATTCGAAATATGACATCTCAGTAAATTATGTGTAAATTTACATGTTTAATTGACATTACATATTATTATTGCGTCTTCTTTAAAGCAATAATTTTCTGTTTTCTAATAACTCGATATGAAATTTAACTACTAAGAAAGCTTTTCAAAAAATTATCCATAGCTAGAAGTCAAATTACACACTAAATACCAGCAGAAGCTAATGAAATCTCTCAAAGTTCACGTAATTTTTTTTTTTGCTAAAATTATAGATTCCAAATTGATAAAAACATTCTGAGTTATTGTGTTACCCTAAGACCTAAGGACCTACAAGAATAGAATAATTTACAGAGGAACGGAATTTTGCAATAAATAAATGAACAGAAAATTATTGAATAATTACCGGTAACGTAAAAGTCACATGGACAAAATAACCTAACTGTTAGAAATGTAACGGTCTGGTAACACTGGCCTTGAAAAAAGATCAGCAGACGTGGTTATCGTATCCCAAAATGTTGCCAACAAAATTGCCTTGATTAAATAACTAGATTTTTGAAGTTATACTTCTTTAGGCGCGTTATGAAAAAATGATGAGAGTGAAATTTTAAGATGCGCGCGCATCACTGTAACACAAAATTTTAACAGCATGAAGTTGGTCGTTTTTGTGTTTACCGCACATTATGAAAATCTACCAACAAAATAGAAATAGAATCTCTATTTAGTGGGTGCTAACGACTGCATTGTGAAGGCCTATCAAAAGTATTTATTAATCTGGAACAACGGAACCAAAGCGCGATTCAGGAGGCTACAGCGCCATCTCTTGACCATTGGTGTAGTAGAACCAAAAACCACATCTTTATTTTTTGTAATAAAGTAACAGTTATGGGTATTCATATTTGTAATATCAAAAGTATTTATTAATCTGGAACAACGGAACCAAAGAGCGATTCAGGAGACTACAGCGCCATCTCTTGACCATTGGTGTAGTAGAACCAAAAACCACATCTTTATTTTTTGTAATAAAGTAACAGTTATTGGTATTCATATTTATAATATTTATCCACATGTTTCTAGTTTGTATATTCGGAATACGTGTTTGAGTTTGATACAAGTGCAAATCACATATGTTCTAATACATTATATTCAGTAGCGATTTTAATTGAATATTTTGATTATTTACCTATTTATTTTTTCAAATTAAAACTGAACTTTATTGACTGTGTCCTTTTCCAGACTTTTTATTAATTTATTGTAATTAATTATTTGCATGCAATTAAAAACTAATTTTAAACGATGCGAAAGAAGGATAACTTCTCACGCGCCTACATAAGTACACGCACCCATTTTTTTTCTTTAAGATGTTACTTTATGATTCATAAGTTACTGATTATAAGTATTATTTTACATAGACGTTTAAGCCCCGTTGCCTCTCTGTCCATCCGGGATCAGTTTGCTATAATATATACATCTTATAAACCATTATAATGCAGAAAATAAAGTTATGAAATAAAGGCGGTCCCACAGAAATAAACAGATACTTTTCCGATAAACATAGAGTCTGTTTTGACATGATTATATAAAGCAAGGAAATATTAATAATTCACTGAAGTTTATCCTTAACGTACTATTATACTTCAGATGAAAATAAAAAAGTTCGCTACCGTCGCTTGCATGGTATCACTGTTATATATTGACTTTGATATTTGTTAAAAAGCACTCTTGTATAATTATATAACTTCCATCATCATCAGCCTATTAATGTCCCCACTGCTGGGGCACAGGCTTCCCTATGGATGGAATAGGGAGATTGGGCCATGACCCACCACGCGGGCCCAGTGCGGGTTGGTGGGTGCTAACGACTGCAGATGCAGCCGGGACCAACGGCTTAACGTGCCTTCCGAAGCACGGAGGAGCTCGAGATAGTAAATTATGGTCACCCATCCAATGACCGACCACTGCGAAAGTTGCTTAAATTCAACGATCGCTGCGGAACGCGCTAACCACTTGCGCCATCGAGCTCCTCAACTTCCATACATTTCATTATTATCCCAGTTTCTATCTTATCTTATCATCATCTTAGATTTTTCTCTGAACCTGCCTGATACTTTGCTGGTTTCTTCCAAAACGACTCAAGTGTTTCTGGTTAAAAAGTTCTCTAGATTTATAAATCAAGCAGATTAATGCTTAAAATAAAACTAGGTACTTAATTCCATTATATGTAATTGAATTTCGGGGTAATTTGTAGGGGGGGTGGAGGGGGGGCTCCCCCCGACCCCCCCGCCATAAAAGATTTTTGGCGGAAATGCAGTTTTTTTTTTTTACCTAACCTAAAAATTCATTAAATCTGTTAAATGTAGTGGAATTTCAGGGGGATAGGTATTAGGGAAGACTCCTCAGAGGGAAGGGTAAATCCCCCTCCCCCCTCCCGGCGTTTTTTTACAGAAATGATAATTATAAAAAATTAGAGGGGTTTTAAAGGTAAAACTGTACTTCCAGGGCCTAGAGATGATATTTGATTTTTTTGTAGAAAAAGTCTCTATTAACGAATTTATATTTCTGGCGCTTCGCCGGCCGCTGCCGCGGCACGCTCGCTTCGCTCGCTCGGCTCGCGCGTTAAGGTCACAACACTAACCTAACCTAACCTAGTGTGAAGTATCACCACACAAGCGGCTCATTAGAGTCCAAAACTCGCACTACACTCGACTCTTCAGGCGAAGGGCCAGCAGAACTCGAGGTCGAACGCTTTGAGGATGCCATGGTAGTCAGACGACGTTAATATCAACAGGAGTACGAAAAAGCTCTCAACTGCGACGAACACAAACACTGACTGACAGATCTCATTAATGGCGGTAAATTGTCACATTTTGACAATAGTACCAACATAATAAACTTATATTTACCATAGACAACGAGAAACATGTTATTTTTGCATAAAAAAATGGCAGCACTGATCAAAATTGCTGTCAAAATTGACTCATAACCTACAAAAATATTAATTTTCAATAATTTTTTTTTCGAGTTCTATTCGTTTCCGCCTAAAAAGATTTCGTGTACGTGTTTTTAATAGTTAACACTTTGCGTGACAAAAATTTCAGCTTGCAACTCAATTACATATAATGGAAAGCTGAGCCTGACCGACCTTCGGACACTTACTAAAGGCTGGAAATAAAAAAAAACATAGTTATTACAGAGAATATATTATTATTATTATTCAGGGTCTAAATAATCTAATTAAAATGAATATTCCTGAGGCATCAAGTTGCTGGTTGCTGCCTACCTCATAAAATTAACTAGAAGTGGAATTATCGTCATCTGAAATGCTTCTTCAGCCAAGTAATACTCGCGTTGTGCAGCAAGGGTTGAAAATCTGCCGTTCATGACCACTATCATAATTTAAATTTTCTCTCACCACCTCTAATAGTTTTCTTGCGTTTTCTTGTACAAAAATTACTTTTTGACGAACCTATGGCACATAATATATACCCACTTCTGTATTTTCTATCTCCATTATTAATATTTCATCCACTATGCGTCGAATTGTTTATACAGTCACATTAATTTATATCTCGTAACGATCAAATAAAAAAATAACTCTATTTAACACTTTTAAAACAAAATCACAATAAACATAACCTTAACGTGAAAACTGAGCTACGCTTTTTGATAGTGATTTAGAGTTGCCAGTACCAACAAAACCATTAGTTCCTTAAACATTATTTTCATGACTTTATTATCAGACTGTAACATGAAATTTGACAAAAGTATATCTTTGGCATGCTCCATAGAGAATGCCAGAATAAGGTCCATTGGCTAATTAGAGCCAACTAGTAATTATCCAAGCCCTTAGCAACACTCTTACAATTCTGAGGATATTTATGTTGCCAGTTGCATAACAAATAATCCACGATAGTATTTATTTTTTGCGAAAGAATTATAGAGAAAATTAATAATATATGGAAGAGAGATATGGCTGACAGATTTTGAAGCGACTTTACAGTTTGTAGTCGAAATCTTCGTGCACATGTTTTTTCCTAGATGTTCTTCCCGGGACACAAACTATATTTACTTATATCAAATTTTGTTCAAGTCGGTTCAGCTGTTTAAACGTGAAGAGGTAACAGTCAGACAAATAGAAATACAGGCAGACACACTTTTGTATTTATAATATTAGTATGGATGGATGCAATTATATGTTTCTTTTTATTAAATCTTTTCATGTACAGTCACATGCTATAATTGAGGACCCATTCACAAATTAATAAAAACTTTACGATACCAATTTATATTATCGGGAAGAACAGTGGGCAAGTTAAATAGTATAGTAGGTAGAATGATATGGAATTTCGTTTCGAAAGTTTGGCGCGTAAACTGAGCAGTCGTCTTTAGCGATATTATATAAACAGTGTATAATATGATGTTGTCATAGAATCGTGTTCGGTCAAAAAACTTGCTCTTATGATGTCCTTCTGCTGTCCGATATTCAACCTAAGGTGGGTTGCAAACTAAAGAGCATGACTGTACATACTCTAAAGATACTTTTTCTGCATTCCAATAGTGTAAGTGCTTAAGACAAAATTATAATCATCATCATCATCAGCCTATTAACGTCCCCACTGCTGGAGCACATGCCTTCCCTATAAATGGAATAAATTATAATGTACATACTCAATTGAGAGATAAAACTGTACGGTTCATTGCGTATTGGTACTTATTCAAAATGTGTTTTACTGCAAGATACTTACCTACTTTAATATCAAGGCCATGCATGAAAGTGGAAACACTTGCACAACGAATACTAAACTGATATTGCTAATTAATAAGGAGTGCGCACTTAATTCATATATATTTTTGCATGAGATTTAGAAATGCAATTAAAATATTTAAATCATGTGGGAAATTTTCATTACACTAACATGGCAACATTAGCTGTCACCGCCAAAAAAGTACCGCACTCAGTCATAATTGGAACTTTAGGTATCACGGGGTTATTTATGTGACTGTGTTGTTTTGTACCAGAAGCATTGTATCAGTCGGCCACAAGGTACTCGGCTGTTTTAGAAACTTCAGTGCATTAAAATTCTGTTTCCTTTATCAGAACCTACAAAAATATTGTGACAGCAGTTATTTGTGTGCTTCAACATCGTTAATATCGGACTAACCGGACAAAGTAAGTTTGTATTTTAATTTCTTTTGCAGAAATACATAATTATAATATATTTAAGTGTGAATTGCACCACAGAAATAGTTAAAGTTAAATTTGACTGATTTTACTTTGACATGACAGTTAACGTTAAAGTAAGTAGGTGCAACTCACGCGACTAGTTTTACTCTCCATACATTTATATTAAAATAAGAATTTTAACATCCTACAAACGATATATTGAGCTTTGGCTGAACATTTATTTGTCAGTTTTTAGAGTTCCGTAGTACTGACAAGGAACCTTTATAGTTTCGTTATCTCCGTCCGAGGTTTTGCTTGAAAACTATTGGCTCTAGAGAGATAATTTTCTAGAGATATGTAGGTATATCAATCACACCAACAAAGTGGTAGAATAAAATTTTGAAAAATATTTTTAGAGTAGCTTGTTGGGTATTAGACCAGGGTCGATAATTTTAAAAATGGTGAAAAGTGAAAAAAAATTATAGTAGGATGAAACCCATTAGAAAAGGTAGAGAATATAACAAAAATGAAAGGAAAAATAAATTACGGGCGATCTGAGGTCGGGAAGGGGGAGGGGGTGAGTTTTTAAGGGTAAAAAATGGTTAATCTCGATTTCCGGTAAAACTGCAAGTCCTATGAAAAAAAGTTAAATGGCAAAGTTGTAGGTAATAAAAAGATCTACAACTTTTGTATCGACACTTTTTCCACATAACCTCAAAATTTATGTGAAAAATGCGAATAACCGAGTTTTTGGTTTTTTATTTTTATTGTTTGCAAAAAAAAATATTATTTTCACGAAATTTGCTGAAAACTTACCTTTGTATGTCCCAAACATACAGTAATTTTTTTGATTTAAAATATTTATTTTTTCACCTTATTTTGACTTAATATCCAAAAAGCACCCTAATTTTCAATCGAAAATTCTCATGTCAAAATATCTGCTTTTTTAAAAAAATTGGGGTGTTTTTTGTTTGTTGAAATCTCTACTTTCTGATGGTGTAAAAAATATATACACTACTATGATAAATGTTCTCAGAAAATAAATAAATATTAATGAAAAAACTGGAATCCAAATAAATTATCATTCTCCGTACAGATAATCAAACTTATGCTATGCATGATTTAATTCACAACAACAACAAATCACAAAGTAGAACAAAAGCTTTTGTTCTGTAATCTGAGATATCGAACTTGTACTCGAGGAATAATAAACTTGCGCGCGTTTGCTCTCTGGGCACAGTAAAGTAATATAGGTATTTTATTATATTTCTATTTCAAGCATTTAACTGCTAAATGATTAACCAGCGCTTATCAGCGCTGGTCCTTACCGGTAACCGGCGGCGCAGGCATTTCTATGGACCAGCGCCGATAAGCGCCGACAAGTGCCGACACGCGCTGGTCAGCGCTGGCACCGCCCTTTGAAATTAATGAACAACTAGGCTTCAATCTGCTTCCTTTCTGTATACGGCCTTAAACTAAAGAAAATGTAACTGGAAATATTGGATATTGTCCATACTCTGTATGTTATCATTGATCTGTATTGTCTAGGCTCTCTCTTCCGCTTCCTCCAGTGAGGTGACTGCACGTTTTTCGTACGTAATTATTAAATAATAATTCAATAAGTTTCTCAAAAACACCCTTTCATTAATAATGCCAATAAAGAAATATTCTACGCGGTCCAGGCAGCTGGCCGGACTCGAACCCGCACCCTCCGCTATTCGGGCGGATACACTGACCAATGACGTACTTAGTATGCCCATAAATACTGTAACAACTAAAAAACCGACAAATGCGAGGCAGACTCGCCCACCGAGGGTTCCGTACAAATTTGAAGGTACTGAACGTAAAAGGCCATATTGTTTTTGGGTTAACTTATATGTTTTTTTATAGCTTCAAGGGACCGTAGACCTATAAGATTTCAACTGTATATCTCCATGAGTTCCCGAGATAAAGGGTCTTGACAGATATAGAGATAAACGACGGTATCTTTTATCACGTTAATTTGGATGTTTGATTTTTTTTCACAGATTCTAACTCTATACCTCCACGCGTTCTCAATCGCAATAAAAGTCTTGACAGACCGACGGACAAGAAAGTGATCCTATAAGGATTCCGTTGTTTCCCTTTAAGGTCCGGAACCCTCAAGATAACGAAATATTACATTTAACTTTGAAAAAAGACATTTTTATATGAATATTCATTGCTATTTCTAATTTTCTGCGCTAATCAGCGTTAACTATTTTTATGATATTAATATGGGGTGGGTGATAAAGGGAACCGAATTGCTGTGATAGCATAAAACAAAAAGATTATTTAAACATTTAGATTAGACAAATTCGATAGAACATAATGGTACACCGTGGTCCCACCAGGACAAAAAAAAATGCAACTTTGAAGATAACGTTAAAAAGAGATACGATACGGCTGTATACGTTGCTTTTTGTACGGAACCCTCAGTGGTCGAGCCCGACTCGAACTTATCCGGTTTTGTTTTAAAGCTTTTATTTAACTTGCAATATATGTGTGTATCTTCGTTCGGGTGAAATTTTGTAACTCAATTTTGAAACAGATGCCTTCATTTAATTGAGCTGAAATTTTGTACACTCGTTTAGTTTGGATGACAATGCATGGTGAATTATGTAACGTCATTCTGAATCCAATATGACGGAACATACAAAAAGGCGGACTAGTTATTTTTGATGCACTCTTACAATATGGGTATCTAAAGAAAGGACTTGATGAGAATAAGTCGAAAAATAAAGTGATGTCACATTAAATCGAATATCGCGGACTTTAAAAGATGCTGGCCTAAGTTTTTCATGCTTTCTTACAATATGGGTATCAAATGAAAAGGCTAGCAGAGAAGGTTTTGAAGTTCTCGACTATGTCTATCGATAACGAAAAAGTAAAAAACAAGATTTTATTTAAATATGCAAAACATAAAAATAAGAAATGTTGCTTTAAAACCTTTATTATGATCTTATGACACCATTACGCAATTTATATAATACTAGCTTTAGCCTGCGACTTCGTCCGCGTTTTCGTCGTTTTTCGTAAAAAAGTAGCATATGTCCTTTCTCAGGGTTCCGTGGTTTTGATGTGACAGACAGATTAACTTTAGTATTTTAGTAGGGAAATATAATATGTCAATCCACAATACTGTTAAAAATATCGCAATAAGGAACCGCAGAATATTATTATTATCACTGTGCCCCGAGACCATCAGCATGTAACTCCTTGTATGTTATTATGTTAATGTATTGGTAATATTGTTTAGATCACTTTCACATGAGGCTTAAGTACATATAGAATGAAAATACTTCAGCGCAAAGCTTCCGGGTAAACTACGTTGAAAGTTGACCCGTCCGGCACGTGAACAAAAAGATTTCTAGAACTGCTAACCCGGGAAAGAGCGACATATAACTGACCATGTGAAAAACAACTGACACCGAGATCTACTATAGCAACACGAAAAGTCTGCCCTTGAGCCTTATTTATTGTCATTGCATAACACACCGATACTGGGAATTGCGTTCTTTTAAATTGGAATGGAAAATTATTTGGTATCATGGGAATTCTGGGAATAAAGATGGTTTCTCCTGCACCGCAACCTATTGAAATTTGACCCTCGATTACATTTTGTTGCAACTGGGTTACTTTAAGCCGAGTTCCATTGCAAAGTTGTGGTGGTCTTAAATTTCGGAGCAGAAGAATCGGAATGCCAATTTTTAAACAAATTTCATGAGAAGGAAGTCCGGGCATATTTAAAGAATTTAAAAATTCTATCGGGTAATTAGTGGCTTCTTGTTCATCGGCCATTATATTTATTGAACTATAAACTTTGCTTTCCCCCTGGATATTCGACAGTATTTTATTATTAATCTCAGATGCCTGATCATTGCGAGGAGTTAAAATGGATGGAGGAGTTAAAATTGTCCTTATTTAATATATTTGTTACGTCACCGTAAACTGACGATATAAGATGTTGTTGGGATTGCACTATACAACATAACTCAGGCGTCAGACTAAGTTTTCCTTGGTGTAGCAGTGGATAGGTATCTTTGGTGAAGGTATTTTCTTTAATAATATATCAGAAAATCGACGATCATCCGGGTTATTAGATAACCCGGATGATACTGTAGACAGTTCTCACTCGAATGTTTATAGTCAAATGCACCGATTGTATATCACGCCACAAATAAGAGCTTTTCAGGCAAGCCTTCACCTCATCAGCTCGGGTTCCCCGTGGTATTACCGGTAAGGTTTGTCGGAAATCACCACAAAATAAAACTGTGATACCGCCCATTGGTCGATCATTTGGTCTTATATCCCTTAAAGTTCTGTCTACCGCTTCTACTCCTTTTCGATGTGCCATCGTACATTCATCCCATATGATTAAATTACACTTTGAACGAATATTTAAACACTACCAAAAATACCTATTACGTGGTCCTAACTTTAGCTACCTTACACTTAAAATCTAAGTGACTATTTAAACTAAAATATTCTTATAGAATTATAACCATAAATAGATACAACTCACAACAAAAAAGAAATGATAATAAAGCTGAAACGCCTGTGCAATACTATCTACCTATACCTACTTCACTTAAAAATAAATACTTATAACTACTTTAATTAATAAAAGTACCTACGCTTAATAATTTTTAATTTGAACGAATATTTAAACACTACCAAAACAACTAATACCTATTTTACAAAATAACAACAAAAGAAATTCAAATAAACTATTTAAAGACTAAAAGTCGCGCTGATAAGCACGGTTTCTCAATATCAATTATTGTCTGTCAATAAAGTCGAGCGCTCTGAACACATCAACAGCCAAATATTGAAGCTCGCTCGCTCTCTTTTTTTTATTTTTTTTGTTTCCTCCCAGGCAGGGGAGCAGGTGTGAAATCCTCATGGATACCCTACAGCCGGCTGCAAGGTTATGTCAGACTCGTACTGACTAAAAAACACCCGTAGGGGCTGCCTCTGGCCGGGAAGGCCTCTAAGGCTTCATCGGAAGCGATCGTCCCCCAGGGGAGCGACGCAGAAAACAGATTTAGACAGCTCGCTCTCGGACCTCCCGCCTTTTGATACCCTACCGCCGCGCCGCCGCGACCCGTGTCGAGCGCCGCATCCGTTACAAAAAAATAATCCTTATAGCATGATTCAGTATTCACGTGTGACGGCGCGATGGCTTATTTCATGTATAAGTTTGGTGTTTCTATACCGATTTCTAAGTTTTTTTTTTATTGAATATGTAATAATGGTAACTTTTTTAAATTAGGGATGAGTCAGAGTATTATAAACGTAAGAGTAATCAAATATGATCAGAATGCTCCGAACTGCTAAGCGGGAGTTACACGTGTTATTGTGAGTCAACCATAAAAGATAGACATATGCTGTTCCGGGATATTTTCTAGACAATTTTATGTAGATTATTTCCGTCATACATGATTTCTATGTAACTTTAACCATTAGGGCTGCACACTCGACGGAAGCTTAAAAAATGGAGCAACTTCTCCCGTTTTCCCAATATTTCCCTTCACTACTCTGCTCCTATTGATTGTAGCGTGATGAAAAGTATACTATAACCTGCCCAGGAGTATGAGGAATAATTGTACCAAGTTTCGTTAAAATCAATGTACCAAGTTTCGTTAAGTAGTTTTTGTTTCTATAAGGAACATACACACAGACAGACAGACAGACAAAAATTTTACTGATTGCATTTTTGGCATCAGTATCGATCACTAATCACCCCCTGATAGTTATTTTAAAAATATATTTCATGTACAGAATTGACATCTCTACAGATTTATTATAAGTATAGATAAAAGCTTGTCACCAGATTTAAGTAGGTTCTGGTAGTTATAATATGAAAATTTTAAAAAATAAAACCCATACGATCATTTTTTATCTACACAGGTAAATCTTGCGACAAGCTTTTATATTATATAAATTGCGTAATGACGTTATAAGTTCATAGTAAAAGTTTAAAAGGAAAATTCTATTTTGTTTTAAAAAAAGCCTTTTTTTACTTTTTCATTCTACGGTTGCTTTCACAATCCTGTCACCATCATTGCCCACACATTTAACGGGTTTTACCACGAGATACCATAGTTGACAGTGTCGTTTTCCTATACTCTTCTTTAAACTGTTTATCTTTATATATATAATTCTTCTGTGAGTGTGTATGTCACTGAACTTCTCTTAAACGACTGGACCGATTTTGATGAAATTTTTTGTGTGTGTTCAAGGGGATCTGAGAATGGTTTAGATTCACAATTTTGTCCGCTGGACAACCCCTATTTTTTTAGGGCGGTACGAAGTTCGCTGGGTCAGCTAGTTTTCTTATAAAAGATTAAAATATTAATACTTATATATGATTATTTTTCTTTTTAAACAAATTTTCTTTAACTCAGTACCATTTTTTTTTTCAGCGTACAAGATGAGGATTCGACATTTCGCCAAGAACGTGGAACTAAATGAATTGAAAAAATATGAATTGAAAAATTGCGATGTTGTTATTGATGGTCAAAACTTTCTATATAATATTTACGAGTTGAGTGGTTTACCGTTTGAATTCGGAAGCGAAAGTGATAAATACGCAGATTACCTACGACAAAAACTAAGCGTTTTTAAAACCGCGAACGTAAAATGTCATTTTTTTTTCAAAGGTGGCAGTAGTGATATCAATAAGAGAAACAAAAAACGAGAAACTAAAAAAGAAGTTCTCTTACAGGAGCCCCATTCATCGACAAATTTTGTAATGCCAATATTTATGAAGGAGATATACAAACAAGTACTTGACGAAATGAATTTCAACTATGTCGTTTGTGAATTTGAATGTAAGAAAGATTGTATTGCTCTGGCTCAAAAGCTTAATTGCCCTATTATTAGCTATGACATTGAATTTTGTTTTGCGGGAGTTCCTTACATACATAACGCCATTCAAAAAGATTTAATTGTAAATGATGAAAAGACGGGTGGCATTCCCTGTGGCTTATTTGTTTACGAAGACTTTACAGAGAAATACAATTTGGACAAGGAAAAGCTGGCGACGTTCATTGTTTTAACCGATGAGAACATTTTTCCAGAAGGCCATTTTAAATCATTCTTTGATACGGTAAATATTAGAGGTAATCCTTACAGGAGAAACGCTCTTTTATTAAAATGGCTCTCAAAGGAAGCAAATTATAACACTATAGAATCTATTATGCGAAAATGTTTTCGGGCAGACGAATACGATACCTACAGGAGAGAGAGAAATAAGATAATCGGGTTCATCTGCAAAGAAGAGAAAGCAGGGGTGCCCGTTGATTATTTGTTGCACGGCAACTACGTCGAATTTACTGATAATGACCCGTTATGGTTTGAAAAGGGAGTCGTTTGCGGTTACATTCCATTGCAGTATGTTAATATGTACCACTGGAATATTATTGATGGATCATGGTGCTTAGAAGATGAGGACGCAGAAGATGCTATGTTTATTTCACTCGATATTATCAAATACGCATTTAATCTTCTCACCAATTACGAAAGAAAAGAAATAAATTTTCATAATAAAAAAGATGAAGTCGTTACCATCAGCGTTACTGATGCGACGGCCGTCCCGAAGCCGACGTATACAGCTATTCAGAGTCCCTTTGAAAACGGATGGGATCTTATTAAAGCTTTGGGATTATTTGAACATTTTCTTGAAAAATGTATGCCGGAGACCAACTTTAGTGTACTGAATACCGTACCAGAGAACGCTAGACTGCTGCTTATAGCTTTAATATTTTTCTCACGTCATAAAACTGAGGATACCACCGTTGAAGTATCTAGCGTACTGTTATCGTATGTGATGTTAAGCGTCGTGAAAGACAAATCTAATAACAACAACCATATGAACGAAAGAGTGTCACGGACTTTCATTGAGCCATTCATTGATAAGAATCTGGTCACAGATGTTGACTGTAATATAGCTACAGACAGATTCGTTAAATATTGTACAGTATCAAATATTGAAAAAGCACAATTTGATAAAGAAATACTTCATCCTTTAGTTGAGTTTCAACATTGCCTTTAACAGATGAATTTTTTGAACAAACTATGCGGATCTCCTTTCGAAGCGACGATGTATAGTCGCACATACAATAGTACATTAGTGTACAAAATTGCACATACAATTAAAGGCACATATTTAGGTGAAGCTATGGATTTTATAGATCACGAACTGTCTTCCGCTATAACGGTTTTAGGGTTTTTCAACGGCCTCAGAAATGCTTATGATGAAATTATGTATCGGTAAATAATACAATCTTACAATAATCTGTTGTTGATATTTCTTATGTTTTTATTATGTTTCTACTTTATCAAAAACTTTTCAATTACGCATTTCAAACCAGTCAATGTCACTTTAGTTAATAACTTTTATTTTCTGTTAATTCTTATAATAATTTAAGACTTGATATTTGTTTAGAAGTTAGTTTTATTTAGTGATAATCACATGAATTAATAGGTATACAGAAATCACTGATTTTGAATTTTATAGATTTATGGGCGACATGTAATTAATTACTTCATTTATTATTATTACAAACGCACATAAATATGCATCACCAATTTTATATAGGTATGTAATATTCGTTGTTATTTTAAATCTTTAATACACATTTTGCGCAGAATTATTAAATATACCTTTATTTAATAATTCTGCGCAAAATGTGTATTGAAGGATATTTCTGTTTCATGTATAGAATGACATTATAGAGGTATGGTTAACCTATATTGAGATAATAATCAATCAATCAATCGAGGTAATAAATGTAAAATTGAGAAAATTTAAAGTAATCGCTGAATGAGGACTCCTATCATATCGGCTGTTTCAGGTCCCGTTGATTTTATCTTTTTTTGTTTAATAAAGGATGCTACTTGAGACATTGATTTACGTTTTATTTTTATTATTGCACTTTGCTGTAGTAGACAGTAAAGGAAAATATCTTATTTATTTCGTACAGTGAAACCATAGTTATATAGTGTAGGACAAAGGGGAAGATCTTCCTTCGAGCTGGGTGATGGTAGCTCGGGGGCGCGGCCTCAATGATTGTTTTTTGAGTGTGTATGCTGTTGGTCGCAGATGACATTTACAGTCTGCGACAATTGGCGAGTGCCTCTTGAGGTATTCCAGGCGGATGGCATCTCCCCACTGGGGTAGTCTCTCGTCTCCATCTGCAGCTACTAGAACCTGAAAGGGTCGGCTCAACTAGAGGGCGTTTCTAAGACTCGGTCCTCGGCTCTAGTTAGCCCTTGTCGTAGGGGACAGGGAAAAACGCCCAGGTACTTATCTCCACCTGGCATAGAGTGTGAGTTTATTATCACCATCTATACAAAAAGCATCGTACAAGGTAAGTCTCAAAGCGGACTAAAATGGCGTCACCCACGGGCGTCACCAAGTATGACGTAATATCGCAGGAAAGCGCGATGCGAATTGGACCGCAAATTATTGCGGTGCATTCCTGCGAGTTCGCAGACATTTGCGATGCAATGCAAATTCTCAAATAAACGTGGAAGCACTATCATCATTTTGACAATATCTAATATATAAAATTCTCGTGTCGCGGTGTTTGTGGTTAAACTCCTCTGAAACGGCTCGACCGATTTTCGTGAAATTTTATATGCATATTCAGTAGGTCTGAGAATCGGATGTAATCTATTTTTCATCCCCCTAAATGTTAAGGGTAATCCACCCGTAAATTTTTTTTTCAATTTTAGATATATTTTTTATCTAAAGAAAATATAACTAGAAAAAATTCCACGCGGACCAGGCAGCAGACGGGACTCGAACCCGCACCCTTCGCAATCCGGGCGAATGCACTGACCAATTATGCTACCGCGGCCCTCACGGACCGCGTCGAAATTCCTTCTAGCTATTCTTAAGCTGCAAGGCAGCGCCATCTCTTCGCATTATAGGTAAACCCACAATGTCAAATGAATACTTTTACAAGTATTAAACATTTGAAAGAAGAAATAGCAATTATAGTTATAATTTTTATTATTTTTAAAGCATGTAACTGCTTGATGTTTAAATCTAAAGAAAATATAACTAGAAAAAATTCCACGCGGACCAGGCAGCAGACAGGACTCGAACCCGCACCCTTCGCAATCCGGGCGAATGCACTGACCAATTATGCTACCGCGGCCCTCACGGACCGCGTCGAAATTCCTTCTAGCTATTCTTAAGCTGCAAGGCAGCGCCATCTCTTCGCATTATAGGTAAACCCACAGCCTGCCTTGCAGCTTAAGAATAGCTAGAAGGAATTTCGACGCGGTCCGTGAGGGCCGCGGTAGCATAATTGGTCAGTGCATTCGCCCGGATTGCGAAGGGTGCGGGTTCGAGTCCCGTCTGCTGCCTGGTCCGCGTGGAATTTTTTACATGCTTTAAAAATAATAAAAATTATAACTATATTTTTTATTTTATTTTTTTTATGATACATCATACAAAAATACCTACATCCCTAAATTTTCAACTTTCTACCACCAACTCCTATTTTTTTGTGGCGGTACGAAGTTCGCTGGGTCAGCTAGTTTAATTCTATATATTTTATATATGAAAGAAAGTTAAAGAGGCGTGTATTTTGGGGTTTGTATTGGAATTAGTGAAAGTGCGACGGTCGAAAGCAAATAATGAATGCTTTAATACTGAAGTATTTTTTGTGAATAAATAAATATTTCGAGAAAACATCCTAAGGAAAAAACAACTTTAGACAATAAATTTTTATAATTGTTGATGACATGGAGATTTGAACCACGGCACAGACTACGGATAAACTTCATTGAGTGCCATCTTACGTTTATTTGTTGTACTGATATGTTCGTTTATGTTCAAAAGCAGCTTATGAAGTCTAGACTACTAGTGAGTTGTGAATTTACTTAAATTGCAGCTTGGTACTCGGAATTGTAATAATTGTAGCCCAAGATCGATCTGAGTGGCGTGCATTTGGAGAGGCCTATGTCCAGCAGTAGACTAAGATAGGCTGTTGATGATGATGATGACTCGGAATAAGACCATTAGTAGAAAACACCATGAGATAACACCAACTAGGTTGTTTCATAGTGAATAAACTAAAATCTACAAATAAAGATAAGTAATTGTATCGATGTAAGCGCCATCTAACGGACTGCTATGTTGGCAGTTAGACAGAGGTGGTGTTAGTTTGCTGCGGTCTTCTGTAAGGTGGAAGTTACTTCCCCAGATGGGCGCTCCAATGCCGAAAAGGAAAAAGCCGCTATACTCTTAACTCTCTACAACTGATTATTGATCGAACGATATAAATTTTGCACGAGAAAAACATCGTCCACGTCCAAGATCCCGTGGAGATCCCGCCGCGTATGTGCATGGTCTCGCTACCATGAACGACGAAAACCTGTTCGACTTATGTTTTTCTTGCTTACGCCGGAAAATAACCATATGTCCAATTCTACAATACTAATGGAACTCATAAAAGACAGTGACACTGTCAATCTTCCTATCGTGGGTCGAATTTTGTTTTGATAAACAACGTGCCCGGCGCGACGGCCTAAGCAAATGTTTGCAGGAGATTAGGCTAAGAATCTGTGCAGAGAATACTGTTTGGCATCGCCAGAGGCTGCAAATGATGGATGTAAATAAGTCGCCGAAATACGCGCACTCTATTTCACTCATAGTGGGCGGCACCACTTGGAATAATTAAAAGGAATCAATAGAACCTACTTGAAAAGAGCAAACAAACTTACTTTACTTTCGGCCATACTCAGATAGGTATGTCAATTAACTTTTAAGTTTGTATAAATGTCAATTTTATCGCTGTATTACTGGAAAAAGAGAACATGTGACTCTAACTGACATATAATTTTTTTGACGTCTGTGAGTAGTATGCAGTGGATGGCGGCGCAAGACCTAATAGACCAAGAGCCAGGGCCGGATTTAGGATTGTGGAGGCCCCGGGCCACTTAGGATTTGTATGCTTATTGACCCATTGAAATGTTGTTATTTCTTAAGCTGTTGTGGAGGCCCCTGGGCCACAGCCCCACCTGCCCTGCCTTAAATTCGGCCCTGGGTAAAAGTAAAAGAGCAAAAAATAATATCAAAGGAAAAGATGTTTACTAGTGTTTACTAGTTGGAATTTGAAAGAATTTTTTTTTTCCGAAGTCTCTATTGTGGGGGCCCCCCGTTTGTGGAGGCCCCGGGGCTTTCGTCCCGGTTGCCCTCCCCTAAATCCGGTAGTGCCAAGAGCTACTGAACCCTCCGAGTAACGGTATATTTGTAAAGCTAGAAATTCTTATGGTGATGAGCACAGACATAGATAGTATAGATGACGCATGCCGTCGCCAATGCGTGCCGGCAATTTGAGCAATGCTCAAATACGGCCCGGTCAGAGCTCAGTGCGCTTTGGACTGCGTTAGCGGAAAGTAGTCTTTGAAAATATCAAAATGCCTAATTGCGCCGTTGTTAATTGTAAAAATACGTCGAAAGTAGTTTGCAGAGTGAGAGGAGACGTTTAGTATCATCGGTAAGTAGTTGTGTTATTTATTAGAGCTGTAATTTAATTAAACCCGATGTTTTATTATTTTTAGTGAATCCTACTACGTCCAAACATATCTTCGTTACGGATCCAATATCGTTATCCATTGCCGGTCTGTCTTTGCTAGTATAATTGGAGTTGTTAAGTTAATACGCAATGAAAACAATACAAACGAAACAATCGCAACCGCGATGAATTCGTGGTCCATCCACTATTCTCATTCCTCTGTCGAATTTTACAAATAGTGTTGTACTTGCATAATCGTATATTCGATTCAATCGATTCATACGTGTAGTCGATTTTGGAGACAGATGAATGATAATTTATTTAAGTTATTTATTTAAGATTTCCACGTGATTCTAATACTAAAGAAAAATGGATTGACGCAACAGGCAATAAAGACTGGTTCCCTACAAAACACAGTACGATTTGTTCCATGCATTTTAAAGAGGACGACTATGTTTCAACGAAAAAACGACGCTTGTTCGAAAAAGCGTATCCGACAATTCAGATAGTGAAGACCACAAGTAGTGAAGAGGTTAGTGGACGAGCCGGGCCCATAATATACAATACACATGCAATGTATATATGGTATACGGTATTATTATATTTTTTTATTCCTTTCCATTTACAGGAAATAAATCAACCATCTCGTACACTGGAGAAACCTTCGTTACTAAATTCACCAAAGAAGACAACATTAAATAAAATAATCAAAAATCAAAAGTTAAAAATAAAAAGGTTACAAGAGCAGAATCGTCGTAAACATAAAAAAAATATTATTCTGGAGACAATAATAGAATGTTTAAAAAAGAAAGCCCTCATCACTGAGGAGCAAGCTGAATCTTTAAAAGTTATAAATGTTACAACTAAGGAACTTTATTTTAGACAAATGAAAAATTTAAAAACAAGCCCTGATGGGCAGATCGAAGAGGATCTAACACCATTTACCTCTACAAACTGTAGAGGTAAATGGTGTTAGATCATCTGGATCTCATGTGGAAATGGGCGTTCCCCAGGGTTCAATTTTAGGTCACTTCCTGTTTCTAGTATATGTAAATGATTTGCCGTTTTTTGTGGAAAACTTGTGTGAGATTGTATTATTTGCTGATGACACATCTTTATTATTTAACGTTGACAGGCGCAAAAATAACTATGACGATGTGAATAATGCTCTCTCGCAAGTTCTGCAATGGTTCAATGTCAATAATCTAAAGCTAAATGCTAATAAAACCAAGTGTATTCAATTTTCCTTACCTAATGTAAAAGTTGAGCATATTGAAATTAAATTAAATAATGAAAAATTAGATTTAGTAGACTCGACTACATTCTTGGGTATAACGGTAGACTCAAAACTGCAATGGAGTCATCACATTACGCTTTTGGCTGGTAAACTTAGTTCAGCAGCTTATGCCATAAGAAAGATAAGACAACTTACTGATATAGATACTGCCAGGACTGTATATTTTAGTTACTTTCATAGTATCTTATCATACGGCATTTTACTAATCTAATCTATTTTTAATGATGCTGAAAACTATATTAAAAGACTAAAAACTTCCGAAGGACAGTCATTGATCAAAAGTGGAAGGAAAACTGGATTCATTGGCTAATTAGTTTGTATGGCAAGCACAAAAGAACTGGTTCATCACTTAATAGAAGAAGAAAAAATTAAATTCTTGACAATGTACCGCTTTAGTCAAGATCATCTTGAACTATTCTTCTGCAATGTACGGGCACACGGAGGATGCAATAATAACCCCACATCCCGACAGTTTAAATCCTTTTACAAAAAACTATTGTGCCATGATCAGCTGAAAACTAATAATGATGGAAATTGCATAGCTTTAGAAGAAATTTCAATATTTATATTTTGAATTTATATTTGTCTGTCGTGTTGTGTCGTGACGTGTCAGAAAGGTATCGGTTTCATACATTTAGTATGGTTAGAATTATATTTGTGTGTCGCATTATGTCGACAGATCGCGACAGACAAATATAAATCTAACCGTACTAAATGTTTGAAGCCGATACCTCTCTGACGTGTCACGACACAACACGACAGGCAAATAAAAATTATATTATGATTACAGTAAAAAATCAAGTAACTTTAATTTTACCATTCCTCTGTCTTTGAACTCGAACTATAATCGATTACATAATCGATATATAAAATTCGGCATTTTTAGTCATACTATAACAAAACTGCAAAATACCTGCATTAGCTCACGCCACATTTATTATTTTTTGATGGTTTCTGCTCAAAAGCCTAATAAGTATTACAATCAATTTTTTACGTATCTATAAACAAAAACTTATTTGAAAAGCGGCGAATTAAAGCCCGTCACAGACGTAGCTATAATATATATTAATATGAATCATAGCAAGACATATTACAACATATTTTCAATATAAATTTTCGAGTGACCGCACACGCAGCTATAATATATATTTCTATGACGTCACCAAAATATGTCGACAGATATATTTTGGCATATTAGTATATATTTTGGTATATTAATATATATTTTGATATATTAATATATATTTTTATGATACGGTATGTTTCATTTTTCACCGAACGCCTGCCAAAATATATATTATAGCCGTGCCCCGCGGTTTCACCCGCGTTTTTCTCGTTTCCGTGGAAATACTGAGATAAAATATGCAAGCAAGCGCGCGTGGATTTCCTTAGCAGAGTTATTTTAGAAATGTATTTATTATACTCTTCAAAGATCTTATACTTACAATCATCAACAAATATATTTCGAAAAAGATTATTACAGGATTTTATGTTAATAAAAAACTCTATGGCCCATAACTCATTAATAGGTACCAACTCTTAACATCTTACACACGTGATAACTTTTAAACGAAATATCCGATTGAGATGAAACAAAAAGTATTTTACTTCTACATAAATACTCTTGATAACATAATGCTTAATTTCGATAAATATTAATATTACGATACATATTTAACGTAGTTTTTTTTCTTCAGACGATGTAATAATTATTTTGAACACAAAATCGGTTATTGTGATTAAACCATGATAGCTAGATATATGTTCTCGCAGACTTTTTTGTAGGTCTTAATGGGATCTACAAACCCGTAGTACATCATTTTGTTCTATTGTCAATAGTTTTTGCAGCGCACGCAAAAATAGGTTTTCGATTTTACACCTTGTGTTACAAAATAGCTATTTTATTACGGATCCCTAATTTTGAAAGAAAAAAATATAGCCTATAGCCTTCCTCGATAAATGGAATACCCAACACTGAAAGAATCATTCAAATCGGACCAGTAGATAGTTCCAGAGATTAGCGCGTTCAAACAAACAAACAAACTCTGCAGCTTTTTAATATTAGTATAGAAGTATAGATAGTACAGCTCCCGTCTGTGGTAGTTTGTATAATATAATATCTCGATATATAAATATATATAGCTACGTCTGTGACGGGATATATTTTGGCATATTAGTATAATACGGAATGTTCAACTTCTATTTTTCGTTCCTGACAAGGCAACATGCATATCAAATTCAGCATCGGAATCATCCTCTGAGGAACTTTCAATTAAATCTAAAAGTAGTGCTCTTGTCGAATTCATTTCGGTAAATAAATAAATAAATAATAAATATTTTCAACGCTCACACCAATTAGCCTAGCCCCAAAGTAAGCACTGTAAAGCTTGTGTTATGGGATGCTAGGGTAACGGATAGAATACATATACTGTACATATATAAATATATTTATAAAGAAATACATATTAAACATCCATGACTGGAGTACAAATGCTCGTATTCATCACACAAACATCTGCCACCACCGGGATTCGAACCCGGGACCTCTCGAGTCGGCGACACCACGAAACCCGGCGTACGAACCACTCGACCACGGAGGTCGTCTAAGTCAGTAAGATCGATTATAACGTTATTTCAAAATTAAAACACCCTGTGCTAGAAAATAAGCTTTAAAACCGTGCGCTTGCAAAAACGACCGCAGACCGAGTGAGGGCAAAATATATATTATAGTATAGCTCCCGTCTGTGGTAGTTAGCTATAATATAATATATATTTCGATATATTAATATATATTATAGCTACGTCTGTGACGGGCATAAAGCAATAACAGTCAAGCAGACGGGATGCGCGCGCGCGACTTCTCACTTCAAGGACTAGCGGCATACCTACTGGCGCACAACTCGCCGCGGCTGGCGCCTTTGAATCGTTACGCGCGGGCGAAGAATTCCCATCACTAAAATGCTCTTGTGACGTCACAGTAGGTACTAAAAATGTGGCACGCGTGGTTTTCATACAATTTGATGAACTTGCGTTATCTATACTATCTATGTCCGTGGTGATGAGTCATAGCATGCTAAGTACGGTAAGCATCGCCTGGCACGCCTCAGCTCAGCACGTCATCAAGCCCTATATTTTTGAAATTGTCAGCAAATATTTAAAAAAAACTTGCTACTGTAAGCTCGAAATTTTTACATAATTTAGTTTATTCATTTTTAAGTAAAAAAAAAATGACAGGCGTTTTCGGTGAACACAAGTACCCGACAGGTGAACCGAATACCGAATGGTGTCGTAATATATAAATTAAAATAAACTTTATTTCTTAAAGTGGAAATTTATACCTATAATGTGTTGCTTGAAGCTATTTAAAATACGTAGATAGAATGACAGGCGGTTCCGGCTAGCATATATCCTTGACAGGTGAGGGAAAAGATGTTATGGGAGTAAGAGGCGTATCATGAAAGCATAACGCAACATAACGTGGCTTTAATACTTGAATAAAACCCAGTCATTTATAGTAAAGATTTACTGTACATTAAAACGTACATGACAATGAATGACAATTAAGACGGCAGTTGGAATTGGTTGGACGGCAAAAGGAATGAATAACGCCTGCTAATAATTAATAGCAAATGCGCAGTGATGATGCGGTGCTAATTTCGTCTTCTTCTAAAACAATGGTTCCCAACCAGTGGTCTGTGGACCACCAGTGGTCCGCAGAAGCCAAAATATGGTCCGCGAATGAATTTGAATTTAGCGGGCGCGCCCGCTAATAATGTTATTATTTCTTTTTATTTAATTTCATATTAGATTTTTAATTAAAGTTTCAGTTTGATTATTACAGTTTATTTTTATTACACTAAAATTTATTTATTTAGTGACTAAATAGTGGTCCGTGTCAAAAAAAAATGTAAAAGTGGTCCCTGATCAATAAAACGTTGGGAACCCCTGTTCTAAAAGGACCGAAGGGCCGCAACATTCTGTAACTCTTCTACTGTAGGTAGCGGGCAGAGTCGTACTAAGGGTCGCCGCACACAACCTCTCGCAGTGTTTATGTCCGCTACTCTGGACACACCATCGATCGGCTCCATGGAATATATAGTATATAAACAACAGTGTTTATAAACAGCATAGTTTATAAACAACAGCGTTGCCATTTGACATCTTATAATGTCATATTGACCCCTATGACATCCTCTTGACAAAAAAGCTATGATGACATCTTTTCAAAATTATGAATTTGAGGCCTTTGCCTGTCTTTGCCATAGTAGTCGTCTGAATAGTAGTTGAAAAAAATATATCAATATTGCTGTCGATTCTGACATGATTCTCTAAACCTAAACTTAAATTTGACAACAGTGTATCCTTGTTGTTCTCTATACAGAATGAAAAGGATCACTGCTAAGTTTATGTCTTGAACGCAATATTTTATTGCTAATGCAGGCTTTTCAAATCTAAAAAAATATTATGCATGGGCTTTTGATAAACAACTTTTTTGTTAATTTTATGGTACAATACTGTACAAATCAAGTGTAGGTATTTCATCTTTTTTTTATTTAGGAAATATTAACTCAATTATATCATGTTAAAGGCTGAAAATAACAATGGAACGATTAACAATTTCAACATTAAAATGTATTTTTTTTAATAAAATAGTTACGATTTGTATGTTTGTTGATTTTTTTTTGTAATGACAGCATTTGGACAACAAGCCAACATTGACAACTTTTCCTGTGCAGGCTCTAGCAACACCGTGAGCGTGTGGAGATATGCTCATAGAGTACATTATATACTAGTGATATGCTTATCTTATGTAGTTGAGTCGGATCATATTTTATTTGATGCTAGTATGAGTGTACCGTATCTTCCCTTTTTGATTTAATCTAAGGTTACATGCTTTACAATGACCACTTGTATCATCGTCGTCTTTTGATTTACAAAACCACTTTGAAAGAAAAGGATCTTGCTCCCATTCAGCACGGTAGGTTTGAAGAAATCTTCGAAAAAATTAGGTATACAAACGCTGTTGTTCGTGATTCACCATGGAAAATAAACATTGACTTGAATCGAATGAATGATCGAATCATAAATGTACTCTTTGCTTGCGATAGTCTGTCTCTTTCATACTTCACAAAATACTGTATAGGCTATCCTGCTTTAGTTATGGTGTAAACTTCAAAAGACAATACAGGGAACTCCCAGGTCCATACACAAACGAGAATTTGAATTTTTAGGGTGACAATCATTAAAAATTTAAAATCTACTAAATTTACTAGCTCAATTCTGAAATCTATAATGCTATTCAACTAAGAATAGGACAGACTGGGCGGCATACTGTGACGTCATAGCTGTCAATTCAAACCAAATTGGTTGAGAGATCAAAACAAAGGTTTTATTTAATAAAACTTATTAACTAAGATTAATTGTGAAAAAAACATCAGACTTTTTTAATAAAATTTAATTATTTAGACTGTATGATAAAAACATTAATCAGAATCCAGCTCTTCAATTCTGCTCATCTCTGCATAAGGTACCGCCGGATTAGTTATGAATAACCATGCACTATTACTAGGTCACATACGTACATGCATCCTTTATGTAAACGAAAGTTATAAATCGAGTTATGAACGCAACTTAAAGTGACATTTGGTTGACGATTTAGGTTATCAACCAGTCATAGCCAAAGCTCAAGAAATAAAAAAAAACAAATACTATTAATTATCAATATATGTTATTGTTTGTTTACAAATGTTTGGTTTTTATTCTAGAATTAGCTGAGTGCAAAAAGAGGGCTCCAAAATTTTTTTTGCAAACCGTACTTTTGACAGATGAAGTTCATTGCCTTTCCTATTCTTATTTGAATCGCACTATACCAAAAAATACTGATTACTTTTTTCCTACTGATAAAAGGTCATAATCCACCAAAAAAGTAGAAATCTACTGCATATGGTAGCGCTGCTGCTGAGGCTTACTCACACACCCAAAGATAAATATTATTCTGTAGTATTCTGTACAGTCCTTGCGCAAAACAGTGTTGCCAGGACTCGATGAGCAAAATGACAACACGACTATTATATTTTTATTATAAAACATTTAACTGCTAGGTGTTTAAATTTGAAGAAAATAATACTACTAAATTACTTGGTTTAGGTTTAAGACGGCGTAAGTTTCGGGTTCGAATCCAGTCTAAAATCTGGTGGGAATGACATACTAATACACATGTATAAATATTGTGGCCCAGTTTGTACTGGCGTTTCTATTGCATATTTTAACATGAAAAGTATTTTTATTATAACTTACCTGTTATATTAAGTCATATTGATTTATTGTAGAGATTGATGTCCTTTATAAATTTGTATTAGTTACATGTTACATCATTTTGATAAAGCTATTTTTCTGGCATATTTTTCACACACTGGATTACATTATCGAAGTTTTCAAACGGATCGCTAACCTTTTTTAAAAAATATTCTTTAGCTTATGTATGTTCTTCAGAAAAATGTAATATTCTAAATGTGAAAGAATTTTTCAAGTCAGTGCAATAGTTTCTGAGCCTATTTAATGCAAACAAAGAAATCCTTTTTCTTTATAATCAGGTAAATGTAGATCTTCGAGGACACTTCCGGTTATTTCGTACCTATTGTAACTATTTCCTTAGAATCAATATAAAAATTATTTTTAATTATATATGTATACAATTATAACAAAAATTAATGATATTTATTATACTAGATTTTAACATAATTTTTAAAGGTCGGAATCGGGAGTTAAACTCTGTTCTTCGAGTGTCACACCCTATACCCGCTTGGAAGAACCTTTAATAACTATTTTTGCTAAAAATATAGATTCTAAATCGACAAAAATATTTTGAGTTAATGAGCTGCCCTAAGACCTAAGGACCGCCAAGGATCCGTACATTGTCTGCACAAAAGAGCCAAAAACATTATCATCACATTAATTATTTACAGAGGAACGGAATAATGCAATAAATAAAAGAACAGAAAATATTGAATAATTACAGGTAACGTGAGGGTAGAGTCACACGGACAAAATAACCTAATTGTTAGAAATGTAACGGTCTGGCAACGCTGGTCTTGAAAAAAGATCTGCAGACGTGGTTCGTGAATCGTGGTTATCGTGTCGCAAAATGTTGCCAACAAAATTTCCTTGATTAACCAGCTTGATTTTTTATTTAAGAAGTTAGTTTAAGATTGATAAGTTACTTATTATAAGTATTATTTTACATAGACGTTTAAACCCCGTTGCCTCTCTGTCCATCCGTAATCAGTTTGCTGTACATCTTTTATACCATTATACTTCAGAAAATAAAATTATGAAATGAAGACATTCTCACAGAAATAAACAGATACTTTTCTGATTAACAAAGATCCTGATTTGAGCATGATTATGTAAAGCAAGGTAGAGTCTGTCAATAAAGTCATGAAAATAAAAGTTCGCAACCGTCGCTTACATGGTATCACTGTTACTATATACATCGACTAAACCACTTTGATATTTGTTAAAAAGTACTCTTGTCTAATTATATAACATCCATACATTTCATTATTAACCGAGTTTCTATCATATCTTATCATTATCTAAGATTTTTCTCTGAACCTGCCCCATACTTTGCTGATTTTTTCTAAAACAACTCAAGTGTTTCTAGTTAAAAATTTCTGTAGATTTATAAATCGAGCAGATTAATGCTTATAAACAAAACTATAATAAAATTATCAATATTAGTCTCTTTAGTTCTTTCGCAAAAATCACTTCTTTTTTAATATAGCCGCATTCGCGGATTTCTTTATGCCTTAAGATTAACTGGCAGAGAATGCTTTTAGCGTTAAGTCTGCCTCTTGTCTATTTTTGTAATTGTTGCAATAAAATTTATATAAATAAAAGATAAAAAATACTATCGTGGAATATTTGTTAAACAACTAGCAACATATAGATTCTCAGACTTGTAACTAAGTGGTTCGATATTCACTAGGGCAATATTAACAATAGCTCATGCGCGTGACCGCCTAAAAAGGGTCACTGAAGAATCTCTATGCTGTAGAGAGGATACATTATTAAGAGGAAAGATTTGTTTGTTTGAATTGAATAACAATAAATAATAAACGGAATAGGCGCTGAAACTACTAGACCGACTTGAAAAATTCTTTCACATTTAGAATCTTACATTTTCCCTTATGTACGTACATACATAGGCTATATGTATAATATTTTCTAAAAAGTTAGAGATCCGAACAAAAAACTTCGATAGTGTAACCCAGTGAAAAATATACCAGAAAAATCGCTTTAGAAAATTATGTACCTGATTACAATTTTTAAGAGATAGATTATATAGATATTATATATAGATATATATCGGTATATATATGTATATATTTGTGTATAATAAAAATAATATGAACTATAATATAAAAAATCTACTCGGTCCAGATTTCAGACGGGATTCGAAGCCGAAACTTTTGCCGTCTTAAACTTGGACCGAATAAATTTTTTCTAGTAATATTTTCCCTTAATTTAAACATCAAGCAGTTAAATGTTTTAAAATAAAAATATAATAGTCTGGTGTTAATTTTTTGTCATCGGGTCCTGGCAACACTGTTTTGCACAGCGAGGACTGTACGGATTACTACAGAATATCTTATCTATGGGTGAGTGAGTAAGCCTCAGGAGTGAGCTAATAAAAAACGTGACTATTATTAATGGAATATTTTTATCATCCAATGACGTCCGGACTGTATAAAAAATACATAAAAACCGTTTCTTCTGCGAAACACTAGGTACACAAATAGATAAATGCTAATAAATAATATAAACGATCAATTATAAAAGCTTCATTCTAAATTTCTTAGTTTATAATGAAACACAATACACAATACAACTCTTTTGAATCATCCAAATTTAGGTAAGTATTTTTTTAAAATTTTGGTCACGAAGGAGCCCCCTCATCTCATCTTGCACACACCACACTCTTTTTTCCGTGCGTGCAGCCGGTGTTCATCGATTTATAAGACGTTATCAAATCAAAAATAAAGTAACATAAAATATAAACGCAATATAAATAGAAAAAAAACCGGCCAAGTGCGAGTCAGACTCGCGCAGCGAGGGTTCCGTACAAACTCAATTTAATACCTCTACGCGTTAATGAGAAAAGAGGTATTAACTTAAAAAAATTCAAAAATATTTTTTATTATATGATGTAACCAAAAATTTACGGATTTCGCAATTTTTCTTTTATCTGTACTATAAGACGTTACTTCATACCAAATTTCAAGATTCTAAGTTCACAAGAAGTACCCTGTAGGTTTTGATTCCCATGCGAGTTTCGAAAATTTGCGGGAATTTGCGGCATAAACGGCTGTATCTTTTGATTGGCTTAGAAGTTTGATTTTTCACAGCTTCAAGGGACAGTAGACATGAGTATTAGATATGAATTTCAGTTTGATACCTCCACGCGTTCCTGAGAAAAACGGTCTTGACAGACGGACGGACAACAAAGTGATCCTATAAGGGTTCTGTTTTTTCCTTTTGAGGTTCGGAACCCTAAAAACAACCGTAAGTGTCGTGGAGCACTCAGATGGAACGAAGTTACAAATAATCATAACATAAATATAAGTACACAACTACGCACAATACCCTACGAAACAATTGACGGATGTGACGGAAAAATTCAACACTTTTTTTCGCCTAGCCGCCATGGACGTATAAGTCCATGCTAGCCGCCATCCGCCAAGTACTTGCCTTACCGTCCGAAAAGATTTAATTATTTTTATTAATGCAGGTTACACCAAAATATTCATTTAACAGAAAAAAACACCTACCTATCGAAGATACGTGAGAAAGTATACTAAAATATTCAGCAATTAACGTTAGACGACCTCCGTGGCCGAGTGGTTTGTACGCCGGGTTTCATGGTGTCGCCGACTCGAGAGGTCCCGGGTTCAAATCCCGGTGGGGGCAGATGATTGTGTGATGAATACGAGCGTTTGTACTCCAGTCATGGATGTATAATATGTATTTTCTATATAAATATACTTATATATGTACAGTATATGTATTCTATCCGTTACCCTAGTATCCTATAACACAAGCCTTATAGTGCTTACTTTGGGGCTAGGCTAATTGGTGTGAGTGTTGGAAATATTTATTTAAAAAATATATTTATTTATTTAATTTTTCTCGCCTAGCCCCAATCCGCCAAGTCTCTACCGTCCGAAAAGAGACTTTGTTTTAATTATTTTTAGTAACTTAGGTAACACCAAAACATTAATTTCACAAAAACAAATACATATCTGAGGTATCTTCTTAAATGCAACCGCCAGGTAAACTGTTCTATTTCGTAAACTAAAAAATAACATTTGTGATGCTGGATACAGACGAGGGCGGGGTTGAAAGAATTATTCTTTCACTAAAGTCTGATAAACTCCAAATCGATGCCTACTTGTGCCCCCCTTAACTTACATAATATACTTGTGTTTTGTCACAAGTGTCTTTCCGAGAGTTTTAAAATGGGAGGTAATGCATCCTATCTATAAGAGTGGCAATCGTAGTCAGCCCAATTAGTCTCGTCCCATATTGTTTTTATCTTCGATCTCAAAAGTTTTCGAGAAACTGCTTAACCTGCGACTTATGAACTATCTTGAACAGAATAGTATGCTGTCGGATTCATAATTTGGACTTCGTGCAAAAAATCTACATCAGGTGCGCTATTGGCAGTTACTAACTTTATTACGCTAAGCCTAGATCTGGGTGAAAAAAAGGTTAGTAGTCTTCTTGATTTGCGGAAAGCATTTGACACAGTTTCCATACCTCTGCTACAAAAAAAGATTGAAAACATTGAAAAACAGGGAAACTACTCTCTTTGTTAGCTACCTACATGATCGATACCAATGTGTTAAATTATCTGTGTTAATAATATACTCACTCACCCATAGATAAGATAATGTGTACCTAGTAATCTGTCCGCGCCGCGCAAATCAGTGTTGCCAGGACCCGATGACTAAAATAAAAACAACGCTATTACATTTTTATTTTAAAACATTTAACTGCTAGGTGTTTAAATTTAAAGATAATATTACTAGAAAAAATTTGCTCGGTCCAAGTTTAAGCCGGCGGAAGTTCCGGGTTCGGATCCCGTCCGAAATCCATGTTGATTTTTTTCTATTACATTACATTATATTTTCATTCTCAGGCTTGTATTAATCTAATATATAAAATTCTCGTGTCGCGGTGTTTGTGGTTAAACTCCTCCGAAACGGCTTTCCCGATTCTCATGAAAATTTGTGTGCATATTGGGTAGGTCTGAGAATTGGACAACATCTATTTTTCATCCCCCTAAATGTTAAGGGTAATCCACCCCTATTTTTTTTTTAATTTTAGATATTTTTTTAATTTTTTTTTATGATACATCATACAAAAATACATACAACCCTAAATTTTCACCCTTCTACCACCAACCCCTATTTTTTTATGGGAGTACGAAGTTCGCTGGGTCAGCTAGTATTATATATATTATATAAACCGTCAGTAAGTAGTTATTATCCAAATTAAAGAAAAAAAAATGTTGTGTATCTAGTTTAGGACACTTTGCACCGACTGCAGCATTGCTCTGCTATTAAAAAAAGTTTGTCTCACTTACCATTGGTCCATACCCTTACTATTAAACGTATCTATTAATGCAGTGTTTTGTAGACGCATCCATCACATTTATCACTCATAATTATTACACTCATTATAACTTTTGAATGGTATTGAACTTGGAAATGACATAATTCAAAAAATAATTTTCAGGTAGTGATATGCCTTGAATGCGAACATAACATGATTTATACCCAGGTACAAATAATGTGGCCCAGTTTTTACTGGCGTTTCTATTGCATATTTTAACATGACAGAGTAGTTATGACATCCTGTAATATTAAGTGATATGGTATCGATGATTCTTTGTTTATTTCCTTTATAAAATTGTAGTAAGTACATCATTTTGCTACAGCTAATTTTGGTATATTTTTCACACACTGGATTACATTATCAAAGTGTTAAAACGGATCGTTAACTTTTTTGAAAATATTCTATAGCCTGTTCGTATGTTCATAAGGAAAATGTAAGATTCTAAATGTGAAAGAATTTTTCAAGTCGGTTCAGTAGTTTCGGAGCCTATTTAAAGCAAACAAACAAATCCTTTTTCTTTATAATTAGGTAGATGTAGTTCTTCAAGGACCCTTTTTGACGGTCAGACGCTTGTTATTCCGTACCCATTATAAATATTTTCTTAGAATCAATACCAAATTATTTTTTATTTATACCTATATATATTATAATAAAAATTAAGTGATATTTATTATACTAGATGTGAATATATTTTTTAAAAGTTGGATTTGGAAGTTAAAACTCTGTTCTTAGTATCACACTCTATATCCGCTTGGAAGAACCTTTAATAACTTCTTGGTCTGCAATTCCGCGAAGCTTTACATATGTTTCATAAACGTAAAATACATGTAAAATGAAACTCAAACAACATCTTATCAAAAAAGCATTCGGTTAATGAATTTATGAATGATAAGTGAAACCGTCACGGAAAGCTCACTAACTTGTTTGAAACTTAAACTGTTTATTAGTTGTCTAGATATAGATATTGTACTTGCAACACCCTGACAGGTGTGATGTACCATGCTAAAATAATTGTTAAAGACAGACCTATACTGTACATGTGCAATTAATGAAATATATAAATAAATAACATTACATATGTTTTTATTAAGGTAGCGTAACTTTCATGGACACAAAAAATTCGAAATATGACATCTCAGTAAATTATGTGTAAATTTACATGTTGAATTGACATTACATATTATTATTGCGTCTTCTTTAAAGCAATAATTTTCTGTTTTCTAATAACTCGATATGAAATTTAACTACTAAGAAAGCTTTTCAAAAAATTATCCATAGCTAGAAGTCAAATTACACACTAAATACCAGCAGAAGCTAACGAAATCTCTCAAAGTTCACGTAATTTTTTTTTGCTAAAATTATAGATTCCAAATTGATAAAAACATTCTGAGTAATTGTGTTGCCCTAAGACCTAAGGACCCACAAGAATAGAATAATTTACAGAAAAACGGAATTTTGCAATAAATAAATGAACAGAAAAATATTGAATAATTACCGGTAACGTAAAAGTCACATGGACAAAATAACCTAACTGTTAGAAATGTAACGGTCTGGTAACACTGGCCTTGAAAAAAGATCAGCAGACGTGGTTATCGTATCCCAAAATGTTGCCAACAAAATTCCCTTGATTAAATAACTAGATTTTTTCTTTAAGATGTTACTTTATGATTCATAAGTTACTGATTATAAGTATTATTTTACATAGACGTTTAAGCCCCGTTGCCTCTCTGTCCATCCGGGATCAGTTTGCTATACATCTTATAAACCATTATAATGCAGAAAATAAAGTTATGAAATAAAGGCGGTCCCACAGAAATAAACAGATACTTTTCCGATAAACATAGAGTCTGTTTTGACATGATTATATAAAGCAAGGAAATATTAATAATTGACTGAAGTTTATCCTTAACGTACTACGTTTATACTTCAGATGAAAATAAAAAAGTTCGCTACCGTCGCTTGCATGGTATCACTGTTATATATTGACTTTGATATTTGTTAAAAAGCACTCTTGTATAATTATATAACTTCCATACATTTCATTATTATCCGAGTTTCTATCTTATCTTATCATCATCTTAGATTTTTCTCTGAACCTGCCTGATACTTTGCTGGTTTCTTCTAAAACGACTCAAGTGTTTCTAGTTAAAAAGTTCTCTAGATTTATAAATCAAGCAGATTAATGCTTAAAATAAAACTATAATAAAATTATCAATATTTGCCATGCTTGACTTTCGAGTGCCAAATTAGTAGACACTCAAGCCACTTATGACCGACCTTCGGACACTTACTAAAGGCTGGAAATAAAAAGAAACATAGTTATTACAGAGAATATATTATTATTATTATTCAGGGTCTAAATAATCTAATTAAAATGAATATTCCTGAGGCATCAAGTTGCTGGTTGCTGCCTGCCTCATAAAATTAACTGGAAGTGGAATTATCGTCATCTGAAATGCTTCTTCAGCCAAGTAATACTCGCGTTGTGCAGCAAGGGTTGAAAATCTGCCGTTCATGACCACTATCATAATTTAAATTTTCTCTCACCACCTCTAATAGTTTTCTTGCGTTTTCTTGTACAAAAATTACTTTTTGACGAACCTATGGCACATAATATATACCCACTTCTGTATTTTCTATCTCCATTATTAATATTTCATCCACTATGCGTCGAATTGTTTATACAGTCACATTAATTTATATCTCGTAACGATCAAATAAAAAAATAACTCTATTTAACACTTTTAAAACAAAATCACAATAAACATAACCTTAACGTGAAAACTGAGCTACGCTTTTTGATAGTGATTTAGAGTTGCCAGTACCAACAAAACCATTAGTTCCTTAAACATTATTTTCATGACTTTATTATCAGACTGTAACATGAAATTTGACAAAAGTATATCTTTGGCATGCTCCATAGAGAATGGCAGAATAAGGTCCATTGGCTAATTAGAGCGAACTAGTAATTATCCAAGCACTTAGCAACACTCTTACAATTCTGAGGATATTTATGTTGCCAGTCGCATAACAAATAATCCACGATAGTATTTATTTTTTGCGAAAGAATTATAGAGAAAATTAATATTATATGGAAGAGAGATATGGCTGACAGATTTTGAAGCGACTTTACAGTTTGTAGTCGAAATCTTCGTGCTCATGTTTTTTCCTAGATGTTCTTCCCGGGACACAAACTATATTTACTTATATCAAATTTTGTTCAAGTCGGTTCAGCTGTTTAAACGTGAAGAGGTAACAGTCAGACAAACAGAAATACAGGCAGACACACTTTTGTATTTATAATATTAGTATGGATGGATGCAATTATATGTTTCTTTTTATTAAATCTTTTCATGTACAGTCACATGCTATAATTGAGGACCCATTCACAAATTAATAAAAACTTTACGATACCAATTTACATTATCGGGAAGAACAGTGGGCAAGTTAAATAGTATAGTAGGTAGAATGATATGGAATTTCGTTTCGAAAGTTTGGCGCGTAAACTGAGCAGTCGTCTTTAGCGATATTATATAAACAGTGTATAATATGATGTTGTCATAGCATCGTGTTCGGTCAAAAAACTTGCTCTTATGATGTCCTTCTGCTGTCCGATATTCAACCTAAGGTGGGTTGCAAACTAAAGAGCATGACTGTACATACTCTAAAGATACTTTTTCTGCATTCCAATAGTGTAAGTGCTTAAGACAAAATTATAATCATCATCATCATCAGCCTATTAACGTCCCCACTGCTGGAGCACATGCCTTTCCTATAAATGGAATAAATTATAATGTACATACTCAATTGAGAGATAAAACTGTACGGTTCATTGCGTATTGGTACTTATTCAAAATGTGTTTTACTGCAAGATACTTACCTACTTTAATATCAAGGCCATGCATGAAAGTGGAAACACTTGCACAACGAATACTAAACTGATATTGCTAATTAATAAGGAGTGCGCACTTAATTCATATATATTTTTGCATGAGATTTAGAAATGCAATTAAAATATTTAAATCATGTGGGAAATTTTCATTACACTAACATGGCAACATTAGCTGTCACCGCCAAAAAAGTACCGCACTTAATTGGAACTTTAGGTATCACGGGGTTATTTATGTGACTGTGTTGTTTTGTACCAGAAGCATTGTATCAGTCGGCCACAAGGTACTCGGCTGTTTTAGAAACTTCAGTGCATTAAAATTCTGTTTCCTTTATCAGAACCTACAAAAATATTGTGACAGCAGTTATTTGTGTGCTTCAACATCGTTAATATCGGACTAACCGGACAAAGTAAGTTTGTATTTTAATTTCTTTTGCAGAAATACATAATTATAATATATTTAAGTGTGAATTGCACCACAGAAATAGTTAAAGTTAAATTTGACTGATTTTACTTTGACATGACAGTTAACGTTAAAGTAAGTAGGTGCAACTCACGCGACTAGTTTTACTCTTCATACATTTATATTAAAATAAGAATTTTAACATCCTACAAACGATATATTGAGCTTTGGCTGAACATTTATTTGTCAGTTTATAGAGTTCCGTAGTACTGACAAGGAACCTTTATAGTTTCGTTATCTCCGTCCGAGGTTTTGCTTGAAAACTATTGGCTCTAGAGAGATAATTTTCTAGAGATATGTAGGTATATCAATCACACCAACAAAGTGGTAGAATAAAATTTTGAAAAATATTTTTAGAGTAGCTTGTTGGGTATTAGACCAGGGTCGATAATTTTAAAAATGGTGAAAAGTGAAAAAAAAATATAGTAGGATGAAACCCATTAGAAAAGGTAGAGAATATAACAAAAATGAAAGGAAAAATAAATTACGGGCGATCTGAGGTCGGGAAGGGGGAGGGGGTGAGTTTTTAAGGGTAAAAAATGGTTAATCTCGATTTCCGGTAAAACTGCAAGTCCTATGAAAAAAAGTTAAATGGCAAAGTTGTAGGTAATAAAAAGATCTACAACTTTTGTATCGACACTTTTTCCACATAACCTCAAAATTTATGTGAAAAATGCGAATAACCGAGTTTTTGGTTTTTTATTTTTATTGTTTGCAAAAAAAAATATTATTTTCACGAAATTTGCTGAAAACTTACCTTTGTATGTCCCAAACATACAGTAATTTTTTTGATTTAAAATATTTATTTTTTCACCTTATTTTGACTTAATATCCAAAAAGCACCCTAATTTTCAATCGAAAATTCTCACGTCAAAATATCTGCTTTTTTAAAAAAATTGGGGTGTTTTTTGTTTGTTGAAATCTCTACTTTCTGATGGTGTAAAAAATATATACACTACTATGATAAATGTTCTCAGAAAATAAATAAATAATAATGAAAAAACTGGAATCCGAAAATCCTATTTTTAATACCTACTTACAACAACTATTTTTGCATGTTTTATGGATTTGTAATTTTTCTGTTTATCAATATAACATGAAATCTTACGTTTTTCGAGTAATTAAAGTGTAAATTTTAATAAATAGTTCAAAATTATACATAATGATTCAAATAAATTTTTCGGATTGGAGTTTTTTTCATTATTAATTTGCAGTTTCTGAGAACATTTACCATAGTAGTGTATATTTTTTTTACCATCAAAAAGTAGAGATTTCAACAAACAAAAAACACCCCAACTTTTTTAAAAAAGCAGATATTTTGACGTGAGAATTTTCGATTGAAAATAAGGGTGCTTTTTCGATATTAAGTCAAAATAAGGTGAAAAAATGAATATTTTAAATCAAAAAAATTACTGTATGTTTGGGACATACAAAGGTAAGTTTTCACCAAATTTCGTGAAAAAATATTTTTTTTGCATAAAATAAAAATCAAAAACCAAAAACTCGGTTATTCGCATTTTTCACATAAATTTTGAGGTTATGTGAAAAAAGTGTCGATACAAAAGTTGTAGATCTTTTTATTACCTACAACTTTGCCATTTAACTTTTTTTCATAGGACTTGCAGTTTTACCGGAAATCGAGATTAACCATTTTTTACCCTTAAAAACTCACCCCCTCCCCCTTCCCGACCTCAGATCGCCCGTAATTTATTTTTCCTTTCATTTTTATTATATTCTCCACCTTTTCTAATGGGTTTCATCCTACATATCCTGGTCTATATCGTTAAATAGGTAGGTCCTTTATAATAATTTTTGTGGTTGCTAAGACTATTTTAACCATTTTATAACTTATAACAACAGTTTTAAATTATAAAAGTTATCATAATTATACAATTTTAATATCATTATTTGAAATTTTAAAAGAAGTTCAAGGAACTCATCCAACTCTTTCTCTTTTTTTGTCTACCTAGGCAGCTTGTCAGTTATTTTTCCTTTGTACCTACTTACGAGTATCTATACTTATAATATAAAGATGGATTTGTATTTAAATATGTTTGTAACGAATAAACTCAAAAACTACTGGATTGATTTCAAAAATTCTTTCGCCATTGGATTGGAATATATTTTTATCAGGTCCGTGCTTTAACCATCTACCACCTGTCTCTGTGACCGCAACGAATTTCAGCACCATCATTTTTCTATGTACTGATCATGTGGTTGCGAGCGTTTTTATATCTTTTCCATAGATCACAACTGTGTTATTTTCAAAGTAAAAGATGGATTTATTCAAAGAATTTAATCAGAAATCCCAAGTACAAAATACAAGCAGCCATAGTCTTTTTCTTTATTACCTAGATTCTATGACCAGTGTGCCTGTGTGTAACCTACACACAGGCACAGATTAAATTATCATCCTCCGTACAGATAATCAAACTTATGCTATGCATGATTTAATTCACAACAACAACAAATCACAAAGTAGAACAAAAGCTTTTGTTCTGTAATCTGAGATATCGAACTTGTACTCGAGGAATAATAAACTTGCGCGCGTTTGCTCTGGGCACAGTAAAGTAATATAGGTATTTTATTATATTTCTATTTCAAGCATTTAACTGCTAAATGATTAACCAGCGCTTATCAGCGCTGGTCCTTACCGGTAACCGGCGGCGCAGGCATTTCTATGGACCAGCGCCGATAAGCGCCGACAAGTGCCGACACGCGCTGGTCAGCGCTGGCACCGCCCTTTGAAATTAATGAACAACTAGGCTTCAATCTGCTACCTTTCTGTATACGGCCTTAAACTAAAGAAAATGTAACTGGAAATATTGGATATTGTCCATACTCTGTATGTTATCATTGATCTGTATTGTCTAGGCTCTCTCTTCCGCTTCCTCCAGTGAGGTGACTGCACGTTTTTCGTACGTAATTATTAAATAATAATTCAATAGGTTTCTCAAAAACACCCTTTCATTAATAATGCCAATAAAGAAATATTCTACGCGGTCCAGGCAGCTGGCCGGACTCGAACCCGCACCCTCCGCTATTCGGGCGGATACACTGACCAATGACGTACTTAGTATGCCCATAAATACTGTAACAACTAAAAAACCGACAAATGCGAGGCAGACTCGCCCACCGAGGGTTCCGTACAAATTTGAAGGTACTGAACGTAAAAGGCCATATTGTTTTTGGGTTAACTTATATGTTTTTTTATAGCTTCAAGGGACCGTAGACCTATAAGATTTCAACTGTATATCTCCATGAGTTCCCGAGATAAAGGGTCTTGACAGATATAGAGATAAACGACGGTATCTTTTATCACGTTAATTTGGATGTTTGATTTTTTTTCACAGATTCTAACTCTATACCTCCACGCGTTCTCAATCGCAATAAAAGTCTTGACAGACCGACGGACAAGAAAGTGATCCTATAAGGATTCCGTTGTTTCCCTTTAAGGTCCGGAACCCTCAAGATAACGAAATATTACATTTAACTTTGAAAAAAGACATTTTTATATGAATATTCATTGCTATTTCTAATTTTCTGCGCTAATCAGCGTTAACTATTTTTATGATATTAATATGGGGTGGGTGATAAAGGGAACCGAATTGCTGTGATAGCATAAAACAAAAAGATTATTTAAACATTTAGATTAGACAAATTCGATAGAACATAATGGTACACCGTGGTCCCACCAGGACAAAAAAAATGCAACTTTGAAGATAACGTTAAAAAGAGATACGATACGGCTGTATACGTTGCTTTTTGTACGGAACCCTCAGTGGTCGAGCCCGACTCGAACTTATCCGGTTTTGTTTTAAAGCTTTTATTTAACTTGCAATATATGTGTGTATCTTCGTTCGGGTGAAATTTTGTAACTCAATTTTGAAACAGATGCCTTCATTTAATTGAGCTGAAATTTTGTACACTCGTTTAGTTTGGATGACAATGCATGGTGAATTATGTAACGTCATTCTGAATCCAATATGACGGAACATACAAAAAGGCGGACTAGTTATTTTTGATGCACTCTTACAATATGGGTATCTAAAGAAAGGACTTGATGAGAATAAGTCGAAAAATAAAGTGATGTCACATTAAATCGAATATCGCGGACTTTAAAAGATGCTGGCCTAAGTTTTTCATGCTTTCTTACAATATGGGTATCAAATGAAAAGGCTAGCAGAGAAGGTTTTGAAGTTCTCGACTATGTCTATCGATAACGAAAAAGTAAAAAACAAGATTTTATTTAAATATGCAAAACATAAAAATAAGAAATGTTGCTTTAAAACCTTTATTATGATCTTATGACACCATTACGCAATTTATATAATACTAGCTTTAGCCTGCGACTTCGTCCGCGTTTTCGTCGTTTTTCGTAAAAAAGTAGCATATGTCCTTCCTCAGGGTTCCGTGGTTTTGATGTGACAGACAGATTAACTTTAGTATTTTAGTAGGGAAATATAATATGTCAATCCACAATACTGTTAAAAATATCGCAATAAGGAACCGCAGAATATTATTATTATCACTGTGCCCCGAGACCATCAGCATGTAACTCCTTGTATGTTATTATGTTAATGTATTGGTAATATTGTTAAGATCACTTTCACATGAGGCTTAAGTACATATAGAATGAAAATACTTCAGCGCAAAGCTTCCGGGTAAACTACGTTGAAAGTTGACCCGTCCGGCACGTGAACAAAAAGATTTCTAGAACTGCTAACCCGGGAAAGAGCGACATATAACTGACCATGTGAAAAACAACTGACACCGAGATCTACTATAGCAACACGAAAAGTCTGCCCTTGAGCCTTATTTATTGTCATTGCATAACACACCGATACTGGGAATTGCGTTCTTTTAAATTGGAATGGAAAATTATTTGGTATCATGGGAATTCTGGGAATAAAGATGGTTTCACCTGCACCGCAACCTATTGAAATTTGACCCTCGATTACATTTTGTTATCATGTAATTATTTGGTATCATGGGAATTCTGGGAATAAAGATGGTTTCTCCTGCACCGCAACCTATTGAAATTTGACCCTCGATTACATTTTGTTGCAACTGGGTTACTTTAAGCCGAGTTCCATTGCAAAGTTGTGGTGGTCTTAAATTTCGGAGCAGAAGAATCGGAATGCCAATTTTTAAACAAATTTCATGAGAAGGAAGTCCGGGCATATTTAAAGAATTTAAAAATTCTATCGGGTAATTAGTGGCTTCTTGTTCATCGGCCATTATATTTATTGAACTATAAACTTTGCTTTCCCCCTGGATATTCGACAGTATTTTATTATTAATCTCAGATGCCTGATCATTGCGAGGAGTTAAAATTGTCCTTATTTAATATATTTGTTACGTCACCGTAAACTGACGATTTAAGATGTTGTTGGGATTGCACTATACAACATAACTCAGGCGTCAGACTAAGTTTTCCTTGGTGTAGCAGTGGATAGGTATCTTTGGTGAAGGTATTTTCTTTAATAATATATCAGAAAATCGACGATCATCCGGGTTATTAGATAACCCGGATGATACTGTAGACAGTTCTCACTCGAATGTTTATAGTCAAATGCACCGATTGTATATCACGCCACAAATAAGAGCTTTTCAGGCAAGCCTTAACCTCATCAGCTCGGGTTCCCCGTGGTATTACCGGTAAGGTTTGTCGGAAATCACCACAAAATAAAACTGTGATACCGCCCATTGGTCGATCATTTGGTCTTATATCCCTTAAAGTTCTGTCTACCGCTTCTACTCCTTTTCGATGTGCCATCGTACATTCATCCCATATGATTAAATTACACTTTGAACGAATATTTAAACACTACCAAAAATACCTATTACGTGGTCCTAACTTTAGCTACCTTACACTTAAAATCTAAGTGACTATTTAAACTAAAATATTCTTATAGAATTATAACCAGAAATAGATACAACTCACAACAAAAAAGAAATGATAATAAAGCTGAAACGCCTGTGCAATACTATCTACCTATACCTACTTCACTTAAAAATAAATACTTATAACTACTTTAATTAATAAAAGTACCTACGCTTAATAATTTTTAATTTGAACGAATATTTAAACACTACCAAAACAACTAATACCTATTTTACAAAATAACAACAAAAGAAATTCAAATAAACTATTTAAAGACTAAAAGTCGCGCTGATAAGCACGGTTTCTCAATATCAATTATTGTCTGTCAATAAAGTCGAGCGCTCTGAACACATCAACAGCCAAATATTGAAGCTCGCTCGCTCTCTTTTTTTTATTTTTTTTGTTTCCTCCCAGGCAGGGGAGCAGGTGTGAAATCCTCATGGATACCCTACAGCCGGCTGCAAGGTTATGTCAGACTCGTACTGACTAAAAAACACCCGTAGGGGCTGCCTCTGGCCGGGAAGGCCTCTAAGGCTTCATCGGAAGCGATCGTCCCCCAGGGGAGCGACGCAGAAAACAGATTTAGACAGCTCGCTCTCGGACCTCTCGCCTTTTGATACCCTACCGCCGCGCCGCCGCGACCCGTGTCGAGCGCCGCATCCGTTACAAAAAAATAATCCTTATAGCATGATTCAGTATTCACGTGCGACGGCGCGATGGCTTATTTCATGTATAAGTTTGGTGTTTCTATACCGATTTCTAAGTTTTTTTTTATTGAATATGTAATAATGGTAACTTTTTTAAATTAGGGATGAGTCAGAGTATTATAAACGTAAGAGTAATCAAATATGATCAGAATGCTCCGAACTGCTAAGCGGGAGTTACACGTGTTATTGTGAGTCAACCATAAAAGATAGACATATGCTGTTCCGGGATATTTTCTAGACAATTTTATGTAGATTATTTCCGTCATACATGATTTCTATGTAACTTTAACCATTAGGGCTGCACACTCGACGGAAGCTTAAAAAATGGAGCAACTTCTCCCGTTTTCCCAATATTTCCCTTCACTACTCTGCTCCTATTCATTGTAGCGTGATGAAAAGTATACTATAACCTGCCCAGGAGTATGAGGAATAATTGTACCAAGTTTCGTTAAAATCAATGTACCAAGTTCCGTTAAGTAGTTTTTGTTTCTATAAGGAACATACACACAGACAGACAGACAGACAAAAATTTTACTGATTGCATTTTTGGCATCAGTATCGATCACTAATCACCCCCTGATAGTTATTTTAAAAATATATTTCATGTACAGAATTGACATCTCTACAGATTTATTATAAGTATAGATAAAAGCTTGTCACCAGATTTAAGTAGGTTCTGGTAGTTATAATATGAAAATTTTAAAAAATAAAACCCATACGATCATTTTTTATCTACACAGGTAAATCTTGCGACAAGCTTTTATATTATATAAATTGCGTAATGACGTTATAAGTTCATAGTAAAAGTTTAAAAGGAAAATTCTATTTTGTTTTAAAAAAAGCCTTTTTTTACTTTTTCATTCTACGGTTGCTTTCACAATCCTGTCACCATCATTGCCCACACATTTAACGGGTTTTACCACGAGATACCATAGTTGACAGTGTCGTTTTCCTATACTCTTCTTTAAACTGTTTATCTTTATATATATAATTCTTCTGTGAGTGTGTATGTCACTGAACTTCTCTTAAACGACTGGACCGATTTTGATGAAATTTTTTGTGTGTGTTCAAGGGGATCTGAGAATGGTTTAGATTCACAATTTTGTCCGCTGGACAACCCCTATTTTTTTAGGGCGGTACGAAGTTCGCTGGGTCAGCTAGTTTTCTTATAAAAGATTAAAATATTAATACTTATATATGATTATTTTTCTTTTTAAACAAATTTTCTTTAACTCAGTACCATTTTTTTTTTCAGCGTACAAGATGAGGATTCGACATTTCGCCAAGAACGTGGAACTAAATGAATTGAAAAAATATGAATTGAAAAATTGCGATGTTGTTATTGATGGTCAAAACTTTCTATATAAAATTTACGAGTTGAGTGGTTTACCGTTTGAATTCGGATGCGAAAGTGATAAATACGCAGATTACCTACGACAAAAACTAAGCGTTTTTAAAACCGCGAACGTAAAATGTCATTTTTTTTTCAAAGGTGGCAGAAGTGATAATAATAAGAGAAACAAAAAACGAGAAACTAAAAAAGAAGTTCTCTTACAGGAGCCCCATTCATCGACAAATTTTGTAATGCCAATATTTATGAAGGAGATATACAAACAAGTACTTGACGAAATGAATTTCAACTATGTCGTTTGTGAATTTGAATGTAAGAAAGATTGTATTGCTCTGGCTCAAAAGCTTAATTGCCCTATTATTAGCTATGACATTGAATTTTGTTTTGCGGGAGTTCCTTACATACATAACGCCATTCAAAAAGATTTTATTGTAAATGATGAAAAGACGGGTGGCATTCCCTGTGGCTTATTTGTTTACGAAGACTTTACAGAGAAATACAATCTGGACAAGGAAAAGCTGGCGACGTTCATTGTTTTAACCGATGAGAACATTTTTCCAGAAGGCCATTTTAAATCATTCTTTGATACGGTAAATATTAGAGGTAATCCTTACAGGAGAAACGCTCTTTTATTAAAATGGCTCTCAAAGGAAGCAAATTATAACACTATAGAATCTATTATGCGAAAATGTTTTCGGGCAGACGAATACGATACCTACAGGAGAGAGAGAAATAAGATAATCGGGTTCATCTGCAAAGAAGAGAAAGCAGGGGTGCCCGTTGATTATTTGTTGCACGGCAACTACGTCGAATTTACTGATAATGACCCGTTATGGTTTGAAAAGGGAGTCGTTTGCGGTTACATTCCATTGCAGTATGTTAATATGTACCACTGGAATATTATTGATGGATCATGGTGCTTAGAAGATGAGGACGCAGAAGATGCTATGTTTATTTCACTCGATATTATCAAATACGCATTTAATCTTCTCACCAATTACGAAAGAAAAGAAATAAATTTTCATAATAAAAAAGATGAAGTCGTTACCATCAGCGTTACTGATGCGACGGCCGTCCCGAAGCCGACGTATACAGCTATTCAGAGTCCCTTTGAAAACGGATGGGATCTTATTAAAGCTTTGGGATTATTTGAACATTTTCTTGAAAAATGTATGCCGGAGACCAACTTTAGTGTACTGAATACCGTACCAGAGAACGCTAGACTGCTGCTTATAGCTTTAATATTTTTCTCACGTCATAAAACTGAGGATACCACCGTTGAAGTATCTAGCGTACTGTTATCGTATGTGATGTTAAGCGTCGTGAAAGACAAATCTAATAACAACAACCATATGAACGAAAGAGTGTCACGGACTTTCAATGAGCCATTCATTGATAAGAATCTGGTCACAGATGTTGACTGTAATATAGCTACAGACAGATTCGTTAAATATTGTACAGTATCAAATATTGAAAAAGCACAATTTGATAAAGAAATACTTCATCCTTTAGTTGAGTTTCAACATTGCCTTCAACAGATGAATTTTTTGAACAAACTATGCGGATCTCCTTTCGAAGCGACGATGTATAGTCGCACATACAATAGTACATTAGTGTACAAAATTGCACATACAATTAAAGGCATATATTTAGGTGAAGCTATGGATTTTATAGATCACGAACTGTCTTCCGCTATAACGGTTTTAGGGTTTTTCAACGGCCTCAGAAATGCTTATGATGAAATTATGTATCGGTAAATAATACAATCTTACAATAATCTGTTGTTGATATTTCTTATGTTTTTATTATGTTTCTACTTTATCAAAAACTTTTCAATTACGCATTTCAAACCAGTCAATGTCACTTTAGTTAATAACTTTTATTTTCTGTTAATTCTTATAATAATTTAAGACTTGATATTTGTTTAGAAGTTAGTTTTATTTAGTGATAATCACATGAATTAATAGGTATACAGAAATCACTGATTTTGAATTTTATAGATTTATGGGCGACATGTAATTAATTACTTCATTTATTATTATTACAAACGCACAAATATGCATCACCAATTTTATATAGGTATGTAATATTCGTTGTTATTTTAAATCTTTAATACACATTTTGCGCAGAATTATTAAATATACCTTTATTTAATAATTCTGCGCAAAATGTGTATTGAAGGATATTTCTGTTTCATGTCTAGAATGACATTATAGAGGTATGGTTAACCTATATTGAGATAATAATCAATCAATCAATCGAGGTAATAAATGTAAAATTGAGAAAATTTAAAGTAATCGCTGAATGAGGACTCCTATCATATCGGCTGTTTCAGGTCCCGTTGATTTTATCATTTTTTGTTTAATAAAGGATGCTACTTGAGACATTGATTTACGTTTTATTTTTATTATTGCACTTTGCTGTAGTAGACAGTAAAGGAAAATATCTTATTTATTTCGTACAGTGAAACCATAGTTATGTAGTGTAGGACAAAGGGGAAGATCTTCCTTCGAGCTGGGTGATGGTAGCTCGGGGGCGCGGCCTCAATGATTGTTTTTTGAGTGTGTATGCTGTTGGTCGCAGATGACATTTACAGTCTGCGACAATTGGCGAGTGCCTCTTGAGGTATTCCAGGCGGATGGCATCTCCCCACTGGGGTAGTCTCTCGTCTCCATCTGGAGCTTGAGAGGCTTGAAGGTCCCATTTTTAGGTTTTTCGCATATATCTCGAAAACTATGCATCCTAGCGACATGAGACTTTCACAAAAGTGAAAGGTAATTAAATTTGCTACAAGTCTTATTCAGTCAAATTTTTTGATATCTTGTATAGTTTTCGAGATATCCGCTCTTGAAAGTCTGTAATTATGGAAAAAAAAATTGTTCCCATTTTTGCTCTATTTGACCGGATAACTCTTCAACAATGCACCCAAAAAATAAATGCCGGCCGTAGGGTTGTAGAGCATTAAATTATCTTCAATAATAGAAACAATTGCCTTTTTTTTTTTATTTAAGGACAAAATTGTTAGTGTAGTAGACGTATGGGGGCGGTACGGTGGGCACTAGGCTGCGTACTCAGCCCCCACGCGCGGGCCGTCCTGCGCACGTCTGTGGGGTCCTCGCGATACCCCGGGAGACCCCTGCCGCGGAACCTCGGCAAGGCCGGGAGGCTGCTAGGTGCGGAGACGCGGAAGAATCCCTAAACGGGGATTCCGCGGCTTCGCACTAAGCAGCTTAGAGGGTGTTCGCAGGGTTTTTTAGCGGATATTTTGTGCCGTATAGCGCCTGTAAGGGTTACGGAGTCCTCAGTGGGCAGCCACTGCTGGGGCTCGTAAGGCTTGCGGGAGCCAGCTGTGAGGTCCATAAGTAAAATAGAAAGTAAATTAGTGTCATTGAGAAACTGTAATTATCTAATAATAATATCTGTAATAATGATATCCGCTCTTGAAAATCTGTAATTATAGAAAAAAAAAATGCTTTACATTTATGCTCTATTTGACCGGATAACTCTCGGATAACTCTTTAACGATGCACCGATGTCTAAATAGCACACATGCTCATTTTAGAATATGTACTTGTTGGCCCACTGACCAGGTTCTTCACACAATCCAGAAAATAAGTTTAAAAAAACTGCAAGAGTTAACTACTTTATGTAAAAAAGGTTATTATAAATTAGATGATTATTTAAATGATAAGATTGTCTGGTGTTGTATTGGTCCAGCTCAACACAAAAAGTAGTATTAAGAATGATTAAAATTATAAAACTGGACTTTAAAAAAAATTGAGACGGTAGGGTCTTGTGCCTCTGGTTTTTTTCCGGTTCTCATTGGCTATACAGGTACGAATACGGCAGCAGTTTTCGATACAATTCACTATGACGTGCAAAAAGAGATTTGTAAAAAAATCCAATATAGTTAATTTCTTGCTCTTTTGGGGTGGGAAGGACCTTGATCCTCGTCTTCGTTTACATTTTCTTTGTCTGTGTCATTTTCTCCATCGGAACCCTGTAGGGAAACGGTCAGAGGATCCTCCTGTTCTTCTTCACCTTCGGAGTCAACTTGAGGGACCCCATTCAAGCAGTTCCCCTGGCAATTTTGGCACGCTGGGGAACATTTGAGGCTTGCTTTTTTTTTCTATAATTACAGATTTTCAAGAGCGGATATCATTATTACAGATATTATTATTAGATAATTACAGTTAGTCAATGACACTAATTTACTTTCTTTTTTACTTATGGACCTCACACCTGGCTCCCGCAAGCCTTACGAGCCCCAGCAGTGGCTGCCCACTGAGGACCCCGTAACCCTTACGGGCGCTATACGGCATAATATCCGCTAAAAACCCTGCGAACACCCTCTAAGCTGCTTAGTGCGAAGCCGCGGAATCCCCGTTTAGGGATTCTTCCGCGTCTCCGCACCTAGCAGCCTCCCGGCCTTGCCGAGGTTCCGCGGCAGGGGTCTCCCGGGGTATCGCGAGGACCCCACAGACGTGCGCAGGACGGCCCGCGCGTGGGGGCTGAGTACGCGGCCTAGTGCCCACCGTACCGCCCCCATACGTCTACTACACTAACAATTTTGTCCTTAAATAAAAAAAAAAAGGCAATTGTTTCTATTATTGAAGATAATTTAATGCTGTACAACCCTATGGCCGGCATTTATTTTTTGGGTGCATTGTTGAAGAGTTATCCGGTCAAATAGAGCAAAAATGGGAACAAATTTTTTTCCATAATTACAGACTTTCAAGAGCGGATATCTCGAAAACTATACAAGATATCAAAAAAATTGACTGAATAAGACTTGTAGCAAATTTAATCAGCTTTCACTTTTGTGAAAGTCTCATGTCGCTAGGATGCATAGTTTTCGAGATATATGCGAAAAACCTAAAAATGGGACCTTCAAGCAACAACTGATTATCGATCGAACGATATAAATTTTGCATATGGAAAATAAGCATATGTCCAATTCTACAATACTAATGGAACTCATGTTTGCAGGAGATTAAGCTAAGAATCTGTGCAGAGAATACTGTTTGGCATCGCCAGAGGCTGCAAATGATGGATGTAAATAAGTCGCCGAAGTACGCGCACTCTATTTCACTCATAGTGGGCGGCACCAATTGGAATAATTAAAAGGAATCAATAGAACCTACTTGAAAAGAGCAAACAAACTTACTTTACTTTCGGCCATACTCAGATAGGTATGTCAATTAACTTTTAAGTTTGTATAAATGTCAATTTTATCGCTGTATTACTGGAAAAAGAGAACATGTGACTCTAACTGACATATAATTTTTTTGACGTCTGTGAGTAGTATGCAGTGGATGGCGGCGCAAGACCTAATAGACCAAGAGATGAAAAGATGTTTACTAGTTGGAATTTGAAAGAATTTTTTTTTCCGAAGTCTCTATTGTGGGGGCCCCCCGTTTGCGGAGGCCCCGGGGCTTTCGCCCCGGTTGCCCTCCCCTAAATCCGGTAGTGCCAAGAGCTACTGAACCCTCCGAGTAACGGTATATTTGTAAAGCTAGAAATTCTTATGGTGATGGTGATGAGTCATAGCATGCTAAGTACGGTAAGCATCGCCTGGCACGCCTCAGCTCAGCACGTCATCAAGCCCTATATTTTTGAAATTGTCAGCAAAACATTTAAAAAAAACTTGCTGCTGTAAGCTCGAAATTTTTACATAATTTAGTTTATTCATTTTTAAGTAAAAAAAATTGACAGGCGTTTTCGGTGAACACAAGTACCCGACAGGTGAACCGAATACCGAATGGTGTCGTAATATATAAATTAAAATAAACTTTATTTCTTAAAGTGGAAATTTATACCTATAATGTGTTGGTTGAAGCTATTTAAAATACGTAGATAGAATGACAGGCGGTTCCGGCTAGCATATATCCTTGACAGGTGAGGGAAAAGATGTTATGGGAGTAAGAGGCGTATCATGAAAGCATAACGCAACATAACGTGGCTTTAATACTTGAATAAAACCCAGTCATTTATAGTAAAGATTTACTGTGCATTAAAACGTACATGACAATGAATGACAATTAAGACGGCAGTTGGAATTGGTTGGACGGCAAAAGGAATGAATAACGCCTGCTAATTATTAATAGCAAATGCGCAGTGATGATGCGGTGCTAATTTCGTCTTCTTCTAAAAGGACCGAAGGGCCGCAACATTCTGTAACTCTTCTACTGTAGGTAGCGGGCAGAGTCGTACTAAGGGTCGCCGCACGCAACCTCTCGCAGTGTTTATGTCCGCTACTCTGGACACACCATCTGCTCCATGGAATATATAGTATATAAACAACAGTGTTTATAAACAGCATAGTTTATAAACAACAGCGTTGCCATTTGACATCTTATAATGTCATATTGACCCCTAAGACATCCTCTTGACAAAAAAGCTATGATGACATCTTTTCAAAATTATGAATTTGAGGCCTTTGCCTGTCTTTGCCATAGTAGTCGTCTGAATAGTAATTGAAAAAAATATATCAATATTGCTGTCGATTCTGACATGATTCTCTAAACCTAAACTTAAATTTGACAACAGTGTATTCTTGTCGTTCTCTATACAGAATGAAAAGGATCACTGCTAGGTTTATGTCTTGAACGCAATATTTTATTGCTAATGCAGGCTTTTCAAATCTAAAAAAATATTATGCATGGGCTTTTGATAAACAACTTTTTTGTTAATTTTATGGTACAATACTGTACAAATCAAGTGTAGGTATTTCATCTTTTTTTTATTTAGGAAATATTAACTCAATTATATCATGTTAAAGGCTGAAAATAACAATGGAACGATTAACAATTTCAACATTAAAATGTATTTTTTTTAATAAAATAGTTACGATTTGTATGTTTGTTGATTTTTTTTTGTAATGACAGCATTTGGACAACAAGCCAACATTGACAACTTTTCCTGTGCAGGCTCTAGCAACACCGTGAGCGTGTGGAGATATGCTCATAGAGTACATTATATACTAGTGATATGCTTATCTTATGTAGTTGAGTCGGATCATATTTTATTTGATGCTAGTATGAGTGTACCGTATCTTCCCTTTTTGATTTAATCTAAGGTTACATGCTTTACAATGACCACTTGTATCATCGTCGTCTTTTGATTTACAAAACCACTTTGAAAGAAAAGGATCTTGCTCCCATTCAGAACGGTAGGTTTGAAGAAATCTTCGAAAAAATTAGGTATACAAACGCTGTTGTTCGTGATTCACCATGGAAAATAAACATTGACTTGAATCGAATGAATGATCGAATCATAAATGTACTCTTTGCTTGCGATAGTCTGTCTCTTTCATACTTCACAAAATACTGTATAGGCTATCCTGCTTTAGTTATGGTGTAAACTTCAAAAGACAATACAGGGAACTCCCAGGTCCATACACAAACGAGAATTTGAATTTTTAAGGTGACAATCATTAAAAATTTAAAATCTACTAAATTTACTAGCTCAATTCTGAAATCTATAATGCTATTCAACTAAGAATAGGACAGACTGGGCGGCATACTGTGACGTCATAGCTGTCAATTCAAACCAAATTGGTTGAGTGATCAAAACAAAGGTTTTATTTAATAAAACTTATTAACTAAGATTAATTGTGAAAAAAACATCAGACTTTTTTAATAAAATTTAATTATTTAGACTGTATGATAAAAACATTAATCAGAATCCAGCTCTTCAATTCTGCTCATCTCTGCATAAGGTACCGCCGGATTAGTTATGAATAACCATGCACTATTACTAGGTCACATACGTACATGCATCCTTTATGTAAACGAAAGTTATAAATCGAGTTATGAACGCAACTTAAAGTGACATTTGGTTGACGATTTAGGTTATCAACCAGTCATAGCCAAAGCTCAAGAAATAAAAAAAACAAATACTATTAATTATCAATATATGTTATTGTTTGTTTACAAATGTTTGGTTTTTATTCTAGAATTAGCTGAGTGCAAAAAGAGGGCTCCAAAATTTTTTTTGCAAACCGTACTTTTGACAGATGAAGTTCATTGGCTTTCCTATTCTTATTTGAATCGCACTATACCAAAAAATACTGATTACTTTTTTCCTACTGATAAAAGGTCATAATCCACCAAAAAAGTAGAAATCTACTGCATATGGTAGAGCTGCTGCTGAGGCTTACTCACATACCCAAAGATAAATATTATTCTGTAGTATGCTGTACAGTCCTTGCGCAAAACAGTGTTGCCAGGACTCGATGAGCAAAATGACAACACGACTATTATATTTTTATTATAAAACATTTAACTGCTAGGTGTTTAAATTTGAAGAAAATAATACTACTTAATTACTTGGTTTAGGTTTAAGACGGCGTAAGTTTCGGGTTCGAATCCAGTCTAAAATCTGGTGGGAATGACATACTAATACACATGTATAAATATTGTGGCCCAGTTTGTACTGGCGTTTCTATTGCATATTTTAACATGAAAAGTATTTTTATTATAACTTACCTGTTATATTAAGTCATATTGATTTATTGTAGAGATTGATGTCCTTTATAAATTTGTATTAGTTACATGTTACATCATTTTGATAAAGCTATTTTTCTGGCATATTTTTCACACACTGGATTACATTATCGAAGTTTTCAAACGGATCGCTAACCTTTTTTAAAAAATATTCTTTAGCTTATGTATGTTCTTCAGAAAAATGTAATATTCTAAATGTGAAAGAATTTTTCAAGTCAGTGCAATAGTTTCTGAGCCTATTTAATGCAAACAAAGAAATCCTTTTTCTTTATAATCAGGTAAATGTAGATCTTCGAGGACACTTCCGGTTATTTCGTACCTATTGTAACTATTTCCTTAGAATCAATATAAAAATTATTTTTAATTATATATGTATACAATTATAACAAAAATTAATGATATTTATTATACTAGATTTTAACATAATTTTTAAAGGTCGGAATCGGGAGTTATACTCTGTTCTTCGAGTGTCACACCCTATACCCGCTTGGAAGAACCTTTAATAACTATTTTTGCTAAAAATATAGATTCTAAATCGACAAAAATATTTTGAGTTAATGAGCTGCCCTAAGACCTAAGGACCGCCAAGGATCCGTACATTGTCTGCACAAAAGAGCCAAAAACATTATCATCACATTAATTATTTACAGAGGAACGGAATAATGCAATAAATAAAAGAACAGAAAATATTGAATAATTACAGGTAACGTGAGGGTAGAGTCACACGGACAAAATAACCTAATTGTTAGAAATGTAACGGTCTGGCAACGCTGGTCTTGAAAAAAGATCTGCAGACGTGGTTCGTGAATCGTGGTTATCGTGTCGCAAAATGTTGCCAACAAAATTTCCTTGATTAACCAGCTTGATTTTTTATTTAAGAAGTTACTTTAAGATTGATAAGTTACTTATTATAAGTATTATTTTACATAGACGTTTAAACCCCGTTGCCTCTCTGTCCATCCGTAATCAGTTTGCTGTACATCTTTTATACCATTATACTTCAGAAAATAAAATTATGAAATGAAGACATTCTCACAGAAATAAACAGATACTTTTCTGATTAACAAAGATCCTGATTTGAGCATGATTATGTAAAGCAAGGTAGAGTCTGTCAATAAAGTCATGAAAATAAAAGTTCGCTACCGTCGCTTACATGGTATCACTGTTACTATATACATCGACTAAACCACTTTGATATTTGTTAAAAAGTACTCTTGTCTAATTATATAACATCCATACATTTCATTATTAACCGAGTTTCTATCATATCTTATCATTATCTAAGATTTTTCTCTGAACCTGCCCCATACTTTGCTGATTTTTTCTAAAACAACTCAAGTGTTTCTAGTTAAAAATTTCTGTAGATTTATAAATCGAGCAGATTAATGCTTATAAACAAAACTATAATAAAATTATCAATATTTGTCATGCTTGACTTTCGAGTGCCAGATTAGTAGACACTCAAGCCACTTATGACCAGCCTTCGGACACTTACTAAAGGCTGGAAATAAAAAGAAACATAATTATTACAGAGAATATATTATTATTATTCAGGGTCCAAATAATCTAATTAAAATGAATATTCCTAAGGCATCAAGTTGCTGGTTGCTGCCTGCCTCATAAAATTAACTGGAAGTGGAATTATCGTCAGCTGAAATGCTTCTACAGCCAAGTAATACTCGCGATGTGCAGCAAGGGTTGAAAATCTGCCGTTCATGACCACTATCATAATTTATATTTTCTCTCACCACTTTTAATAGTTTTCTTGCTTTTTCTTGTATAAAAAATAACTTTTTGACGAACCAATGGCACATAATATATACCCACTTCTGTATTTTCTATCTCCATTATTAATATTTCATCCGCTTTGCGTCGAATTGTTTATAGAGTCACATTAATTTTATATCTCGTAACGATTAAATAAAAAAATAACTCTATTTAACACTTTTAAAACAAAATCACAATAAACATAAGCTGAACGTGAAAACTGAGCTACGCTTTTTGATAGTGATTTAGAGTTGCCAGTACCAACAAAACCATTAGTTCCTTAAACATTATTTTCATGACTTTATTATCAGACTGTAACATGAAAATTGACAAAAGTATATCTTTGACATGCTCCATAGAGAATGCCAGAATAAGGTCCATAGGCTAATTAGAGCCAACTAGTAATTATCCAAACACTTAGCAACACTTTTACAATTCTGAGGATATTTATATTGCCAGTTGCATAACAAATAATCCACGATAGTATTTATTTTTTGCGAAAGAATTATAGAGAAAATTAATAATATATGGAAGAGAGATATGGCTGACAGATTTTGAAGCGACTTTACAGTTTGTAGTCGAAATCCCCGGGACACAAATTATATTTACCTATATCAAATTTTGTTCAAATCGGTTCAGCTGCTTTAAACGTGAAGAGGTAACAGTCAGACAAACAGAAATACAGGCAGACACACTTTTGTATTTATAATATTAGTATGGACGGATGCAATTATATGTTTCTTTTTATTAAATCTTTCCATGTACAGTCACATGCTATAATTGAGGACCCATTCACAAATTAATAAAAACTTTACGATACCAATTTACATTATCGGGAAGAACAGTGGGCAAGTTAAATAGTATAGTAGGTAGAATGATCTGGAATTTCGGTCCGAAAGTTTGGCGCGTAAACTGAGCAGTCGTCTTTAGCGATATTATATAAACAGTGCATAATATGATGTTGTCATAACGGTAAAAAACTTGCTCTTATGATGTTCTTCTGCTGTCCCATATTCAACCTAAGGTGGGTTGCAAACTAAAGAGCATGACTGTACATACTCTAAAGATACTTTTTCTGCATTCAAATAGTGTCAGTGCCTAAGACAAAATTATAATCATCATCATCATCAGCCTATTAACGTCCCCACTGCTAGGGCACATCCCTTTCCTATGGATGGAATAAATTATTATATACATAACTACTTAATGGAGAGAGAAAACTATACGATCCATTGCGTATTGGTACTTATTCAAAATGTGTTTTACTGTAAGATACTTACCTACTATACTATCAAGGCCATGCATGAAAGTGGCAACACTTGCACAACGAATACTCAACTGATATTGCTAATTAATAAAGAGTGCACACTTACTTCATATATATTTTTCCATGAGATTTAGAAATACAATTAAAATATTTAAAATCATGTGGGAAATTTTCATTACACTAACATGGCAACATTAGCTGTCACCGCCAAAAAAGTACCGCACTTAGTTATAATTAGAACTTTAGGTATCACGGAGTTATTTATGTGACTGTGTTGTTTTGTACCAGAAGCATTGTATCAGTCGGCCACAAGGTACTCGGCTGTTTTAGAAACTTCAGTGCATTAAAATTCTGTTTCCTTTATCAGAACCTACAAAAATATTGTGATAGCAGTTATTTGTGTGCTTCAACATCGTTAATATCGGACTAACCGGACAACGTAAGTTTGTATTTTAATTTCTTTTGCAAAAATACATAATTATAATATATTTAAGTGTGAGTTGCACCACAGAAATAGTTAAAGTTAAATTTGACTGATTTTACTTTGACATGACAGTTAACGTTAAAGTAAGTAGGTGCAACTCACGCGACTAGTTTTACTCTCCATACATTTATATTAAAATAAGAATTTTAACATTCTACAAACGATATATTGAGCTTTGGCTGAACATTTATTTGTCAGTTTTTAGAGTTCCGTAGTACTGACAAGGAACCCTTATAGTTTCGTCATCTCCGTCCGAGGTTTTGCTTGAAAACTATTGGCACTAGAGAAACAATTTTCTAGAGATATGTATATCAATCATACCAATAAAGTGGTAGAATAAAATTTTGAAAAATATTTTTAGAGTAGCTTGTAGGGTATCGTTAAATAGGTAGGTCCTTTATAATAATTTTTGGGGTTGCTAAGACTATTTTAACCATTTTATAACTTATAACAACAGTTTTAAATTAAAAAGTTATCATAATTATACAATTTTAATATCATAATTTGAAATTTTAAAAGAATTTCAAGGAACTCATCCAACTCTTTCTCTTTTTTTGTCTACCTAGGCAGCTTGTCAGGTATTTTTCCTTTGTACCTACTTACGGGTATCTATACTTATAATATAAAGATGGAATTGTATTTTAATATGTTTGTAACGAATAAACTCAAAAACTACTGGATTGTTTTCAAAAATTCTTTCGCCATTGGATTGGAAAATCTTTTTATCAGGTCCGTGCTTTTACCATCTACCACCAGTTTCTGAGACCGCAACGAATTTCAGCACCATCATTTTTCTATGTACTGGTCATGTGGTTGCGAGCGTTTTTATATCTTTTCCATAGATCACAACATATCAAAAAGTAGAACAAAAGCTTTTTCACCTTAGCATCTTAAACATACTGGGTTCCCTGCTTAATAAGAGTGAGGGAAACGCGTTTTCCCTGCAAGAGTGAGGGAAAGTGATTTGAACTTAGAATGCTGCGAATTATCATTATGTACGAAACACGTCATTCGAAGTTCGATTTATCAAATTTCAGAACACCTAAACAATAAAACGTTCGGAAACTAATAAACCTTTAATATGAAAATTATTTGGTAACGTTGTAATTAAATATCTAATTAAATAATAAAATATAATGAATACACTGAAATAAAGAAAAAATATAGAAAACTTTCTAGAAAAAATACGAAGTAGTTATGCACAAATAATTTATAGTTTTAAAAATCATTATTGGTACAACAGAATACTACGGGTGCAGTTTCAGAACGTAACTTTAAAAATAGCGGGAAACAAAAATGAATATTTAAAGAAAAGTTTACTAGAAAAAAAATCACGCGGACCAGGCAGCGGACGGGACTCGAACCCGCATCCTTCGCTATCCGGGCGAATGCACTGACCATTATGCTACCACGGCCCTATTAGCCGCGTCGAAATTTTCCTAGCCTCAAGCTGCAAGGCAGCGCCATCTCTTCGCATTGTAGGTAACCCACAATGTCAAATGAATACTTTTTCAAGTATTGAACATTTTAAAGAAGAAATAATATTGATTTTTATGATTTTATTTATTTTTTAAGCATTTAACTGCTAGATGTTTAAATCTAAAGAAAAGTTTACTAGAAAAAAATCCACGCGGACCAGGCAGCGGACGGGACTCGAACCCGCATCCTTCGCTATCCGGGCGAATGCACTGACCATTATGCTACCACGGCCCTATTAGCCGCGTCGAAATTTTCCTAGCCTTAAGCTGCAAGGCAGCGCCATCTCTTCGCATTGTAGGTAACCCACAATGTCAAATGAATACTTTTTCAAGTATTAAACATTTGAAAGAAGAAATAGCAATTATAGTTATAATTTTATTTATTTTTTAAGCATTTAACTGCTAGATGTTTAAATCTAAAGAAAAGTTTACAAGAAAAAAATCCACGCGGGCCAGGCAGCGGACGGGACTCGAACCCGCATCCTTCGCTATCCGGGCGAATGCACTGACCATTATGCTACCACGGCCCTATTAGCCGCGTCGAAATTTTCCTAGCCTTAAGCTGCAAGGCAGCGCCATCTCTTCGCATTGTAGGTAACCCACAATGTCAAATGAATACTTTTTCAAGTTTGGTCAACATCAATTTATAGTTTTATTGGTAGTGTAAAGCTCGAATGAAGAGTATATTTCCACCTATCAATCCTTTCCGTGCTGCTACCAGCCTAGTATGTATTGCAAATAGTGCAATCATGGCAATTATTTTAAAAATATATTTTTTTTTGTATAAATAAAATACCGAATAACGTATCACTGATAAGCACAAATGCTAAATAACTTTTATAAATATAATCAAATAAACCTATTAGTTACTTTATTTTTAAATCTTTTTCATCAATTAAATACTATTATCCTAACTATCTATACTAATATTATAAAGAGGCAAGATTTTTATGTTTGTAACAAATAGTCTGTCAAACTACTGAACCAATATGGTAGTTGCATTATTTATTATTACATTTTCTTTATTTAAATACATTTTGTCCGAGTGACATAGGCTATATTTTATCCCGATAAAATAAATTTCGCCCGTACAATGCCCGGGTGGATCACTAGTAAGTATAAATATTATAGATGCGAAAGTGAGTTTGTTTGTTGCGCTTCCGTGCCCTAATAGCTAAATCGATTAAAATGAATTCCCCTATAGAAGTAGATGGGAACTTTGTTCTTAGCTACAACATCGCAATACTTATAGGCGTAGGGTGATGAAAGGGGTGATTTACCTATAAAAATCTATATTATTTACTTTGAATTTTGCAGAATTATCGTTTATAATTACAAAACTAATATAATCGCGAGCTGATTAATAAATACAGGGATTCCAATAAGTATGTGCCTACTAGCGAAAAATGGGTTATTTGTCATTATATTAAGTAAACCTTTTTTGTAACATTAAGTAATATCGTTAAAAAAAACAGTATAATCCATTAAAATTCAATAATCATAAATACCTATTATGATAATTTATTTTTCATCATTTAATAAGAAGGAACTGTATCACAGTTTTATTGTAAGGTAAGTACTTCGTATAGGATCAGATACTGCGAGTAGCCCATTGTTTTCTTTTTCGCCTAGGTTTTATCCACGTTTTTAAACACCTAAATTAAATTTCTTCTCTTAGTATTCCTCCCGCAGTTTACTCCTTCTCTCAGTATTACCACCGCGCTATCACTTTGTCATCGTTTTAACTTTTTAAATATTTGTCGATATGACATAGTGTAAAAGGCAAAGTTTATCGTCTTTAAATATCAAAAGCGATAAAAGTATTTGTTTTGATGAAAAATAATTTGTTAATACAAAATGTGCATTTTGGAAATAGATATCAAATAATATTTTAGTTTTGATTCACTATTTTAGCGGTAATGGCTTACACATTAAAAATAGATATATGGTATTACGGACTTTTTTTAGAACTATTTAAGAGATACATTTTCACTCTACATTATAGTCATGTAACTTTTATTGTTTTTGCAGTGCAGGCCAAAATGGCTCGCAGATGGGAGATTTTTTCCGTCTTATGTGACACTTATTGTTATATTTTGGCCAATTTACTCAATAACTACATAAATTATTATATATATGTTATTATCATATATGAGCTATATTACTGTTAAGTTTCATTAAAATCCATTCAGTATTTTTTAGGTGAAAGAGTAACGAAGATCCATACAAACGTAAGATTGAAATTAATAGAGCAAGTGTTTAATATACAACTTTAAAGCGTTCTAGATCCTAAACAATCATATAAAATGAAAAATGGTGGTAGGAACCTCAACATGATTTTCGATTATCTAGACAGTGATACCCCACTCGACATATTTTGTCAACTTTTTTTTTTCTTCGTGACAATATGGCGTCTAATTTTGTCCACACTGAATTTTGATTACTATTATATCTTTAGTAGCACTGCCATGATTGAGACGAATCGATTGATGTATGAATCATCAAAATCGGTCCAGGCGTTTGGTCTCTAGTGTGCCACAAAGGAACAAACATACATATATAGACTGTTAAACACATAACCCTGTCTGCGCTTCGCGCTCTTTCATTGCTCAGTCGGGTAGAAACACAATACCCTGTCTGCGCGTCGCGCTTCGCGCTCTTGCATTGCGCAGTCGGGTAAAAACCCTAATTTAAATAAAAAACCAGTGAATATGTATGAGATGCTACAAAAATAACTGTATCCCGCAGTCGTTCTAAATTAGTAAAATTTTGTTATTTAAAAAAAATGGCAATATTGTTTTTACTAACTTAAAACTTTTCCGAGCGTTACCTTAGTAGTACTAGAGAATGAAATAAAACCAGGTAAATATGTATTTACATTCATTATTTATAATCAAGAAATAAATCTTAAACAAAATGTAAAATTTAAAATTCAATATTGTTAAATGTTACATCTTCTATAACTTCATCGTCGTTCACAGACGACGACGCGCTTCTGTCAATGAAGCCGATGTCGAAGCGGAAGATGTTTGGTTGTGGTTGTAGTGGATTTTTGAAAGAGTATTTTGTGTTTTTTAAATGATATATTTTGATTGCCGGATAGAATTTGCATTTTTTGTTTGTTCTTTTTTGTTTCAGCATGTTTTCTCAAATTTACTACTCTTGCTAATAATTCTGCTTCACACAATGAACAAAACGCCTTCGCATCAACACCTGCTAAAGGTTTAAGCCAGATTTGGAATTCATCGAGTGATTCCCATTTTTTCTATACTTTTATATGTAATTCTTTTTCTTGAATAAAATTTCCATAATTACATATAATTGAATACTCTAAACATACAGCTTCAAGAGTTCACACACTGTTACAAACGTTTCTATCAAATCAAACTTTTACACTGTTTAACAACACAATGAACGCGAACCTAATACCTGAAACAGAATGAACGATTGAAGGAAGCCCTTAACAGACAAATACGTGTAGGAATTCCCCTGTAACGATAAGAGTAACCATAGAACATTATGAAATTTCGGAAAGTTAGGGGATTTCTCCCTTAAAAATATGTTGCTAGATTTCATGTTAAAAAACCACTAAAAATACAAAAAAATATACCCGCTAGATATTGAAAATATACCACTAAAAGCCGTGAAAAAGCACCAGTTCTGGTGGAAAAACCACCAAGGTGGCAACACTGGCCTTGACCGCGCTGGTAAAGTCTATATGTCTTAATAAATCAATCTTTTAGACCACCGCAAGGTACTTAATAATTCCCGAGATATTAATTCCCTTACTGAAGTAACAAGACTACGGTATATACCGTCTTATAATACTAAATAACTAAAAAGTGTGAAATAAAAAAGGTAAATTTAAAAATTCAAAAAACCCGACTGCTTAATTACACTTCAAATAAAAACTGAAAAGAAAAAAACAAGTCCAGTAGTCTGTAATTCTCTTAATAAGGAACAAAGCTGCTTTAACAATCGGGACCCATTAGATATTCAAGAATACATAATATTTTTCAATAATGGGTCCCGACTGTTAAAGTACTTTTGTTCATTATTAACAGAATTATAGACTACTGGACTTGTTTTTTTCTTTTCAGTTTTTATTTGAAGTATAATTAAGTAGTCGGGTTTTTGATTTTTTATATTTACCTTTTTTATATGAATATTCATTGTTATTTCTAATTTTCGTTAAATATTTTTATGATATTAATATGGGGTGGGTGATAAAGGGAACGGAATTGCTTTGATAGCATTAAACAAAAAGATTATTTAAACATTTAGATTAGACAAATTCGATAGATTAATATGCACCACGGGTACATAATGGTATACCATGGACAAATAAAATGCAACTTTGAAGATAACATATTTGTTTCTTAGGTTTTCACGCACATCACTCATTAAATAAAACTAGTTTTTACGGGTTAATGCACGAAACTTTATTTATTTATTGACGTTTCGTAGCCTTTATAGGCTACATCGTCAGAATCAAACTTTTATTTAATTAAATAAATAAAGTTTCGTGCATTAACCCGTAAAAACGAGTTTTATTTGAAGAAAGCGTTGAAAAGAGATACTATACGGCTGTATATGTTGCTTTTTGTACGGAACCCTCAGTGGTTGAGCCCGACTCGAACATATCCGGTTTTGTTTTAAAGCTTTTATTTAACTTGCAACATATGTGTGTATCTTTGTTCGGGTGGAATTTTGTAACTCAATTTTGAAACAGATGCCTTCATTCATTGAGCTGAAATTTTGTACACTCGTTTAGTTTGGATGACAATGCATGGTGAACTGTGTAACGTCATTCTGAATCCAATATGGCGGAACATACAAAAAGGCGGGCTAGTCATTTTTGATGCACTCTTCCAATATGCGTATCAAAAGAAAGGACTTGATGAGAATAACTCGAAAACTAAAGTGATGTCACATTAAATCGAATATCGCGGACTTTAAACGATGGGGGCCCTAGGTTTTTCATACTTTCTTACAATATGGGTATCAAATGAAAAGGCTAGCAGAGAAGGTTTTGAAGTTCTCGACTATGTCCATCGATAACTAAAAAGTAAAAACAGGATTTTATTTAAATACGCAAAACAAAAATAAGAAATGTTGCTTTAAACCTTTATTATGAAATTATGACACCATTACGCAATTTATATAATATAAAAGCTTGTCGCCAGATTTAAGTAGGTTCTGGTAGTTATAATATGAAAATTTTAAAAAATAAAATCTATATGATCATTTTTTTTATCGACACAGGTAACTCTTGCGACAAGCTTTTATATTATATAAATTGCGTAATGACGTTATAAGTTCATAGTAAAAGTTTAAAAGGAAAATTCTATTTTGTTTTAAAAAAGTTTTTTTTTACTTTTTTCATTCTACGGTTGCTTTCACAATCCTGATATACCGTAGACGAGATACCGTAGTTGACAGTGTCGTTTTCCCAAACTCTTCTTTAAACTTTTTATTTTCTTATAAAAGATTAAAATATTAAAACTTATATATAATATTTTTTTTATATAAATTTTCTTTACTCAGTACTATTTTTTTTCAGCGTACAAGATGAGGATTAGACATTTCGCCAAGAACGTGGAAGTAAATGAATTGAAAAAATATGAATTGAAAGATTGCGATGTTGTTATTGATGGTCAAAACTTTCTATATAATATTTACGAGATGAGTGGTTTACCGTTTGAATTCGGATGCGAAAGTGATATATATGCAGAACACCTACGAAAAAAACTAAGCGTTTTTATAAACGCAAACGTGAAATGCTATTTTTTTTTCAAATGTGGCCATAGTGATATGGATAAGAAAAAGAAAAAACAAACTGAAAAAGCAATTCTCTCACAGGATCCCAATTCATCGACAAATTTTATATTGCCAATATTTATGAAGGAGATATACAAACAAGTACTTGATGAAATGAATTTCAACTACGTCTTTTGTGAATTTGAATGTAAGAAAGATTGTATTGCTCTGGCTCAAAAGCTAAATTGCCCTATTATTAGCTATGACATTGAATTTTGTTTTGCGGGAGTTCCTTACATACCTATTGCTAGTGAAAAAAATATTGTAAACGATAAAAGCACGGGTGGCATTCCCTGTGGCTTATTTGTTTACGAAGATTTTACAAAGAAATACAATTTGAACAAGGAAAAGCTGGCGACCTTCATCGTTTTAACCAATGAGAACCTTTTTCCAGAAGGCCATTTTAAAACATTCTTTGATGCGGTACATATAAGAGGCAATCCTTACAGGAGAAACGCTTACTTATTAAATTGGCTCTCAAAGGAAGCAAATCATAACACTATAGAATCTATTATGCGAAAATGTTTTCGGGCAGACGAATACGATACCTACAGGAGAGAGAGAAATAGGATAATCGGGTTCATCTGCAAAGAAGAGGAAGCAGGGGTGCCCGTTGATTATTTGTTGCACGACAAATACGTCGAATTTACTGATAATGACCCGTTATGGTTTGAAAAAGGAGTCGTTTGCGGTTACATTTCATTGCAGTATGTTGATATGTACCACTGGAATATTATTGATGGATCATGGTGCTTAGAAGATGAGGACGCAGAAGATGCTTTGTTTATTTCACTCGATATTATCAAATATGCATTTAATCTCCTCACCAATTACGAAAGAAAAGAAATAAATTTTCATAATAAAAAAGATGAAGTCGTTACCATCAGCGTTACTGATGCGACGGCCGTCCCGAAGCCGACGTATACAGCTGCTCAGAGTCCCTTTGAAAACGGATGGGATCTTATCAAACCTTTGGGATTATTTGAACATTTTCTTGAAAAATGTATGCCGGAGACCAACTTTAGTGTACTGAATACCGTACCAGAGAACGCTAGACTGCTGATTATAACTTTAATATATTTCTCACGTCACAAAACTGAGGATACCACCATTGAAGTATGTAGCGCGCTGTTATCATATGTGATGTTAAGCGTCGTGAAAGACAAATCTAATAACAACAACCATATGAACGAAAGAGTATCACGGACTATCATTGAACCATTCACTGATGAGAATCTGGTCACAGATGTTGACTGTAATATAGCTACAGACAGATTCGCTAAATATTTTACAGTATTAAATATTGAAAAGGCACAATTTGATGAAGAAATACTTCATCCTTTAGTTGAGTTTCAACATTGCCTTCAACAGATTAATTTGTTGAACAAACTATGCGGATCTCCTTTCGAAGAGACGATGTATAGTCGCACATACAATGGTACATTAGTTTACAAAATTGCACATACAATTAAAGGCACATATTCAGGTGTAGCTTTGGATTTTATAGATCACGAATTGTCCTCCGCTGTAACGGTTTTAGGGTTTTTCAACGGCCTCAGAAATGTTTATGATGAAATTTTGTATCGGTAAATAATACAATCTTACAAAAATCTGTTGTTGATATTTCTTATGTTTTTGTATTTCTACTTTATTAACAACTTTTCAATTCCGCATTTCAAACCAGTCAATGTGACTTTAGTTAATAACTATAATTTTCTGTTAATTCTTGTAATAATTGAAGACTTGATATTTGTTTAGAAGATAGTTATAAATAATGATAATGATATATACTCACATGAACAATTAGGTATACATCATTCAACTTTTGTATTAAACATTAAAAAAACATTTGTTTATACTAGGTATTAGTTATGTTCAAAATGTTTATGAAACATGTTAAATCTAAGATTTAAGATAGAGATATTATTTTATAAGTGTCGTGACCAAAAATTATAAAGAAATCACTGAATTTGAATTTTATAGATTTATGGGCGAAATGTAATAAATTACTTCATTTATTATTATTACAAACGCACATAAATATGCATCACCAATTTGATATATGTAATATTCGTTGTTATTATATCTGCGCAAAATGTGTATTAACGATATTTCTGTTTCATGTCTAGAATGTCATTATAGAGTTAAGCCTCATTCGCACGAGCGCTTATAAAGCGTCGCGTTATAACCTGACGTTAGCGGTATTTCACCGCTCCCAATTTTCGTGTTCATATGAACGCTTAAAAATCACTCTGAAATCGTACCCGCTGCGGTGTGCACGTATAATTAAACTATGAATTCGAGAGCAAAATTATTGACAATAGCCATTTGTGTGGCGAGGAGGCGGAAAAGGAAAATAAAATCATATTGGGTACATCTCCTTAATGAGCAACGATATTAAAAAGGACAATTTGTGTTGCTTTATGAAGATTTGAGGAGTTATCCTAAAAAGTTCTTTAACTTTTTCCGAATGTCTTTAAGCACATTCGATGAATTATTGGGAATCATGAGTCCTCGAATAACTCTTCAAGACACTAACATGAGATCTGCGATACCAGCTGTGCAGAGATTAGCAGTGACTCTGAGGTAAGTGATGATATAATACAGTCAACAGCAATACTATCTCGCACAACGAAGGCCACATAACTCTGGGTTCGACGCATGTGCCCCTATTCGCAGTTGCCCCCGTCGCATTTGCCCACATTCGCATTAACCCCCTATAAATTTTTGCGGCCTTCATTGTAGAAAATATTGTTACTGTTGTTTATATTATAGGAATTAATTAAAGAGAATAGTATTAATTCAAATTAATTTAATGTTAATCAGGTATGATAGGGCATTTCGAATTAATATAATATTAATATTTAATAATGAACTAGCAGTTACATTCGTCAAAGGACACAGGACTATCGATGAACTTGATGTATCTGTTGGTGACGGACTGGGAACGGGGACGAATTGAGAAGAATAGCTTTGTGCAGATTGTGGTCTTGAATTGTTTCCAGTAGAAGTAGACGTAGAAGTAATAGGCGGGAAATATTGATATTGTTCTAGAATCTTTATTTCGTTTGATGGATGTACAGATTTTCTTCTATTTTAGCGTGAGGCTGATTCATGGATATGGATGATGGTTGCGAGACTTGTGAGAACTGCTGTGGTTGTCTAAGATATGGTTGATTATTCTGTAAAAGTCGAGATTGATTGGACCGGGAATACTGCCGAATTATATTTAATATCTCTATTTTAACAGCCATTTTATTATCATCATCCATTTTTTTTAAAGACTGGACCAAGGATAAACAAAATGATGTATCTTCATCTGGTTCCGCCTTGTCATTTCTTATTGATTTTAACACCTCTTCTTCGAAAGTTGACATGGTATTTTCCTTCTTTCTTTTTTTTATTTGCTGAGGAGAAGCAGGCGGAACAGATAATGTATTATCTGTATTTTCTACATTAGATTCTGTCTGCTCTGAATCGTTACTTGCCGCCGTATAGTTTCCCGATATGGCATCCTTCACATGGGGAACTAAAAATAATAACTGGTCGTAATACCTATACTTTTTCCTTTTCTTTGCACCTTGACCCGATGTAACATCTCGCTGGGCCTGATATTCTGTCCGGAAATTATCCCTGATATGTTTCCATTTAGCTTGCACTTCTTTGTCTGAAATACAAAAAATATATATATTTACTAAATAAAAGTGTTATTATTGTTGACAGGTTTCTAGCGACTGGTCACAGTTTTCATGATCTACACTACCAGTTCCTGATAGGAGTGTCAACCATACATTACATTGTTAAACAAGTCTGTGACGCGATATGGGACTGTTTAATGCCTATTTACATGGCGGAAAAAACTAGTGATGACTTCAAAAACATATCGGAAAAATTTTATCATCGCACCAATTTTCCTAATTTAATAGGAGCTGTAGATAGCAAACACATAGAAATAACAAAACCCGACGAAAGCGGATCATTATATTACAATTATAAAAATTATTTTTCTCTCGTTTTGATGGCAATTTGTGACGCTAATTACTGCTTTACTTGCATCGAAGTAGGAGCATATGGTGGGTCCTCCGATTCTAATGTATTTAAAAATACATTATTTCATAGGAGATTAGAATCAGGACAAATAGAATTACCACAACCCAAAATTCTACCAAATGATATAAATGGAAAACCAATGCCCTATGTGTTAATCGGTGATGAAGCCTTTGCTTTGTCTAAACACGTTTTAAGACCATACCCAAATCGTAACTTGACTGTGCAGCAACTTATTTACAACTATCGACTTGCACGAGCACGCAGAATGATAGAATGTAGTTTTGGTATTTTATCTAGCAAGTGGAGAGTTTTAACAAAAGCCATAGATCTTCAACCCAAAAACACGAAATCAGTAGTTAAAGCGTGTTGCATATTGCATAATTTTGTCACGATCAAAGATGGATTCCAATTTGAAGATACATTATATGATAACACTTTACAATGTTTACAAACGACAGGATTAAGAAGTAATAGTAGAGGTGTAGAAGTACGAGACTATTTCGCAAAATATTTTACATCACCACAAGGTTCCCTTCCTTGGCAATACGATGCAATTAATAGACGAAGATTAGAGTGAACTTGTATTTACGTTGCTATTAAAAACTAAATAAAAAATTGAATGTAGGTACTTACATCTTTTATTTTTTTCGCCTTTTTCAAGTGACTCCCAATCAAAAGACAATTTACTTGCAATCTCCTCCCAAGAATCATTTTTTAGTAATTTATTTGCGTACTCGAGTAAAGATTTAACGTACAACAGAGGTCTAGATTCAACCTCCATAATTAGCAACTCGGGATCGAGCACCCACGTCGTCATTGTAAATGGCGCGCACTACGACTGCAGACACGTACGAAAGCTATGACAGCGCACGGCCAACTGATTGCAGCGCCGGCGCTTTTTTAACGCTCGTCTGAACATAAACACGGAGTTTCGTATGCTCAATTCAATTTAACGTCCAACGCCCAACGTCGAAAATCGAACAGTGCGCGATAAAAAAGCGCCGCGGTTTAAAAGCGCCTTCGTGTGAATGAATATACGGGTTTCAATTTGTTTCATTTCAGCGTATTTTTAACGCCCGTTAAAAAAGCGCTCGTGCGAACGAGGCCTTATGGTCTTAATATAGGTTATATTGAGATAATAATCAATCAATCAATGAAGGTACCTAATAAATGTTATATTGAGAAAATTTAAAGCAATCGCTGAATGGCGACCTCGCATCATATCGACTCTTTCAGGTCCCGGTGATGTCATCATTTTTTGTTTAATAAAGAATGCTACTTGAGACATTGTTTTACGTTTTATTTTTATTATTGCACTTTGCTGTAGTGGACAGTAAAGGAAAATATCTTATTTATTTCGTACAGTCAAACCATAGTTATGTAGTGTAGAACAAAGGGGAAGATCTTCCTTCGAGCCGGGTGATGGTAGCTCGGGGGCGCGGCCTCAATAATTGTTTTTTGAGTGTGTATGCTGTTGGTCGCAGATGACCTTTACAGTCGGCGACAATTGGCGAGTGCCTCTAGAGCTATTCAAAAAGGATCGTACAAGGCAAGTCTCAAAGCGGACTAAAATGGTGTCACCAAGTGTGACGTAATATAGCAGGAAAGCGCGATTCGAATTAGACCGCAAATTCTTGCGGTGCATTCCTGCGAGTTCGCAGACATTTGCGATGCAATGCAAATTCTCAAATAATGTCTCAAATATCATCGTTTTGACAATATTTAATTCTATATATTTTATATATGAAAGAAAGTAAAAGAGGCGAGTAATTTTGTGTTTTTATTTTAGAATAAGTGAAAGTGCGACGATTGAAAGCAAATGGTGAATGCTTTAATACTGAAGTATTTTTTGTGAATAAATAAATATTTCGAGAAAACATCCTAAGGAAAAAAAGACAATAAATTCTTATAATTGTTGATGACATGGAGATTTGAACCACGGCACAGACTACGGATAAACTTCATTGAGTGCCGTCTTACGTTTATTTGTTGTACTGATATGTTCGTTTATGTTCAAAAGCAGCTTATGAAAGGAGATTGCTCAAATTGGCCCAAATGCACAAAAAATATTGACATATATGGTAAATCTTGGCGTAATTTATACTTTATTTTACAGTCATTAGATTTTAACGGACATCTTTGTATAATATATTCATTTTAAAAAGGACTTTTAATTTTACCGGTTTGAAAAACATACGAATCATTTTTAATGGCTATGGGTGTAGTAACATTCAGTCAAAGACTGACAAGTTGTTTATATAACATAAAATCAAATCTATTTGTAAAGATCGATAAAATAAATCATTTTTTTTATTAAACTGTGGTATTAATATATACAACTATATTATCATTTTCACTACATGCAAATGTGCTAAGACAATTATTATAGATGGTAGGCGACATCATAACGACTATTGCCATACATTTTTCGCCAAATACAGCCATAAACCAAAAATCTAAAATATAGTTATAATGTAAAGCTAACGAAAATAATGAAGCTAGTGAAGATATAACTGTATAACCTAAATCTCTTAGCTTTCTTTGGTTAACGAGAGTTTAAAAATTCTCTCTAATCTGTGGCTCATTCACAATCATCACACAGTTTCTGTCACAGAGTACCTTCCTTATTACGAGTATAACCGGAAATGCATTAACTTTAAAAACAGGCAACTATCTGTTAATCTACATGCTCTACATACCTGAATCTAATACATAATTTCAGTAATTGGCTTGATTTCCCTAGTTTACTATATAACTTATTTGTTTTTTATTATTTTAATACCTATGAACCTATTTGCAAACATAACCTCAAAATCGTTTAGTGTATATGGTTTATAAAAGTTCTCAGGGGTGTCCGTCAATAATATTCGTTTCTACAGTAATTTATATATAATTTCGAATCTAGGAAACAATTTTTCATGATTATTGTGCTTTAGGCCAAACATGTATGGAAGCTGAGCAATCTCCTTTAGAGACTACTAGTGAATTGTGAATTTACTTAAATTGCGACTTGGTACTCGGAATTGTAATAATTGTAGCCCAAGATCGATCTGAGTGGCGTGCATTTGGAGAGGCCTATGTCCAGCAGTGGACTAAGATAGGCCGTTGATGATGATGATGACTCGGAATAAGACCATTAGTAGAAAACACCATGAGATAACACCTACTAGGTTGTTTCATAGTGAATAAACTAAAATCTACAAATAAAGATAAGTAATTGTATCGATGTAAGCGCCATATAACGGACTGCTATGTTAGCAGTTAGACAGAGGTGGTGTTAGTTTGCTGCGGTCTTCTGTAAGGTGGAAATAACTTCCCCAGACGGGCGCTCCAATGCCGAAAAGGAAAAAGCCGCTATACTCTAACTCTCTACAACTGATTATTGATCGAACGATATAAATTTTGCACGAGAAAAACATCGTCCACGTCCAAGATCCCGTGGAGATCCCGCCGCGTATGTGCATTCATGCCCTGACGCCGTAGTGTTGTGATGATTTGTCTCGCTACCATGAACGACGATAAAACTGTTCGACTTATGTTTTTCTTGCTTACGCCGGAAAATAACCATATGTCCAATTCTACAATACTAATGGAACTCATAAAAGACAGTGACACTGTCAATCTTCCTATCGTGGCTCGAATTTTGTTTTGATAAACAACGTGCCCGGCGCGACGGCCTAAGCAAATGTTTGCAGGAGATTATGCTAAGAATCTGTGCAGAGAATACTGTTTGGCATCGCCAGAGGCTGCAAATGATGGATGTAAATAAGTCGCCGAAGTACGTACTCTATTTCACTCCCACCCACCACATGGAATAATTAAAAGGAATCAATAGAACCTACTTGAAAAGAGCAAACAAACTTACTTTACTTTCGGCCATACTCAGATAGGTATGTCAATTAACTTTTAAGTTAGTATAAATGTCACTTTTATCGCTGTATTACTGGAAAAAGAGAACATGTGACTCTAACTGACGTATAATTTTTTTGACGTCTGTGAGTAGTATGCAGTGGGTGGTGGCGCAAGACCTAATAGACCAAGAGCTGCTGAACCCTCCGCGTAACGGCATGTATGTAAAGCTAAAAATTCTTATGGTGATGAGTCATAGCATGCTAAGTATGGTAAGCATCGCCTGGCACGCCTCAGCTCAGCACGTCATCAAGCACTATATTTTTGAAATTGACAGCAAAACATTTAAAAAAAACTTGCTGCTGTAAGCTTGAAATTTTTATCTATTATAGTTTATTCATTATTAAGAAAAAAAAATTTACAGGCGTTTTCGGTGAGCACAAGTACCCGACAGGTGAACCGAATGGTGTCGTAATATATAAATTAAAGTAAACTTTATTTTTTAAAGTGGAAATTTATATAATGTGTTTGTTGAAGCTATATAAAATACGTAGATAGAATGATAGGCGGTTCCGGCTAGCATATATCCTTGACAGGTGTGGGAAAAGATGTTATGGGAGTAAGAGGCGTATCAGAAAGCATATGTATTAGCTTACATAACGTGGCTTTAATACTTGAATAAAACCCAGTCATTTATAGTAAAGATTTACTGTACATTAAAACGTACATGACAATGAATGACAATTAAGACAGCAGTTTTAAAAGAATGAATAACGCATGCTAATAATTAATAGCAAATGCGCAGTGATGATGCGATGCTAATTTCGTCTTCTTCTAAAAGGACCGAAGGGCCGCAACATTCTGTAACTCTTCTACTGTAGGTAGCGGGCAGAGTCGTACTAATAATAATATATAATAATAATTGTTTATTCCAGGCATAAAAAACCCAATAAAAAGTCATATACAAAATTAAAAAAAAGTAAAAGTGTAAACAAAATAATAATAAAAAATAAAATAAAATCATAAAAGAACAGTAAAAGTAAAACAGGTAGTATAATATTACTTACGTCATTTTCGGTTCTCACTCTGGTGCACTGAAATCCAGTATTTTGAATAAAGGATTATCAAGTCATTTGCATACAGTTTTGATTATGCTGTTATCAGAAAGACATATTCGTGACCAAAAAGAGGCTATACGTCTTCTCATAACAGCATAAAAGTGATATACGAGCATCTGAAAACATGCCCGACGCGCTACAGTATCTCGGTAGTCTCATAAGAATACGAAAAGCATCATTGTATTGCACTATTATGGAACGGTACGAGTTACGATTAAAGTCAACCCGTAGCTGGCAAGTTTAAAATCATTGACAGTATAGGTTAAACAACATGAATTTAACCTCATCACAACATTTACCAAATTTTCGCGCGAGCATATTGCACCTCACTGATAATGCCCGCCTCTCTCGCTCAATATCGAGATCGTCCCTTCCGTTCTCTGTAAGGATGTGCCCGAGATACCTAAACTGCTGTACAACCCAAAGCACCGAGCCATTCAACCATACATCAGGTATGTTCTCCGGACCCCGTCCCGCCTTGAATATCATAACTTCTGTCTTTGCAACATTATATTTCAACCCGTGAGCATTAGCATAATGTTCACAGGTCGAAACAAGTTTACGGAGACCTCTGATTGAGGGGCTTTGGAGCACCATATCGTCTGCATAGCTTATATTATTTACACATACATCGCCAATATGACAACCGATACCAGTGCCCCTCAGCTCACCAATCAGATCATTAATATATAAATTGAAGAAGTCCGGAGAAGTCAACCTCCCTTGGCGTACCCCGCACTCTAGCTTATAGCTGCTAGAAGTCGTGTCGCCCCATCTCACACTATAAGTTTGAATTCCGTACCAGTATTCGAACAGTGCTACAACTTCTTGGTGAACATTAGTGTGGCGCAGTTTTCTCCAGAGAACTTCATAGTTCACAAGATCAAATGCGCGACTCAGATCAAGAAAACATGCGTACACAGTGCGTTTTACGGCGTCTGTAGTCTCCTTCTGCGAGAACGTTATCTCGCAGAAGGAGGCAACCAAAAGGGAGCGGGAGGATGATCCCCTGGCCGCTCCCTCCCGCCGAAGAAGAGCGGGCAGGAGAGGACGAGTGCGTGCCCTGGCTACGCCCGTCCCATGACCCTGCCCGCGGGGATCCCTAGCTAGCCGGTACGGCGCATTGTGCCGTGCCGGCCACCGAGGGATCCCATGACGGTAGCCCCCATCTTGTAGTTCTGTCCTGCAAAGAAGGGGGCGGCGGAGGGAGCTACACGGGCACGCCCAAGTAGTCCTCCGCAGCGGACGGGGGGGCGGTACGGTGGGCACTAGGCCGCGTATTCTGCCCCCACGCGCGGGCCATCCTGCGCACGCATCCTTAAACGGGGATCCCGCGGTTTCGCACTAAGCAGTTTAGAGGGTATTCGCAGGGGTTTTTAGCGGATATTATGCCGTAAAGCGCCCGTATGAGTTACGGGGTCCTCAGTGGGCAGCCACTGTGGAGGCTTGTAAGGTTTGCGGGAGCCAGGTATGAGGTCCGTTCGGCGGTGTGCCTCTTAAAGGCGCCGTCGTCTGTAAACAGAGTTTTTGCCTGTGTACGAGTTACCGATCGTACATAGGTTTTTGTTTATGTGTAAGTACATAATTTTAAGGTCGTGCCGCCGTGTTTCGTAAGCGTGTGCAATTTGTACAATAATGTTTAATTACCTATATGAAATAAATCAGTGACAATTTAGCACTCTAACGGGACGGTTTTATTTATCATCACCCAATCGTTCTAACTTATCAGTATCAATTATCATTTTCTATTAAATGTAAGAAGGCTTACGCATTACCCCTTACATTTATTTTGGTCCTTCGAGAAATTTGTGAATCCTGTCCTTTTAATTTTCCGCGCGGGTTAGTGTAAGGCAGGATATTGTGTGTGGACTATATCAGGTTACTTACACTCGATTTCCAGTGTGACAAAAAAGTGTGAAAAAAAAAAACAAAAAAAAAATAGTATTCATAGTTTGAAGTGAAGCGTGCTGTGTGATAATTTATCATCAATTAGTGGGCCAGGAGGCTTACTATTCGTTTTATCATCGCTTGGCGGGCCAGGAGGCTTGCTGTTCCTGTATCATCGCTTGGCGGGCCAGGGGGCTTGCCATCCCAGCATCAACTTTAGGCGGGCCAGGAGGCTTGCTTATACCAACTTCGGGTCAGAGGGCTTGCTTTATCATCATCGATTGGTAGGCCAGGAGGCTTACTGTTCCTGTATCATCAGTCAACGGCTCAGAGAGCCGCTGCTGCACATCATACACAAGTGATCCGGAAGGCGGGCTCGTGATCAGGCTAGTCGTGTCGCATCGCTGTTACAGCTTCTGATCAAGTAAGATTGTTCCTTTTCTGTTTTAATATTATTATTTTATCACCATGGAAGGTTTATTAGCACGTCAGAAAACAATTAATGACCTTATCATAGCTATCAAGACCAACTTCGGGAAGGATTCCGCAAGTAGAAAAACACCGGAATACCTACAACGGAGAATTAATGCGCTTGATGATCATTGGAAGGAATTTGAGCAGAACAATCAGCAGTTAATGGTTTTCGAAGACAAAAACAATGCGTACTATACGGAAAATTATTTCGAACGAACTAAGGAGATATATCATGCCCTTCGGCACACACTGCTCAACTATCAAAAGCACGATAAAGCTACGACTACCCCACCTGAAGAAATTATAATATTATTATCAAAACAACGCACAAACTTTAGAGCCCTCAGTCGCTTAATAAATAGTATCAATTTGGAAGAAATATCTGAAAAATGGGAGCTTGAAGATGAGCTCCGAAATATACAGAGCCGCTGGAATATAATTGACAGTTTGCATTTGGAGATAGATGACATTCTACGAGGTGATGACGTTATATACGAATCGGAGTTTACCACTTATAAAAAGGAGTTTAAGAATATGAAACGGGCACTCAACCGTAAGTTATCATCTACAGCTCATACACAACAATCCACTCCATTACTCGAGATTCCGATTTTCACCGGCAAGTATTCTCAGTGGTCTACTTTCTACGATCTCTTTTACGAGGCTATTCACAATAACAAATTCTTAACAAACTCGCATAAAATGCAGCACTTAAAGGGTAAGGTGAAGGGTGAAGCTGAGCGACTGATCCAACACCTCCACATATCATCAGAAAATTATGAAACAGCATGGGAAATTTTAGTACATAGATACGACAACAAACAGCTTCTTTTTACTAATCAGATCGAGATGCTGCTCAATCAACCCAATGTACAAAGGCAGTCAGCCTTTGAGATAAAAAGACTTCATGACATGTCTGTGGAGTGCATCCACGCTATTCATAACTTGGGAGTGGATACCACAACTTGGGATCCATTACTCGTTCATCTGTTGTCCAAAAAGTTAGATTGCGAAACATTAAAGGATTATAAGGAGGCAAGAAAATCTCCTCGTGACTTGCCAGATCTTCAAGAGTTTATATCATTTTAAGACTCGAAGTTTACTGCACTTGAGCCTATACATAAGAAGGAGCGGGAGACTAGTATACCAATGGCACCATCCAAGCATGTAACCAACTCAAGGCCTTTATCATATTCCTATAAAAACTTTAATCGTGATAAATATCAAGGCAAAACTTATCATACACGAGCCGCAAAATGTCCACTCTGTAATTTTAATCACGACTTATTTCAGTGCCGGAAATTCATTAACATGACACCCGGCGCAAAATTGAAAACAATTACGAAATATCAAGTATGCAAAAATTGTTTATACAAACATTTTGACAATCCATGCCTGTCCACTAAACGATGTAAAGAGTGCAAGGGTGACCACAATTCCTTGTTACATGATGCATTCGTCAACAATGCCGCTCCCATACCAAGTACATCGTCTTTACGTCCTGAAAATAACTTACATTCAGAGAATATCTTATCAGAAAACAAACCAAATATCAAGCAACATAACGTTAATTACGTGGCAGGACAAAATGAAGAAATTTTGCTTACAACTGTTTTAATAAAGGTCTTATCAGATAACGGTACATTTATTACTATTCGTGCACTATTGGATCAAGGATCACAGATTTCCTTAATTTCGGAAAATGCAATGCAGATGTTAGGATTGCAACGCCGAAAATATCACGCATCTGTGTCTGGCATAGGACACGGAGCTAAGCAAAGTAGGGGGATGGTTGATATAGAGTGCCATTCCATCTACGGTGACTACAGCTTCACAACTCAAGCTTTAATTATATCAAAGGTTATTAATAACTTACCAAACAATTCATTTACGAAAACATCATGGTCACACTTGCAGCACGTCAACCTAGCGGATCCTGACTACAATATCTCACGTCCTATTGATTTACTACTAGATGCAAGTGTCTATTCCCAAATATTAATGGACGGACTTATCAAGGGGCCATCACAGTCGCCTATTGCACAACAAACTAAGTTGGGCTGGATTTTATCCGGTAACGTCAAGACATTTAAATGCAATGTGGTTATCAATAATATATCAGATTTAACAAAGTACTGGGAAATGGAAGAGATTTCCACACCCAATACCAATCTATCAGCTGGAGAACAATTTTGTGAAGACTTTTATTTATCAACTACAAAACGCTTAGAAAACGGTATGTATGAAGTATGTCTCCCAATGAAACCAGATTTTGAAAAACAGCTCGGATCATCAAGATCCAAGGCGATATCTCAATTTTATCAACTGGAACGCAAAATGAGCAACAATGCTACTTACTCAAATAGTTACAAGGACTTTGTATTGTTATTGCAAATACATATTGGGGGCAGCCGATATATGTAATTAAGACGGTTGAAAAGGGGCTGCAACGGGATAACGATTAATATACAACTACGAATGGGTTTGCTAAAAGCGTAACGTACTCACGTTTGAAACCTTTGTCGCAAGCTTGTGGTCCGCGTATTCTTCTAGCTAGAAGGGCACATTAACAGCACACACAGTCACATAAGAAATTCACAGTTTATTGTTGACTAATTCCACTTGTTTGGTATACCGCACGTAAATATAATAGTTATATGATGTTAGCGAGTGCGCGGGCGTGGAACGGAGTGACGTAGGTCCTCTCGCGTGATCAGTGGCTAACTGTCTGCGTTAGGCTAGTAAAAAACCACATTCGCAGATGCATCGCTCTCGTTGCGAACCTACCCACATTTAAAAAAAATAATAAATCAGTAACCACGATTAAGTGATAACGGAACATTCCGCCCACCAAAAATACGTTAAAGTATTTTTCGATATAGAATAAAACGATTTATACGAAAATTCAGAATTAAGATTTTATTACGAAAGGCATATGAACTAATTTCTAAACTAAAACTATTTATAATTATTTAGGTTTAATAACTACAGCGCATTAGTCAGATTGGTTAGGTAAAGGACATAGCTTTACCAAAGGTCTCGTAAGACGAGAGCCATCGATAGTTTTAACGGTAGCTATACGGACAATTCCATCAGGACTAGTATGTAACACCTCTACTCGGGCCAAAGGCCAATGCAATGGTAACGTATTATCGGTTTTAAGAATAACTACGGATCCTACTTCTAATGGTTTTGCGTGCTTAGTCCACTTAGCTCGTACAGTGAGAGACTGGAGGTACTCATGCTTCCAACGCTTCCAAAAGTCTTGTTGAAAACGTTGAAGCAATTGCCACCTACCTAAGCGACTGATATTTAAAGCCGAGTAGTCTTCGTCAGGAATCGCAGTTAACGGTTCCATCGTAAGAAAGTGACCGGGCGTTAGTACACTTAAATCGTTCGGGTCAGAGCTGAGTGGATAAAGTGGTCTCGAATTTAGGAGGGATTCTATCTGAACAAAAAGTGTGGTTAATTCTTCGAAAGTTAATGATTGCTCGCCTATGATACGATACAGATGAGATTTAACAGATTTAATTTGGATTTCCCACACTCCGCCGAAGTGGGGACTCGAAGGAGGATTGAAACGAAATTCGATGTTTTCTTTATGAGCCGCATTCTGCATAAAACGCTGGAGATGATTGCTTGCACCTACATAGTTAGTGCCGCAGTCGGAATGAATTATACTGACTCTGCCGCGACGACCAACGAAACGTCGAAGAGCTGCTATAAAACCATCAGATGAGAGATCAGAAACAGCCTCTAGATGAATAGCCTTGGTGGTGAGGCAAACGAAAAGACATAAATATGCTTTACCTAATTTAGCACCACGATGCTTTCCAAGTTTTATACGAAACGGACCGCCATAATCAGTACCGACAACTGAGAAAGGTTTGACTTGATTAATGCGGATTGCAGGCAAATCGCTCATATACGGTTCAAGAGGCACAGGTTTTGTTTTATAGCATGCCACACATTTGGACAAGCAATGACGTATAGCTCTTTTGGCAGATATAATCCAAAATTGTTGGTTTAAAAGATACTGCATTGTATTAACACCGGCGTGACAGTTTTCACGATGAAACGCTTCGATAATGAGATATGTGAATCTAGAATCACGCGGAATCAAAGCGGGATGCTTATGTTCAAACTCGAGACCAGATCTGGCTAAGCGACCGCCCACCCTGAGAACTCCAGAGGGGTCTAGAAACGGATTAAGTTTACGCATTTGTTTTGAAAGAATGTGTCCTTCTTTCAACTGTCGAATTTCAGTTACGAAGGCAAAAGATTGAACATGTTTGACAATCATCATTAAAGCACTATGAAGCTCTGTACGAGTAAGGAAAAGATCAGAGCAACACGAACGCTGATTACGAAGGAAAGAGGCGTATCTTAACCACCAACATAGAATGCGTTGTATTTTTCGAATACATGAATAACGGCGCAGAAGAGTATCGAATATCGATATTTGGTCAGACTGGCCATTATCATGGATTAACAGAGCGCGTGGAGGCTTCCTCTCTAAGAGCAGATCTTCTTCCTCGGAAAGATTGATCTGCTGAGGCCAGCGATCGGAAGATTCTAAAAGCCAGGAGGGCCCCGCCCACCATAGAGTATTGTTTACAAGATCAGATGGAAGCTGTCCGCGAGAAGCGATATCGGCGGGATTATCCTCAGAAGAAACATGGTTCCATTTTGCGATGGGAAGGACTTCCTGTATGTAAGCTACTCGATTAGCGACAAATGTCTGCCACTGAGAAGGATGTGAACGAAGCCAGGCAAGAACAACCATCGAGTCAGACCACGCATAGACCTGAGTAATAGAAAACTTATGCGAATATGAGTTATGTACAAACTTTAATAAATCAATTAAGAGCACTGCTGCACATAGCTCGAGGCGTGGCAGAGAGGTTGATTTCGTTGGAGCTACACGCGCCTTCGAACAGAGAAAAAACACTCTTACCGGCGCCGTAACCGGTTTCTGAGCTGTCAGAAAAACCATGGAGCTCACACGATATAATGGATACGACAGACACGCAACGGGGAATTTTAAGAGTCTCTAAGAGATGAATCTGGTCCAGATAACGATTCCAGAAGCGTACAACATCGGTAGGCGGGTCCTCGTCCCAGCCCACATTAAGAACCCATAGGCGTTGAACCAAGACCTTAGCAATCAAGGTAAGGGGCGAAAGAAAACCTAGAGGGTCGAAAATGCGAGCCACTTCACACAGGATATTACGTTTGGTGCATTTTACGTGCCGTGGTTTTACTGCAAAGTGAAAAGAGTCACTCCACGGATCCCACCTTAGACCTAAAACCTTCAAAAAGCTATTTTCATCGGTATCGAGAGACACTGGACCAGTCAAACAATGTTCCGGTGGCAAGTCCTCAAGAAGTTTCGGTTCGTTGCTCGCCCATTTGCGAAGTTCGAAATGTCCTCTCTGAAGCAGGTCGATAACTTCTGATTTAGCCTTTTTAGCGGTCTCCAGGCTCTCAAAACCCGTCACCAGATCATCAATATATAAGTCAGAAGACAAAATCTTACTTCCAAGAGGCAGTTCCTTACCTTCATCAAAGACCAGTTGCCTTATTGTACGACATGCGAGAAATGGAGCGGAAGACATGCCGTACGTGACGGTATTTAAACGATACTCTTTAACGGGTTGGTTAGTGTCAAAACGCCAGAAGATACGTTGGTAGTCACGATCAGCCTCGCTAACCACGATCTGCCGATACATTTGTCGCATGTCGGCCATAAAAACAACAAAGTAAACCCTGAAGTTCAAAAGTATCTCAACAATATTAGTTTGTAGTTTAGGCCCTACGAGTAATGTATCGTTAAGCGAAATACCTCTGGAATCCTTGGCAGAAGCGTTGAACACAACGCGAAGTTTCGTTGTGACACTTTCCGGACGAACGACACAGTGATGTGGAATGTAGTACTTTCCAGACTTTAAATTTTCGATAGGAACAGGGCTCATATGACCACTGTCTAAATAGTCTTTCATAAACTCATTATATTGCAAACGAAGATCGGAATTTTTGGAAAGTCTTTTTTCTAGTGAATATAAACAACGCAAAGCGGTGTCGCGAGATCCGGGAAAAGAATGTTCCTTCTCTTCGTCTTTGAAGGGTAAGGTAACAACGTATCGATACGTGGAATCTCGGGAGTGAGTATTTGCGAAGATATTCTCACACTTATCTTCCTCAGGAGTGAGATGTTTTGAATTTACGAAATTGAATGAATCTAGCTCCCAAAGTTTCTGTACTTCTTCATAAAGAACGTCATTTTTATTAATGAAGAAGGATCGCACCTCTTCGTCTTTGCAACCAACACTTCCTACCAGAAGCCAGCCAAAAACAGAGTTGAGGGCGGATGGTTGCTTCGGTCCTCCGTCGACTCGACCGGGTAACAGTAGCGAAGCGAAGACCTCCGCACCAAGGAGAAGGTCAATGGGGCCAGGCTTATGACAGGTTGGATCAGCTAATGGTAAATTCCTTACATGATGCCACGATGCTTGGTCGAGATGAACGGATGGCATCTTGCCACATATGTGAGGCAATGTTAAGGCGTTTATGGTGAAAAGCGGTTTACCATTGGCACAAATTTGGAGATCAACATTGCCTGTTACTGAAGCAGTTGACTGTCCTAAGCCACGAACTTGACGTGATCTCGAAGTGTGAGTAATACCTAAACGGTGAAGAGCACGTTCGGTAATGAAATGTGCTTGACTGCCAGAATCAATCAAGGCACGAAAGTTTTGGAATATGCCAGACTGATCGCGTATTTGAATGTAAGCGGTAGATAATAGCACGACCGAACCATCGCCGAGACTCGTCAGAACCCTAACCTGATTAGGGGTCTGATTGTTATTATTGGATTGATTTTCCGAAGAAACAACTGAAACATCTTCGTGAAGAAGCGTATGATGTCGGTGACGACATTTTTGACAACGGAAAATAGATTTGCAGTCACTAACCGTATGAGAAGGTCGCAGACAGTTGAAGCACAGACGATGAGATTTAACAAACTCAATCCGTTCAGACACGGGGGTCTGTGCAAATTTATGACATAAATTGACAGAGTGATTTTCTGAACAGAAAGAGCAGGTTACGATTGGATGTGCTGATGACTGGGACAATGCATTCGAATTGGATTTAGTGACGTTAGATGATTGCAGTTGTTTAGATGAATGGGATGAGTTGGAAAGAAAAACCGAAGTGGATTTGTTACGCGAAGCGAACGAATTGACTTTGGTTGGTTGAACCTTTTCAGAACAGCGCGGTTTGTTATAATCATTTGACGAAAAATGGGTGTCACGAACTAGCGCTTCGCATTTTGCGTAAAGAAAAGATTTCAAATCTTGATAAGAAGGTAGTTCCATTATCGAGTTTAATTGTTCGAAAGCACAGCGCGTTTTTGTATCTAATTTTGATAGAATTAAATAACAGAGAATAAAATCCCAGTTGTCAGTAGGAAGATTCAAACCCTTTAAAATATTTAGGTTTTCATTAAACAAATCCAAAGTGCGACGAAAATCGAAAGGAGAATTAATTTTAAAATTTATATTTTGCATTTCTTTCCAACACGTAAACGCTAACTCGCGCTTATTGCGGTACCGGGCGATTAAAGTTTCATAAGCCTCTCGGTAAAAAATACCTTGGACAGGATAAGTACGAATGAGTCCTAAGGCATCTCCACTAAGGCTAGATACCAAATAATGCATACGTTCTGTGTCTGTGAGTGATTCATTATTGTGCACCAATGAATTAAAAATATCGTAATATTCCGGCCACGATTTAATATGTCCCGAAAAAGTAGGTAATTGTAATTTAGGCAATTTTAAATTATAAGTACTTGAGCGTTCTAAAGCAGTAGGTAACGATTGATTTAATTGACTTTCGTTTGAAGGAACTAACTGACGGTGCAAAGCCAAAATGTGAAAATACGTTTCATCAAATTCGGCTCGTATGGAATCTTGCTCCTCAGCTGAGGTATCATCAATAACTGACAATATATCGGAATGCGAATCTTCAAAATTATCGACTATTTTTTGCAATGTAGAATAATGAGCAATAAATATGTCAATTTGAGTAGGATCAGTTTTAGCCAGTTCTGCGACAGCAAACATCTTCTTCAAACGATTAAAAGCTAAAGTACGTTTACGACGCAATGTCGATAAATCGGCAACAGTTAGTCCATCATCAATAGGTATACATTTGGAATTGCGTTTTTTAGCCATGGTATCTGGTTTAGAGCGGCGACGAATGTTGTATGACATTTTAGAAATGTATATAAATTAAAATAAAAACGATTGAATTTTGTCCTGGAAAAAATTAAAAATCACTGTCACCCTACTTTATTTCCTTATAGCGAAAATTAAGTACGGGACGAAGCGTAATAATGTAATATGCAAATAGAACAAACAGAATCGTTCGTATGTAAACCAAAATATTTAAACGTAATTTGCAAAATCTATAATGTCATTTAGGTATAGGTCACCTGTTTACGTACTCAGCTGATTACCGAAAAAATGCGCTTTAGTTATCGGTTTATATAGTGAAACGCTGTGAAATCGATTAAAAGGTTAATAAATGACTAAAAGAATTCAATATATTCATATGCCTTTGATTAAATTACAATTTTTTACCAATAAAAATATTATGAGGTAGTTAAACTATGAAATTTCAAATGGAGAATTTACGTTAAATTTAATAATTTTGAAAAGTATTTCGATGAAATACGAATTAAATTGTCTATGTTCAAATGAATAATTGGGAACTGAGTTTAACTAGAAAATATTCTGAAAATAGATGAAGGTGCGACTTTAGGTCCCGGGTTTCGGCACCAAAAAATATGTATTGTTATTGCAAATACATATTGGGGGCAGCCGATATATGTAATTAAGACGGTTGAAAAGGGGCTGCAACGGGATAACGATTAATATACAACTACGAATGGGTTTGCTAAAAGCGTAACGTACTCACGTTTGAAACCTTTGTCGCAAGCTTGTGGTCCGCGTATTCTTCTAGCTAGAAGGGCACATTAACAGCACACACAGTCACATAAGAAATTCACAGTTTATTGTTGACTAATTCCACTTGTTTGGTATACCGCACGTAAATATAATAGTTATATGATGTTAGCGAGTGCGCGGGCGTGGAACGGAGTGACGTAGGTCCTCTCGCGTGATCAGTGGCTAACTGTCTGCGTTAGGCTAGTAAAAAACCACATTCGCAGATGCATCGCTCTCGTTGCGAACCTACCCACATTTAAAAAAAATAATAAATCAGTAACCACGATTAAGTGATAACGGAACAGACTTCATGCATGAATATCAAGAGTTAAAACAAATGGTACCAAAGGTTGACAGTGACCAACCATCCTACTATTTACCACATCACGGCGTGCTCAAGTTAAATTCAACCTCTACAAAATTAAGAGTCGTATTCAACGCATCTTCTAAAACGTCATCAGGTCAAAGTCTTAACGATCTAATGGAACAAGGGCCTAACTTGCAAGCAGATTTGCAGACACTTATTATTACTTGGCGCCAACATCGGTATGTAATGACGGCCGACATCGAAAAAATGTTTCGTAGAATTTTTGTCAATAATCATCATCAAAATTTGCAATCAGTTGTTTGGAGACATTCTTACGATGAACCACTTCAAAATTATCAATTGACCACCGTGACATATGGCACCAAGGCCGCACCCTTCCTAGCAATGCGGACATTGAAACAGTTAGCATTAGATGATGCCAAAAAATATCCCTTGGGCGCGCTGGCTTTAAGTACATGTTTTTACATGGACGACTACCTAGGAGGTCATTCTTCATTAGAAATCGCGAAAGAAATACAAAATCAATTGATTAACATCTTACGCGGAGCCGGAATGAACATAAGAAAGTGGTCAAGCAACGAGGAAGAGCTTATCAAAGATTTATCATGCGATCAGTTAAACAGTCCCTTTCAATTCCGTGGTTCTGAATCGCGTAAGACATTAGGTCTAAAATGGAACCCATCATCTGACTCATTTACCTACGATAACAAATTTGAATCATCAGAGCTTAAATATCACACCAAAAGGGAATTGTTATCAGATATATCAAAAAATTTCGACCCTATTGGTTGGTTATCACCGCTATCAATTAAAGCTAAACTCTTATTTCAAAAGGCATGGGTCATAGGTCTATCATGGGATGAAAAATTACCATCACATATAATTCAGGAATGGAGCATATTGCGTAACGAATTTCAGCATATCAATAATATCAGCATACCACGGTATTTAGGCAATATTCAACGTGATTATCATTTACACGGTTTCAGCGATGCATCAGCAAAAGCATACGCTTGCGCCATATACTGCGTTACGACCGACGATAAGGGCGAGCGCACATCACGTTTGATAGCTGCAAAAACTAAGTTAGCACCGCTTAGTAAGGCTGTGTCACTCCCTCGACTGGAACTGTGTGGTGCACTTTTATTATCACAATTGATGAGTAAAATTAAAGATGCATTACCGAACGAAAATGTCTATACTCATGCCTGGACCGACTCTATGATCGTTCTAGGATGGATTCATGGCGATCAATCCAGATGGAAACAATTTGTTGCGAACAGGATACAACAAATTAAAGAAGTTATATCACCGGCAAACTGGAATTATGTAAACTCGGAAACAAATCCTGCTGATTGTGCTACTAGAGGAGTCACAGTTAGGAAATTATCCGACAACCGTTTGTGGTGGGAAGGGCCAGAATGGCTTTTAAAATCTATATCAGAAATCCCCCCCAAAATAGTATATGTAGAACCTGAATTTGAAACAAAAAAAATCGCTCGTAGTGTTAACGCAGCTTTATATCATAATCAATCAGAAATTATATTTGAATTATTAAATAAATACAGTTCAATCACCTTTATTGTAAGAATAATGGCATGGGTGTTGCGTTTCACTGCTCGAATACGAAACCAAAACATCATATCAGCAAAAAACACTTTGTTACTAAAGGAAATTAATAACTCTTATAATATTATCATTCAGACAGTACAAGCTATGGACTTTAGTAAAGATTTATCATCTATCAAAGAAAGGGGCCAGGTTCATAAAAATAGTAAATTAGCAAGTTTAAATCCCTTTATTGATGAAAGTGGATTGTTACGAGTTGGTGGCCGTCTCAACCATTCCCATATCAACTGGTCTTCGAAACATCCTATCATTTTAAGCAACCATAGTAGATTCACAGAGCTTATCATAAGTCAGGCGCATATCATAACACTACACGGCGGAGCGCGTCTTACACTTACCTATATCCGGAACAAGTACTGGATAATCAGTGGGATGTCAACCGTCAAAAGAGAGTTAAGACGCTGTGTCATATGTCGTCGATTCAGCCAGAACAAATATCAAGCGACTATGGCAGACTTACCGCAGCCAAGGGTTGTATCATTGAAAACAAAAAACAATATAATCAAAAGACCAGTTATCAAGTTAGTACCTTTAGTATCACAGGAGAAAAAAGAAAATGTATCATCAACACATCCTGATCTGGAGGAACCATCGCGCCCTACGTCTCTTAAAACTAATGTCGGTAGACGAAGTAGTTTCAAGAATTTCATTTTCTGCCTCTTCACATTCATATCACTTTTTATATCTCCGAGCCAACAACAAGGACAACAAGATTTTTCCATTACGCCAATTAATAATAATCAAAGCATTTATTTTAACAGAATATCAAATCTTCAGCACATAAGAGATGAGTGGAACCTTATTATATATTATAATATGACTACTTATTGGCAAGGTCTAAATAGTATACAAAATTACGTCACTCATATCAAGGAAAGTTGTTCGTCCAACGATTATCAAGGTGTCAATTTGCAACTGCAACATGAGCTTAACGAAATATATCATTATAATCAGCTGTTAAGAAATCAATTTCACAAAAGGACAAAAAGAGGATTAATTGATGGTGTTGGATACATTGCTAACTCACTTTTTGGTGTCCTAGATGAAAGGTTTGCCGAGCAATATCAGAAAGACATAGAGCATGTAATGCAAAATGAGAATCATCTGCAAGCCTTGCTCCACAATCAGACCATCGTAATGGAGGCCGAATACAACATATTGAAGAGACACGAGAATATCATGCAGAAACAGTTTTCACTTATTCAAAATCATATCAAAAATGTGACTGCAGAAGTAGATAGAGTTCGTTTAGACACATCACATGCAACGTATATAACATTTTCGTCATTGGCAGCTCATATTATCATTTCCAATATTCGACGTATTCAAGAAACCCTTATTAGTACAGTGACGGATATAAATGAAGACCGTATTAATACTAACTTCTTATCACCAGATCAGCTGCAAAAACAAATCAATATAATATCAGGTCGCTTACAAAGGGATCTCGTTCTACCATCGGATGGGTCAAATATCATTCATTTTTATAAGTTACTGAGAGTTGCTGCGAGAGTTACGGATAAATTTCTAATTATTGAAATTAAGATACCTATCTTAAATAATGAAATTTTTGAATTAGACAAGATCATTAACATCCCTCAAAAAAAGGGTGAACGATATTATCATTTGATTTCGAAATTCCCTTATATTGGGTTTAATATTAACAAGGATTCATTAATATTTTTATCAGATTTGGATCTTCAAGCTTGTCGACATTTATCAACGGAAACATTATTGTGCTTTTTACATAGCCCTATCTACACTACAAAAATTAAACAATCCATTTGTGATGTCAATTTAATTGAAGGCGGCTCTGATTTATCGCCGTGCACGACAGAGGTATCATCTTGCAAAGAGAGCTGGATCAAGTTGCACGCCGGTAACGAGTGGTTGTTTACATGTTGTGAGCAATGCAGTGTCCGCATAATTTGTCCAGCTGGAATTACGTCACAGGCATTGACAGGTAGCGGGGTCATTCACTTAGGTGCTATGTGCACGTTGAAGGGCAGTGATTTCATATTACACTCTTATAACTATTATTCAAATAAAATGAATATAAATCAAAGATTAGAAATACAGCATTTCTCCGTTCTGAATAATATAATGAACACTTCTTATATCAACATCCCGAAGCTTGAAAATCATGAGAAAGAATTTAATTTATTGAAGGCACAGATATCTGACGTAAAGGAACAATCAAATAGCGAATGCATGACGTTCATCATTATAGTCTTGGCTATATCATCGTCGGGTTGCTTCTGCTGACGGCGGTCATCACCGTGTTCCGACGGTTGCGTCAGCGGCGTCGGTCGGCGGGCGCGAAGGCATCCCGCGAGACGCGGGAGGCTGGCACTGCCGCCACCGCCACCGATACAGGTGACAGTGTTAGTGATCATGTGAATGTGCCGGGTAAATGTGAAATTAGTGAAGTGGTACTGAATGTGTCGGGTATTAAAAATATGCCAAGTGAACTCAGACAATCAGTGTTAAGTGTCGATAAAGCCACATCTATCTCTCCTATAATGAACCGTTCTGTCAAGTTTAATATTTTAGAAGATTAGGAACTATTACGTAATCTTAACTTTTTTTTACATAATGTTTTTACACTATTTTTATTTGATTTTTGTATATTCTTTATTACTTTGGTTTGGTCGATATCATTGTAAAGGTAACTTAGCTGACTTTAGCTTCTAATCACATCTTGTAATGTCCTTTTTCCTGGAGGCGCAGGATGTACGAGTTACCGATCGTACATAGGTTTTTGTTTATGTGTAAGTACATAATTTTAAGGTCGTGCCGCCGTGTTTCGTAAGCGTGTGCAATTTGTACAATAATGTTTAATTACCTATATGAAATAAATCAGTGACAATTTAGCACTCTAACGGGACGGTTTTATTTATCATCACCCAATCGTTCTAACTTATCAGTATCAATTATCATTTTCTATTAAATGTAAGAAGGCTTACGCATTACCCCTTACAGCCTGCGTCACAAAAAAAAAGGCGGTATGTTACATGCAATTCTTTTATGTGATAGTTCCAACCTATGACTGGACGTATTTTCAATGCACCAGAGCGACACTCTGCAGTCAATTTAGCACCTGTTTGTAATACTGTGACAATATCATCATAAAAACTAAGGGTCGTCGCACACAACCTCTCGCAGTGTTTATGTCCGCTGCTCTGGACACACCATCAATCGGCTCCATGGAATATATAGTATATAAACAACAGCGTTTATAAACAGCATAGTTTTTTTTTTCTAAGTGGCTTCGCACGGCTTGTGCATTTAGCCAATGTCAAGTGTTAAATGTAGGTATACAAATACTATAGCATTCGTGGTCAAAGTAATAAGTCAAGTCAAAGTAAGTGGCAGTCAAGTCAATCCCCCTTTCCCCATGTTTCAGTAAAAGTGTGGGGATTTACTGGAACCTCCCCGTGGACTTTTTGAGGGAACGTTGAAAGACACTTACCGCTATTTTGTTTCAAAAAAAATTCAAAAAAATTCAATATCGTTTATTCAGTCTAGGCTGTTACAAGCACTTGTGAATGTCGAAAAGCTACGCCATCGGTTCGCAAATCTACGGCGGGAGACCTTGTACTGAGAAGAACCGGCAAGAAACTCAGCAAGGGCTGTTTTTTTCTCCTTGTATTGTATACAGAGTCGTCAAATTGAAAAATGACTTCAATATGAGGTAACTCATAAAGTCACTTTCCATTACAAATGCTAATATAATAAAAATTATGACTATATAAAAATCTGGTTTAACAAAGTTTAGGAATGCCGTGTCCTGCTGTTTAGGCAAAAAAAAATGAACGATTAAAGTTTAGTACAACGGTTAATAGTATCCAATGAAGCAAGAGCAGACTCATCTCCGCTGGCAGCACCCGTTCACGAGCATGACGCATGAACCAGCCATCGCTTCGCTCAACCATTTTTTAGGGAACGCAACGACCCGCCTCACACGACACCACCGAAGAGATTTTTAAGAGAGCATGACTACTCATAACCACACATGGATACTATGGTACTAAAATAGAAAAAAAAAATACATATAGGTACCAGTGTACATTATTATAACAAACTATAAACACAACGGCAGGACACATGCATGTGATTACCTAAACACTGTTGTCGACTCTGGCAATACTCTCCCAACCCAAAACCAATCCAACATCAGCCCCCCCCCTTTCAGTCTGTATAGAGAATGACAAGGATACACCGCTGCAAAACCAAGTTCAGGTCTAGAAAAACATACCAGAATCCACACCGCCATTAAATCTTTATCAGAGACATAATATATGTTCACTTACATTTTGATTGCTGTGTCATACAGTATAAATACAAGTTGTGTAATGTAAAATACAATCAAAATTTAATAATAATTATCATTACAATAATAAAGTAGTATAGAGCAGACTCATCTCCGCTGGCAGCACCCGTTCACGAGCATGACGCATGAACCAGCCATCGCTTCGCTCAACCATATTTTAGGGAACGCAACGACCCGCCTCACACGACACCGCCGAAGAGATTTTTAAGAGAGCATGACTACCCATAACCACTAAAACCAATCTGCAAAATGGTTACTTAGAGTTAAGGTAATTTATCTGTACGACACTGCAAACAAATACAAAACAATTTTGCAGTTACAGCCATGCAGTTTTGTCATTCAAGTATTCTTTAATAGTATAATAGCCTTTCTTAAGTAAACAACTTTCAATGTGACATTTGAACTCATTTATGGGTAACTCAAGAACAGCATCAGGAATTTTATTGTTAAAATGTATACCTTGACCCATAAAAGATCGGTAAACCTTCTGTAACCTGTAGGGTGGCAATGCAAGCTTGTTTCTATTCCTTGTGTTAAAATTGTGCACGTTACTGTGTTTGATATACAAATTGATATTATTTTTAACGAGGAGTATGCAATTGTAAATGAATTGAGAAGCAACAGTCAAAATGCCAATTTCTTTAAATTTTTCTCTAAGAGATGTTCGGCTACTCAATTGATAAATAGATCTCACAGCTCTTTTTTGTAAAATGAATATGCTTTCAATATCAGCTGCTGTTCCCCAGAGTAAAATGCCGTATGATAAGATACTATGAAAGTAACTAAAATATACAGTCCTGGCAGTATCTATATCAGTAAGTTGTCTTATCTTTCTTATGGCATAAGCTGCTGAACTAAGTTTACCAGCCAAAAGCGTAATGTGATGACTCCATTGCAGTTTTGAGTCTATCGTTATACCCAAGAATGTAGTCGAGTCTACTAAATCTAATTTTTCATTATTTAATTTAATTCCAATATGCTCAACTTTTACATTAGGTAAGGAAAATTGAATACACTTGGTTTTATTAGCATTTAGCTTTAAATTATTGACATTAAACCATTGCAGAACTTGCGAGAGAGCATTATTCACATCGTCATAGTTGTTTTTGCGCCTGTCAACGTTATATAATAAAGATGTGTCATCAGTAAATAATACAATCTCACACAAATTTTCCACAAAAAAATGGCAAATCATTTACATATACTAGAAACAGGAAGGGTCCTAAAATTGAACCCTGGGGAACGCCCATTTCCACATGAGATCCAGATGATCTAACACCATTTACCTCTACAGTTTGTATTCTGGATTGTTTCACTTGCCAACACTTGTGCATGTTCCCGAACACTTAGTGGTTAATAATCCACTATTATTAGACACTAACATCCGCCACAACACATTTTTTAACAAGAAAAGCAAAACTGCTAAAGTGACGCTTCCCGATCCCGCCAAAAAGTCCCACAGCATAGTTTATAAACAACAGCGTTGCCATTTGACATCTTTTAATGTCATTTTGACCCCTATGACATCCTCTTGACAAAAAAGCTATGATGACATCTTTTTGGCATCTTTTCAAAATTATGAATTCGAGGCCTTTGCCTGTCTTTGCCATAGTAATCGTCTGAATAGTAGTTGAAAAAAAAAATATCAATATTGGTGTTGATTCTGACATGATTCTCTAAACCTAAACTTAAATTTGACAACAGTGTATCCTTGTCGTTCTCTATACAGAATGAAAAGGAGAGATTGATGTTAAATTTAGTGTTAAGGTTTGAGTTCATGCCAGAATCGATATCACTGCTAGGTTTATGTCTTGAACGCAATATTTTTTTTCTTTGGTTTGTATTGGACAAAGCTGTACGAAAAATAATAATTGAACTTTAAGTTGATAGTGATAGGTATGAAAAAGTCTGTTAAATTAGTGAACATTTTTTTCAGATTCTTTCTAAGGAATTTAGTTTGGCGCGATTTTACTCTACTTGTACCACATGACTAGAGAAACATACATATCGTTACTGTACCTACTTATTAGAGCTTATGCAGGCTTTTCAGATCTAAAAAAATATTATGCATGGACTTGGATAAACCACTTTTTTGATAATTTTATACACGCTATTTTTTTCACGTACTCTCCCTGTGATTCTCCAGTGCAGGGGTTGGCAATGACGTCAATGCTCTTCCGATAAGAAAGTGCCCCGGGGAAAGGGAGAACTCGTTTGGTGAAGGTGATAGAGGGTATAAAGGACGACTGTTTAAAATCGCCTCAACTTGCGTAAATAACGTTGTCAACTCCTCAAAAGTTAGATTACTGTTGCCTATAACACGTCTTAAGTGGTATTTCACAGACTTAATACCGGCTTCAAAAATACCACCGAAGTGAGGAGCGTACGCAGGGCTAAAGAAGAACCGAATTCCGTTACGATTCACAAAATCAGATATGGGTTCATTATTTTGTTTTAAAAAATCACCTATTTCTTTAGCGGCTGCAACGAAATTTCGTCCATTGTCGCAGAATATTTCCTCCGGCTTGCCTCTGCGGGATACGAAACGACGTAATGACATTATGAAAGCGTCTTTAGTCAAGTCACTAACACATTCTAAATGTACGCATTTATATCTTAAGCATACATATAAGCACATATAGCACTTAATTAGTTTACCACCTCGACCTTTTTTACTCAAAACATGAAATGGACCAGCGAAATCAAGGCCAGTGGACATGAAAGGGAATCCTGCCTCTATTCTCTGTGTAGGTAAATTGCCCATTTTTGGGCAAAGCGTCTTACCTCGATGACGTCGACAACAAACGCATCGATTGACAGTGCGCCTCGCTAATAATCTGCCATTGATTGGCCAAACTGTTTCTCTAACCGATGCTAACAATAGTTGGGGGCCAGCGTGCATTATACGCACGTGCTCGCGCTCAAAAATAAACCTAGTCAGATGATGCTTCGCATGTAATAAAATGGGGTGTTTTTTCTCGAAAGGATAGTTAGATGCCTCAAGGCGACCGCCAACCCTAATAAGCTTATCATTATCTAAAAATGGGGAAAGCGCCATTAATTTGCACTTTGGACTTAATTCCTTGTCTTTCAATAATGTGCAGTACTCAGCAGGAAACGATTCTCCTTGCGCGAGTAAACAAAGCGCATTGAACGACTCAGCCAACTCATCGCAGGTAAGTATGCCTTTTCTTTTATTAGTGTTGTTTTTATGTTAAATATGAATCGCTTAACGAATGCGAATATTCTTTCTAGTTTTGTAAGATTAGAATAATTTTCAAACGTTATAATTGATTGCCTTATCACTACAGTATAAGTTTTTATTGTTTCAGGTAACTCATCGGGGAGCGCACTCTTCAACAACGGCCAGCGAGACTCGTGATCCAACAAGAAACTAGGACCAGACCACCACAGCTCCAGAGACACCAAGCGGCTAGCGTCGACGCCGCGTGATATCAAATCTGCGGGATTCTCGGCAGTGGGAACGTATCTCCAATCAGCTGACTTTGTTAACTCTAGTATTTCGCTAATCCGATTTGCTACATACGATTTTAACTTTTTATTATTGATATTAGCCACCCAAGCCAGTACTATACTCGAATCGCTCCAATGCACTATGCGGTCCGGCTGGTACCTAAGTGACTCTAAAACTGCCTTGCACAGCCTGGCGGACAGCAAAGCGGCACCGAGCTCGAGTCGAGGCACAGTGGTGGGCTTAAGCGGCGCGACCTTGGACTTGGCGCATAGCAACTTAACTGTAACTTCATCGTTCTCATTAACAGATTTTATGTACACACAAGCTCCAAGAGCGCTCCGCGAGGCATCGCTGAAGGTATGCATTTCAACATACTTAGGCGCGTCGCAAAGCACACGCCTATTAAGTCTTAAGTCTTCAATAAAACTTAAATTTTTAGCAAAATTAAACCAATCTTGTTTGTTTTCCTGCGTAACGGCTTGATCCCAGTCTATTTTTTGTAGCCATAGCTTTTGCAGCAACATTTTAGGCTGTATTGTACACGGACATAGGAGCCCTAAAGGATCAAAAATTTTAAATGCATTAGACATAATAAATCGTTTTGTTATTTTGTCATTTTCATTGGGAATGTATTTTACCGGAAATGTCAGTAAATCGTCAGACGGACTCCACCCCAGTCCGAGCGTGCTCGACGACTCACTTAACGTCAAATTTTCTTGCGTATTTATTTCAGAGTTTTCAAATAAAGTGGGCATATTACTTTTGTATTTACGCAAATTAAAACAACGCGACTTTAATTCTTTAGCAACTGTTTTTAATATGTAACGTAACTCGTTTTTACTGTTTGATCCCGTGATAAGGTCATCTACGTAAAAATCCCTTTTAATTATATTTTTTATGAGCTCGTCCTTCTGCTCCTCCGCGATCTGGCTCAGGCAGCGTGTGCTCAGGTAACTAGCGCTGGCTGCACCGTAGGTCAGGGTGTTTAAGGTATATGATTTTATAGGCCTCGACTCATCCTCTCGCCAGAGTATTAATTGTAAATTTCTGTCATCTTCGTTAACCAGTACCTGGCGGTACATTTTCTCTATGTCTCCGGCAAGTAGTTATTTATATTGCCGGGCCCTGATAAGGATCGAGAAGATTGAGTCTTGGACATTTGGACCCACCATGAGAATATCGTTTAACGAGAGACCGGAGGAGGAGGGCGCCGAGCCGTCGAACACGACTCGAAGCGACGTGGACTCACTGTTTTCTTTAAACACAGCGTGATGACACAGGAAATAGCCGGGACATGGTTTGCTGTTTACAGCTTCGGACATATGGCCTAACCGAATATATTCATTCATGATTTTTACGTATTCAGTTTTAAGAGCCGGATTACGTTTAAATTTTTTCTCCAAACTTAACAAACGTTTTTTGGCTGCGTAATAAGAATCTCCGAGTTTGTCCGGAGTGTCATTCAGCGGGTGCTTAACACAATACCTACCCGTTTCGAGTTGAATAGTGTTAGCTAAAAAAGGATTCTCACAAGCATTTTCCTTTTGACTCATGACATTTTTTTTATCAGGAACGTCCTCTAGGTCCCAGAACTTAGGCAACAATTTGTGCACTTCATTCTCTTGTGAATCAGTGATTTGTGTGTGATTACACTTAATTGATTTACTTTGATAGTGATTAGTATCATTTATAGGACCAGATACCAACCAACCGAGCACCGAATTACGCAATCTTGGATTGTTTGGGCCAAGGGAGTGTTGTTCACTTCCGATGATGTCCCAAAACAGGTCTGCTCCGATCAACATATCGATGGGAGCCGATTGGTTGAAGTTTGGATCGGCGAGTTTAATGTTTTTAGGCAATTTCAAGCCTTCGACGTTTATTGTCGTTTTAGGTATGTCGCTTGTTAGCTCATCTAACGTTAAGCATGACAAAATGACTTTGAATTTACTGTTCAAAGAATTTATTTGGACATTACAGCGTTCCGCAACGTTTTTTGCACGGCTGTTTCCAATGCCTATCACCTTTAAGAAATCAATAGGCTGCACTTTAAGACACAACTTTTGTTGCAATGCCTTCGTAATGAAAGTAGCTTCACTCCCGCTGTCCAGCAATGCTCTAACCGTGTGAGCTTCTTTGCTCACAGGGTTGGACACTTTTATGAGCGCGGTGGACAGAAGTACTGAGCTGTTTGAATGACTGAAGTTAACCACGGCTGATTGGCTTAGCACTGCCGCGTTGTTGACATCGCATGGCGCAGGCTCGTGGAGCAGGCTATTGTGCCTTTTATTACACTCGCGACAAGGACCACCACGACAATCGTTCGCGCGGTGGCCTTGTTTTAGACAATTTCCACATAACTTGTACATAGCCACTTCGGCTAGTCTTTCCTGAATCGATTTTGCAATGAATTTTGGACATTCATGAACTTTATGATTTTCGTTGCAAATTATGCAGACGCACACAGGCGATTTATTTTGACCTCTAAATGAGACCAACTTCGTTTGATGAGTCGTACTAGGAAACGATTTTATAAACGAAGATTGTTCTTGTTTATTATTAAAACGTTGAGGTGTCGAAGTTGAAGCTCGCTGTACTGGGTTAGAACGAGATGATGAGGGTACGTGTTTAGAAATCTAACTATCATATTTATTCCCATTTAATGCCTCGAGGACATCCGCACGATCAATCAGATTTTTTTTAAATTGTTCAAACGTCGGAACGTCATCGAGTGTATTACGGTACTCCTCCCACTTCATCAATGTGCGACTATCTAATTTAGGGCACAACATAAAAATTAGCAGCAAGTCCCATTGATCAGTTGGCTGGCCTAAGCTGGCCAAAGCACGTAAATTTTTTGTGACGTGATCAACCAAATACCGTAACGATTTTTCGGACTCACGAGCATGCAGGTTAATATTTAGCAAGGAGCTTAGATGATGATTGAGGAGCATCCTTTTGTTGTCATAGCGCTCCCGGATCATCCACCAAGCGTCCTCGTAATTGGCCGAAGACACTTCCAAATTTGAAATTATTCGAGCCGCATCGCCCTCCAAGTAAGATACGAGATATTGGAACTTATGAACCGGTTTGATACGGCTGTTATTGTGAATCAAGCTCTCGAAAGTATCCCGAAATTCAAGCCATCGAAAATACGCTCCGTCAAATTTCGCAATTTCTATTAACGGCAATTTAAAACCTTGCTCATGATGACCGTGACAGTATGAACTCTCCGCTGCGACAGACAGACGCTGCTGTTCGAATTCATTTGTATTATTATACTTTTCTAAAAGACCCTTTACCGTTGCAATGTTTTTAATAATTTTGTTTTCAATGCTCTCACACTCATCAATCTCATTAGATAAATTATCCGGACGCAACACCTCAATCTGATTTTATAAATCGTCGAATCTTAATGATAAGCTTTCGAATTTACTAAGTTTAAGATTTAACTCCACTAGTTGAACACGTGTTAGTTCTGCGCAATCAACGATGCTATTTATGTAATTATTAAATTTAGTTATCTGCCCTTTAATTGAGCTACGCATTGTAAGCAAAGATTTAAGCTCCTTTGCAGAACTAAGAGCGTCAGCAACCGCCCCTTCATTAAGATTCGTGGTCATATTGAATTACTTTTAATGAACGTTTATGTAAACAAACAATGAAAAATATAAATAGATACGCTCACGCTTCTCACAACGATGTCGGTACAGCAGCCGCGATACCAGCCTCGCTCAGCTGTTATCCGTATCAGCTGGTTACGTAACAGGCCCGCGCTACAAGCATATCCTGGAATAATCGACAAATTATGCGGGAATTAAACTGTTAACTTAGTGTACGCAAGCACGGCTGTAAACTTAGTATGAGGAACTAGCAAAATGTTATGTTAAATTATTTAAACAAGTGTTCAATTACCTATTTTATTCTATTGTAAGTTTTAAGTACAATTCCTAGCTGTTAGTTATGATATTAAAATAAAATTATTTGTAAGAATGTATTTAAGCATGGGCCACCTTTAAAAAAAAGAAGTTTATTTGTAAGTTTACGAAATTTTATCGTAATTATGCACTTTGATCAACGTATTAACGCAAGTTTAGGAGATTGTTTAACTATTTAGATAGAAAATAGTTTACTATTTTGACTATTTAACAGAATTTGATGTTACTTTGTGAAGGGATGAGTGATGGAGGGGCACTTATCTTGTAGTTTAGATTGCGCTGCACGGTGTGATACTTTAGACGTCCACTGCCCGTAGCCCAGACACGAATCCCTGATAAAGTTACTGCACTTCCATCCACCCTTTAGAAAAGATCTTCAAGACTGCATAGGCGCCATCTTTGCGACCAATGTATCTTGACCTTTCTTCTTATTTTATGCGTTCGCTTTTACTTCTTGAGTTGTTCCCCTCATGGGCCACCAATTTATGTATTGGCTTACATAACGTGGCTTTAATAATTGAATAAAACCCGATATTTTTATAGTATCAATTTACTATAGGTAATTAAAACGTACATGACAATTAGACAGAAGATGACATATTTTATATGGCAGCTAAAAAGAATGAATTAAGAAAATATACATAGCATGGTAGTAAAAAGGTCTGACAATATTTAGAGGGCCGCAACAGGTACAATACTATACAAAGTAGGTATTTAATCTTTTTCTTGTTTAGGAAATATTAACTCAATTATATCATGTTATAGACTGAAAATAAACATGGGACGATTAACAATTTCAACATTAAATGTATTTTTTTTAATAAAATAGTTACGATTTGTATATTTGTTGATTTTTTTTTGGAATGACAACATTTGGACAACAAGCCAACATTGACAACTTTTCCTGTGCAGGCTTTGGCAACACTGAAATCCAAACGTGAGCGTGTGGAGAGATGCTTATCTTAGGTCTTAGAGCATTTATACGTGCGCCGTGCGAGGCCGCACTACGGTTTTTTCCCGCAAGCGGTAAACCGCCCGAAGCACACACAATACGATTAAAAACCGCGAAACTAGACACGATTTATCACAGTTTGAGGATGGGTTTCAAGAGAGTGACATCCAATTATTTACTGTGTGTAGGTAAGTAAACTTCCTCCCAAAGTTTGTTTTATACAATTCTATCATTATACTGACGCATAGTAGTGTCGTACAGCGCTGGTCTTTTTTGCACATCTACTATGATTTTTGAAGATAAATTTTCATAATCTGGCTCGTTTCCATCGTTGGCAGAAATCCATTGTGTTCCGGAGGTTAAACAGGAGAACTTGACTGTCGTAGTTCAGCAACTGGGAAACATCATAAAAAGTCCTGTGGTTGAATCTGACATTCATTACTGCACACGTGTAGCAAAAATCGATTCGAAGAACACGCGTCCCAGAACTATATTGGTTAAATTTTGTAATCAAAAGCGTCGAGATGAATTTCTAAAATCAGCTTTTGAATTTAATAAGAAGAAGAAAGGCAGCGATCGTTTAAACACCTCTCATCTAGGTATAGCCGGGGGAAAAACGGCGGTTTATGTGTCCGAACACCTGACATATGAGAACAAGCAATTACATGCCGCAGCACGTATCCGTGCGAGGGAACTGGGGTTCAAGTTTATTTGGGTTCGTAATGGAAGAGTGTATGCTAGGAAGACAGAAGAGGCCGACCACATTCACGTGCGTAATATGGACATGGTTAAGAATTTAGCTTAACTTGTTTTGTATCATCACTTCTTGGTGTTTCTTTTATTATAAAGATGGTTAATTATTTAAGTAAAGTGAAGATACATAGATTTAAGTTAGGATTGTTGAATGTTCGGTCTATTAATACTGGTTGGGACGAACTAAGAGACTCTGTTACCAGTAATGATCTCGATATGCTCTGCCTTACTGAAACTTGGCTCAGATGTGACTCGGATACCAGACCACTCACTATTCCAGGTTATACATTTTTTCACGAGCCGCGTCGCAGTAGGGGTGGTGGCGTCGGTGCTTACATTCGATGTAAACTGCATGCTCGAGTTCTTCAGCATCCAGTTGGCGATTTGGAGCAACAATGGCTCAAGTTGAAACTCAAACACAGCACAATAATTGTAGGAATTAGTTATCGACCGGAAGCGATCAGTCGTGGGACTGCTGTTGAATGTTTGAATAATTCTCTAGAGCTGTTTTCTCCACAGTGTGATTTCTTATTTTTGGTGGAAGACCTTAATATCAATTTTTTAGACGAGAATAGTCATATTTATCTGCCTCATTGCCTAGCCAATCTCACTGACCCTTATACAAGTTGTTAATTTGCCGACTCGTATAACGGACAAGTCTGAAAGCCTGATTGATCTAATTTTTTCTCGTGATCAACTGAAACCAATTAATATATCAGTAATACATAACGATGACTTGAGCGACCATGGTATGGTCTTGGCGGAATACCCAATAAAGCCAGAGAAATTTCACCCTAGGTATGTCACTAGTAGACCTATACGAGACAACGCTAAAGTGATATCTGAAGCAGCTATGTATACACCATGGGAATTTGTATCTTTGTATAGCGATGTCAACGATATGGTATTGGTCTTTAATGCCCTCATTATTGATTTGTTTGAAACATTTGCACCAATTCGTAAGCGTAAAATTAAAAATCCTCCCTGTCCTTGGTTGACGGAAACTCTTTTGCAAATAAGAAAGACTCGCGATCGTGCTTGTCAAAAGGCAAAGGTAATCAAGTCGGATTCGGCTAAGCAGTTCTATCGGGATCTACGTAATCAGTAAAATTGCGCTATTAAACGGGAAAAGCAAGCATATTTTACTCAGTTTGTTAATAACAATAGGAACAAGCCTGCGAGTATGTGGCGCCATCTTAAGAATATCGTTAAGCCTAAACAAGCGAGTGTGATCCCGTTATCCCTTCGTGATCCAGAAACACTAAACAAATATTTTATTGATAGTATACCTGCGCTACCTACAGACGTAGATGAGTTAAATAAGATCAGGTCCAGCAAATGCACTGATCAAGTCTTTAAATTTCAAATTGTTACTGAATCAACAATCGAACATATTATTAATAAAAAATGTACAGAATCGCAGGGAGATGATGGCATTTCGATGTATATGATACAATTGACATTGCCTTATTCGTTGCCCGCTTTGCTGACCTTCATAAATAAATCATTACAGGACGGTACTTTTGCCGAGGTTTGGAAATGCGCTTTAATAACTCCAATTTCAAAAAGGTCAAAGATTGAAAACTCTGGTGACCTGAGGCCAATTAATATATTACCAGCCCTATCGAAAATAGTTGAAAAGTGCGTTCAAATTCAAGTTAATGAGTTTATTAATACTGCAAAGATATTACCTCTCTTGCAATCGGGATTTCGCCCTAACCACAGCACCACTACAGCACTGCTTAATATAACTGATGATATATTATCTGCTTCCGATCAGGGGTTAGGTACGGTCTTGGTGTTGCTGGACTTTACTCGCGCATTTGACTGTGTAAATCTGGAACTTTTAATGGCTAAACTAAAGCACTTTGGTTTTGATGATACGGTTTGTAACTGGTTTAGCTCATACTTTTCGGGTCGTTCTCAAAAAGTTCAATGTTTGAAAGACGACGGCAGTTTTGACGTTTCAGAACCTTTAGCTATAACCAAAGGCGTAGTACAGGGCTCTATTTTGGGTCCTACACTCTATTCTCTATACTCAGCCAGTATTACAGAGGTAATTGCTCACTGTCGTTACCACCTCTATGCAGACGATACACAGCTCTATGTTCATACCAGTCCAACGGACATGTTGCCTGCCGTGTCTGGATTAAATAGGGATCTGTGCGCTATATTAGAGTGGTCTCGGAAGCATTCTTTAGTTCTCAATCCTTCAAAGAGCACGTCAATCACATTTGGTACTCGACAAAAAGTAACATCAATGAAGCAAAATGATATGATTATTTGTATTTATGATGTGCCAATGCCAATACCACGAGAAGATTGTGTATGTAATCTTGGTCTCTATATGGACGAACATCTCAGATTTGAAAATCATGTTAAACGAAAGGTTGCATTGTGCTTTGGATTATTACAGACTTTATATAAGCTACGTAGCTTTTTATGTAATCCTGTTAAGCAACAATTATGTAATAGTCTAATATTGTCACACTTGCATTATTGCGATATTGTGTATGGCCCTTGCCTTTATAAAAAGACCAAAAATCAAATACAATGGATCCAGAACGCTTGCATGCGATTTTGCTTCCCTATACAGAGTAGAGCTCATATCAACCCTCATTTAGTGCAAAATAAAATTCTGAATATGGGTGGACTCCGGAATTTAAAGTATGCCTGTTTTTTACTGTCATTATTCAAAACAACCTTACCACTATATTTACATAAAAAACTTCAATGGAAGAAACGTCGTTCAAATTTGAGAGACCTTGGGCTTTGGCCTATCACTACCAAAATGCAAAAATATTGTAACTAGGGGTTGCTTTGTATATGCCGCATCAAAGATATGGAATGATCTCCCACCACCTTTGCGGACTAACATTTCAATGTCAACATATAATTTTAAAAATAAATGTAAATTGTAGTTATTACATAAACAGTCAAAACTGTATTTAATTTAGATATTTAATAATAGTTGTATTAATATTTTTTAATCGATTTTCAAAGTTTTACTTGTTGGTATCACAAAATGGAGCATGTTTTAGTTAAATAAGGTTGTGGCAGAATATCAGCGACTTCCGATAAAACGGCGGTTTAAGGCTGAGTCACATTCCCTTTTTTGTTCCCAAAAAGTTGATATGTTAGATTTTAAGTTTTTGTATTTGTAATTATGTATTTTTGGAGCAAATAAATACTTATTATTATTCTAAAGAAAATATAACTAGAAAAAATTCCACACGGACCAGGCAGCAGACGGGACTCGAACCCGCACCCTTCGCAATCCGGGCGAATGCACTGACCAATTATGCTACCGCGGCCCTCACGGACCGCGTTGAAATTCTTTCTAGCTATTCTTAAGCTGCAAGGCAGCGCCATCTCTTCGCATTATAGGTAAACCCACAATGTCAAATGAATACTTTTACAAGTATTAAACATTTGAAAGAAGAAATAGCAATTATAGTTATAATTTTTATTATTTTTAAAGCATGTAACTGCTTGATGTTTAAATCTAAAGAAAATATAACTAGAAAAAATTCCACACGGACCAGGCAGCAGACGGGACTCGAACCCGCACCCTTCGCAATCCGGGCGAATGCACTGACCAATTATGCTACCGCGGCCCTCACGGACCGCGTTGAAATTCTTTCTAGCTATTCTTAAGCTGCAAGGCAGCGCCATCTCTTCGCATTATAGGTAAACCCACAATGTCAAATGAATACTTTTACAAGTATTAAACATTTGAAAGAAGAAATAGCAATTATAGTTATAATTTTTATTATTTTTAAAGCATGTAATTATATGTTATATTTTCTTTAGATTTAAACATCAAGCAGTTACATGCTTTAAAAATAATAAAAATTATAACTATAATTGCTATTTCTTCTTTCAAATGTTTAATACTTGTAAAAGTATTCATTTGACATTGTGGGTTTGTTTACCTATAATGCGAAGAGATGGCGCTGCCTTGCAGCTTAAGAATAGCTAGAAAGAATTTCAACGCGGTCCGTGAGGGCCGCGGTAGCATAATTGGTCAGTGCATTCGCCCGGATTGCGAAGGGTGCGGGTTCGAGTCCCGTCTGCTGCCTGGTCCGTGTGGAATTTTTTCTAGTTATATTTTCTTTAGATTTAAACATCAAGCAGTTACATGCTTTAAAAATAATAAAAATTATAACTTATTATTATTATTATTATGCTCTCCGTTGCACTTTTTACAACGTTTTGTAGAGCGACATTTTTCATTATGTTGGAATAGGAAGTTTTGACAAAGTTGGCATTTCACAATCGTTCTCATTTTTGTTTCTGCTGAAAGGTTAAGGAACTTGTGACATCTTGATCTTGTTTGCACAATGGACACTTGATATTAGGGGTATAGATCGGAGCTGCCTTATAGGATGAATAAAATCTTGATTGTTTGTTGTTCCATTTTGTTATAGGTTTTTGATAACCTTGATGGTGCTGATTATGACGAGTAGGTGCAGGAAGTACCTCTCTATCCTTTCTTTCCCTATTTATTGGCTCCAAAGTAATAAATTTGGTTTCTAAAAGGTCATGAATTCTTCGAGTGTAGGCAAGTCTCTCGGAGACTTACGAGATTCCTTGTAGTCACTGTAGGTGACTGAATCCAACTTCTTTGCTAATAAATGAACTAACAGAGGATGCCATGTATTCGTATCGATACCTAAGTTATGAATCGCGTGAATGCACTCAGTACATGTATCGTATAATTCCTTTAATTCAATGGAAGTTTGCTTATGGACATTAGGCTGATTCAAAAAAGTCTCAATTTGCATTGTAAATAAAACCTGCGGGTTATTATAACGATGTGTCATTAATTCCCAGGCTGCGTCATAATTCTCAGGCGTAACATTAAGATGTTGAATTATCCGCTCGGCATCCTCTTTTACTTTACATTTTAAATGTTGCATTTTTTGAGTTTTCGATAATGTATTACTATTATGAATTGTCTCAGTAAATAAATCAAAAAATGTAGGCCACGACTATATTTGCCCGTAAATGTTGGGATATCAATAACAGGCGTGGTTTGTTGAGTGAGGGTTGTATTTGATATTTTTTTATTAAGCGAACGTTTCAGTTGCTTAAAATTCTTTTCATATGAAATAAATTCCGGCTCGTACACGGTATCCTCCCCTTGCAGGAGGTTATCAATTTGCAAATGCATGTTATCAATGCTATTCCATTTTAATTGTAAATTACGCAATTCGTCTTCTAACTCCCACTTTTCGGATATTTCGCTTGGAATGATACTCTGCACTAACCTATTAAATGCTCGAAAATTTGTACGCTGTTGGCTTAACAATTCATTCACCTTTCCGTCCTGAATAGCCTTGTCAACTTATGCTTTTTCTCCGTTTTATATGACGATATAGTATGACGTAAATTTATGTAAAAATCTTTTGCTTGATCAAATGTATTTTCCAAAAAATATTGTTGCTCTTTATTCTCATATAACTGTAATTGCTCATTATTCATACTGAACTCTCCCCAGAGACTATCTAAAGCGGTTAAACGTTTCATCAGATAATCCGAAGTTTTGCGACTCGAAGCGTCCTTGCTAAAGTTGCTTTTGATCTGCTTCATCTGCTCCTGGATTTCTGACTGACGCTGAATGAGAGATTCCATGATTAATTGAAATAAAAGGAACAATCTTACTTGAAATGCCGTTGATGTACTTAGATGCTGCTAACTGCTCTCCTCAGGAACTGCTGTCAATCTTACTACTCAGTGTGATCCTAGTTGGGATCGAGCGAGACTGACGACGACGATGTAGATTGCTCAAATACTGCTGATGCTTGATTGGTTGCTGTTCAGTTCGTTGCGAGGTGAAACGCGACGAAGTTAATCACTTGTACAACTTTGTCCACGTAACAAATTTTTAGGGTACCGCACTTTGACTCACAAACTGTCCAAAGACACGAAACCGAAACTTGATCCCGCAACGATTGCTCGAAGGACCAAAAATGTGGGGGTTGCTTCCCACACTTGAATACTTGCTAAGGGTAAGGTTACTCCAAGGAGTGCTAAATAAAACCGAACCGTTTGAATGTTGTAAAAACACTAATTTATTTCAGTAACTAATTGTGCAAAGGCAAATACAATTGATGAGTATGCTTAAAGTAATGTGGGTCAATTTGAAATTATTATAATGTTGATTAAGTAGGTATGTACAGCACGTACATTTTGTGTAAGCCTATATATAATACTCATTTACTATATCTGATTCCTTTAGTAGATCAATATTAAAATCACCAGTTATAATGATTTTCCTGAGAATACATACGGCCTACTATTAGGTATTCTATAAATACAATTACAATAGTCTTGTATTCTGGTATATCAATGCCACATATTTCATGATTAACTCCTTACTTTGTAAGTAATTACGGTACACGAAGGCATATTTTAAGCGATAATCACAATACTCTCTCACTGAGCGTTCGCGGGCAACTTAACGACGCGATCGGACGTTACGGTTAAGTTATGATCATTTGCTCATGACTGTGACGCGCCTGCCCCGCCCACAAGACCATTCTAACCTCTTTCTGTGTTCTGTGCTTCAAACCGTCAAACACTATATATCTCAGAAAAAAATCTGGCAACCCTTTTTACCACTCATAACTATGTATAGCTAGGTACGAAAACGTAAGTATCCATTTTAATGGTTTGTTTACATTTTGTCTCAAGCCAAAGCGAATAGTTTTGTACATATATAGTTATGTAGGTTCTGGTAGTTAAAATATGAAAATTAAAAAAAAAACTGTATTGTTTTTTTTCTATATGGCTTCGCACGGCTTGTGCATTTAGCCAATGTCAAGGGTTAAATGTATACAAATACTATAGCACTCGTGGTCAAAGTAATAAGTCAAGTCAAAGTAAGTGGCAGTCAAGTCAATCCCCCTTTCCCCATGTTTCAGTTAAAGTGTGGGGTTTTACTGGAACCTCCCCGTGAACTTCTTGAGGGAACGTCGAAAGACACTTTCCGCTATTTTCTTTCACTTGCCAACACTTGTGCATGTTCCCGAACATTTAGTAGTTAATAATCCACTATTATTAGACACTAACATCCGCCACAACACAATTTTTAACAACAAAAACAAGACTGCTAAAGTGACGCTTCCTGATCCCGCCAAAAAGTCCTGTATTGTATTGTTTTTAAAATTGTTTCTTTTTACTTTTTTTTTAAGATCCTTTTTATGGAAGGCAAAGGGAACACTGCCCATACAGCCTAGTCTTCAGTTGATTTCTTTTTTTTACATATAAGAATGTCGGTGTGAAGCATTCTAATGTTCCTTGGAGTGTTTGACACGAAATGTATCGAGTTGGCTTTTTCGATAAGCTTCTGGGAGGTAGTTAACACTACAATAAAGTTCTCACGTCCACTTGACCAGAGAAGCGTGTATTTTAAAGATTCCACTAATTCTTCAGTTGCGAAGACGGTTGTAACACAAAATCACACCAATTTTATTTCACTATATCCACAATGAACGAATTTAAGAATAATGAAAAAAAGACGCCAACCGTCCTCGATAAAATCCCGCCAAGAACCCTTTTTACTTTTTTCATTCTACGGTTGCTTTGACAATACTGTCACCATCATTGCCCACACGTTTATCCTCTTTTACCACATCATAGTTGACAGTGTTGTTTTCCTATACTCTTCTTTAAACTGTTCATTTTCTTAAAAGATTAAATTATTAAAACTTACAATATACTTAGATTTCTTTTTAAACGAATTTTCTTTAACTCAATACAATTTTCTTTTATTCAAAGTACAAGATGCGGATTCAACAGTTCGCCACGAATATTGGAATAACGGAATTGAGAAAATATGAATTGAAAAATTGCGAAGTTGTTATTGATGGTCAAAACTTTCTATATAATATTTACGAGATGAGTGGTTTACCGTTTGAATTCGGATGCGAAAGTGATAAATACGCAGAACACCTACGAAAAAAACTAAGCGTTTTTATAAACGCAAACGTGAAATGCTATTTTTTTTTCAAAGGTGGCCATAGTGATATGAATAAGAAAAAGAAAAAACAAACTGAAAAAGCAATTCTCTCACAGGATCCCAATTCATCGACAAATTTTATATTGCCAATATTTATGAAGGAGATATACAAACAAGTACTTGATGAAATGAATTTCAACTACGTCGTTTGTGAATTTGAATGTAAGAAAGATTGTATTGCTCTGGCTCAAAAGCTGAATTGCCCTATCATTAGCTATGACATTGAATTTTGTTTTGCGGGAGTTCCTTACATACCTATTGCTCGTGATAAAAATATTGTAAACGATAAAAGCACGGGTGGCATTCCCTGTGGCTTATTTGTTTACGAAGATTTTACAAAGAAATACAATTTAGACAAGGAAAAGCTGGCGATCTTCATCGTTTTAAGCGATGAGAACATTTTTCCAGAAGGCCATTTTAAATCATTCTTTGATACGGTAAATATTAGAGGTAATCCTTACAGGAGAAACGCTAATTTATTAAATTGGCTCTCAAAGAAAGCAAATTATAACACTATAGATTCTATTATGCGAAAATGTTTGCGAGCAGACGAATACGATACCTACAGGAGAGAGAGAAATAAGATGATCGGGTTCATCTGCAAAGAAGAGAAAGCAGGGGTGCCCGTTGATTATTTGTTGCACGGTAACTACGTCGAATTTACTGATAATGACCCGTTATGGTTTGAAAAGGGAGTCGTTTGCGGTTACATTCCATTGCAGTATGTTAATATGTACCACTGGAATATTATTGATGGATCATGGTGCTTAGAAGATGAGGACGCAGAAGATGCTATGTTTATTTCACTCGATATTATCAAATATGCTTTTAATCTTCTCACCAATTACGAAAGAAAAGAAATAAATTTTCATAATAAAAAAGATGAAGTCGTTACCATCAGCGTTACTGATGCGACGGCCCTCCCGAAGCCGACGTATACAGCTATTCAGAGTCCCTTTGAAAACGGATGGGATCTTATTAAAGCTTTGGGATTATTTGAACATTTTCTTGAAAAATGTATGCCGGAGACCAACTTTAGTGTACTGAATACCGTACCAGAGAACGCTAGACTGTTGCTTATAGCTTTAATATTTTTCTCACGTCATAAAACTGAGGATACCACCGTTGAAGTATCTAGCGTACTGTTATCGTATGTGATGTTGAGCGTCGTGAAAGACAAATCTAATAACAACAACCATATGAACGAAAGAGTGTCACGGACTTTCATTGAGCCATTCATTGATAAGAATCTGGTCACAGATGTTGACTGTAATATAGCTACAGACAGATTCGTTAAATATTTTACAGTATCAAATATTGAAAAGGCACAATTTGATAAAGAAATACTTCATCCTTTAGTTGAGTTTCAACATTGCCTTCAACAGATGAATTTTTTGAACAAACTATGCGGATCTCCTTTCGAAGCGACGATGTATAGTTGCACATACAATGGTACATTAGTGTACAAAATTGCTCATACAATGAAAGACACATATTTTGGTAAAGCTATGGATTTTACAGAGAACGAACTATCTTCCGCTGTAACGGTTTTAGGGTTTTTCAACGGCCTCAGAAATGCTTATGATGAAATTATGTATCGGTAAATAATACAATCTTTCAAAAATCTGCTGTTGATATTTCTAATGTTGTTGTATTTCTACTTTATCAACAACTTTTCGATTACGCATTTCAAACCAGTCAATGTAACTTTAGTTAATAACTTTTATTTACTGTTATTTCTTATATTTATAGTAATAATAATAATTTCTTTCTTTCCAAATTCTCTTATTTACTAGTATTTTATTTGGAATCAAAAATTCGTCTTACCGTATTTATTATACCATAGTTATTTCATTTGAATATCTAATCTATTACAAAACCAAAAATTAAATAGAAATAAAAAAGGAAAATTGTTCACACATGATTACTCCGATGACATGTGAAAGTGTCAAAACAAATGATAACAATGAATTACAACAACAGAGAATGGAAATGAATCTAAAATGTTGACGAGAAGCAAAACAGCACGTTTGAGACCACCAGACTCGTCACATTGCTCCGCCTCGCAGTTATCAGCAACAGTCACAGTACCGAGTACCCTTCGGCTGACACCTACAGTTGCGTCGAGCGATAGTGACGAGTACTTCTCCCCTCCGGCGACGCCACCACCAGTTCGTCGAAGAAGAGGCCGGCCAGCGAAGGGTTCGGTGCTTGTGGGGCAATCAGCTCCGGTCAGGGCCCCCGCTCCCGGTGGAGTGCACCGCATGCGATGAACAATTTCCATAAACGAAAGTGTCATGCGTGCATATTTTAAGGCAACAGAGACGGGAACCAATCTTACTGCGTACCGTGCTCGGGTGCTTTCTCTGTTTCAGGCCCTTGAACCAACCGTCAACGTTTCGACTCAACGATTATCGGATCAGGTGCGGGCCATTCAACGGGGTCACTTCTTACTTGTTGGATGACTCTACACTTGATCGGCTCCGTACAGGTACAAAGTAATCACATCATTTCTATTGCATCGCAGGTGGCAAATCTATCTTCGTCGATAACAGCATTACAAGCTGACGTTGCTGATAGTGATGATAGAGATGATGTGATTACTACTGTAAGTTCCCAACACAATGCTGTATTGAGGAGTACTTTCGAGGATGTAGTTCGGGAATTTCGATCCACTCCGTTGCGTCTTCGACTTCCACGTTTCCCTATGCACAAAAAAAATAGGGCGCTGTGTGCTTTAGATTCGCTATTATCCTCGCTGATACTCATTCAATCTTGTACTGTGCGGCTGTTACGGCTTGTCGTGTGGCGCATGTCAAATTCCCAAATACTGACATAGCAACACGCCCTAGACAGGCTGCACCAGCCTGGCAGTGCAGGATTGAGAGCCGTATTAGCGAGGCTAGGGTACTCATCGGTAAGCTCAGCTGTTTCAGGGAGGGCAATACCCGCCCTAGGGTTATGCGCTTTGTGAGGCGTGCATTCTCGGGAACTGGTATTAGTCCCGAGAATTATAGTATCACAGAACGCATTGACTTTCTTTTTCTTTTGTGCATGAGCTAATCGTATTCGGAGGTATAAGTTACGAGTGAGTCGTTTTACTCAGAACCGCATGTTCGAAAGAGTTCAACGTTGTGTTTCTTGATCCTGGAAGCGATCGAATCAAAGTGATATTGATATGCATCGACCGGATGATGAGGCCATGATTTCTTTCTGGCGCAACATCTGGTCCGTGCCTGTCACTCATTCTGATGGCGCGTGGATGAGGGATGTTGAGCAATCGTGCGAGCTTTTACCTGAAATGAACGATGTAACCATTGACTATGAAGACGTAGTTTGTGCAGTTCGTGCCTTACCCAACTGGAAATCGCCAGGCCTGGACGGACTGCACAATTTCTGGTTTAAATGATTACCAAGCTCACACGTTTGCTTAGCATCTCAATTCCAGCTTGATTTATCATCTCGGTCGCTTCTAGAATTTATGACAACAGGCATAACCCATCTGCTCCATAAATATGCAAGTACTACTAAAAAATTATAGACCAATCACTTGTCTGCCAACAATTTATAAAATTCAGATCTAAGATTAGTAAACATATTGATCAAAATTCTATCATGTTCGCCTCTCAAAATGGATGTAGGAATGGGGCCCGTGGTACTACATTGACATGGCTATTAATCAACTGGTCCGCCGTAACCGAAAGACTGTCGACTTCCTGGATAGATTACAATAAAGCGTATGATTCCGTACCGCATTCATGGCTCATGAGGGTGCTTGAGCTGTATAAAATAAATGCAACTCTACGCACTTTCTTGATGTCATGTATGCGATAGTGGAGAACGGTCCTATTCTATCCAGAATCTCGACGGACTCTGGGTAACGGCGATCCTTTAAAAATAGAGCGAGGCATCTTCTAGGGAGACGGTCTGAGTCCATTATGGTTTTGCCTGGCCTTGAACCCTCTGAGTACACTACTCGAGGGTTCAGATTTAGGCTATCGTTTACGGAGAAATGGTCAAGTAAACACCTGCTTTACATGGATGACCTGAAACTTTTTGCCCACAGCTCTCATTTGACAGCCTTACTGAAGGTTACTGAAGATTTCAGTAATGCTATCAGAATGGAATTTGGTGTGGACAAATGTTCAATCATGCATGTAAAGCGTGGTCAGGTAGTGGAATCCGCGGATATACAACTGTCAGATTCAGTTCACCTTAGATCTCCCTCTGTAAACGAAACCTATAAATATTTAGGTATGTGACAGGCATTAGGCATTAACGATGCTGACTTGAAACAGTCATTACGCGAGCGTTTCTTGGGGCGCCTGTCAAAAGTTCTTAAAAGTCTTTTGTCGGGCGGAAACAAGGTTCGTGCATATAATGGCTGGATAATGCCGCTATTGATGTATTCCTTTGGCATACTTAAATGGACTCAAACTGAACTTGATGCCTTGGACAGAACAGTTCGTACATTGCTAACAGCACACCGTATGCATCACCCACGCTCCTCGACAATGAGATTGTATATCCCGCGGAAGTGTGGTGGTCGTGGCTTCCTAAATGCCAAGACATTACATAACCGCGAGATAAACAATTAAGGGAGTATTTTCTTAACGTCGATATGGGGATTCATAGAGATGTAGTTGCTGTTGACAATGCTCACTCCTGTATTTTTACACGACATGTGGGACATCGATTCAGCAATTGTTGTGCCGATAGTCATATCTGCCCATGGTTTGATAGCCAAGAGCCTCGATAAACACCTTAAGAGGCTCGCGTTAGGTGGTTGGGTCAAGAGTCAGATGCAGAAGGCAGTACTTCTCGACACCGCCCGTATAGTGAGGAAGTTCCTGTCTCTGGATATTTGATGGATGGGGAACTGAATTTTTGTATTTTTAAATGTTATTATTTTTTAATGTTATACATTGTAAAAATAATAATATTTAGAAATATAATTGTGTATGGATATTATAAAAAATAAAAAAACAATGCAACAAACATTTGTTTAAACTATTAGATATGTTCAAAATGTTTATGAAACATTTTTAACCTACGATTTACGATAGATATGTTATTTAAGATAGTTGTAAAAGTGATATATGTGTGATATACATACTTGATTTATATGTGGCCTGACGATTTGCTTGGTCGGCGTGGATTTGATTGGCCGGAAATATTTTAACTAAATTATTATTATTAAATTTCCGTATTTTTTTCCGTCATCACGGATTTTGATCAATCTCATAGAATTTTGTGTGAAATATTATGTTCAACAAGAAAAAATCCGGCCGACCAATGATTTTTAGCCGGAAAGGTCACGCATACCTATTTGAATGGTGTGATAAGGGGTGAAATTTATCGATTATCACGGAAACCTTTTTTTGTTTTTTAATTTACGCGTTTTAATGTCACATTTATAATTATCTTGGTATGCGTGCTTACAAACTGCCGAAAGTATCGCACACACCAAAGGACATTGTTCAGCGTCCATACATAGTTAGCCTAAGAACCAACAATTAAGAAATATTATTTTCTAGGTTCAAAATCGTAAGTAAATGCCTGCAAAAACAAAGATTACTGACGGACACGTCTGAGAACTTAAATTATTAGGAAAACTAATTTTTTTTTGAGGTTATGTTTAATATCAATGAAACATAGGTCAACCTATGAATTTAGTATGAACTCCTATGAATTTAAAAAATCAAAAAACCCGACAAAAAATTGTAACATATGTATTGTTATAGCGACAAAAGAAATACAATATCGTCTGTGCAAATTTCCACTGTCTAGCTATCACGCTTCATGAGAGATAGCCTGGTGACAGACAGACAGACGGAAGTCTTACTTCCCCAGACAGGCGCTCCAATTGTAAGGGTAAACCCGCTATGCCCTAATAATATGTTAAAGTATATATCACTATTGGTTATTTGATATTCTACCTATCCCTACTATAAACTATCAACGGTTTACTTAAAGCCATTTTCAATTGATTATCATAAAACATTTACCCTTGCAATGTACACACATCAAAAGTGTCTAGGGATCAACATATATTTTTGCAATAACTTTTCTCCTGATTGATATTAATTAAAATTTTCTTTAAGGATTCATCAAATAAAGTGTTTTCGTTTGTCACAGTAACGATAAACCAAGTCACCTTTGCATTAATAAAGAAATTTGCCATTTTCCTAATAAAGGGATTTTTGACATTTGAACCACTAACACAAAAGTTCGAAAAAAAGACTGAAATAACAGTTTTCTCTAAAATTTTATTGGGTAACTTAAACAATTAATAATCCGTATTTCTACCGCGAACACTAACAACACAAGAACATCGGTTTGGCATACTCAAAATGAGTTCATCCAAATCACGCTGTGGAATGGCCGCCCATGTTCGTTGCAACAACAAAAAAAGGTCTTCTTGCGACTGGATACCCTCCATATTCGGCAGAGCTCTTCTCTGTAGCATATCCCATGCATGCTCAATCGGGTTCAAGTCTGGCGACTGAGCAGGCCAGGGCAGGACATTGATGTTAGCTGCGGCGAGAGTCTGTCTTACAACTCTTGCGGTGTGCGGTCGTGCATTATCATGCATTAACTGAAATAAGGGACCGATTTGCACTTGTAGAGGAACGATGACGTCTGATACAATCGTCTCAGCATAAATTTGAGCGTTGAGGTTGCCTCTGATCCAAATCAACTCAGTTCTTCCGCCGATCCAAATACCCGCCCATACCATGATGGTTCCACCACTATAAGGATGGACTTCCTGGCAGGATTTTAATCGCTGTTGGCGTCCAGGGGTTCTCCAGTGTCGTATACGTCTTGTATCCGGTCTCATACCAAAACGAGACTCATCAGAAAAGCACACGAAACGCCATTGTTCTTCTGCCCAATTTCTGTGTTCAAGAGCCCATTGATATCGAATCCTACGATTGTGCATTGCTATAGGTGGTACCCGTAGCGGTCTTCGGGAATGAAGGTTCACTTCATGCAAGCGGTTTCTGACTGTTTGGTCGCTAATTAAGTTCCCTGAAGAGTGATGAAGCCTCACGGCTAACATCATGGCGGTTATTGTTGGAGCTCTTCGAGTTAAGATTTGAATGTATCGGTCTTGTCTCCGTGTGGTGCAGCGATACCGTCCTCCATGGCGCTCAGCCACGGTACCAGTGCTTCGGTATCGTGTCCAAAGTCGACTGATAACACTCTGACTTGTATTCAGAGCTAAAGCCACAGTACGTTGCCGGGAACCAGCTTCTATCATTCCCACGGCTCTGAGCATTTCTTCCCTGCTTAAATGACGTCGCCGCTCCATAATAACGTTGGTTTTAATCAGTAGTAGGGAAACAGTAGCACTAATAATGTCTTCAATGCGTTGTATGTTTTTATAGGGAAAATATTGACAGCTGATTTTCATCTTTTACTCGAATTTGATTCACAGTTCTTGATTCAAATTATGAAATGCACCAAAAAGGATCCATATAAATTTATAAAATCATAAATTTATTACAAAGCCACATCTCAATCTCAAGAAATCCGCATAAAAATGCTTGATCCCTAGACACTTTTGATGTGTGTATTTAATTTATATTCAAGTCACAATTTTCACAGATTGTAGAAATAAGCGCTTAATTATAATATAATGATGGTTTTCCATCTTCACAATCATGTTTTATGGAAGAATCTTAAGCCAAGTGTAAAATGGAAAATTAACGATTCCTCTGATAAGTGCAAAAAACCTCGTATCTGACGGTGCCGCCGGCGCCACAGAAATAATAAATCACAAGTCGACCAGGAGTTTTTCCCCGGTTAGTCTGATACCTACTTAGTTTTTTTTTTTCATCGTTGTCAGATGCAATGTGGGCACTTTCGTTGAATATCCGTCCTTCTTTTGTGGCCGCAAAACCAGCGTTTTGCATAATTTTTAAAATTACCTTCAAAGTTATAAAAAGTCGGTGCTTCACTTTGCTATTCGTATAATGGCACGGTTATACTTGATCGTCAGTCCGAAAACGTTGCCAATGGAATTCGGGTAAACGACTAAGTCTAAATGAACGGAGTCGAGTACGCCCGTATTCGGGAAGGTTTCCATTTATTTACCCGTCACTGTCTTTCAGCCCAATATTCCAGTGTTAATATTGCTTCGGGTGTCTGAATTCGAGTGATGTCTTTCGTGCTTATGACCAAATGTAGCGGCATTATTGCTATTATTTTGTAAACTTGACATAAGTCTGTCCTTTACACTCCATAAAGAGCATGATAAAGACAGACTGTGGTCAAGTTTACAAACAACAAATACTAATAGCCAAGTGAAGTATCGGGATAAAATTCTAATGAAGTGTTGTTTTAAGAGAGATAGGCAACAATGGATTTTCCGCTGGAATTGGAACATTCGTCAGGGGAATGAATGAACGAACCTCCACCTTACAGAAAATCACAGTGAAATAACACTTATTTTTGATGGCATGGTGTTGTGTCAATTTGTAAATGTTTTCCGGTTTCGAGTACTTCACAGGGTGATGGAATGTAAATAAAGTAATCACTGTGATCGCTGGATCTCACTAGAAAAAATCTAAGAAATTGCAGATATAATTATTCTGTTGTTTAAAATACACTTTAAATTTATACCACTGGTCTCGTGGCCCTACAACTCATTCATTTTCACGCTCCCTTTCCTGATTAATGGCCTGCATTGGTAAACCCGAACGTTTCTACGTCGAATCCTCCTGGATGCCGTCTGTTTCGCTTCTTGTGTGGCCACGCCTTTTCATTGTATGAAGACCTTCTCCGTTCGCAACTCATCCTGCCATCCACAAAATTCTTTGTATCTCACAGCTGTACTCAAATACGTGCATATTAGAGCTGCCATTGCTTCGGATTTTCCCGGATTTCGACATAGTTTAATTTCGGAAAAGTTATGATTTTATTTATTTTTTAAGCATTTAACTGCTAGATGTTTAAAGCTAAAGAAAAGTTTACTAGAAAATAATCCACGCGGACCAGGCAGCGGAGGGGACTCGAACCCGCATCCTTCGCTATCCGGGCGAATGCACTGACCATTATGCTACCACGGCCCTATTAGCCGCGTCGAAATTTTCCTAGCCTTAAGCTGCAAGGCAGCGCCATCTCTTCGCATTGTAGGTAACCCACAATGTCAAATGAATACTTTTTCAAGTATTAAACATTTGAAAGAAGAAATAGCATTTATAGTTATGATTTCATTTATTTTTTAAGCATTTAACTGCTAGATGTTTAAAGCTAAAGAAAAGTTTACTAGAAAAAAATCCACGCGGACCAGGCAGCGGACGGGACTCGAACCCGCATCCTTCGCTATCCGGGCGAATGCACTGACCATTATGCTACCACGGCCCTATTAGCCGCGTCGAAATTTTCCTAGCCTTAAGCTGCAAGGCAGCGCCATCTCTTCGCATTGTAGGTAACCCACAATGTCAAATGAATACTTTTTCAAGTATTAAACATTTGAAAGAAGAAATAGCATTTATAGTTATGATTTCATTTATTTTTTAAGCATTTAACTGCTAGATGTTTAAAGCTAAAGAAAAGTTTACTAGAAAAAAATCCACGCGGACCAGGCAGCGGACGGGACTCGAACCCGCATCCTTCGCTATCCGGGCGAATGCACTGACCATTATGCTACCACGGCCCTATTAGCCGCGTCGAAATTTTCCTAGCCTTAAGCTGCAAGGCAGCGCCATCTCTTCGCATTGTAGGTAACCCACAATGTCAAATGAATACTTTTTCAAGTATTAAACATTTGAAAGAAGAAATAGCATTTATAGTTATGATTTCATTTATTTTTTAAGCATTTAACTGCTAGATGTTTAAAGCTAAAGAAAAGTTTACTAGAAAAAAATCCACGCGGACCAGGCAGCGGACGGGACTCGAACCCGCACCCTTCGCTATCCGGGCGAATGCACTGACCATTATGCTACCACGGCCCTATTAGCCGCGTCGAAATTTTCCCAGCCTTAAGCTGCAAGGCAGCGCCATCTCTTCGCATTGTAGGTAACCCACAATGTCAAATGAATACTTTTTCAAGTATTAAACATTTGAAAGAAGAAATAGCATTTATAGTTATGATTTTATTTATTTTTTAAGCATTTAACTGCTAGATGTTTAAAGCTAAAGAAAAGTTTACTAGAAAAAAATCCACGGGGACCAGGCAGCGGACGGGACTCGAACCCGCATCCTTCGCTATCCGGGCGAATGCACTGACCATTATGCTACCACGGCCCTATTAGCCGCGTCGAAATTTTCCTAGAAATGTGCGCCAAAGCCTGATTGAGTTGAATTAATGAAAATATTAATACATATTAATATTAACATAAAAAAAATCTCGCTGTCTATTAAAAAAAAACTTATTTTAAGAGCAAATTCTGATTCGTTCTCATCTATTAAAAATAAATGCCCCTTTTTCAAATTTAAATTTAGTGCAGATTGGCAAGTATATGATAACGATTGCGGTTGTAGCTGGAATCAACGGCTTAACGTGCCTTCCAAAGTAAGGAGATGCTAAAAATATATAATAAACTTGGTTTGCTGGAGCAGCAGAACAGTCAAACAATGAATTGTTGCTCTTATCCTGAAATGAATTATAATCATAGAACAAGATTTTGGGAACTGGCACGAACTTCCTTTGTTTATTTTAAAACATATAACATCATTGTTCATACATTGTGAGCAAATTGTTGCTATCATCCTGGGTTACTTTTGAATGTTTTTGACATAATATTAATATTTGTTTCTTAGGTTTTCACGCACACCACTCATTTAATATCAATCAAAACAGTGTAGATGCACTGATTTATTTATTTATTGACGTTTCAATTCCTTTTCAGAATGCGTCGTTTGAATTATGACGATAAGGATGCGAAACGTCAACAAATAAATAAATCAGTGCATCTATACCGTTGAAACTTGTTTTACATTATATTAATCTCAAAAAAAAAAGATTACCTATTTATCCGGCATTCATTTGTTTTTGGAACATTATTTATTTTATACTAGCAGCCGCCCGCGACTGCGTACCCGTTCGGAGATAGTTATTTGCACATACCTTTTGACCCCAAAAGGGTTCACTGTTCGTTCCACGTAGGTGATAGCGGTTAATATGTAGCCTATATGTTGACCCGACTTCTTAATAATATTCGTGTCAAATTTGAAGTAAATCCATGCAGTGCTTTTTGAGTTTATCCCGGACTTCTTACTTATATTTTTGGCTTCGGTATCGATAGTAGATCACACCCCAAGTATTCTTTAAAAAAATATTCAATGTACAGTTTTGACTTTCCTACCATTTTACTGAGTGAGATATATTGCAATGTAACATCAACAAGTTTGCATGAAGAACTGCAAATGGACAACCTCATGGACTGTGAGAGACATGCCTACTTTATCTCGTCCGCTTTTTGTTTATTTCAGACGTCGCCTGAACGGATATAAGCAATAAGGTAAGGCAACATAAATTCTTGCTGCACTCTCCAGTGTTGCCAAGTCCCAAAACTATTTACTCCTAAAGCTTCAGTATAAAAACACCTGTAGGTTATTGTGAGTTGCCCTTGAGCTGTTTTTCTCTTTTGTGTTGCCTGAATGAACTCATATTAGGTTCCTTAGCACAAAAAATGGAACCTATATAGAATCACTTCTTTATCCGTCTGTCTGTCAAAACCCGTTAGTCTCGGTAACGCGTGGATGTATCTACAACCATAAACCCAAATCTACGGTACTGCGGCGATCTACCCTGAAGGGGTAGATCCTGGGGGCGTAGTTTTATTAAATGAAAAACAACTTATATGTTTAACTCTTTTATTTGAAATCTGAATTCAGGCGAATATAATAATTGAGCTTAATCGCATGGTTTGGTGAAGTCTATCTCATGGTATCACACGAAACGCCATTGTTCTTCTGCCCAATTTCTGTGTTCAAGAGCCCATTGATATCGAATCCTACGATTGTGCATTGCTATAGGTGGTACCCGTAGCGGTCTTCGGGAATGAAGGTTCACTTCATGCAAGCGGTTTCTGACTGTTTGGTCGCTAATTAAGTTCCCTGAAGAGTGATGAAGCCTCACGGCTAACATCATGGCGGTTATTGTTGGAGCTCTTCGAGTTAAGATTTGAATGTATCGGTCTTGTCTCCGTGTGGTGCAGCGATACCGTCCTCCATGGCGCTCAGCCACGGTACCAGTGCTTCGGTATCGTGTCCAAAGTCGACTGATAACACTCTGACTTGTATTCAGAGCTAAAGCCACAGTACGTTGCCGGGAACCAGCTTCTATCATTCCCACGGCTCTGAGCATTTCTTCCCTGCTTAAATGACGTCGCCGCTCCATAATAACGTTGGTTTTAATCAGTAGTAGGGAAACAGTAGCACTAATAATGTCTTCAATGCGTTGTATGTTTTTATAGGGAAAATATTGACAGCTGATTTTCATCTTTTACTCGAATTTGATTCACAGTTCTTGATTCAAATTATGAAATGCACCAAAAAGGATCCATATAAATTTATAAAATCATAAATTTATTACAAAGCCACATCTCAATCTCAAGAAATCCGCATAAAAATGCTTGATCCCTAGACACTTTTGATGTGTGTATTTAATTTATATTCAAGTCACAATTTTCACAGATTGTAGAAATAAGCGCTTAATTATAATATAATGATGGTTTTCCATCTTCACAATCATGTTTTATGGAAGAATCTTAAGCCAAGTGTAAAATGGAAAATTAACGATTCCTCTGATAAGTGCAAAAAACCTCGTATCTGACGGTGCCGCCGGCGCCACAGAAATAATAAATCACAAGTCGACCAGGAGTTTTTCCCCGGTTAGTCTGATACCTACTTAGTTTTTTTTTTTCATCGTTGTCAGATGCAATGTGGGCACTTTCGTTGAATATCCGTCCTTCTTTTGTGGCCGCAAAACCAGCGTTTTGCATAATTTTTAAAATTACCTTCAAAGTTATAAAAAGTCGGTGCTTCACTTTGCTATTCGTATAATGGCACGGTTATACTTGATCGTCAGTCCGAAAACGTTGCCAATGGAATTCGGGTAAACGACTAAGTCTAAATGAACGGAGTCGAGTACGCCCGTATTCGGGAAGGTTTCCATTTATTTACCCGTCACTGTCTTTCAGCCCAATATTCCAGTGTTAATATTGCTTCGGGTGTCTGAATTCGAGTGATGTCTTTCGTGCTTATGACCAAATGTAGCGGCATTATTGCTATTATTTTGTAAACTTGACATAAGTCTGTCCTTTACACTCCATAAAGAGCATGATAAAGACAGACTGTGGTCAAGTTTACAAACAACAAATACTAATAGCCAAGTGAAGTATCGGGATAAAATTCTAATGAAGTGTTGTTTTAAGAGAGATAGGCAACAATGGATTTTCCGCTGGAATTGGAACATTCGTCAGGGGAATGAATGAACGAACCTCCACCTTACAGAAAATCACAGTGAAATAACACTTATTTTTGATGGCATGGTGTTGTGTCAATTTGTAAATGTTTTCCGGTTTCGAGTACTTCACAGGGTGATGGAATGTAAATAAAGTAATCACTGTGATCGCTGGATCTCACTAGAAAAAATCTAAGAAATTGCAGATATAATTATTCTGTTGTTTAAAATACACTTTAAATTTATACCACTGGTCTCGTGGCCCTACAACTCATTCATTTTCACGCTCCCTTTCCTGATTAATGGCCTGCATTGGTAAACCCGAACGTTTCTACGTCGAATCCTCCTGGATGCCGTCTGTTTCGCTTCTTGTGTGGCCACGCCTTTTCATTGTATGAAGACCTTCTCCGTTCGCAACTCATCCTGCCATCCACAAAATTCTTTGTATCTCACAGCTGTACTCAAATACGTGCATATTAGAGCTGCCATTGCTTCGGATTTTCCCGGATTTCGACATAGTTTAATTTCGGAAAAGTTATGATTTTATTTATTTTTTAAGCATTTAACTGCTAGATGTTTAAAGCTAAAGAAAAGTTTACTAGAAAATAATCCACGCGGACCAGGCAGCGGAGGGGACTCGAACCCGCATCCTTCGCTATCCGGGCGAATGCACTGACCATTATGCTACCACGGCCCTATTAGCCGCGTCGAAATTTTCCTAGCCTTAAGCTGCAAGGCAGCGCCATCTCTTCGCATTGTAGGTAACCCACAATGTCAAATGAATACTTTTTCAAGTATTAAACATTTGAAAGAAGAAATAGCATTTATAGTTATGATTTCATTTATTTTTTAAGCATTTAACTGCTAGATGTTTAAAGCTAAAGAAAAGTTTACTAGAAAAAAATCCACGCGGACCAGGCAGCGGACGGGACTCGAACCCGCATCCTTCGCTATCCGGGCGAATGCACTGACCATTATGCTACCACGGCCCTATTAGCCGCGTCGAAATTTTCCTAGCCTTAAGCTGCAAGGCAGCGCCATCTCTTCGCATTGTAGGTAACCCACAATGTCAAATGAATACTTTTTCAAGTATTAAACATTTGAAAGAAGAAATAGCATTTATAGTTATGATTTCATTTATTTTTTAAGCATTTAACTGCTAGATGTTTAAAGCTAAAGAAAAGTTTACTAGAAAAAAATCCACGCGGACCAGGCAGCGGACGGGACTCGAACCCGCATCCTTCGCTATCCGGGCGAATGCACTGACCATTATGCTACCACGGCCCTATTAGCCGCGTCGAAATTTTCCTAGCCTTAAGCTGCAAGGCAGCGCCATCTCTTCGCATTGTAGGTAACCCACAATGTCAAATGAATACTTTTTCAAGTATTAAACATTTGAAAGAAGAAATAGCATTTATAGTTATGATTTCATTTATTTTTTAAGCATTTAACTGCTAGATGTTTAAAGCTAAAGAAAAGTTTACTAGAAAAAAATCCACGCGGACCAGGCAGCGGACGGGACTCGAACCCGCACCCTTCGCTATCCGGGCGAATGCACTGACCATTATGCTACCACGGCCCTATTAGCCGCGTCGAAATTTTCCCAGCCTTAAGCTGCAAGGCAGCGCCATCTCTTCGCATTGTAGGTAACCCACAATGTCAAATGAATACTTTTTCAAGTATTAAACATTTGAAAGAAGAAATAGCATTTATAGTTATGATTTTATTTATTTTTTAAGCATTTAACTGCTAGATGTTTAAAGCTAAAGAAAAGTTTACTAGAAAAAAATCCACGGGGACCAGGCAGCGGACGGGACTCGAACCCGCATCCTTCGCTATCCGGGCGAATGCACTGACCATTATGCTACCACGGCCCTATTAGCCGCGTCGAAATTTTCCTAGAAATGTGCGCCAAAGCCTGATTGAGTTGAATTAATGAAAATATTAATACATATTAATATTAACATAAAAAAAATCTCGCTGTCTATTAAAAAAAAACTTATTTTAAGAGCAAATTCTGATTCGTTCTCATCTATTAAAAATAAATGCCCCTTTTTCAAATTTAAATTTAGTGCAGATTGGCAAGTATATGATAACGATTGCGGTTGTAGCTGGAATCAACGGCTTAACGTGCCTTCCAAAGTAAGGAGATGCTAAAAATATATAATAAACTTGGTTTGCTGGAGCAGCAGAACAGTCAAACAATGAATTGTTGCTCTTATCCTGAAATGAATTATAATCATAGAACAAGATTTTGGGAACTGGCACGAACTTCCTTTGTTTATTTTAAAACATATAACATCATTGTTCATACATTGTGAGCAAATTGTTGCTATCATCCTGGGTTACTTTTGAATGTTTTTGACATAATATTAATATTTGTTTCTTAGGTTTTCACGCACACCACTCATTTAATATCAATCAAAACAGTGTAGATGCACTGATTTATTTATTTATTGACGTTTCAATTCCTTTTCAGAATGCGTCGTTTGAATTATGACGATAAGGATGCGAAACGTCAACAAATAAATAAATCAGTGCATCTATACCGTTGAAACTTGTTTTACATTATATTAATCTCAAAAAAAAAAGATTACCTATTTATCCGGCATTCATTTGTTTTTGGAACATTATTTATTTTATACTAGCAGCCGCCCGCGACTGCGTACCCGTTCGGAGATAGTTATTTGCACATACCTTTTGACCCCAAAAGGGTTCACTGTTCGTTCCACGTAGGTGATAGCGGTTAATATGTAGCCTATATGTTGACCCGACTTCTTAATAATATTCGTGTCAAATTTGAAGTAAATCCATGCAGTGCTTTTTGAGTTTATCCCGGACTTCTTACTTATATTTTTGGCTTCGGTATCGATAGTAGATCACACCCCAAGTATTCTTTAAAAAAATATTCAATGTACAGTTTTGACTTTCCTACCATTTTACTGAGTGAGATATATTGCAATGTAACATCAACAAGTTTGCATGAAGAACTGCAAATGGACAACCTCATGGACTGTGAGAGACATGCCTACTTTATCTCGTCCGCTTTTTGTTTATTTCAGACGTCGCCTGAACGGATATAAGCAATAAGGTAAGGCAACATAAATTCTTGCTGCACTCTCCAGTGTTGCCAAGTCCCAAAACTATTTACTCCTAAAGCTTCAGTATAAAAACACCTGTAGGTTATTGTGAGTTGCCCTTGAGCTGTTTTTCTCTTTTGTGTTGCCTGAATGAACTCATATTAGGTTCCTTAGCACAAAAAATGGAACCTATATAGAATCACTTCTTTATCCGTCTGTCTGTCAAAACCCGTTAGTCTCGGTAACGCGTGGATGTATCTACAACCATAAACCCAAATCTACGGTACTGCGGCGATCTACCCTGAAGGGGTAGATCCTGGGGGCGTAGTTTTATTAAATGAAAAACAACTTATATGTTTAACTCTTTTATTTGAAATCTGAATTCAGGCGAATATAATAATTGAGCTTAATCGCATGGTTTGGTGAAGTCTATCTCATGGTATCTTCTATCAAACGACAGAAGATTCCCAATTTCAAATCTTTAAAAATCATGACATTACCTTTTTAATATAACTGCCAGCCGTAGGCATTACATGAACAAAGAGTTTACCCAAACAAGGAGGCTGTAACGTAACGGACGTTACAATACCTTCAATTCCCCTTATTAAAGGTAGATGAAAACAGATCGACCGCAGAGTAGTTTTTAAATAAGGAATCCCATAAAAATACAATCATGTAAAATTACATGGTAACAATCCCGTTAATAGATAGCTATAATCATGTAAAATGTTGCCGAGACGAGACTATATGGCTCGCACTGACAAGTTTCCCAGATCTATTCAATAAGCTTATAACTATGTACACCCTAGGGCGGGTAGAGTAGAATTTGAACTCCACATGCTCTAACTCCACAAAGTCTCCACTTTAGTTAAATTGATGTGTCTTGGCAATGGCTAACAAAAAAAAGCTAAATGTTGCTACGGTCACAAGCGTAATTCATCACTTTTTCTTAATACAATAATTGTTCTTGTAGCGAAACGGCCGGTTTGTCTATTAACTAATTTCCTAAGTTTGTGGGGAAAACAGTTTAGTTGGTAACACTGCTCCAACTCCCATTTTCCTACGGCAAAGGCGCGGAGCAGGATAAATCAACTCAGTCCGGGGGGGCAAATCTCATGCACGCGATTTCATGACGAATTCGAAAAAAAGTTCGAATTCGATTAAAAATGAAATAGTACTATTCTCATGCGAATTCGATTGCGACATTTCTCGAACGATAACCGCTTGAATTGCTTATTCAAGCGTTTATCGAATTGCTTCGAGACGTAAATTATTACTTTCGACGTTACTAAATTCACAAATTGCATATTATTTTTTGAAGTGAAAACTTCTTTAGCGGCGTTGTGCACTCTTTTTTGTATGGGTAAAAAATGTTAAACTCGCATCATGCAGGCCACGTGTCCTGATCATAAGACGAAAACAATAAAATTGGAAAGGTTGTTGACTTTCAATATATAGGACGAAACATAGTATTATTTTATTTTATCGTATTGTAATAATAACTCTATCTAGGACGTCCAGGTGGCAGCTTTATTGCGAAGAAAATGGATTTTTTACCCGGCTACGCAATGCAAGAGCGCGAAGCGCGACGCGCAGACAGGGTTATGTGTTTAACAGTCTATATATGTATGTTTGTTCCTTTGTGGCACACTAGAGTCCAAACGCCTGGACCGATTTTGATGATTCATACATCAATCGATTCGTCTCAATCATGGGAGTGCTACTAAAGATATGATAGTAATCAAAATTCAATATGGGCAAAATTAGGCGCCATATTGTGACGAAGTAAAAAAAATAAGTTGACAAAATATGTCGAGTGGGGTATCACTGTCTAGATAATCAAAAATCATTATTTAGGTTCCTAACACCATTTTTCATTTTATATGATTGTTTAGGATCTACAACGCCATAAAGTTGTATATTAACCACGCGCTTTTAATTTCAATCTTACGGTTTGTATGGATCTTTGTTACTCTTTCACTTAAAAAATACTGAATGGATTTTAATGAAACTTAACAGTAATATAGCTCGTATATGATAATAACATATATATAATAATTAATGTAGTTATTGAGTGAATTGACCGAAATATAACAATAAATGTCACATAAGACGGAAAAAAAATCTCCCATCTGCGAGCCATTTTGGCCTGCACTGCAAAAACAATAAAAGTTACATGAATGTAATGTAGAGTGAAAATGTATCTCTTAAATAGTTCTAAAAAATAGTCCGTGACACCATATATCTATTTTTAATGTGTAAGCTATTACCGCTAAAATAGTGAATCAAAACTAAAATATTATTTGATATCTATTTCCAAAATGCACATTTTGTATTAACAAATTATTTTTTATCAAAACAAATACTTTTGTCGCTTTTGGTATGTAAAGACCATAAACTTTGCCTTTTACACTATGTCATTTCGACAAATATTTAAAAAGATACAACGATGACAAAGTGATAGCGCGATGTACTATGTAGGAGTAGCATGCGGGATTACTAAGAGAAGAAATTTAATTAAGGTATTTATAAACGTGGATAAAACCTAGGCGAAAAAGAAAAAAATGGGCTACTCGCAGTATCTGATCCTATTCGAAGTACTTACAATAAAACTGTGATACAGTTCCTTCTTATTAAATGATGAAAAATAAATTATCATAATAGGTATTTATGATTATTGAATTTTAATGAAAAACTAAGAATTATACTGTTTTTATTTTTTTTAACGATATTACTTAAAAAAGGTTTACTTAATGTAATGACAAATAACCCATTTTTCGCTAGTAGGTATCAGCTCGCGATAATATTGGTTTTGTAATTATAAACGATAATTCTGCAAAATTGGAAGTAAATAATGTAGATTTTTATAGGTAAATCACCCCTTTCATCACCCTACGCCTATAAGTATTGCGATACGAACCAAGAACCAAGGTCCCATCTACTTCTATAGGGGAATTCATTATAATCGATTTAGCTATTAGGGCACAAAAGCGCAACAAACAAACTCAATTTCGCATCTATAATATTATATTATACTTACTAGTGACCGGGCATTGTACGGGCGGAATTTATTTTATCGGGATAAAATATAGCCTATGTCACTCGGACAAAATGTATTTAAATAAAGAAAAATGTAATAATAAATAATGTATGTAGGTACCTTATGATGAATTAATATTTGAAACCGATTCAGTAGTTTGACAGATTATTTGTTACAAACATACAATCTTGCCTCTTTATAATATCAGTATAGATAGTTAGGATAAGAGTATTTAATTGATGAAAAAGATTTAAAAATAAAGTAAGAAATAGGTTTATTTGATTATATTTGTAAAATTTACTTAGCATTTGTGTTTAACAGTGATAAGTTATTCGGTAGTTTTATTATACTTACAAAAAAAAAATGGAAAATAATTGCCATGATTGCACTATTTGCAATACCTACTAGGCTGGTAGCAGCACGCTTGATAGGTGGAAGTACTCTTCATTCGAGCTGTACACTACCAAAAAAAAAGGCCCGATCATAAAGTCTTTGATCTGTTATATGTGAACGCTTTAAAAGAAAACTACAAAGAGAACTAGAAATTGATAATAAATGAGATTGCTATGGTGCTCTACCTAACGTTATGAAAATTTTATTATGCGCCTTTAGTTTAATCAAATATTATAAACTTTGCTTTGGTAATTACATAATTATTTAATTTAGCGATCTAAGGCAGTTGCCACCATTATCCAAAACAACAGACGGGAATTACTACTTTCTTCAAACCTGTGACATAAACGTCATTGATTGGTATTGTATATAGGGTGATTAACAATATTTGAAGTTAACTTCTGGCATCTAAATATTGGGTTTCTGTGAATTATGTAGATATATCAAATTATGAGACTAGGATATGACACTGCATTTGTGTATATCACAATCTTAGAGCCGGACGTTGACATGACAATGTAGCCACTGCCAATTTTAAATAGTCGACTAATTTTACTGCTAAACTACTAAAAAGAACATAAACAAGACATGAGTTTTTGAATAAGTGCTAGTTTACTATAAAATTTACATACATTAGATATTTATGTAACGACTTGATTTAACTTCACACATTTTTGCGAAAATTGAGGGCCATCTGTAGCCTTGACCCCGCTGGTAAAGTCTCTATATGTCTAAATAAATCAATCTTTTAGACGACCGCAAGGTACTTAATAATTCCCGCGATATTAATTCCCTTATTGAAGTAACAAGACTACGGTATATACCGTCTGAAAATACTAACTAAAAAGTGTGAAATAAAAAAAGGTAAATTTAAAAAATCAAAAAACCCGACTGCTTAATTATACTTCAAATAAAAACTGAAAAGAAAAAAACAAGTCCAGTAGTCTATAATTCTGTTAATAAGGCACAAAGTTACTTTAACAGTCGGGACCCATTAGATATTCAAGAATACATAATATTTTTCAAAAATGGGTCCCGACTGTTAAAGTAGCTTTGTTCCTTATTAACAGAATTATAGACTACTGGACTTGTTTTTTTCTTTTCAGTTTTTATTTGAAGTATAATTAAGCAGTCGGGTTTTTTGATTTTTTAAATTTACCTTTTTTTTACAATATATGTCGCTAGGTGCGCTCAAATGTGATTCATGTAAGTTGGTTTTTTTACAATAGATGTCGCTAAATGCGCTTAAACGTGATTCATGTAAGTAGATTTTTTTGAGAGATAAACTTTTTAATGTAATATAAATTGTCATGTTTGTGTACGATACCGCAATAAATATTGTATTCATAATGATAGTACTTTTATACTGATAATTAAAGCAATTCGTGCAAAATTATTCTCTAACCATTCCAAAATATCAAAAATGCACAACGTTAATATTCAAGTTTTCACTTCTGCCGGCGCTCTTAGAGTGCAACCCGTCGTTTTGTTTTCTAAAAAAAAGCCTATATTTATGTTCACTGACGAATTTATTATTGACTTCATGCATAATATATTACTAGAAGCAATGATTTCCACGACTAGGGTTTCTTGTCAATCATTTAACAATCTGACCACTGTTGTGGATCCATTTCATTTGCGGACACTGAATTCAAAAATAACCGGAGAAGTGCGAATCCGAATCACCCACCGAGGGTTACGTAAAAATTTATAGGTACGCGACATATAGAGCCGTATCTCTGTTTTACTAAGAAGTATGATTTAGACAGCTAAGAGGGACTATACAGCTGAGTATATTAAATATACACAAGAAAGTTATATTTTGTAAAATACAACTTCCTTGTGCAGTTCATCGTCACTAATATTTGTTCGAAGTTATCATGATTACTGATGAGAATACAGCAATCGAGAAATCGACTACTACTTTCGAAGTTTTCTGGTCTAGATAGAGTTCGAATAGCAATGTTTATTTCAATATTAATTCGCAGGATACGAGAATTGGGCCCCATGCGTTAATATTTCATCTCAAGTTTTATGCTCGCACGTGCTATGACAGCCTCAGTGAAAATTTTAACTTCTCTCAGAGCTGGATATTAGGTTAAGGCATTATTGATTCTCAGTCTCAAACTAACTCCAACAGCTTTTAAAAAAAAGACAAAAGTTTACAAAGCTACAACTCTGTGCCACCACATTTCTTACCGTGTCTAAAATAATACGGAAAAATAACAGAGGCGGGTATTTATCTGACCTCATGTGACAATTGCCTATTAATTAACATATCATCAGGCTTATAATACTCCTACTCCTGGGATAAAGTGCTAGCTTACAATTGGAAATTACTATGCTTTCCGAAGTACCCAGTAACTCGAAATAGCGTTAAGAGAGGTCCTTACCTCACAGCGGATTTCCCTCTCGAACTGGAGCGCCCGTCTGGGGATGCAACCTCCACCATTTAGAAGACCACAGTTAAATAAAACTACCTATAATAGTCATAATTATATTTATTGCTTCATGTTGGTTACATTTAGATCTTAAATCTAATAACAGCTCGCAAACATGACCCCGGCAAGGCCATTGCAAATTATAATGAAAGTATACAAAAAATAATTTAAAATTACAATAGGATAACAAGTTAAGATAGATAGAAAAATTAAATTAGTTAATAAAAAATACAATTTTAAAATTAATTCATATTATATGAACTTTAAGCAATCATAAAATACATTTAGGGGTAGGTCACGAAATGTATGTCAATCAAAACAAAAAATAAATAAAGAAGTAATAATAACATTCAAAGTAATAATCTGTTCAAAATTCATTCACATAATCTATACTTTTAATAAACCTGTAGAGAGGTCAATTCTGTACATGAAATATATTTTCAAAATAACTATCAGGGGGTGATTAGTGATCGATACTGATGCCAAAAATGCAATCAGTAAAAATTTTGTCTGTCTGTCTGTCTGTCTGTGTGTATGTTCCTTATAGAAACAAAAACTACTCGACGGATTTTAACGAAACTTGGTACAATTATTTTTCATACTCCTGGGCAGATTATAGTATACTTTTCATCACGCTACAATCAATAGGAGCAGAGTAGTGAAGGGAAATGTTGGGAAAACGGGAGAAGTTACTCCATTTTTTCAGCTTCCGTCGCGTGTGCAGCCTTCATGGTTAAATTTACATAGAAATTATGTATGACGGAAATATTCTACATAAAATTGTCTAAAAAATATCCCGCAACAGCATATGTCTATCTTTTATGGTTGACTCACAATAACACGTGTAACTCCTGATAGCTTAGCAGTTCGGAGCATTCCGATTATATAACGTAAAGATGAGAATTTTAGTTTGATTATAAATACAGGTAATAAAAATGACCGTTTTTATCTATATCTTTATATATATAAATCTTCTGTGAGTGTGTATGTCACTGAACTTCTCTTAAACGACTGGACCGATTTTGATGAAATTTTTTGTGTGTGTTCAAGGGGATCTGAGAATGGTTTAGATTCACAATTTTGTCCGCTGGACAATGTTTTTTTATTTTATTTTTTTTATGGCGGTACGAAGTTCGCTGGGTCAGCTAGTATTTATTATAAATTAATTGAATTTAATAATTTCGGTTTAAGTATTTTTTTTTGTATTCCTATCTTTTGGTGGTGTTATGTTTCTGCTGATGAGTAGGGTTCCAGAGCTCCACGGCGTAGGGCTTGGGTTCAAGCCGTATCATCAGTATCGTCGCGATTGAACTCCACTAATACTTGACATCAGGTGGGGGGGCGTAATTTGTTGCGCCTCGTAGGAAAAATATGAGCCGTCACGGGACGCCTGGCAGATGTTAAACATCGATAATATTTTGTTAAAGTAATATGCAGAAAAGAACAGATTGCGATAGGAACTAAATATGGCATAATGAATAAAATATTAAGATTTTTTTCCAGAAAATGATGACTGTTTATTTAATAAAGATTTATTTTCATTAAATACAAAAATCGAATCCGATTGCGCATGGCGGCGCATCGTCACACTACTGCATTATAGACTATGTATAATTATACCATCATATAGCGTGGCGACGCGTCATCACGGCATGAGTCGCCACGCCAGAAATCGGTGTTACGTGCGCCTATAGATGTTTAACATCAAAAATGTAAATAGGGTAGCCCATTCTATATCCTGCCATTGTGAAAGTTGCACTTCATTATGCCATCGAGCTATCCTCTTGTTGTGAGATTGTGGGTTGATAATCCAGTTTTAAAGAAATATGCAGATGACCCTGTCGGCCTGAACTAGAGGCGTCTCTCTCTAGCCCAGGGCTAGGCAAACTAAGGCCCGCGGGCCATCTCCGGTCCTCGACTGGTTTAAAATCCGGCCCGCCACTATCAATAAAAAAAAAATCACAATTCCGACTACCCCGCTGCCGAACCTGGTATCTACTCATTTACTTCGCAGCAAACTGGGGGCGTGTATTTACCCTTATCAGGGAAATGCCTTACGCATCCTTCAACCACCGGGGGAGCGAGAAGAAGGTATGTAGGACTGCTCACTTCAGCCGACCCTTGGGCTGTATGAAGTGAACAGGGCGCACTAAATGCCCTTAACAGGACCACTGAAAACCAGACAATACTCCTGCACCGGTCACTCGAGAAGCATTTTGAGGACCGCGGTCCCCCTAATGCATGTCGGGCGTGCGGGTGATGTTGCGGCACCCTGTTACGAATGGCCGCACGGGGCGTATTTATCCTACTGCTGAGCTGTAGGCTGTGTGAGGGGCAATCGTTACTGAGCTATATTTTCATTTGATTTCCAAATCAAAAGTGGCCCGCCATAGATTCTGATAATAAATATTAGCACGATCCCTGCTATTGCTCTTGTAGATAAATCATTAACATTACCCCCTATAGTAAGCGGGCGGTCCAAATATAATGGTGGCGAGCACAGAACACAGAAAGAGCTTAGAAGGGCCTTGTGGGTGGGGCATCAGGCGCGCCACAGTTATGTGTGAGCAAATGCTCATAACTTAACCAAAACTTGGTTCCGATTACGTGTGTGAGCGCTGATTGGTTCGATTGTTTGATGTTGATGTCACGTCGTTTGATTCACTGTTGTCTATTTGGTGGAAGTGTAGTGGGTTCGAGCCGACATCGGTTCCCGTGCAAACGGTCTGATGAAGATAACCCTTCTAACCTCTGTGGTGGCTAGTGACTCTCGGCGCCCCATGAGACCGCTGCGCCCGCCTGCAACACACACCATGCACCATAGGTAAGCCGCCTCTCTCCCGTCTCCCGAGGTATAACGGGGACCTCGCAGACGTGCGCAGGATGCCCCGCGCGTGGGGGCTAGGTACGCGGCCTAGTGCCCACCGTACCGCCCCCCGTCCGCTGCGGATGGCTATATGTAGCTCTACGCCACCCCCCTATGCAAGACAGAACTACAAGAGAGGGACCGCCGTTCCTGGGGGAGCGGGAGGGGGAGCGAAGTTCTCCCCATCCCTTTCTCCTCTCCCGGTCGCCCACGTCTCCTCACCCCTTCTCCTAGGGGAAGAGGTGACCCCCTGAGCCCTGGAAAACTGACAATGTGTTACTTAAATTTTTAGGCAATGCACAATTGAAACTCGAAAGCGAGTAAAAATTAAAGTAAACCGCAAATGTCATAACGCATTGACTGGTTCCTAGGACGCGACGCATTGACTTTTACTTGCTTATAAGTAACACCATCGAGTAATACCGTGAATGAGTTGTGGAATGAGTACGAACCATGTGTCGCGGTGTCGCTAACAATCTGGCGGTCATTAGCTTCTTTGTCATCTTTTTCATATTTAAAAAACTTTAAGCTCTCATCAAGTCAAGAGAGAATACATTTGTTCTGGGAAGGCATGTTCTATTCTAAATCACGTCATAGCTAGCGATAAAGTGAGAACCATACAAGAGTCCATTGTTAGTAAGTAACAAATAAAGCACCTATTGTGTATGTTCAATAAATTATTTCCATTAAATACAACACAGTAAGTATTGTACGAAGCCGTCCTTGCCCTATTATTAACGGTAGAACAATTTCAGTTATACACATTTACGAGGATCTTGAGATAATACCACGAACCTAACCTGATCAAACAAAATTGCAAATGAATATTCAATTTAGTTAGACTGGCGTAGGTACGTAATTAATTCTACTGTATCTTAAGTTGTCATGGACGCATTGATCACTTCCCCATAAAGAATGTTACTTAAACTCAAGCGTAATCCTTATTCAGTTTTTAGGTTTCCATACATATTGGGTAACAACGGGGTTATAGGGGCGAACTAAAGTTATAGATTGACTGTGTGCCTGTCTGTCTGGCAGCAACTACAATTTTAACAAAATCTGTGATCCGAAGAATTATTCAGAGTCAGTCGTGCCAGCGTGTAGCGGTCAAGATTCTTCACCGTACCACACACCGCAGAGAGAATTTTTACCCCCACCATCCGGACGCTTGGCATTCTCGCACCATGCATTACGCACGTTCATTTTTCTTGCGTAGCAAAAACATCTGGAAGGAACTTCCTTCAGCGATTTTCCCTCTTAACTGTAATATGACGGTCTTTAAAAGGCGAGGAAACCTATTCCTTCAGAGCCATGAGTGGTACCCTTGGAGCTGCAAGTGTCTGGGGAGCGGCACGGTGGCTATTTAGTTTCCAGCGCGGTCAGTCCTACGCACGTCTGCGGGATCGCCCGAGATATCCCATCGCATATTCCCTGTAGTGAAACCTGGCTAGGCCGTAAAAGCTGTCAGGTTTCGCGGAGACGCGGTGAATCTCTCGACGGGGATCTCGTGATGCCACATTTTACAGCGTAGAGGGCATTAGCAGGATTTTTAGCGGATAGTATGCTTTAAGCTATCGTAAACTGCGTTCCGCATCCGTGAGACTTGCGAGAGGCTAGCTGTGAGGTCTGCTCGTTGGTGTGACCCATAAATAGAGGTTTTGTATGCGTAAAAAATATGGTGCTGCAAGTGCGGCAGTGGCCACTTACACACACTAATGTCAAATAAAAAATGAAGGAAGTGATAAAAGTTATTTTATTTTCACAGAGTTGGCATTGCCACAAAGGATCGTATAAATAAATAAAAATATATTGTAATTTAACCTTTAAACCTAGCCTCATGCTCAACCACGTAGAAGTAGACATTATGCAAGTATCACATTTTGTAAACTATCTAGTTTTACTTAGCTTATACCATAAATCAGTATTTTTAGCACAAATAAAAAAAATCTTAAGAAAGCATTATTAAGAAAAAATCCACTCTGTCCAGACGAGACGAGAACCTAGACCGAGTGATTTTTTTTCTAGTAATACATAATTTCATTAGATTTAAACATCATGCAGTTAAATGCTAAAAATAAAATAAAAACAAATAAATATCTTAAATACAATCCAATGTTGAACCTACAAATATGAACGTAATAAGTTTTAAAAACATCTCGAGTTTCACAAAACAAACGTTTGTTGAAACAAATTCTGTTTGTTCGAACCCAATTGAAAAGTTTGGCCAGTGGCAGATTTATTGGAAGTTGATCTCTTTTGATAATGGAATTAACTTTGCTAAACTTTCCTTTGAGTATTGTGTGTAGTAATGGTATTTTCATTGTTATTACCATTCAGTCCTTTAGGGTTTCGAACTTCAAATGAAAAACGGTAGGTACCCTTAGAGGATCTCTTATGACCGTCGGGTCCGTCCTTCTGTTCGTCTATAAGATGCACTTTCTCAAGAACGCTTGAACTTCTCAAGTTGAAATTATTACCAAATACTTACTAGAATCTATAATCCCTTGAAGGATCGACAAAAGCACACTTCTTAATCATTTCAACATATAGTCAAACTTGCATTTCCAATAGTCGAGAGAATGGGAATTTTTGAGGATCACTCTATAGAAACTAAGATCACAAGAATAAGGGTAACTTTTTACATCCAATAATAACAAAATGGCCATGTTTGTCATTCTCATTTCTTATAAGTTTTCTAGGAGAAAGGTTATTAGCAATGTTGGGGCCACACTAATAGTAGAGTCGTCCATGCGAGGATTTTGGATTTACTCGAGCGCCGCAGAATAACATAAGGTTGGCAACCTCGCACCTTGTGAAGAACTTCCACCATACCTAAGCCCTTTGTATGGGGCCGAACGTCTAGAGCAGCAAAAAATAAATTCAACAAACGACCATGAATCCTGGTCGCGTCCAAATTGTCATTCTTTTGAAAAGGGGCTACTAGAGAGCCACTGACTACGGAGGGTTCACTGCGTCTTCGGTAAGATGGAGTTTACTTTCCCAGGCGGACGTTCCAATCCTGGATGAATTGTCATAATTTATACCTTTAACAATTATCTTTATCAAAAGGTGGTATGGTGGTATACCTTTAAGGACTTAGGTATACCATCTCGCCGGCAAAGTTAGCAATTGCGTTAATATGCGTTCTATTCATTTTCTTTTACTTCTGACCTTTCGATAATGCGAATTTCTGCAGTCCATAATCTTCTTTGCCTAAATATGTAATACTACTTTATTACAGAAAAAAACGAACTCCGATGCTAAGCAATACGAGTTCCTATTTCATATGGAATAATATCAAGGACTGAACCGTGGCAGTCCACAGTAAGTGATTGTCCCAAGGATTACAAGGCTAGGCGCAGACTTTTCTTTGATGCTATCTCAATTTAGATAAAATTTATAATATGATTGAGGTAGGTATAAAATTTTCACATCAATATTGTTATAAAAGAATATAGCAATAGCGAGTGATGATTCAAATAATGTGTCTGAAAAGGGTGGCTTTCCTGTTCGGATTCCAACATACATCTAGTACATTCGCCAAATTCAATTATTCTTCCTAACTCTGTAAGCTGTGACTGCCACTTATCATTACACTATATGCTTGATCGATCACACTCGATCATTACAACTAATATATCACCATGAGGAATGTCAAAAATCAGAATCAAAAATCATTTATTCAGTCTGGGCTGTTACAAGCACTTGTGAAGATGAAGAAGCTACGTCATCGCTTCGCAAAATTACGGCGGGGGACCTTGTACTGAGAAGAACCGGCAAGAAACTCAGCAAGGGCTGTTTTTTCTCCCTGTATTGTTATATACAGAGTCGTCAAGTTGAAAAATGATATTCCATTACATCATTAAAGATCTTATCTAAGATCTGTAATAGTCAACTCTCGTGTAGATCAAATTTGCCACTTTTGAGTGAGGTTCTGAAACTTTTAAAGTTTTTTAATACACACGTGAAATCAAAGTTTACATGTAAAGCATATTTTGATACAAAAGATCCGCATCGTAATAAACGTAATAGGTCATGGCCACAGTGTTGCACAGTTCCGTATATGATTATTTACCTTTACATCATACCTAGCGATCCATCCCGACTTTAAACGGGTGAACTTTAACGCTATAAAATATAGGATATGTTACTCAGGGAAAATGTAGCATCCTAATGATAATAGAATTTTTGAAATCGGTCCACAATATTTTTTCGTAGCAAACATACAAATACACCAATCGTTCCTCTTTTAAATAATGGTGCCAATTCTAGCGTGATTCCCTAAACTTAAAACTAAATTTAACATCAGTCTCTCCTTTTCATTCTGTATAGAGAATGATAAGGATATACTGCTGTCAAATTTAAGTTTAGGTTTAGAGAATAATGCTAGAATCGACACCATAATATAGTTAAAAAAGTGACTGTCGTGTCAGTTAGAACAAAGTTAAAAATAAACATAAGTACACAACTACACAAAATACACTATGAAACAACTGACGGTTGTGTCCCGTCCGAAAAAGAACTTTGTCTCTAAAATGAAAATACGGGTGTAACTGACCCTAAGGCTGCCATTGGCACCATCCTGAAAGGGATGTCTTGTCGCATTAACGACTGAATGACTACCCGACCACTTATTAAGACTTTAGGGAAAAGCTGACATTTTTGGAAATGTTTTGGAGATTTATGCACGACATCTTTGAGGAATATGGATTCGCGAATTCCCCCGTTCTTAGTTACGAGGGCGCACTTTATTCTCGTAAAATCAATCAACTGCTACCCTAAAAGGGAATTTCACAACTTTTTGAAAATAATCATACGTTATATAAAGTGTTTATCAGTGTTTAAGGACTCCATAAAATGTTTATGTGGGGGTAAAAACAAAATCAAGAATTCTGTTTTCACACATTATACGTAACGTTTCTCTTGGTATTATGGCGTGTTTATCTATGTGTGGTGTTACACGGCTGTCTTTTAAACGTCAAACGGTACAACTAATGTCACTTTGAACGGAGGTTTCCAAAAAAATACCTTGTACCTACTTCTGACTTCATTTTAGGCTACGGCGTTTTCGGTCACGTGATAATAGATAAAGAAAACTATTATCTTTATAATTTTTATTATTTTTAAAGCATGTAACTGCTTGATGTTTAAATCTAAAGAAAATATAACTAGAAAAAATTCCACGCGGACCAGGGAGCAGACGGGACTCGAACCCGCACCCTTCGCAATCCGGGCGAATGCACTGACCAATTATGCTACCGCGGCCCTCACGGACCGCGTCGAAATTCTTTCTAGCTATTCTTAAGCTGCAAGGCAGCGCCATCTCTTCGCATTATAGGTAAACCCACAATGTCAAATGAATACTTTTACAAGTATTAAACATTTGAAAGAAGAAATAGCAATTATAGTTATAATTTTTATTATTTTTAAAGCATGTAACTGCTTGATGTTTAAATCTAAAGAAAATATAACTAGAAAAAATTCCACGCGGACCAGGCAGCAGACGGGACTCGAACCCGCACCCTTCGCAATCCGGGCGAATGCACTGACCAATTATGCTACCGCGGCCCTCACGGACCGCGTCGAAATTCTTTCTAGCTATTCTTAAGCTGCAAGGCAGCGCCATTTCTTCGCATTATAGGTAAACCCACAATGTCAAATGAATACTTTTACAAGTATTAAACATTTGAAAGAAGAAATAGCAATTATAGTTATAATTTTTATTATTTTTAAAGCATGTAACTGCTTGATGTTTAAATCTAAAGAAAATATAACTAGAAAAAATTCCACGCGGACCAGGCAGCAGACGGGACTCGAACCCGCACCCTTCGCAATCCGGGCGAATGCACTGACCAATTATGCTACCGCGGCCCTCACGGACCGCGTCGAAATTCTTTCTAGCTATTCTTAAGCTGCAAGGCAGCGCCATCTCTTCGCATTATAGGTAAACCCACAATGTCAAATGAATACTTTTACAAGTATTAAACATTTGAAAGAAGAAATAGCAATTATAGTTATAATTTTTATTATTTTTAAAGCATGTAACTGCTTGATGTTTAAATCTAAAGAAAATATAACTAGAAAAAATTCCACGCGGACCAGGCAGCAGACGGGACTCGAACCCGCACCCTTCGCAATCCGGGCGAATGCACTGACCAATTATGCTACCGCGGCCCTCACGGACCGCGTCGAAATTCTTTCTAGCTATTCTTAAGCTGCAAGGCAGCGCCATCTCTTCGCATTATAGGTAAACCCACAATGTCAAATGAATACTTTTACAAGTATTAAACATTTGAAAGAAGAAATAGCAATTATAGTTATAATTTTTATTATTTTTAAAGCATGTAACTGCTTGATGTTTAAATCTAAAGAAAATATAACTAGAAAAAATTCCACGCGGACCAGGCAGCAGACGGGACTCGAACCCGCACCCTTCGCAATCCGGGCGAATGCACTGACCAATTATGCTACCGCGGCCCTCACGGACCGCGTCGAAATTCTTTCTAGCTATTCTTAAGCTGCAAGGCAGCGCCATCTCTTCGCATTATAGGTAAACCCACAATGTCAAATGAATACTTTTACAAGTATTAAACATTTGAAAGAAGAAATTTGACATTGTGGGTTTACCTATAATGCGAAGAGATGGCGCTGCCTTGCAGCTTAAGAATAGCTAGAAAGAATTTCGACGCGGTCCGTGAGGGCCGCGGTAGCATAATTGGTCAGTGCATTCGCCCGGATTGCGAAGGGTGCGGGTTCGAGTCCCGTCTGCTGCCTGGTCCGCGTGGAATTTTTTCTAGTTATATTTTCTTTAGATTTAAACATCAAGCAGTTACATGCTTTAAAAATAATAAAAATTATAACTATAATTGCTATTTCTTCTTTCAAATGTTTAATACTTGTAAAAGTATTCATTTGACATTGTGGGTTTACCTATAATGCGAAGAGATGGCGCTGCCTTGCAGCTTAAGAATAGCTAGAAAGAATTTCGACGCGGTCCGTGAGGGCCGCGGTAGCATAATTGGTCAGTGCATTCGCCCGGATTGCGAAGGGTGCGGGTTCGAGTCCCGTCTGCTGCCTGGTCCGCGTGGAATTTTTTCTAGTTATATTTTCTTTAGATTTAAACATCAAGCAGTTACATGCTTTAAAAATAATAAAAATTATAACTATAATTGCTATTTCTTCTTTCAAATGTTTAATACTTGTCAAAGTATTCATTTGACATTGTGGGTTTACCTATAATGCGAAGAGATGGCGCTGCCTTGCAGCTTAAGAATAGCTAGAAAGAATTTCGACGCGGTCCGTGAGGGCCGCGGTAGCATAATTGGTCAGTGCATTCGCCCGGATTGCGAAGGGTGCGGGTTCGAGTCCCGTCTGCTGCCTGGTCCGCGTGGAATTTTTTCTAGTTATATTTTCTTTAGATTTAAACATCAAGCAGTTACATGCTTTAAAAATAATAAAAATTATAACTATAATTGCTATTTCTTCTTTCAAATGTTTAATACTTGTAAAAGTATTCATTTGACATTGTGGGTTTACCTATAATGCGAAGAGATGGCGCTGCCTTGCAGCTTAAGAATAGCTAGAAAGAATTTCGACGCGGTCCGGTGAGGGCCGCGGTAGCATAATTGGTCAGTGCATTCGCCCGGATTGCGAAGGGTGCGGGTTCGAGTCCCGTCTGCTGCCTGGTCCGCGTGGAATTTTTTCTAGTTATATTTTCTTTAGATTTAAACATCAAGCAGTTACATGCTTTAAAAATAATAAAAATTATAACTATAATTGCTATTTCTTCTTTCAAATGTTTAATACTTGTAAAAGTATTCATTTGACATTGTGGGTTTACCTATAATGCGAAGAGATGGCGCTGCCTTGCAGCTTAAGAATAGCTAGAAAGAATTTCGACGCGGTCCGTGAGGGCCGCGGTAGCATAATTGGTCAGTGCATTCGCCCGGATTGCGAAGGGTGCGGGTTCGAGTCCCGTCTGCTGCCTGGTCCGCGTGGAATTTTTTCTAGTTATATTTTCTTTAGATTTAAACATCAAGCAGTTACATGCTTTAAAAATAATAAAAATTATAACTATAATTGCTATTTCTTCTTTCAAATGTTTAATACTTGTAAAAGTATTCATTTGACATTGTGGGTTTACCTATAATGCGAAGAGATGGCGCTGCCTTGCAGCTTAAGAATAGCTAGAAAGAATTTCGACGCGGTCCGTGAGGGCCGCGGTAGCATAATTGGTCAGTGCATTCGCCCGGATTGCGAAGGGTGCGGGTTCGAGTCCCGTCTGCTGCCTGGTCCGCGTGGAATTTTTTCTAGTTATATTTTCTTTAGATTTAAACATCAAGCAGTTATATGCTTTAAAAATAATAAAAATTATAACTATAATTGCTATTTCTTCTTTCAAATGTTTAATACTTGTAAAAGTATTCATTTGACATTGTGGGTTTACCTATAATGCGAAGAGATGGCGCTGCCTTGCAGCTTAAGAATAGCTAGAAAGAATTTCGACGCGGTCCGTGAGGGCCGCGGTAGCATAATTGGTCAGTGCATTCGCCCGGATTGCGAAGGGTGCGGGTTCGAGTCCCGTCTGCTGCCTGGTCCGCGTGGAATTTTTTCTAGTTATATTTTCTTTAAACTATTATCTTCTTCGTGTTTTTTTAGTATTTTTTTTCTGTAAGAATACTTAGTTAAAACCGCTACCTATATTCGTAATTAATTCTAGCGACACGTGTTGTCAAAATCAACGGTAGTCAGGTTAGGAGGCTGGCCACTTTTTTATATACCATGACATGTGCTTACCAAAAGTACAAATGAAATCCGCATTTATAACAACAAGGAATTCCATATCTCTGTAATGGCGCGATTACAGCTGTTCGTTAGCCCGAATACGAGTGCCGAACTCTTAGAGCATTTATAGGTGTAAATGCTCTAAGGAAGAACTCGAGTAACGTCTTTCGTGCACCCGAATACGGGCTAACGACCAAGTGTAATCGAGCCATTACATTAGTTAATCAGACATACAAAGGAACCCCGCATTTATAATTTCAGGGAATTCCACATCTCCGTAAGTTCTGAAATGACGTCAACCCGCTTTGGCCTTCGCCGCCCTTCCCTTCTAAGAATGAGCACAATCAGTTGCCATAATCCTAAGGAATTGGCCTGAATGCAAAACTCAACGAAAACGCGACCTTTAAGGGATAGGTACTTACTTGTTCAAATCTCTTGTTAATGAGCTTTCCTTTTGCGCGCTCCATGATAGAAGCTAATAGCGTCGTTTGCCGTTCTCCAAATTTCATCATAACAACTCGTCTTTGAAAAATAATTTGTTTACCATTACAACTCTCATCCGGTCTTAGTTAAAAAGAAGCGACTTTAAATCCTCCAAGAATTCCATTATCTCTATACAGGATTGCTTCAGCAGTAATGAACATGGACATTATTCAAGATTAAAAAAAACATTTATTACAGAGTTCCTATAGCCACTATTCAGCTCCATCATCAGAGCAGCTACATGGTACCATATTATGGCATTGTCACCAGATTTATATAAGTATGCCAAATTTTAGCTTTATCCATCTGACAAGAAGTAATGGTTTACGAATGTTAAAGCTACATATTACATATCATGTTTACAACCTGAGGAGGTCAGCTCAAGTAGAGGGCGTCTCTGTGACTCGGGCCTCGGCTCTAGTTAGCCGTTGTCGTGTCATGCATGATCACCGCAGCGCGACATGATACACAACGCGTTTTTATCACGCTCAATTGTCAAATTGCTATGTGACATGACATGACATGAGTTTGACAGTTAGACGCGATATAAAACGTGATATAATGTAAATTGTGGTGCTCATGCTAGGGAGACAGAGGTCCTCTGCGGTTTCACCCGCGTTAATTTTTTCCATATTATTTTTATTCAGTAATTTCACAATATGTCCCTTAACTAAGTCATTCTTATTCATATTTTAACATGATAAATATTATAAACTATCCGTGCTCGAGGCTGCTATTTATTACAGCCAGGTGCGCGGGCAGAAGTCGGAGAGAGAAAGCATAGAAGAATAGTAAAGATAAAAAAAGGTATAGGTACACGAAAATAGGGAGGTAAAAAACAAAACAGAGAAAAATTAATTATATACTTTTAAACGTATAAAGTCACAGAAATAATATTATACTTTGTGAGCGTGCGCTGCGTAAGGCGGGACACGGAGCGGGCATCCGCTCGGCGCGCTTAGGTAGGTCTTCACCAATGACACAAAAAGAAACGGCACGGCGAGCGGACCCGCGCCCGACGCCGACGCCCCGCCCAAGGCACCGCAAGCTCTAATAGTGCAACATTCATGTACTTTATAATTATTATGATGCTAATAATTTTATTTATTTTATTTATTTATTTATTTACTAATTTAGTACACACACAATAAAATAGATAAGAACAGGAACAAGAAATTTGTACAAGGGCACTGCTTATTTCATATTGAAATTTCTTCCAGCAGGCCCGCGAAAGGAAAAAACATAAAATAAAAGGTCGTCAGTGTGTGTCTCCTGAATAAAAATAACAAAATACACTACTTATATAAACAAAACCTACATATATATCTACATAGACATACTAATAAACATATATACTAAATTGAAATATACAAGTGTTAAAAGGAGAAGCAATACAGTTCGGAAACAGTGAGTCAGGAGGATAGATAGTGTTCCTTCAACCGTTTTTTAAATGTAGCAACAGTTGGACTGTCTCTGATTCCTGCTGGCAGCGAGTTCCACAAGCGGACGGCATGTACCGTGAAAGAGTATGATGCAAATTCGGTTTTATGAAGAGGACAATTGAGGACCGATTTCAGATGGGACCTGCAAGGAACATTAGGCGAGTGGGTGAAAGAAAACCTCTCCCGAAGATAGGAAGGATAAGAAGGATTGTAAAGGATATTGAAGAGGAAACAAAGGATTCTGACATTCCTGCGCAGACGTATGGGGAGCCACTTGAGTTCCTTTCGAAAGTTGGAGACGTGATCATACTTACGAAGCCCAAAAATGAATCGAATAGCTAGATTCTGCAGGCGCTCAAGTTTATCAAGTAATGCCTCCGTAGCGTCTAAATAACAAACATCGGCATAGTCGAGAAGTGGGAGAATAAGGGATTGTGCAAGAGCAATTTTGGTATGTAAAGGAAGGAAATTTTGCAAACATTTTAAAGTGTGAAGCGAAAAATACATTTTCCGACTAACGTTAGCGACGTGAGCTGTCCATGAGAGGTTGGTATCAATTGTGACGCCGAGATTTTTCACCGCATCGCTGTAGGGGATGTTGATTCCACCTATGGACACTGGCGGCAAGTGAGAGGAACGGCAGGAACGTGACATATACCTACTCCCTATTATAATTGCCTGGGATTTACTTGGATTAACTGAGAGACCATAAAATTGTGCCCAAGTACTAATACGGTTTAGGTCTTCATTAATGGCTGCTATCGTGAAGTCCATTTCGTCAATATCGAAATGACGATATAGCTGCAAATCGTCTGCGTAGAGATGAAACTTGGAGGAAATTACTCTAGTAACAGAGTTGATGAAAATAGAGAATAGGAGTGGTGAGAGAACACCTCCTTGAGGTACGCCAACACAGAGGTCACACCCATCAGAGGTTAAATCATCAAGGCGAACATTCTGCGAGCGACCCCGAAGATATGAACCGAACCAAGAAAGAGCAGAAGTAGAGACATTTAAGGAACGAAGAATGGCAAGTAGAATATCAAAGTCGACAGAATTAAATGCATTGCTAAAGTCTAGCAATACTAGTGCAGTTAACGCTTTGTTTTCCATTGCCCAGCGTATATCATCAGTGACATTCACTAAGGCAGAGACCGTGCTGTGACCCGACCGAAAGCCAGATTGAAAGCTGTTTAGGAGACTATTCGAAAGAAGAAAATGGGAAACTTGCTTGTGAACTATGTGCTCGAGAACTTTGGAAAGAAAAGGTAAAATAGAAATTTTACATTGCAGTGCTTAATTAAAATTATAAGTATCTAGTTTAGTGGGTAAAACTCAAGACACACCAAGGGATAAGTTTATAGCGAGTCAAAATTAAAATATGGTCATATAACTTTATAACTTTACATAGAACTTTAAAAGGGGAACAATTCCGTTTTACATGATTTTCGTGTAACTCAGCACGAGCAATGGAAGCTCTCAAATGGAATTTCTTTTTCGACATTTTTCTTCGATGCTCCGCTTATTGGTTGTAACGTGATGTTAAATAGCTTATTGCCTACCTTTTTTTTGATACGCTGGGGAAATGCGTTAGATAAATGCAAACGAACAAACAAACTCTTCAGCTTTATAATAACAGAAGTTATTCAGTTTCCATAGTATTCTGCTTTGTTTGCGACTAAACAATTGATACGAGAAGCTGTCCAGAATTTATTAGTTATTTACATATATACTCCTAAAAATGCAACTATCACATTTTTGTTGTATGCTATCTCTATTCTGTTATCTGCTTGAGTCGTTTGTATATTATGCATTGATTTATTAGTAGAAAATCTTTTGCCATTTTAAACGTGTGTCATGTCACCACTGGAGGACGTGACAGAGCTCACGCGGTCACGCGGGCTTGTGTGATCTTGGTCACGAAAGAAATATTGACCTAAAATAAAACTGTCAAGAAAAGATAAACTCCACTATGCAGGCGGATGCACTACAAATTATGCTACCGCGACCTTAATGGCAGTGTCGAATAACTTCTAGTATTTCTTAGGCCACAAGGAGAAACCATCTTTTTAACCGACTTCAAAAAAGGAGGAGGTTCTATGTTCGACTGTAATTTTTTTTTATATGTTCACCGATTTGTCTGTCAATTGTGGACCGATTTCTAAAATTCTTTTTTTTTCGAAAGAGTGTACTTCCGATGTGGTCCCATTGGAACCAAGTCAGGATTTGATGGTGGAATCCGGGTAAATCGGGACCTTCAAATTTCAAAAGCACGCACGATGTTTTATTATGCATGTTCACCGATTTCTCCGTCAATTGTGTTATTGTTTACTTGGACGATGTAATTTTCACTAAAATTAATAAAATAAAATAAAAATTAAACAAAAATAAAACCGACTTCAAAATCGAAAATGGAACTAAAAAGTAAAAAATAATATCTGGTTCATGATTTGGAAGTCGGGCGGGGTCAAGTATGAAACATTAAATAGATTTTCGTTTCTGATCGGTAATAATACGTCTTTCCAAATCATGAATCAGATATTATTTTTTACTTTTTAGTTATATTTTTAGGTAATAATAATTGTAAGTGGATACACTTATACACGCCCTACACGCCCGAATAGGGGACGAGTTTGGGCATGATCTACTGCCTGGACCAAAAATTTTCTTTATATCTAAACATCTAGCAATTAAAAGAAAATATAACTAGAAAAAAAAATCCACGCGGACCAGGCAGCAGACGGGACTCGAACCCGCACCCTTCGCAGTCCGGGCGAATGCACTGACCAATTATGCTACCGCGGCCCTCACGGACCGCGTCGAAATTCTTTCTAGCTATTCTTAAGCTGCAAGGCAGCGTCATCTCTTCGCATCATAGGTAAACCCACAATGTCAAATGAATACTTTTACAAGTATTATATATTTGAAAGAAGAAATAGCAATTATAGTTATAATTTTTATTATTTTTAAAGCATGTAACTGCTTGATGTTTAAATCTAAAGAAAATATAACTAGAAAAAAATCCACGCGGACCAGGCAGCAGACGGGACTCGAACCCGCACCCTTCGCAATCCGGGCGAATGCACTGACCAATTATGCTACCGCGGCCCTCACGGACCGCGTCGAAATTCTTTCTAGCTATTCCTAAGCTGCAAGGCAGCGCCATCTCTTCGCATCATAGGTAAACCCACAATGTCAAATGAATACTTTTACAAGTATTATATATTTGAAAGAAGAAATAGCAATTATAGTTATAATTTTTATTATTTTTAAAGCATGTAACTGCTTGATGTTTAAATCTAAAGAAAATATAACTAGAAAAAAATCCACGCGGACCAGGCAGCAGACGGGACTCGAACCCGCACCCTTCGCAATCCGGGCGAATGCACTGACCAATTATGCTACCGCGGCCCTCACGGACCGCGTCGAAATTCTTTCTAGCTATTCTTAAGCTGCAAGGCAGCGCCATCTCTTCGCATCATAGGTAAACCCACAATGTCAAATGAATACTTTTACAAGTATTATATATTTGAAAGAAGAAATAGCAATTATAGTTATAATTTTTATTATTTTTAAAGCATGTAACTGCTTGATGTTTAAATCTAAAGAAAATATAACTAGAAAAAAATCCACGCGGACCAGGCAGCAGACGGGACTCGAACCCGCACCCTTCGCAATCCGGGCGAATGCACTGACCAATTATGCTACCGCGGCCCTCACGGACCGCGTCGAAATTCTTTCTAGCTATTCTTAAGCTGCAAGGCAGCGCCATCTCTTCGCATCATAGGTAAACCCACAATGTCAAATGAATACTTTTACAAGTATTATATATTTGAAAGAAGAAATAGCAATTATAGTTATAATTTTTATTATTTTTAAAGCATGTAACTGCTTGATGTTTAAATCTAAAGAAAATATAACTAGAAAAAAAAAAAGTATTCATTTGACATTGTGGGTTTACTTATGATGCGAAGAGATGGCGCTGCCTTGCAGCTTAAGAATAGCTAGAAAGAATTTCGACGCGGTCCGTGAGGGCCGCGGTAGCATAATTGGTCAGTGCATTCGCCCGGATTGCGAAGGGTGCGGGTTCGAGTCCCGTCTGCTGCCTGGTCCGCGTGGATTTTTTTCTAGTTATATTTTCTTTAGATTTAAACATCAAGCAGTTACATGCTTTAAAAATAATAAAAATTATATCTAGCAATTAAATGTTAAAAATATTTTATAGTTAATCTTGTTCTACCCTGGTAAAATCTTGCAGCTTCGGCCTATGCTTCTAAATTTGAAACACATTCCATAGCAGATGTTGGTACAAATACGATTGGCCTAGTTTTGGGATAGATGTTATCTTAATCTTTGGCGATGGAAAATGGACTTTAAACATAAGGCCAGTTATCAATAGAAACACGCACTCTCCATGGGAAAAAAGTCACTGCCAATCTTATGAGTTATTTTAGAGATAGAGATTCCAAATTTTCATGGCGTTAAGAACATGCCATACTCTCTAAAACTGATCATAAATATTATTCCAGAGGAGGGGAGAGATCGGGACTACTTGACGACCAGTCTTCGGCTCTGATGAAGTCCGAAACGAGTGAGTGAGTGAGTGACGACGGAACTTTGGTGCTGTCATAATAGTGTGCGAAATTTTACTTCAATAATACAAATGCACAAATCTTATGATAAACATTGTATTTAGCAGATAATCAATTTAAAATTTGCGACATCTGGTGGAGAGAGAGTAAATACGTGCTTAACCGTGCTGATACACGACATCTCGCGTCGGAATTGGGAAACGGATCGACGCTAAAAAGCAAGGTTCGACATCTGCAAGAACCATCGTGCTTGTACCGTGCTGATACTCGACATCTCGCGTCGGAATCGGGAAACGGATCGACGCTAAAATCAAATCAGAAATCAGAAATCAATATATCTTTATTCAAATTGGATGTATAGTACAACACTTTTGAATCGTCCAAACATTTTTTTCCCTACCACTCGTTATTGGACATATTTTTTAGCTGCGGAGAAAAACGAGCGAAAAAAACTCCACAACATTAAAAGCATAATGTAACAACATTTACAAATCATTATGTTATTACAACGTCAATACAATCATGATTTATTTAATATAGAAAACCTGTTGGAATGATTGGAACAGTTCAAACCCAAGCATTTTTTCTGTAATATAATCAGACACTTTGTAATAAGCTTTTTTAATAAGTGCTTTTTTTATACTATCTTTGAATTTATTTATGCTTAACTCTTGGATATTGCTTGGGACTTTATTGTATAAGCGAACACAAACACCTTTAAATGAATTATTGATTTTGTGAAGCCTAGTAGCAGGTAAAGTTAGTTTATTTTTGTTTCTTGTATTAAGTGTGTAAACATCACTGTTTTTAAGAAACAAATTAATATTTTTTCTTACAAGTAATAAATTTTCGTAAATGTATTGTGATGCGACCGCCATTATACCAAATTCTTTAAACCTATCTCTTAAGGAATCCTTAACTTTAAGATTATAAATTGATCGAATAGCTCTTTTCTGCAGCACAAAAATAGTTTGAATGTCGGCGGCGTTTCCCCACAATAAAATTCCGTACGACATTACACTATGGAAATAAATCACGATTTAAGATCTACTAAAACCATCATGCTTCACTGCGCTGCGTGTGGGAGGTTTCTCTCGTCGGGTGGTGCGGCTGCTTGCACGACCTGCCCGAATAAATATCACCGAGCTTGTCTGGCGATGTCGGAGAAGTCACAAATACTGGGTTTGCCCTGATTGCAGACAGAGCGTTAAAAGAGGCGATAACACGCATACGCCTGTTAAAGGCCTATGTAATCCACCATCTGCCGAGACGTCTTCCCCTGCAACGGTGGTCACGAGTGAGCCATCTGTTGGTGATGGTGGCTCTGCTGTCGCTGGCGCCGGGGTGGCTTTTGTAACAGAAAGTGACGGTGAAATTCGGCGTTTCTATATAGAGGCTGTGACGGAGATGCGGGAATTCCGCCGGGAGATGGCGTCGCTGCGTGGTTCCTGGGAAGCTTTTGCGACGAGACTGGATGAAATGGACCAAAGATTGAGATGGAATCAGTGAATGAGAGGCTGGAAGCCCTTGAGCGCCGTGAGCAGGCAGGCGCTCCTGAGTCTATGCAACAGCTCCAGCAACAGTTGGAACATAACTGTATCACAGTTGAAGTTGGAGTTGGCGGAGCGTGACCGTAAGGATCTAATGGCCGATTTGGACATCGGCTAGGTCGCTGAAGAGAAGGGGGAAAATGTATCTCATACAGTCATCTCGCTTGCCGCGCGCCTGTCTGTTAAATTGGAGGACCAGGATATAGTGTTCGCCTAACGGGTGGGCGCTCCCATTGTCGAATCGGTCCGTGTGCGCCTCAGCTTCGTGCGACTGGCGTGCCGTGGCCTGCGCGACGAGCTTCTGACGGCCGTGCGGGTGCGCCGCACCGTCACTGATGCTGGTGGTCGGCGCTTCTACATCAATGAGCGGCTCACTAGACATAACCGTCAGCTGTTCCACCGGGTCCGTGAGGAGTGTCGCAAGCTGGGCTGGAGGTATTCCTGGACGAAACAGGGCCGCGTTTTTGCTCGCCGGGTGCAGGGGTCACCCGTCTTCCATTTCCGGTCCGAGGTTGACTTGGAGCGTGCATTCGGGTCTCTGACCTTGGCCTCACCGCCATTATTCGTCCCGCCGGGCCCTAACTCGCCGGCCTCAAATTCGCCGAGCCAAAACCCAGCGGGCTCCAGGCCGCCGCGGGGCCCAGTCACACCGGGTTCCGCTCCGCTGCAGCCGTGCTCCAACCCGCTGGGTCCATACCGGCCTGACCTCGTTCCTCCGCAGTCGGCGTCGACCACACCATTGTGACTCGTAGCAACCTGTTACATTGTATTTATTAGCTTTTATTACTTTACAGTTTGTCCTCGGCTACTTTATGTGTATACTACTAAATTTATTTTATAACCTTTGCCACCTTTTTGATGTTTTTTCAGCTTTCAATTATTACTTCTATATTTTTTTGGATAGATTTAATATACTTCTGTGTTTAAGGGTAAATGAAAAACTGCCATTGCTTTCTTTCAGTAATTTAATAATAAGAATTATATATGTTTCAAGAATTTTATACATTACATTCAATATTATTAAAAGTCTCTTTGCAAATAAGGCAAATATATATCAATTATTACTAGGTATGTCAATATACAGTTGTTGTACAAAGAGGTCAAATTAGGGTATTGTTTAATTCCAAAGAAAACACATTTATTTTGTCTATGGGCACATGTGTACGGTTTTTCTATTATTTAAGTGCAAATGGCCATTGCTAGGAATTTGCGAGTTGGTCTTTTCAATGCAGGGTCCCTTAGTACAAAACATGAAGAATTCATAGTGGCAATGGAGGCTATGCAACCTGATATCATGGCTATCAACGAGACTACGGTATGGTGAGGAGGATAATGCACCTAGACTTAAAAGTTATCGGCTGTGGCACACACCTCGGCCGGATTGCGTGCGGGGTGGGCGTGGTGGTGGAGTAGGTTTTTATTTACGAAAGGGTATCAATGTGCGCACCTGCCCTTACCCTGTAATGCAGTCGGTTGAACAGATGTGGCTGATGGTTCGCATTCACAACCTCTCTATAATCATAGGTACTGCCTATCGACTCCCATGGTAGGACATAGGTTTATTTCTGATTCTATCACTTCTTCTGCTGGGCATGATGGGTTGGTACTGTTGGGAGACTTCAACAGCAACCTTTTTGATAACAATAGTAAGGCAAAGATGTTGATACAGTTTCTCAATAGTGTGAACCTTGATCAGGTAGTAACTGAAGCAACTCACTTTACCGATCACAGTGAAACCTTAATAGACATAATTTGTAGTGATATTAAGACAACCAAAGTCACAGTGAGACAAATTCCAGACCTTGGTAGGCATGCAATGTTGACTGCCGAATTTAAGTTAAAAAAAGAAAAGCCTTGTCCTAAATGGGTGCAGTATAGGCCCTCTGAAGGACATAATCATAGAGCAACTACAGAAGGATTTGTCCGCTATTGACTGGAGCTACTTTGTAGGGGATGTGAATAGTCTAGTTGATAGTTTTACAGCTTGTGTGCTAAATCTGTTTGATCTCCACGGCCCAGTCAACTCGCGTAAATTTAAACACCCTCCTCATCCCTGGATCACGGGTACAATAAAATCTATGATTCGCATTAGGGATAATTACCATAAAGACTTTAAAATGAATAAAACAGAGTCACTTAATGCCTGTTACCTTACAATGAAGCTAATAGTGGTTGTTGCCATAGAAAATGAAAAAAAAATTACTATGACTGCCACATTAATAGTAATTTGAGTAAATCTAAGAAATTATGGAGTAATTTTAAAAGCACTGTGCTACCAAACACAAAGGACAGTAACAGTCTTCCTCAGTGGGTTGATAACCCAGATACTTTGAATGCATTCATCCTGGATGCACCTGGAGACAACAGCATCTTACAGTACGTAAAGTGTCGTTTTTCGACAGGTACCTAACCAATGTATGTTAATTTAACACATTTTAAGCAAATTTTGTTCTAATACTTACTATAAACTGATGTAATAGAAAATATTTGTTATATTCAAATCCATGGTCGGTAATATAGCTGTCTCTTTTCTCCGCGGTCCGTACCTGCTATATTGCTAACAGCGCATTCAGAATTGCGCGTAGAGTCAAAGTATTTAATATCATTGCACTGAGCACATAGGTTTTACGTGTTTTGAAGCTGATTTATTAAGGGACGCGAGCTGAGATACATTTGAGAAATAGGTATTTGAAAAAACTATTGCTGTCACGCATTGGCAAATACCATGTGATAGGGACAACAGTAGTTAACGCTGAAAATTGCATATAAAAATTGCAAAATTCGACGATTACCTCCTCGAAAATTAGATATGAAAAAGAAATTGTACACAAAGGATAATAAGTAGTTATACTATGCCTCTATAGTTTGACGACCTCCGTGGCCGAGTGGTTTATCCGCCGGGTTTCATGGTGTCGCCGACTCGAGAGGTCCCGGGTTCGAATCCCGGTGGGGGCAGATGTTTGTGTGATGAATACGTGCATTTGTACTCCATTCATGGATGTTTAATATGTATTTCTATATAAATATACTTATATATGTACAGTATATGTATTCTATCCGTTATCCTAGTATCCCATAACAATAGCCTTACAGTGCTTACTGGGGCTGGTGTGTGTGTGTTGGAAATATTTATTTATTATTTTCCTTTTTTTGTAAATGCCACAATTCACTCTCCTTAAATTTGCCACAAACCTCCACACTAGACGTCTTTAGTGGTGTTAAAAATTAGTTTATTTTTGGCCTATTTCACTGGCTTCTAGTTTCTTTGAAACACAAGTTATCAAAAAAAGGAAGACATATGAGCATAGAATAAGTAAAATATTTCATGTATGAAAATAATTTTTTTATTTATAAAAATCAGGGAGGCATCATCATCATCATCGTCAGAAAAATATTGCCAGCCTCCCGTCTAAACATCTTTTACGTGTGTTTTTAAAAATATGTTATTATTGGTCAACCTTAATTATATTTTTGCCGTTTGCCGTTTTTACCGTTGAAACTTACAACACTAAGGCCCGTATTACAGAATGACAACTAAGTGTTGATCTTTACTTGAGTACAGTTAGAAAGGGATGTCGCTATGTGCTATAAATAGCGACATCTCTTTCTAACTATGCTCAAGACTAGATCAATCACTGAGAATCTTTCTATAATACGGGCCTAAGTGGGCCGATAGATGTACTTATATAATAACTTAATTAACTAATAACAAAATGTTAAGTGATAACAAATTAACAACGATTAATTAAGTCTCACCTATTTATAAACAACTAGCTCGTTATCCAATAGCCATTCATTCCATTTAGGCTTTTGTAAGTACCATACCATACATAACAAAGCTACACCATCGGTTCGCAAAGCTACCGCGCGGGAGACCTTGAACTTAACCGAACCGGAAAGGAACTTGGCAAGGGCTGCCATCAGTGTCAATAAGTATTCAATATGCTCTCTGCTGTGATATTCATTATTACTTATTACCAAATGTTTTTACTTTTATTAGGGTGCCGTACCCGAAGGGTAAAAATGAAACCTTATAATTGTTATCACTATGTCGTCTGTCTGTCTGTATGTCATGGGTCTCTAGATCGGAAACGGAATGAGTTATAGAACTGAAATTTTGACATTTTAGAAAGAATGAATTCAGTTTAATTATTTTTCATGGGTGATCTTATATATGAAAAAGTCGCATGATGCATCAATCTCTCGAACTCGTTGATTAATTTTTTTTTTCAATAACAAAAACTGGGGCCGTTAGATTTTTCATTTTTAGACCGTTTTTTTTACGGGGCCTTTGCCTTTCTCAAAATCTAAACTAATTAAAAATGTGAAATTTTGGTATATGCTGTATTAAAACAACAAAAATTGTAAACGCCGATTCATACTGAACTTCGTAAGTAATGTAGATAACAAACAAATAATTTTCGCGGTTTGTCGTACAGACCCCTTCGTGAACAAGTCCGACTCGCATTTGGCCTGTTTTTTTTTATTATCTCGCAAAAGTTTTCCTCATAATATAAAAAAAATGTATATTTATATACATAATACAAAAATTATTGTCAGTAATCTAAAAATAACCATGGAGTAATTAGTTGCGCAGTGTTTTGTTTACAACAAATACCTACTGAATAAATTATATCAGCTTACATTATACCATGTTTAGTAATACGAGCCTTAGAATATTTTTAATCTAAGTCATCATCATCATCAGCCTATTAATGTCCCCACTGCTGGGGCACAGGCCTTCCCGGTGGATGGAATAGGGAGATTGGGCCATGACCCACCACGCGGGCCAGTGCGGATTGGTGGGTGCTAACGACTGCAGATGCAGCCGGGACCAACGGCTTAACGTGCCTTCCGAAGCACGAAGGAGCTCGAGATAGTAATTTTTGGTCACCCATCCAATGACCGACCACTGCGAAAGTTGCTTAAGTTCAAAGATCGCAGCCGAACGCGCCAACCAGTTGCGCTATCGAGCTCCTCAAGTCTAATCTAAGTACTTACTTCAAATAAAACAAGGAGGGAGTTCTTTAAACGTCCTTTAGGTATTTACGTTTTTGTTAAAGCACAAGATAAATGGAAAAACAATCATCTTGACGAACTCGAATAAGTATGTAATGTAGTAAAGGTGTGTGTTTACAGACTGAAAATTGTACCTTTTTCATTTGGTACACAGATCGCCGAATGCCGATAGGAAACAAATTGATCTTCAACAATCATACAATTCCCGCCGAAGTACAAAGCGACAATCACGTCCTTGGGGACGTTCATTGGACGTAAACAATGATTGAGGGCAAAGTTCAACAACTAAGGAGGAGCACGACAACGATAACGCCGTGTTTACGTGTCGATGAAATGGTCAAGTTGTTCCCTACAGAAATGTAAATGGAACTATAAGTTCCATTTATATTTTATAACTTTCTATATATCTTATTATCTAAAAAAAAATGAATCGCTGAAATGTATGAACGTGCATAACTTCCGAACTTCTGCACAAAATTGGATAATTCTTTTGAATGTACAGACTTAATGTACAGAATGTACAGATGAAAAAATATTTCGCCGGACAACTAGTATCAAATACATATTCATCATCTACTTTATGAAATACTTTAAGTTTAATTCTCTTTTTTCTTCTTCTATCTTCCATGAAAATAAAAGCGAAACACCGAAATGTATGTCCAGGCCGGCACAACTTCCCAACAAACAAGAGCACTAAATCGAATAATTATTTTAATTTTCGAGGTTTGTATATAAGAAAGAAGACCTTAAATTTTGCCCAATTTTGTACTTTGGTACAAATCATCCCCAGAAACATTATACTTAAAAAGGCTCAGTCATCAAAATCTCAATATATTCATTAAAAATAGCTGAATCTCTGAATTAAAATAGAGAATCTGCGTATGAAGAAACGATATAAATTAGACGCAATTTATCATTGACTGACAGATGGCAGCTAATACTATTGGTTTAACTTCATTTCCTTGATTTTGATCGGCTGTATCAAATATCTCGTGATAATCGTAGCTAATTGTTATTAACACATTTACCGTAATATATATATGTATAGCCATTCATTTAAATATTTAAACGGCATTTTTATGTGGTACAAGTGTATAATAAACTCCATTTATTTTTTTGATGAATTCGGCTTATTTTTCTACACATATTCGCATGATAATAATTGAGGTACAAAATTGGGCAGAGTTGTATGGAGAGAAGAATGGGTCGCTTAAAAACTCAAAAAAAAAGAAAAAATGTGGTGATAGTTGCGTAGTCCACCACGTCACCTAGTACTCAATAAAAAAACTTATATAGTTTTTCAAGTAAAAATAGATAAAGACAGAGTTATTTATGAAAATATCCTATATGTGTGATAAAAACAACAGCTGAAATAACCACCAAAATAATTTGCAATAACAATATATAACATTTAAAAGTATGGAAAGTGCAGAAAAATAATAAGTCTTAATAAAATACAACGTAGCTGGCCTTGACTTTAAAAACGGTAAATCTTTTTAATATCATTTGTCTAGATTTATTTTCACTAAATACAATGTAGAATAAATTTACTTTCAATAGGTGATTCCCAGAGATTCGAAAGGCTAATAAAGAATGTAATTTATCGACAGCCATGTTGTACATTTAAAGGTGCATCCCTAGTGTATCACGTTGATAGTATACCAGCCGGTTACCTAAATTAATGCATTAACTTGTTGAACGCGCTAGTGACTGCACAACTTAAGTGTTGAGAATACAGTTTTTTTTTTAATTAAATATTAACAGTACAGCTACGAAATATGCCGGTTGTCGAGTGATGGTGACAGTGTTAGTTTTTTTTTTCAAGTTTTGAAATCCTGAACGAACTTTTTGCAATGGCAAAATCAGCGATACTCCTGCGCCAATCTTTGTAAGTTTTAGTTTAAATTTATTTCTGTATGCATGTTACAAACAGGTTTTATTTTTTATGAATGAAAAACTTTTTCTTTTTGTGTCACTTTCTATAATCTTAATCTATTCTTTAGCTAATGACTTAAGATGACTCTGTAAGAACGAACTCACTTTTCACCGCGGGACACCGGCGAGGTGTAATTTGAAAGGAAACGGTTCAAAAGTGGTAGTCGGTTTCCGGCACGAATGAAACATATCATTTGAAAGCTTATTTTATGTAATATTTATTTATTTAATGGGTGTACTCACAGCTAAACATATAAAACATTATAAAATAAAATAATACTTATTCTAAAACATATATGCAAGCCTTTACAAGCACACACAACATTCACTTGAGTAAAGTGCAATGTAATTGATAATCAATAATAATAAATATAATCAATAAATAGTGTAACAAATAATCAATGTTTACTTTAAAATTAATAATTTTATAATGTAATGTCAAAATAGACACATAAAATAATAATGATAATAACGCGAAATTAATGAGAATAACATAACATAAATATTTATCATTAATTTAAATCTTAGATTAATTTTCAATCGTTTTTGAAAATATAATAATTTCGTAAGGATCTTGGCCACCCTTGTCATTAGTAACTTCATATTTTTAGTCTTTAAAATGTCAATCAGTCCAGCCATGCTCGATATTCGTAAAATCGTAGTGAAATTATTATTATACCAATTTTTATTGATTTTTCCTATAATTCAATACGCACAAAATACCTTATAACATAACATATTGAACATATTATATTTGATGCTTTGGCAACAAACATTTCATAAATGAACTTGCCAATTGCCAATCAATAACTATAATATTTTAAAATATAATAATTAAATAAAACTAGTTTTAACGGGTTAATGCACGAAACTTTATCTATTTATTGACGTTTCGCAGCCTTTTCAGGTCTGCATCGTCAGAAAACTGATTTTTTATTTAATTTTGTCATCACATCACATTTAATGAGAGATGTGCGTGAAAACCTAAGAAAGAAATATATAATAATTATTTAAAAAAAATGTTACAATAAATTCTAGTTATTTGTCAAACGATTAACAATTAAATGCACTACATGCATATTATAAAAATTTGGAGTCTGCAGGAGACTGACTACCCTTCATACAAATTTTAACCGTATCTTTTCTTTGATTTTCGTGTTATAATTTTAAAGCACACCGCGGATTCCGAGGTAAATAGTGAGATTCATCATCATCATCATCATCATCAGCCTATTAATGTCCCCACTGCTGGGGCACAGGCCTTCCCTATGGATGGAATAGGGAGATAGGGCCATGACATGACCCACCACGCGGGCCCAATGCGGATGGACGGGTGCTAGCGACTGCAGATGCAGCCGGGACCAACGGCTTAACATGACTTCCGAAGCACGGAGGAACTCGAGATAGAAGATTTTTGGTCACCCATCCAATGACCGACCACTGCGAAAGTTGCTTAAATTCAACGATCGCAGCCGAACGCGCTAACCACTTGCGCCATCCAGGTCCTCAAAAAAGTGAGCTTATTCTTACAGAACATACTGCCAGCGTAGGTCTTCTGTAATCCCACAATCCCACTTACGACCTTATTTATTCGAATTTCTGACAAATATGTAATACTGGCTGCTTCTACACACAAAGCGACATTTTACCGTGTTATGCCGTAGGTAATGCATATCTCACTAATGTCTAAAATGACAGCTACCGAAATCGGAAGTGGGATTTTATTTTACGAAATCTCTTATTTTATGTTCTCGTTTATTATCCTATAAAATATGTTTATAACTATATTACGGCTTTAGGTAGATCATCGTTAGCAGTTTGAATTTCACCAAAGTACATACTACAAGTAGTATACAGACAGAGACTGACATAATAACAGTAGATACTTAAGAATACACTAATGAGAATTTGAGCGATTTAAGTATGGTGATATTGACAATAAAATAATGCAGGTTATTAAAAAAAACATAAAGAAAAATATACAAAAAATAAGTTATTCCGCTAATAAACTATGCTCCGTCTATGTACGCTTAGCCAAAGTAAATTGCAAATATTTAAAAAAGCTGGAAACCAACATGCGATTAGATGAATGGATGGATGCAGGGATGAATATCTCAGACATTCTAGTGATTAACAATCCTTTCTCTGTGACTCATGACCCCGAGCTGGGTCCATCTGTACCCACTTCACAATCTGTACCCACTGTGACTTGAACACGACTATATGAGCCCCCCCCGGCGCCAAAGCTGGATCCCCCTTGTAAGTAACCGCCATCTTTCAGATGATCACAGTAAAATAACAACATTAAAAGGTGGTGTTGTGTTCCTGTCGATGGATTAAGTTCCAGAGCTGGGGGCTCCACGGGATAGGGGAATGGGTCAGAGAAGGCAAGCGGCGCGAGTGATATTTTTGGTGTCGCAGGGTTTTTAATGTCGTTGATCGCAAGCATCTCAGTATATAGGCTATAGTGGCCGCTTACCATCTGCGGCGGGCCATATGCTTGTTAGCCACCCATTTAACATAAAAAAAACCTATAAGTCACGACATAAAACTCTAGCGCTGACCGTTATTGCGCAAAAGTAAAAATTAAGATGTCTTGGGTTCTCCACGCATTCCTGAGATAAAGAGTCTTGAAAGACAGGCAGATAAACGGACGTATTTTTTTTATTAGGTAATTTAGAATATTGATTTTTACACAGCTTCAATTTAACGTAATTGCGTGAATTTTTTAACCTATTTATAGCAATGTAACACTTTCTCTCGTTACTTTGATCAAGCTTCAGGTGAACGTCGCCTAAACGAAATAATCTATTTATTTATGCTTTATATTCAATGACCTCTAATATGTTATTATAATAATATTGTATGCTCGAAGGGTAGGAAAAGTGTTTAACAGGGATGTAACGGAGGTAAATTTATCGGAACCGAAGTCGGGAGTCGGAGTTTTTAAATTTGATTTATCGGAGTCGGAGCCGGAGTCGGAGGCAAAGTCGGGGTCAGCGGCAGAGTCAGCAGTGGTCATAAGAGAGATATTTTTCATTTGAGAACAAAGAAAAACATCATTCAATCAACCTTTTTTCATTTTAATTATAAAATAACCTTTTCACATTTTTTTTCTTATTATTAACACAGACTCCCAACGCGACGGGTATGAACCAGTTCGTAACGGTGGACGCAGGCCGCCGTCGCTAATTGCTAAGCTTCGACCTCCGATTCAAACCTCCGGTTTAAAAGTTTCGGAGCCGAAATCGGAACCGAAGGTGCAATAATAATCGGAAGTTCCGCCTTATCGGAATCGGAGTCGAAGCTCCGTAACATCCCTGGTGTTTAAATTGAAATATAATAACTGCTGCGCCAACTTCTCGTCTGGCCTCCATTCAACATCAGATGGAGAGCAAGTAGAGAGGGTGGAATCAATTGTCAAACTATATTGATATGCTTGAATGTGAAAAATTTAAAACAATAAGCTGTTTTAAGTTTTACTTTTCATAGTTTTACACACATTCGCAATCATTCTACACCCAGCGTAGCATCATCGTTGAAATAATAAAGGAGATCACACCCAACATAACCAGGAGTTTATACAAAACAATTGACAACATCGCGTAGCTATCGTAGGGCTGCCATATTTTGGTAAGGTATCATCGGGACGCTTTGGCTGGCTGAAATGGCGAGTAAGAAAAAAAAACAAATTTTAGGGCAAGGCAAGACAAATATTTATTTTCTTATTACATAACTTAGGAATTAGCAGAAGAAGTACTCGGCATGTTATATTTTTCCGAGGACTTAACTTTTTTTAGCAAGGCTATATTGCCTTTAACATAATGGTAGAACTCAATGCATGTCATATTATAGTTTATCTGACACTGTAATATTGACTCCACTGTTTTCGGCAGCAGAGAATTCCTTTCATCAGTCCACTGAGCCGTCATTAAAGAAAACACCCTTTCCACTGTAGCGTTGTGGGCTGGAATTGCAAATAAATACTGGCATAGTTTAAGCATTTGGCACTTTCTTTCGGGATTTTCGGTTTTGTTCAAAAAGTACATCCATTTCTCTTCCAGAGACTTCTTCGACTTCCATTCTTCAGATGCCCGTTCAGACTCCAAAAAGGTTTTCAGATACGTATATTCTTCATAGCATCTGTCACCCAAAATCTCCACACCATGTTCAGTAAGATATAGAATTGTGTCTTCAATCTTCGCCCATTCTGGGATTTCAGTTAGCGTCATCCAATTGAAAATTTCATATTTATTAAATGAAACAGACCACTTTTTCAGATAATCTATTGCTGTATTATAAAACAGTACCGTCTCCTCCTCAAATTTAGAAATCAATATTCCTGTTTCAGGTGTTGGATTTTCCCTTTTAAGTTTATTCAATTCTATTTTAGTTTGCATGCCAATAAACTTGTCAGCTTTTCTTTCAAGCAGTTGTTTTTGTGTTTCATCTAAGATGTTTTTTATTTCAATTATACTTCTGTGATTCGCCCTTCGAGATTACATTGACACACTTGTAGTAGCACGCATTATGTGCTGCCATCGTACACAATTTTAGAGCAACATTAACCTTTGCCTAAAAAATATAACAAAAAAAATATAAAATATGCGTTCGCACTGGGGTTAACTCCACATATTCATACACGTTTTGTGTCGCGGCCATCGTGCACGTAATTTTGCGTTTGCGTTTAATTTATTTAACTTTTATGTAATAATGTTACTTATTTTTTTATATTTAAAGTGCGAAAAAAGTGTATACAGGACTTTAAATATCTGAATATTAAAGATTTGCGCAAGGTGGAAAATTAAAACCAAAAAGAAGTTTGTTGGATTCACACTCAGAGGTACTTACATTACATAAATCTTTAAAAATACAAAGTTCAAGGTGAAATTAAACAATACCAAGTACCTAGTTGCTATAATCCGATGGAATCATCATCTTCCAAAAATCTATTTACATCTTGTAAAGAGAATTATTAGATTGTAAACTATATTCCTTTAACATGTTTAGTGATGCGAACAGCACAATGGGGCTGTTTCCTTCACGTACTTCGACATTACAGAAGTAATGACATCAAATATAACCCTTCGACTTATTTTGTGATGCGAGCAGTACATGGGACTTTTTCTGTCACGTACTCGGACACTATAGAAGTAAATAACATTGAATAAATTGTGCAACGTAAAACATGATGCAAAAGCCTTTTGGAATTATTAAATTCATAAAAATACACTTTTAATTGTGTTAACTTGTGGTAAGTAGTGTTGCCTGTGATGCGAATGGTTTTTGGGATCATTTCCTTCATAATAATACATAAGTAATATGTTATGTAAACTTAGGAGTGTTCACTGTGTGATGTGAATATTTTTTTGGGATTATTTTTTTCACAAAAATATTTAAGTTATACCTATATTAAATAAAATTTACTGCTTCCTTCATGTCCATCGAAATTACTACTCGTTAATTGGGCATTTGTAAACTATATTCTTTTAACATGAACATGTTTTGTGATGCGAACAGCACAATGGGGCTGTTTCCTTCACGTACTTCGACATTACAGAAGTAATGACATCAAATATAATCCTATGACTTATTTCGTGATGCGAGCAGTACATGGGACTGTTTCTATCACGTACTCGGATACTGTTGAAGTAAATAACATTGAATAGATTGTGCAACGTAAAACATGATGCAAATGCCTTTTGGAATTATTAAATTCATGAAAATACACATTTAATTGTGTTATCTTGTGGTAAGTAGTGTTGCCTGTGATGCGAATAGTTTTTGGGATCATTTCCTTCACAATAATACATAAGTAATATGTTATGTAAACTTAAGGAGTGTTCACTGTGTGATGTGAATATTTTTTTTTGGGATTATTTCCTTCACAAAAAATATGGAAGTTATACCTATGTTAAATAAAATTACTGTTTCCTTCGTGTACATCGAAATTACTACTCGTTAATTGGGCATTTGTAAACTATATTCCTTTAACATGTTTTGTGATGCGAACAGCACAATGGGGCTGTTTCCTTCACGTACTTCGACATTACAGAAGTAATGACATCAAATATAATCCTATGACTTATTTCGTGATGCGAGCAGTACATGGGACTGTTTCTGTCACATACTCGGACACTATTGAAGTAAATAACATTGAACAAATTGTGCAACGTAAAACATGATGCAAATGCCTTTTGGTATTATTAAATTCATGAAAATACACTTTTAATTGTGTTAACTTGTGGAAAGTAGTGTTAACTATGATGCGAATGGTTTTTGGAATCATTTCCTTCGCAATAATACATAAATAATATGTTAAGTAAACACAAGGAGTGTTCACTGTAATGCGAAAAATTGCAACTACCTATTGAACCTGCAATTAACGAGAAACAGAACTTAAACTCACCTTTGCGTTTTTCGCAAAAAACATTTTGTGTCGAGTGCCCAGCATCCTGCGAGCTGTTTCTCTGGCCACAGTTTAGGGTAAATTAACCCAACAATTGCTGTTTCGTTGAACGGTATTTACACGGTATTTCAATATTACGAAGAAATGAAAATAAGTAATGTGTTACTTTGAAACAAATATTTTGAATGACGTAATTTTTAAAATACGTGTCGCCTCCATTTTTATCACAGATTCAAAGTATTTGGCACGAAATGTATCGAGTCAGCTTTTTCGATAAGTTTCTGTGAGGATTCCCCAACAGAAGAGTTATGACATGGTGACTACCTGCGATATCAACGAAGTCAAAACCGCTACGAAAACACAAGTTTGTGGAAGCGTCCACTCGACTCCGGAAGCTTTAAACTGGAGGGGCTCACCACCTATGCTGGCACTACCGGCACCTCAGCGCATGCAGCTGAGGTCCGGCCGCATCAATACCACAGGACCCACCAGCACCGCCAGTGTTTCCAGCCTGCTCCCTGCGCCGCTAGAATCAGCAGCCGTCACCAACACCAGGAGCACTGGGAATACTCAGGCTGGTAGATAACATTCTTTTAATACACATATAATTATTGGCGTAAATTCACTAATGATCCTTTTGTCTTCCTGGGTGTCCGGACTACGTATTCGGACATCCGGCAGTTTCTTGGCCTTTGCTAACTGCTCTCTAAATAAAATCGGTTTTTAAAGCAGATGAATTGAATACCTATTAGTAGGAGATCATTGTATAAGTGTCGGCACAATCATTGTGGTGTTTGATCCCTATGAGGGTCAATTCTTGTCAGTATTTTTCTTATTTAAAAATGTACCAGTAAAAAAAAGGCCTTTTTCGAAACCGAAAGGCATTAAATAATTATATTATACCTGATTATAACACTAAGCTTGAGGGTTATAGAACTGCAAATGAAAAAAAATCATGAGATACCGCCTTGTGTGTTCTTTAGTTTTAAAAGACGATTTTACGATTTGATCTACAGAAAGCTCTAAGTTTTACCTTTTTCGGCTTAAATATTGTGACGTATATTTTTTAAAAATTTATGCGACTCAAACTGCAATATTTGCGCAATGTAAACAAGATTACGAATACACAAAAGTTTATATTGGAGTCATTAATCTTTACGATTAACAGAAAAAAGTGTGGGTACGTAATACACCTAGTTCAACTGCATCCTTTTATAGCAAAAATACATAGATTTATCAACCTCTTTACTAGGCAAATCTTCGCCATGTAATATTGATGGGTCTGACAACCAAATACGTTCGGGAGACAATCAGATATACTTGCTCAAATCAGACTGCCTGTGGACAGCGGTCGAAACAAGAGAAACATTTTTGGTCTTAAAATATTTGCAAAAGACATAAAAGACTACGAAATACTCCTACGCATATATAATCTCACCGAATAGACAAGCATTCAGTTTCCTCACACAGCTTAAGCAGGGATAATTGACAGCAAAAAAAAACTGTTTCCTTGCATCTAATATTAGCTCCAAAGATAATAATAATATGATACGCTTGCAGAGTTAAGTATAATACACGCTGATGTGGTGGGAGCTTGCTAATGACGAAAATCAGTAATTTTGTAAAACATTAGCACAGCCTCAGATATAATTATTTGCGGGACGATTAATTAGAAAAGGATGAAGAACACAAACTGCCCTGGTGGTCACAGTACTATTAGGATACCGTTCATAAAACAAGGTTATTCTCTGGACGTCGCGGATATTATGTTAGCATCAATACCTGATAGCAGGTTGTAACAATACAATGCTCGTTTGAAACAATGTCACTGTTTTTGTGGATAAAATTATGTACTATTTTTTGAAACGCTGTGGTCTGGGATATCTCAATAAGAAAAAGAAAATTAGCATAAATGACAGCACAAAATCGGTTATGTCATTATTAAAATAAATTCAGAAATAATGAACAATATTCTTGTCAAATGGTTTTTGTGAAGAAATTTATAAATTTCGTACCCTGTCACCAAAATATACTGTCACGGGTACTACTAGTACTACTTGAATCCCAAGTAGGGTGCATAATTATTTAAAGAGGAAACTTGGACCCATGTGATAGCATTTTATAAAGCTGTTTTTTTTTAATAATAGGTAATAACTCTTTGGCTCTTTTTATTGCTCATAAGATACTTATTTTATTTATAATCAAGTCAAATATTAATTTGTAATCTAATGAAAGTTTCAAAATTAAATATCACTGATAAGATTAAGTCTTCAACTATAAATCGAGCTTATCATTTACTGACTTTATTATAACGATGTACCTTCAATATGTCTAGCCAAAAATCTTGGAATACTATTTCAATGTTTCAGCAGTGAAGAGGCAATGGGAATGTGTTTTTATTTTTTTACTAATATTATTATTTAGTTCATAGTTCGAGTCGCTGTATCTTTGCAACTCTACCAGACAGCGGAATAGACATAATCACCTTCTTATAGCACGATACGTGCTGCTACTTTACCTGATACTAAGCCAGAAGTTAGTATACAGCTTATGAAGAAAACTGCGGATTGGACAAGTGCGAAATTTTACAATAGAGAAGTATCCAAAAATAACTCGGCCTTTTTTGCTCGCTCTCTTTACAAACATTTTAAATAGATTTTTAAATTACCTATCTAGAGCTAAATAATAGTATTTTATTTTATTCTCAAATCAAGTGTTACTATATTAATTTACATTAGTATCTAAAAGTCAGCTATTTCGTGTAGCTTTAAACATCTACAAGTGTGTCAATGTAATCTCGAAGGGCGAATCACAGAAGTATAATTGAAAGTCAAACGAACTTACCTGTAAGTGACGTTCGACTTATATTATACGATGTGATTCGCCCGAGAGATTACACACCCTCCCTGTCCCTGATCAGCTATTCTATGAAGATATCTAGATCTTACCCATGGTCACACGAAATAGCAAGAACCAATGGACCGCTTTAGTCCAAACGTGTATGAATATGTGGAGTTAACCCCAGTGCGAACGCATATTTTATATTTTTTTTGTTATATTTTTTAGGCAAAGGTTAATGTTGCTCTAAAATTGTGTACGATGGCAGCACATAATGCGTGCTACTACAAGTGTGTCAATGTAATCTCTCGGGCGAATCACATCGTATAATATAAGTCGAACGTCACTTACAGGTAAGTTCGTTTGACTTTCAATTATAGATATTTTATTCTTTTCAACACTTCTTACATTTCGTTCGAATAAGCTCAAATTGGACAGCAAAAATAGAAAATAAATTTCACTGACCGGATTTCTAAAGAAATCTGAAATTATTTTAGGTGGCCGTTCTTCAGCGTCAAAAAAATCTTTAAGCGGAATCCAAAGTTTTAGGATTCTCTCAACAGCGGGCATTAACGACAGCCATCTTGTTTTTGAGTGCGACAAAAGAGTTTGGTAATTTATATCAATAAATGAGCAGAACTCTTTCAGCCTCTCTGTGCGAACTGTGTATATCGAAAAATAGTGAAAAATCTTTAGGACAATGACTTCAACATCCACAGATAAAATTTCAGCAGCGCTGGATACTGTATTGTGCAGAATGTGGGCCGGACACCCAATTCCTTCTAACGATTTTCCTAATTCTTCCTTCATTCTCTTGAAAACATTGTTTTGACCATGTCGATTAAGTCCTCCGAAGTTGGTATTGGCGTTGTCTCCACAAAAAGCTATTAGTTTATCCAAAGAAATCTGCAGTTCTCTTAATGAGTTAATACAATAGTTCGATATTGTTTCCGATGTTTCATTTTTTAAAGAATCAAACTTCAACAGTTTTTGTTGGATACCGTCAGTTTCCGTAAAATATTGAACAAGTAAAGGAAACATCTTTTCAGCTTTGTGATTGGACGCATCCGTGCCTATACCGTAAAAAGAAACTTCTTGAATTTTTTTTACAGTTTCATTCACGGAGTGTGGAGCGAGAATATTTGTTACAATGGCTGTAGCCTTTGTCCTAGCTGTAGACTGCTTTGCAGCAACTTTTGAGTCGGGATACATTGTGGAATTCAATTTCACGGTACAATCAAGAGATTTGAATGACTGATGGTGTTTAACAACTTTATATGCTGTCGTTAGTTCCGCTGCAGCAATAAGTACTTCTTCTTGGGTATTTTCTTTAATCATAAATCCAGATATGGGCCTTGCTGTCGATACTGTCATGAATTTAGTTTTGTGATTGGTTGTAGAAATGTGATGTTTTACGTCTCCCTTACCGCCGTGAGAAATTGATATAAAACAATTACAAATACTACACATCGCTTCTTCATTTGTACGTCCTCTCTTTATGAAACTCCACTCTTTTGTATAATCGTCCGAGAAATGACACTTCCTCTTTTTCGCCGTAGACATTCTCGTTTAACTTTAAATAATTATGAACTGCCGGCACCACACCACGTACTAATCAAAAAATGCACAAACACAAAACCGTTATATGCGTTTGCGCGCGGTTGGCAGCGGGGCTAGCGGGTACTGGCTCACGCGGGCGGTCGCCGGTGCGGTGTGGTGGGTCCGCCCCCTCACCCCGCGATTACGATTTGCACAGTATCGGGACATTTTGGTATATGTCGGGACGTCGGGACAGAGACTTCAATAACGGTGACAGTCCCGATATATCGGGACGGATGGCAGCCCTACTATCGTCACTCGATATTTTCAACCTTGAACTTGCTACCTGGACGTATCAACTTCGCATATAATCATCCCGACCACATTCCTACTGCGCATATAGACACCGTCATCATACAATATGTTATGTAAGAATACAGCTAAAAGAAAAAGAATGTTAAGGTCTTTGTTTTAAGATTCTGGTTGGCAGCAATCGTTGCATGCGAAACGCTAAACTGGACTGCAAAAAAGAGTAAGTGCAGTCTTAAAATAACTGATCGATAACTGGTTTTGAGAAATTGGAGGGAGTAGTCGTCCATACGCGCGATTGTATACGTTATAATATTGTCCGCAAACACATTGTTCCGTTCATATATTATATCCATAGCCTTGTTGACAAAGCATCAATCAAAACCTATTAAAATTATTAGGTTCCAAAACACTCTCAAAGAGTGGGTTTTGTATGAACCGTCGCGTCGTCTAAAAAAATATCTTTTAATTGTGGCGTGTTTTAAGTTTTTTTTTTCTTTATTTCGTGGTCACTGTTGGTAGATAGAACTCTAGCAGTTAATAGACACTATCAGCTGACGCTTTACGCCTTTTTTTCTTCATCTTTGACTAGCAGACTACTATGGAAAAATTATTTTTATATGTATTCATAAACCGTCAGCCTTAGCGGTTAAACGGCTCAGCTCTCAATCCTTCGCCTTCGTTATGAGGGCTTTCGTTTTTAATGATTCAGCAACTCTCTCTAGTAAACCTGACCTGTAGATACCTTTACCCGATTATGCGGATATCTGATTGTGAAACAACTTACTTATGTGGTAGGTTTTCAGGCGTGCCTTATGAGTAATGGTTGAAATAAACCCGTTAAAATTTGCAATTAGTACTGGATTTAAACGCAAAGCGAGCTTTATTTATTTGTATTATTGTAGTGTATATTGTATTTGGATCATTAACAGTCGGGACCCATTATTGAAAAAAAATGATCCATTCTTGAATATCTAATGGGTACCGACTGTTAAAGTAGGTTTGTTCCTTACTTTACTGAATTATAGACAAGCACTTGTTTTTTTTCTTTTCAGTTTTTATTTGAAGTAATATTTAGATGAGATGAGTTTTTTGATATTTAAATTTACTTTTTTTGTGTCATAGTTTCTTTTAAATTCGTACCCTGTAATTTAGTAGCTAGTTATATCCTTTTATCAACATCTTATTTTGTTTTTACTATCGCGTTGGTAGTTGGCTAGCGACAGGTTGATGACCTGTTCCAATTTTTTATATGGAATGACACAAGCTCGGTATTGCCAGTGCGTTCTGTCTGCGCGCACAGATTGCAGAAATTAAGCAACTTCCGCAAAACCCGCTCACAGAATGTCCGACTGATTTTAAATACTTCATGTTTCAACAAGCTTCTGAATAGGTACATGTTTGGGTTTTACTAAGTTGCATTAGCGGTGATCAGCTTCAGCTTCAGGAATGTGTGTGACACGTATTGTATTCATAATGGGGCACAATTAAACGAATACCGGCTCTGCACTTGTGCTGAAACTCCGTGAAAAGGCGTGAATGTGAATGGTTTTCGCCGCTTCAGAGTTCGCCACTGATGTGAATTCACTGCATTATTTCATTGCATTTCACCGCACTAGCCTAAAGCCGGCATAAGAGCTATTTTTTATGTTTTCACACACTGTAATCGTTTATTAAATCACTTTTAGAAATGATAAAAGCGCAATTTTTAGTTTTGAACGCAAACGGATATATACGATTACAGATTTCAAAATCCGTTTTTAGATATCCGATTTCCGATGTGTCTAGCTTTGCCAATTCACTAGTTTGTGCTAACGGTATGGTATTATTAGCTAACGACAATCACAAACAAATGTAGAAAGAAAAGAAAGGATACTCGTAGATTTGCGCGATTTTGCTTCATGCTTTAATCTAGGCTTAAGACTTAGCAGAAAAGTTATGTTTACGGTTACGAGTAAAACTTTTCCGGCGCATTTTGAAATCGGCTTATATACAAAAATTTTTATTTGCATTTATTTTTAGTTTTTTTTTGTGCAAATATAGTCTTTAAGTACTGAGTCGTAAGACTATATTGATTGCACATATTCAATGGCAATAGATTTCCGCAAACAACAAACCGGAATCGGACTTCCCAAATTCGCGCCATCGTATCGTTTGCTCCGTTTTGTTACGATTGGTGTGTTCGTGCGTTGCCTCCACGGGTTGCCCGTGGTACGTGCGCAAATCGATTTGCATCGCGATCTCCAGTTAGACTCCATCGCGAAGTTTATGAAGGACGCCTCGAGACGTTACTTCGATAAAGCCGCGCATCATCCGAACCCCTTAGTAGTGAAAGCCATTAGTTATCACACGTCCGCCCTCCCATCTTCCAATCGTAGGTCCCTCCGATTCCGTCGGCCTAGGCATGTCTTAGAGTACCCCGACGACGAAATCAGCCGCACCAACGCGCCTCCGATTTCTCCCACACAGGCCACAAACACTAACACTACAAAGCTAGCAAATTTGCACACTAGCTTAGCATTAGGCAGACACCGCACCCGTAGGATAAGAGTGCAAAGACCCGGTCTGCACACGAAACGCTGTACCAGGTATAGGTACGTACCTGGGCGTTTTTCCCCGCCACCCACGACAACGGCTAACCAGAGCCGAGGTCCGAGTCTTAGAGACGTCCTCTAGTTGAGCCGCCAATTCTCGGGTAAAGGTACCCTTTGGATCTCGCCATCCTTAAAACCCGGTGACGCTGTGAAGGTCATCTGCGACCAACAGCATATACACTCAAAAAAAATTGTTCTTCCATTCGATTGGGGACGCTGCTTAGTTTTCATAGAAACTTTGATGATGCGATACGATAGCAAAATTCATGCTTGGACCCTGTTCATATTTTTGCACGATTATATCGATAATACATCGTGCATGCACTGTACACGTTAGATAATTTTCAACGAATTGAAAAGCGCTTTTATCTGTGTGCCTACAACATTTTTATTACCTCTATATTCGTTTACTTAAGGGTAGCAGATGTACTTTATTTGTTCAGGAAGGACACCAAACATGAAACAGATTTACACAAGTGTATAATGCGATTCAATTAAGAATAGGACCGACTGGGCACCATATTTTGACGTCATAACTGTCAATTCTATATTTACTAAGATTAAGTGAGAAAAAACATCAGATTTTTTAATATTTTTTTTACTATGATTGAGAAAAAAACAACCGATTTTTAATAATATTTCTTTATTCAGTCTGTGTGAGAAAAAACATTAATCAGAATCTAGCTCTTCAATTCCGCTCATCTCTGCATTACCGCCGGAGTAGTTATGAGTAATCATGCAGGTCACATACAAACATGCATCCTCTAAATAAACGAAAGTTTTAAATCGAGTTTCTGAACGCAACATAAAGTGACATTTGGTTGACGATTTAGGTTATCAACCATTCATAGCAAAAAAAATATCAACCAATATTAATTATTGTTTGTTTAAAGATGTTTGGTTTTTATTCTAGAATTAGCCGAGTGCTAAAAGGTGTTCCATATTTTTTTGCAAAGTAGGTACTTTTCTAGCGACATTTGAAAGATGGAGGTCATTGGCTTTCCTATAGTTTCCTATTCATATTTGAATCGCATTATATAAGCCTAAAATATCTTTTCTTTAAATTGTTTTCTTGCACCTATTGTTGTTCACAGCTAAAAGGAGTGTTTTACGATTAGTGGAGAATAAAAAGTAATATACAAAAGAGTCCAGTTATAATTTCAATTTAAATAAATATCTGGCGGTACTTATGGCGGTTATTTTCTTCAATCAAAAACTTGTGAAATTAGACTTCATAGCAGCGACTTCCTTTTCATTAATAATTGGCTTCATATACAAACTATTCTACTATAGTCCACCCCTATGGCTTTAAAACTTTATGATTCGATAAAAAGCTTTATTTGTTTATGTCTGAAGTTTCTTTTATCGAAATAACACTTTATTTCACAGTTCAATCGTGTAAAAATTCATCAAGTTCATCGCGATTTAAGCGTCAGAATGAATCAATCACACACAAAAGTAACTTTCGAATTTATAATACCTAATATTAGTAAAAGTGTAGATTGGCATTGTGTATTTAAAATTGATTCATAAGGAAAAAAAGTAGTTATTTAAGCTATGCGAATTAACTATCATTATAGCATCATTCTAAGTATTGTTGTCTAGCTAATCAAAGTAGATTATTAATGTTATTCAATACGCGTAACCAACGAGACAAACACAATGATAAAATAATTGGACTTGATTTAGCATGGACTTTGCACTCGCTGCACACGCAATGATGAGCTGATCTATCAGTTGAGTATGATCGTATGGTGTTACTGATTTTATGTGGTATCCGACCTTGGTGTGAATGGTATGTACGCCGGGTTTCAAGCTACGAAACCCTGTGGAACAAACGTTTATTTCATACTAGCTGTGCCCCGGGATGTTACCCGCGCTTTTATTAGGAATATTTTCCCGCAGTAAAACGTAGCCTATGTGTTAATCCAGGGTGTCATCTAACTCAATGCCAAATTTTATTAAAATCGCTCCAGCCGTTCAGACGTGAAGAAGGGAACAAACTTGCGCCTTTATAACATTAGTGTGATTGTCGTCTTCATTACCGACCTTTCATAGAACGTCCCAAGACACTGATTGTACTACTAATGTAAACATATGCCCCCCTAATAATAAACGAGGAATAATGCTTAGATTAGTTACGCCATGTTTTGTTCATATCACTTAAAAGCCAATTTTCATTAATTAGACTATCATGAGGTATCTTATCTAAGCGTAATTTTCGTTTATTAATAAGGAGTATGATGTGCAATAAATAATAATTGATTTGATTATCTATGTCTAGTATTTGGATGTCCTGGATTCGAATCCCGGTAGGGGCAGTTGTTTATGTGATAAATACGAGCATTTGTACTATAGTCATGGATGTTTAATATGTATTTCTATATAAATATGCTTATATATGTACTGTATATGTATTCTATCCGTTACCCTAGTATCTTACACAAGCCTGACAGTGCTTACTTTGCTAGGCTAAATGGTGTGTTGGATTTTTTTTTATTTTATATTATAAAAATCGTCAAAAAGAGGTCTAGTAACTTTTCCAATATTATTATTTCTTTTAATAATGGACTTGAATGTGTTATTAGTTTTCACACAATATGAACCGGTAACCCATTCTATATTGTGGTAAAAGGTTTCTCACTAAATTTTCGTTTACGTCCGTTCTTTACAGACTGCCCAGTCGCCGTCACATCACCTCTTCTTCTCCCCGAAGATCTTCCACATCTCCGCAGCGGATGAAGCCGGCGGGCGCACCGGCAGTGGCTGTATCTCTGAAACCATTCTCTGAGATACCTGGGCCTATCGCACTACCTATGCTGAGACACTCTGCTCATGTACTACCCAGGATAGGTAAGCGAAAGATTAGAAACGTTCATGCCAAACAAACCCATAGTAGTGTTCATGCCAACCAAACTAAACTTTCATGCCAACCATACCCATAGTAGTGTTCATGCCAACCAAACAAAACTTTCATGCCAACCAAACTAAACTTTCATGCCAACCAAACCCATAGTAGTGTTCATGCCAACCAAACTAAATTTTCATGCCAACCAAACCCATAGTATTGTTCATGTCAACCAAACTAAACTTTCATGCCAACCAAACCCATAGTAGTGTTCACGCCAACCAAACTAAACTTTCATGCCAAACAAACCCATAGTAGTGTTCATGCCAACCAAACCCATAGTAGTGTTCATGCCAACCAAACCCATAGTAGTAAGTAGTAGGATGCTAGATGATTAAATCTATTCAAAAAAACCGGCCAACTGCGAGTTCGACTCGCGCACCGAGGGGTTCCGAACAAACCTGTAGGTATATTTACCGTTTTCGCAATTTTTCCTATAACTGTGCTATAAAATGTAGCTACGTACCAAATTTTAAAATTTTGAGTTAACGGGTACGAGTACCCTGTAGGTTTTGATTCCCTTGCGAGTTTCGAAAATTGGCGGCAAAAACGACTGTATCTTTTGATTGCGTTGGCTTAGAAGTTTGATGTTTTTATCAAAAATTGGAGCTTCTAAGGGACAGTAACCTGAGTATTTGATATAAATTTCAGCTTGATACCTCCACGCGTTCCTGAGAAAAAGGGCCTTGACAGACAAATGGACGGTCAACAAAGTGACATTTCAACGAAGCGTAAACGAAAAAAAAAGGAGTATTAGGAGTAAAGACCTACTTGCTGCGAAATTTACACAAAATGCAGCGTCTAGCATTTTCAAAAGCGTTACATCATATTATTCATATAATCTGTAAAAAAATTACATGGTACATAAAAATGCTACGGAATATGCTCTAGTCTGTACCTACCAATTAAAACTGGTAAAAACAGGTTAGATACAATAAGAAAGTTATTGCTATAAGATATTTTGGCAAAAGTATAAATGGATGATAACCCAGACTTAAAAATCCTGTAAGGGTTCCGTTCTTTCCTTTCGATGTACGGAACCCTAAAAATACTTACAAAAAAAAAAGAAACACTCGGTACATTTTTCAGACGGGATGAAATTGCATGTTACAGAATTGACGCGCGGGATACGCCACTTTTGGGGCGAACGAGCAAGAGCCGCAGTTAAGTTTCAGCTCGAATTTTACGATCCAGTGTAATGTCGGCCCGAGATCGCCACGATATCGTAGCGATAAAACGGGAATGGAATCTGACGGCATAAAAATATCCTTTGTGAGGCGCACGGAAATGACGTATTAAAGGGGCTGTAAAGCACTTTTATACATACGCATTCGGGCCGGATACCTCATCATCATCATCATCAGCTTATTAATGTCCCCACTGCTGGGGCACAAGCCTTTTCTATGGATGGAATAGGCAGATTGGGCTATGATCCACCACACGGGCCCAGTGCGGATTGGCGGGTGCTAACGACTGCAGATACAGCAGGGACCAACGGCTTAACGTGCCGTCCGTAGCACGGAGGTACTCGAGATAGAAGATTTTTGGTCACCCATCCAATGACGAACCACTGCGAAAGTTGCTTAACTTCAACGATCGCAGCCGAACGCGCTAACCACCCGCGCCATCGAGCTCCTCCGGATACTTACTTTGCATAACCATTGCATCCAATGAAGTAGTTATTTTCAACACATTTGCTAAAGAAATGCATTTATGAAGGTTGTATACATTGTTCGAAAATTCAAAATTACGGGCCACTATGGCCCACACAGCGAAAAATGCGGTAATAGTAGGCGATATTGTTAGAAGGCAGAAGCTGTAATTATCAAACCGCACGTATGTCATACGACGTTCTAAAACACATTTGCGAGGAAATAATACTACCTACGTACGTACTTTCTGAAAATGAATTTGCACCTTTGTTTGTTTTCCATAAGATGAAATTTTGATACGCTTGACTGTAAGTATCTATCCGTGGATTTCTTGGGCAAGAGGCTTAGCGTAGCCTTTTTCGACTTCTGGCGGTGTCAAATTAATAAATTCGTTACTAATTGACAATATTTTCAAATAAAAACAATACAGCGAAAATAAAAAGAAATAACTTTTTCACAGATTAGCGATGCGCGCGCATCAACGCTTTTTTTAGGCAAAGGAACAAAAAACAGCCAGTGTTATTAATAAAGAAAATTAATATTTTTGTGAATTTGTCACCGATACATGTTTGTAATTTATTGTCAAAATGAATCAAATTAAAGAATTAAATGTTTATATATTATATTTTAACTCCCAAAGTTAATTTTATTTAGAAAAGGTTGGCTACCTTTATGACATAAAAACTCTTTGCTAAGATTTAAAAAAGTATCGTGCGTTTTAAGACGGAACATAATAAGCCGTGCGTTTTACTTTACATTACCGCACGTGTGTGTAATGTGATAGATTATATTGAAATTGGTGCAATAAGAGACGAGACACGGTCCCATGTACCCACGGTACATGGCACCGTGCGTATTCTTTACGTTTTTTTTAATTTCGATCGAACCTCCTCGGAAGCGCTTTTAGTCTATACCAATGTCTCACTTTTAATATTAAAAAGAAAAAGAGACGAAGATGTAGTTCCAATTATCACCACCCGCACGTGGCGCCATTTGGAAATGCGCGCCATTTTCTTATTAGAAAAAATTTGCTTCATTACTTAAATTATGAATAATGTTTTCTCGCAAATATGTTGAAAAACGTTGTATGACATTCATGCGGATTGGTATTTACAAACTCGTGACTATGGTAAGCCCTCGACTTCGTCTCAGTCTCACATTCGTCTACTCGTTTGTAATAACCAACTTACCACTAATACCATAATTAACAATTTTCAACTTTATTCTTTTTATTTCGTTTATAAAGTAGGTACGTTTTAATAAAACATGAGTGTGGATAAATTGTTTCTTAGATAACTTAACTAGAAAATGCGTAATAACTTCAAAAATATCTTAAGTCAATTACAAAGCTCCACGAAGCATATATGCAAACAGCCAGCTTTTAAAGAATATGATTGCCTTCAGCATTAAAGTAACCACATCCACAATATGTATTGTGCCACATCATCTTTAAAAATTTATATAAATATCATGGTGACCACTTCTAACTACGTTCTACGAAGTTTCTGAAGCCGTTATTTTTTATCGGAAGCCATTACGGGCGATGCCATTGATAAAAAATTACACTCACGGTCATTGATACGAAGTGGAAACCCATCGTCATTATGCTTTGTTATTACAAGTTGTGTTTGACTACTTATGTGCCTCCAAAAAGTTTTCATATTCTTTATGCAGTGCCTTGTAATGAAACTTTTCTGTAACTATAGTCATTGCGTCTTGTAATCTTATTACCGCATGCTTTTCTCAGCTTTAGATGTTCAGTTAGTTAAAGTTTCTTTTGATTTTGAGTTCTTACTAAAATACGAGTATACCCACGTGATGTGAGATTACTACACGAAATGTAAAACGTAAATTTAACCGTACACCCACAACCACAACGGAATATTTAAATTCACTCCTTCCTGCAATCTGGGGTCCTTAAAAGATAGGTGAATAAGCATTTCTGCAGGCTTACCGGTCTGCAGAAATGCGGTGAGGATGGTTGATGTGGCAGTTTATAATTTTTGCGTCAGCTATCTTCGCGTCTTGCGTTACCATCACTTAGCATCAAGTGGGATAGAGGCGTTTGCCTATCTAGCTATAAAAAAGAAGAATTAGGTACTTAAACTTTTTGTTTCCTTGCTGTCAGGTAATTTCCACCACACTGTCGGGTTGGGTCTTCTGGAAGGTCTTCGCGACCGTTACGGAGACCTGGTACGACTGGCGAAAGCGTCCAGGACCAGGCCTGTGTTGTACGTGTTCGACCCTGAGATGATGCGCGAGGTAAGTCAGTGAAGTCTTTTCAACACCATCCTTATTATTAATAAACTACCCAACTAGCATAAACTAGTTGCTTAAGAGCTTTGGAGCTAAACTGATTATTCCCAAAGGAGCCGAGTTCAAGCGCCAGAACATGCACTGCAGACTTTATGCAGTCGCTTTGCAGCCAAAGGGGCACAACTTTTTGCAACCTACAGTTCCATTAGAACTTCATAGTAGTGGCATAAAAGCGTTATAAGAGCTGCAACTAATAATTGTATTAACACCACATTAAGGGTGTATTTCGAAATATACATCAGTATACTGGCCAGTGGTAATGACGTCACGAATCCGATGCCATATCGTACTAGTATACTCCCATATTTTTACCGGGAAAATGAATATGACGTATGACCGAGCGTGCGTGAGATGCATTCGAATTTAATTTCTTTTTTATTTAAAGAACAATAATGGCATCCGAACAAAAAGAATTCCTTTTAATTGATGAGGTGAATGGGGTATAAGGGGTGCCGCCTAACACCCAACGGCACCCAAGCCAACCTCACCTGCCCGCGGTGTACCCTGCCGACCAACGGACGAGGCTCTGGCGCTCCCCACCAACCCACACTGGGCCAGCGTGGTGGGAGACGGCCCAAAACCCCCCCTAAAATGATAGTACATAATAAGAGGCCCCAAGTGCCCGGCGGTGCTGGAGTCCGTGGCGGCGCTGACGGACGCCGACTCGGCGCCAGGACCAGGGGTGCCAAGAATCCCCGGGCGGCAAAAATCCCCCGTCAAACGACCTTGGCCCTGGCAACGTACAACGCACGCACACTACGGACCGAGGAGAAGCTGCTGGAACTGGAGGAAGAATTGAGCAGGATTCGCTGGAGTATTGTAGGACTATCAGAAGTCCGAAGAGAGGGCGAGGACACGATGGTCCTTAAATCCGGCAACCTGCTCTATTTCCGGGAGGGCGAAGATCTGTCCCAGGGTGGTGTCGGGTTTGTTGTCCACAAGTCTCTCGTGAACAATGTTGTACAGATCGGTAGTGTGTCGAATAGGGTGGCGTACCTTATACTCAGAATCACCAAACGGTATTCGTTGAAGGTCATACAGGTATACGCTCCGACCTCGACGCACCCCGACGAGGAAGTGGAAGTCATGTATGAGGATATTTCTCGGGCAATGCATGCTTCCAGGACCCATTACACCGTTGTCATGGGGGACTTCAACGCAAGGCTGGGCAAACGTGGCGATGATGAGTTGAAAGTGGGGCAATTTGGAGTTGGAATCCGGAACTTCCAAGGTCAAATGCTAGCCGATTACATGGAGAAGGAGGGACTCTTTATGATGAACTCCTTCTTCAGAAAACGGCTGCATCGAAAATGGACCTGGAAAAGTCCGGATGGCGTGACAAAAAATGAGATTGACTTCATCATGTCGACTAAGACTCGGATATTCAATGATGTCTCAGTGATCAATTCGTTCAATACGGGAAGCGATCACCGAATGGTAAGAGGCACATTGAATCTAAATGTCAAAGCCGAAAGGAATTGACTGATGAAGTCCACGCTCCGTCCTGAAGCCATCCGGATCCAAAACCCCGAGCGCTTTCAACTCGAACTGCAAAATCGCTTCGATTGCCTAGAGAGCTGCGTAGACGTGGACAATTATAATGACAGGTTTGTTGAAGCTGTCCTTACGGTAGGCTCGAAGTTCTGCAAGCCCATCCGTACCAAAAAACGCAGCAAGATCTCGGAGCCGACTCTCAAGCTCATGGGGAAAAGGCGTGAGATGGGTCTGCAGTCCTCTGAAGATGCACGTCGGCAGCTCAATAGGCAGATTTCGAAGTCTCTGACTCGCGACATACGCCGCTTTAATACTGATCGTATTAAAGAGGCCATCGAGCGGAACAAAGGCTCGAAAGTGTTCGCAAGAAATCTGTCTTTTGGACAGAGTTTGCTGACGAAGCTGAAGACAGAGGACGGCAGAATTATTTCGTCGCAACCTGAGCTTATGGCTGAGATCGAAAGCTTCTACGGACAGCTATACGCGACATCACGAGTACCTGTCACAAAGGCGACCGACCCAAGAGCCAAATTAACCCGACACTACACCGAAGATATCCCGGACGTCAGCCTGTACGAGATTAGTGTAGCTCTGAAACAGCTCAAAAACAATAAGGCGCCGGGTGATGACGGAGTTACAGCAGAGCTTCTGAAAGCAGGTGGACGACCAGTCTTGAAATCTCTTCAGAAGCTATTTAACTCTGTCATACTCGAGGGCAGAACGCCTAGCGCATGGCATAGGGGAGTGGTGGCGCTTTTCTTCAAGAAAGGCGACAGGGCCCAATTGAAGAATTACAGACCCATCACGCTCCTGAGTCATGTATACAAGCTGTTTTCGAGAGTCCTCACGAATCGTCTCCCGCGTAGGTTTGACGACTTCCAGCCTCCCGAACAAGCCGGATTCCGAAAAGGGTTTAGTACCGTAGACCACATCCATACGCTGCGGCAGGTTATACAGAAGACCGAAGAGTATAACCTGCCATTATGCTTGGCGTTTGTGGACTACGAGAAACCCTTCGATTCGATCGAGACATGGGCCGTGCTTCGGTCACTCCAAAGGTGCCAAATAGACTATCGATACATCGAAGTGTTGCAGTCGTTGTATGAAAACGCCACTATGTCAGTTCGACTCCAGGACCAAAACACGAAGCCAATCCAGCTGCAGCGTGGTGTAAGACAGGGTGACGTTATATCACCGAAACTGTTTACAGCTGCGCTGGAAGACGTTTTCAAACTTTTGGACTGGAGCGGACTTGGCATCAACATAAACGGCGAGTACATGACGCACCTTCGATTTGCAGATGATATCGTAGTCATGGCTGAGACCATGGATGACCATGGCACAATGCTCGGCGACCTCAGTAGGGTGTCCCAACAAGTGGGTCTCAAAATGAACATGGACAAGACGAAAATCATGTCGAATTCCCATGTCGTACCCACTCCAGTGACTGTTGGGAGCTCTACACTGGAAGTTGTTGACCAGTACGTATACCTGGGACAAATAGTCCAACTGGGTAAGTCCAACTTCCAGAAAGAGGTTAATCGAGGAATCCAACTCGGCTGGGCAGCGTTCGGGAAGCTACGTAGCATCTTCTCGGAACATCTACCGCAGTGCCTCAAGACGAAAGTCTTCAATTCGTGCGTGTTGCCAGTGATGACATACGGAACCGAGACGTGGCCGCTTACAATGGGTCTTGTAAGAAGGCTCAAAGTCACCCAAAGGGCAATGGAGAGGGCTATGCTCGGAGTTTCTCTGCGTGATCGAATCAGAAATGAGGAGATACGCAAGAGAACTAAAGTCACCGACATAGCCCACAGAATTGCAAACCTTAAGTGGCAATGGGCAGGGCACATTGCTCGCAGGACCGATGGCCGCTGGGGCGGAAAGGTCCTCGAGTGGCGACCGCGTACCGGGAAACGCAGTGTTGGCAGGCCCCCCACAAGGTGGACCGACGATCTGGTAAAGGTCGCGGGAAGCCGCTGGATGCGGGCAGCATGGGACCGATCGTTGTGGAAATCCATGGGGGAGGCCTATGTCCAACAGTGGACGTCTTTCGGCTGATGATGATGATGATGAGGTGAATAAAAAATCTTCTTTATTCGCACTATTTTTAATATTTCGTCGATTTATGACGCCAGTGCACTGGCCACTATATTTCGGAACAATTCACCAGTATAGCATCGATTCATGACGTCATTAACACTGGCCAGTATACTGGTATATATTACGGAACTCACCCTAAAGCTCTTGTGGCGCGTATTGAATGAATGACAGGCTTAACTGAACGAATAAAAGATTACTGATCATTCACCTTGTCTCTCATTTATGAAATACATCTGTTGTTCCTGAGTCAGACATTACTGAATACAAATAACTAATAAGTGAAATGAAGGTAAGTGTTTTTAAGCTATAATTTGTATTACATATAGGCAAGTGGCTAATAACGCAGGTATACATACATACATTTGCTCCTAACACAGTGTATCACGTTAAATATTAAGTACCTATGAGATTTCTAATGACGATTTATGCAACAAATCGTATCGAAATACTTTCTGTACCTACATAGAAAGTCACTACTGACTGTTACAAATTCGTAAGTGTTATTAACACCCGACACACTTTCTAATTTACTGTCGCTCAAGCAGTTTACTTTCATAGAACATAGGTCATAATATTAGGTATTACTAATGATAAAGCAAAATGTGCTTACTTTAATTTTATTAAAATAATTAGACCAAATTGTTTATTACAATACGTGTGCAAGAAGTTATATTATTTAACTGATATTTTTGACCTATGCAGTATTATAGTCACTGGGTCAATCGCGAATAGAGTTACCATCCGTCTGGATTAGTATAGACATGTCTGTACTTTAAGACTATAGCCCGGAATTTGTTCGGATCTTTGAATAATAAAAGTACATATTGATTTAAATACCGTCGTAACTAAGTTAGTAATGGTACCATTTTGTGACTAAAAAGTCCGGACTTTTTTCTAAATGTCAGGACTTTTGAAATTCCTAAATGATAACCCTAATCGCGAGGCCCTTGTACAAAGAACTAAAAAAAATGTACGGGTTCCGTACACCTTTTATGATAAAGAGAGAGAAGAGAAAGTCTTGACATGCTTTAATACTAATAACAAACTGATAATAACGAAACCAAAATGACATGACTCTGAATAACGCGTGGTAAGAATAATGACCGATGACGAACTGATTCATAACTGACCTAAATAAATGCATATGGCGTAAAATGCTAACGCCGCGATGGGACTAATGTACGCGGTTTCTCGTAACGGGACAAATGTACGTGCTTGCTCGTTACGGAACAAATGTAAGTGCTTGCTCGTAACGGAACAAATGTACGCACTTGCTCGGAACGGGACAAATGTACGCGCTTGCTCGTAACAGGATAAATGTACGCGCTTGCTCGTAACAGGAAAAATGTACGCGCTTGCTCGTAAAGGGAAAAATGCACTCGCTTGCTCGTAACGGAACAAATGTACGCGATTGCTCGTACAGTCACTGCTATTCAAAAGTAAGTCAAAAGCTCACCGTCGAAATAAAGTCTATGTTCCAGCACGATAGCTTTGAGAAGCTCAAAATATGTCTAGTTTTGAGATACAAACTTGATTTCCTCAGGGTGTCGATTCTGCTAAGCTAACTGAAAAATCGCGTGTCAAATGTAGTTCAATAGTAACGATTTTTGACACTGATCCTGTTACCAAAACATTAAATAACCAATAACATAGATAACTATAACAAATGAATAACTATAACATTGGGGAAAATGATAGCAGCTACGTGTGCAATGTAGCATAAGCAACCCCAATGTACAGCATACAGCTAGACTAAGATAAGACTTTTTTAATAGCCCACTTAAAGTTTTGTGAATAATGATATATGTGACTATCTCATCGAACATTTGTAATTAGCTTTTGTTATCTGAAGTAAAGAAAATACGAAAACTTATACTTATTTATGCGAACCTTCTATTTTTCTTTTTACTACATATGTATGTGTTGCTTAAAGCGGCACTAGAACTACCTCATTCTGCCAAAATTGCAGCCATTTAGCTATTGTGATTCATGAGATTCAACCCAGAAAACGGAAGCTTATGATTCCCTTGTCATTGTCACCCTAATGTGCCCGGTACACTGAAAAGGAAAACATCAAGTATGACGACCTCACGAGTGATATTTAAGTAAGTGATAAGTACTTACCTACTTTACCACCGTAGATTTAATAAAAATTATATCTTTTATAATATAAAAATGAAATGCTGAATGTTTCTATAATTCTCTTTTTAGAATATTCCTCGGAGAGTTTCCGAGAAGGCAAAACAATTAGTGACGTGATGTCAATAGAAGTTTGGAAAAGGCAAATATACCATTTCCAGTTTTTTTTATTGAATATAGTTTTCAATTATATGAAGAGTCATTTTAGTCTACACTACAGCTCTACATCGAAGCGAAGCGAGGGCGGGCCACTAGGATGTACATAAAAAAGAATCGCCGTTTGTACAAGCCATTTTAATTATATTTTATTACTATATTTGACGACCTCCGTGGCCGAGTTGTTTGTACGCCGGGTTTCACGGTGTCGCCGTCTCGAGAGGTCCCGGATTCGAATCCCGGTAATGAACACGAGCATTTGTACTCCATGGATGTTTAATATGTATTTCTATATAAATATACTTATATGTACAGTATATGTAATCTATCCGTTACCACTAGTATCCCATAACACAAGCCTTATAGTGCTTACTTTGGGGCTAGGCTAATTGGTGTGATTGTTGGAAATATTTATTTATTTGTTAAGTTTGCATTCCGAGTCGATACACTCTAAACTGCTGACACAGTTGACCCACTCGTAGTTTTAAGAACTATTTTTTACATTACATGACAGTGCAATAAAGGCATTCACTTCATATTGACGTATTTTAATAATTATCTCCCGACGATCGTCCCGTGACGTCATTGACATATTGACAGACATTAGGGTCCTGGTAACGGCCCCTACACCGTTTGTATGTTGCGCGCAAAACTTCTAAAAGGCAGCACCATATTGATTTTAAAGTTCCGTACCCAAAGGCTAAAAAGGAACCCTAATGCTTATCGTCTGTCTGTGTCGGTCCGTATGTCACTGGTCTCTAGATCGTAAACGGAATGAATCACAGAACTGAAATTTTGGCATTTTATGTAGAATGCTTGCCCAAAGCCGTAAATTTAGTTTTTTTTTTTTTATTGTGTACGTTATTGTCCCATCAAAGTACGCATTAAAACACTTTTTTGAAAAATCCAATAGACTTTTTTTTCTAGTAAAACCTTTCTTTAGATTTAAACATCTAGCAGTTATATGCTTAAAAATAAATAAAAACGTAAATCCAATAGAGTCTAGATATTTCAGAAATCGTGATGGTGTTTTTTTTTAAAACCCTTTGAAATTTTTCATCACTGCACCAGCGCTAAGCCCGGTCGTTGGACTTATATAATATCAAACATACAGTTGTTAATATCAAGTTTAAGAGGAGCTCGATGGCGCAAGTGGTTAGCGCGTTCGGCTGCGATCGTTGAAGTTAAGCAACTCTTGCAGTGGTCGGTCATTGGATAGGTAACCAAAAAATTACTATTTCAATCTCCTCCTTGCTTCGGAAGGCACGTTAAGCCGTTCGTCCCGGCTGCATCTACAGTCGTTAGCACCCACTAATCCGCACTGGGCCCGCGTGGTGGATCATGGAACAATCTCCCTATTCCATCCATAGGGAAGACCCGTGCTCCAGCAGTGGGGACATTAATAGGCTGATGATGATGATAATATAGTTGTTTGAAACTGTATGAGTTATTATTGTTTACATATTTAAGTTAATATGTGATAATACTGTACGTCATGTGCTCTTTATCTGCTGCTTAATTTAGAACGCCGGTTATTATGTTTTGTTTTCAACATAGATGATAACTTAACTACTTACTTACAACTTTTCTTTATAATATTATTTAAGTGAAAAATGAATGAAGACAAAGTATGAAACTGCAGTGTTGTTATTTCTCTTTTTAATAATTAACAAAGTCCAGCTTACACATTTATAATTTGTGTAAATGTAATAAATAAAGGATCTAAATATACTAATACTAGCTGTGCGCCGCGGTGTTACTCGGGGCTTATTAGGGATATTTTCCCGTAGTAAAACGTAGCCTATGTGTTAATCTAGGGTGTCAGCTAACTCCATACCAAATTTTGTTAAAATCGCTCCAGCCGTTTAGACGTGAAGAAGTAACAAACATACACACTCGCAAACTTTCGCCTTTATAATATTAGTTGATTATTGTGATTATAAAAGAATCGTAGAATGAAAGCCTCTAAATAAATAAAGAATAAAAAAAAAAGAAAAAATTGTCCGTCCGGCAGTCTTTCTGTCTTTCGCTTTCATTTTAAGACTTGGTCTGAACACTGATGAATTTTGTTATATTCATATTATTTTTGATAAAGGTGAATTTATTTTATGAAACTCTGGTCTTAATTTCGTAGCACCGCTTAAAGCTAAAACTCAATAGCTAAAAAAAATTATCCAAAATATAAATAGACATAACCGGTTTCGATAATTTGCGTGGCTGTTTCCGAATCGCAAAAAACAACTCAAAATTACTACATACACAGACTTAACTAACTTGAAGTTAAGTGCGCAATATTATTGTTGCGTCATCGTGCATGCCCTTGATGATTTATTTATGTCATTTACTTCGATCAACAATTCTATATATAACGTAACGTGTTGCATACAAAATCAAAACTAAAAACTGTCCGCGTATGTTTAAACTTATGCAGCTACACACATCAAAAGTGTCTAGGGATCAACATATATTTTTGCAATAACTTTTCTCCTGATTGATATTAATTAAAATTTTCTTTAAGGATTCATCAAATAAAGTGTTTTCGTTTGTCACAGTAACGATAAACCAAGTCACCTTTGCATTAATAAAGAAATTTGCCATTTTCCTAATAAAGGGATTTTTGACATTTGAACCACTAACACAAAAGTTCGAAAAAAAGACTGAAATAACAGTTTTCTCTAAAATTTTATTGGGTAACTTAAACAATTAATAATCCGTATTTCTACCGCGAACACTAACAACACAAGAACATCGGTTTGGCATACTCAAAATGAGTTCATCCAAATCACGCTGTGGAATGGCCGCCCATGTTCGTTGCAACAACAAAAAAAGGTCTTCTTGCGACTGGATACCCTCCATATTCGGCAGAGCTCTTCTCTGTAGCATATCCCATGCATGCTCAATCGGGTTCAAGTCTGGCGACTGAGCAGGCCAGGGCAGGACATTGATGTTAGCTGCGGCGAGAGTCTGTCTTACAACTCTTGCGGTGTGCGGTCGTGCATTATCATGCATTAACTGAAATAAGGGACCGATTTGCACTTGTAGAGGAACGATGACGTCTGATACAATCGTCTCAGCATAAATTTGAGCGTTGAGGTTGCCTCTGATCCAAATCAACTCAGTTCTTCCGCCGATCCAAATACCCGCCCATACCATGATGGTTCCACCACTATAAGGATGGACTTCCTGGCAGGATTTTAATCGCTGTTGGCGTCCAGGGGTTCTCCAGTGTCGTATACGTCTTGTATCCGGTCTCATACCAAAACGAGACTCATCAGAAAAGCACACGAAACGCCATTGTTCTTCTGCCCAATTTCTGTGTTCAAGAGCCCATTGATATCGAATCCTACGATTGTGCATTGCTATAGGTGGTACCCGTAGCGGTCTTCGGGAATGAAGGTTCACTTCATGCAAGCGGTTTCTGACTGTTTGGTCGCTAATTAAGTTCCCTGAAGAGTGATGAAGCCTCACGGCTAACATCATGGCGGTTATTGTTGGAGCTATTCGAGTTAAGATTTGAATGTATCGGTCTTGTCTCCGTGTGGTGCAGCGATACCGTCCTCCATGGCGCTCAGCCACGGTACCAGTGCTTCGGTATCGTGTCCAAAGTCGACTGATAACACTCTGACTTGTATTCAGAGCTAAAGCCACAGTACGTTGCCGGGAACCAGCTTCTATCATTCCCACGGCTCTGAGCATTTCTTCCCTGCTTAAATGACGTCGCCGCTCCATAATAACGTTGGTTTTAATCAGTAGTAGGGAAACAGTAGCACTAATAATGTCTTCAATGCGTTGTATGTTTTTATAGGGAAAATATTGACAGCTGATTTTCATCTTTTACTCGAATTTGATTCACAGTTCCTGATTCAAATTATGAAATGCACCAAAAAGGATCCATATAAATTTATAAAATCATAAATTTATTACAAAGCCACATCTCAATCTCAAGAAATCCGCATAAAAATGCTTGATCCCTAGACACTTTTGATGTGTGTACATTCGATTCTTAATGAACAAAGATAAATGTTTTAAAACAGTTTAAGTTGAACCTAATAACAACTATCTTATCATCATCATCAGCCTATTAATGTCCCCACTGCTGGCTGGGGCACAGGCCTTCCCTATGGATGGAATAGGGAGATTGGGCCATGACCCGCCACGCGGCCCCAGTGCGGATTGGCGGGTGCTAACGACTGCAGATGCAGCTGAGACCAACGGCTTAACGTTCCTTCCGAAGCACGGAGGAACTCGAGATAGAATTTTTTGGTCACCCATCCAATGACTGACCACTGCGAAAGTTGCTTAACTTCAACCATCGCAGCCGAACCGTGCTAACCACCTGCGCCATCGAGCTCCACAACTATCTCACAAAGGAATAAGGTTACTTAATCTTATAAAACGAACTCTTGTCCCTTTTATAATTTATATCTGATACTTGGAAAAAAACAATAAAGGTGAAAAAGGAAAAATGTGAAATCAACCTAAAACCCCACAAAATAAAATATTTTTACCAGTCATTGGTCAGCGAGTTACTGAGTTTTGTATTAATCGAACTAATTTAAAATAAGATCTCACACCTCATATGAGGCTTTATTTACCGTGACGGATTTTACAATCAATTAATCAATAAAAAAGCAATCATTTAGCGATTTATTTCCGTAATACCGATAAAGCGACAGCTTACTAAAGATCGATCGGTAATAAGCCTGCGGATCGATGCGTGCTCGTTTCCTTTTCCTTTCTGTACAAATTCTGTACCGAGAACCACTTCTTGTCTGGCTCTATTTCGGTGCGGTATTGTTTCGTTTTGTTTGTCTGGTACGGGGCAGGAGTATTATTCGGTATGGTGCAGGCATATTATCTAGTAAGGTGCAGGAGTATTATTTTATACGGTGCAGTAGTATTATCTGGTACGGTTCAGGAGTATTATCTGGTATCGTGCCGGAGTATCATCTGAGGGCAGCCCTGCGCATGTCGTGCGGGATTACCTGCTGCATTTCGCCATCGTACATCGCGACAAAAATTTCATCCCCATCATCTTGATGCGTGGCTTTCCACAACCGTTCGTTTTTGTCGAAAATTTTTACCACGTACGACAAAATTGTGGAATATATTGTCGCCAGCAGTATTTCCGGACCAATACGACCCAAGAACCTTCAAAAAAACAGCGTACTCCTTCCTTAAAGGCTGGCATTGCATTTGTGATACTCCTGGTGTTGCAAGTGTTCATGGGTGACGGTAATCACTTACCATCAGGTGAGCCGTCTGCTCGGGCATACGAGCAGACGGCTCCTATAACATAAAAAAAAAGATACCGCGTGTGATCCCTGCCGTGGAGGCTAGGCCGGGAAGCTGTCAAGTTCGAAGATGCGGTGAAATCCCACAACGGGGATCTCGCGGTTCCACCCTTAACAGCGATATACATTTGGACTGCGATCGTGAAAGTAAAGCTACTTTCCCAATGGTCAGTCATTGGATGGGTGTCCAAAAACTTAAATTCTAGAGCTCCTCCGTGCTTGGCAAGGCACGTTAAGCCGTTGGCCCTGGCTGCAGCTGTAGTCGTTAGCACCCCCCAATCCGCACTAGGCCCGTGTGGGTTTTTTAGCGGATAGTATGCCGTAAGGGCTCTTAAGCCGCGCGGACTATTTAACGGCTGCTCCGTTTCGCACCCGTGAGACTTGAATGAGGCTAGGCGTGAGGTCCGTTCGTTGGTGTACCCCTAAAGGGACATCAACGTCTGTAAATAGAGGTATAAAAAAAGACGGTTTTGTTTGCGGGAATGACGGGATGGGCGAGTCCAATGGTACGGCAGCACTCGCTCGGTAAAGAATCTGTAGCGAAATGACTCAGTGCTGTCATTTAATTATATACATCCACTCGGATCGGTACAGAAACTAAAACAAAACGATCACGCACCGACCCACTGAGTAAAGCGCCTGAAATCATCCATTACTAAGAGTCAATTCCCTTGACATCTTATCTATCCATATTCAAACGTCAACTATTATTGCACTCAGTTATCGTGGAATATTGACACTTCACATAAAAATATATTGCTAATTTAGTTGACTTTAGATACGTAATGTTTGTTGTTTGTTTTTCGAAGCGCGATAAACTTTGTTGCCGTTATGAGAGTAATGGCATATCAAATTAGTTGACGCTGTTCCGTCAATACTGGCACATATTATCAGTTAAGTTCACAATGGTCAATAAAATAAAATAATGAACCGGTTTGTGAAGCAACTTTCGCTGTGGCCGGCAGTGAGCGTTTAGAAATATTGTGTACAGTACGAACTAATGTCGAATTCGAATAGTTGAATTCGATCTCGATACGTGTCAAATGTCAAGAAGTTTTGTATGGAAATTTGAACAGTGCCACAACGGACGAAACTTGAAATAAAAATCTTCCAAGGGCTTCTACAGTTGTCAGTTGCCCTTTAGTCCTAAAAATAAGTCCTAAAAATAATTATTTTGCATTTTAAGTTACGCTCACTCAAAGTTAGCCTGCTCTCAAACACTGGCTAATAAACAAAATTCGTTCAGTTATTTCGATTACATAGGTAAATAAAATAAGAAAAAAAAGGCTGCGTATTTTAATGTACCACACAAACAATTGATAATCATAAATCATTATCCATCAACTTGCGAAAAAAGCAATTTGCCTTTTTGGTATTTACCTACTTACTGAATAAACAAAATAACGGGATCAAATTGATACTTTATCAGTTGTGACGGCTTTTTTTATTACCAGCGCTGTCGTAAATAATGAAGAGATATTTTGTCTAAAAACAAATTAACTACTATCTTATTATTGTATATACAATTTATTTTAACAAAGTACGTCATTCCAAGTTACGAGAATAACTGTAGATAGTATGATGCATGCTATACTCGCGTGATAGTAATTACGACTATGAGATGACATAATCTAAGATACACTTATCACTAAGTACTTACTCTTACTCTTGCATTAAATAAGTGTAATTGATTTGTAGTGGGAGTTTTCTAAGAGGAGCTCGATGGCGCGGGTGGTTAGCGTATTAGGCTGCGATCGTTGAAGTTAAGCAACTTTCGCGCAATGAACGACCCATTGGATGAGTGACCAAAAATCTTCTATCTCGAGTTTCTCCGTGCTTCGGAAGGCACGTTAAGCCGTTGGTCCCGGCTGCATCTGCAGTCGTTAACACCCGCCAATCAGCACTGGGCCCGTGTAGTGGATCATGGCCCAATCACCCTATTCCATCCATAAGGAAGGTCTGTGCCCCAGCAATAGGGACATTAATAGGATGATGATGATGATTCGTAGTGGGATAGGAGAGAGAATTTGTGTACAAATATAAGGATTCAATTTATTAGTCTTTTGCTAGTTGTTTAGGATAAAGCGGGTTGGCCGCCCGAATTGGACCGCCCGCGTCCGTTTGGGAACCTTTTTTTTAAACGAAGTGCAACAAATTACCCTTCCCCACCTGATGATATGTATAATGTGATTCAAATATGAATAGGAAAGCCAATGACCTCTATCTGTCAAATGTCGCTTGAAAAGTACGGTTTGCAAAAAAAACTTGGTTGGAACCCTTTTTTAGCACTCCGCAAATTCAAGAATAAAAACCAAACATTTGTAAACAAAAAATAACAAATATTGATTATAAATATCGGTTGATATTTTTTTTCACTTATTGAGCTTTGGACATGAATGGTGGATAACCTAAACTATCAACCAAATGTCACTTTAAGTTGCGTTCAGAAACTCGATTTCAAACTTTCGTTTACATAAAGGATGCATGTTCGTATGTGACCTAGTAATAGTGCATGATTATTCATAACTACTCCGGCGGTAATGCAGAGATGAGCGGTATAGAAGAGCTAGATTCTGATTATTGTTTTTTCTCACAGTCTTAATAAATAAATATTATTAAAAATCGGTGGTTTTTTTTTCTCAATCTTAGTAAATAAATGTAATTAAAAAAATCTGATGCTTTTTCTCAATTAATCTTAGTAAATAAGTTTTATTAAATATAAAAACGACGGGTTGCACTCCGGGAGTGCCGGCAGAAGTGAAAACTTGAATGTTAACGTTGTGCATTTTTGATATTTTGGAATGGTTAGAAAATAATTTTGCACGAACTGCTTTAATTATCAGTATAAAAGTACTATCATGTATGTGGTAGAATACAATATTTATTTATTGCGCTATCGTACACAAACATGACAATTTATATTACATTAAAAAAGTTTATCTCTCAGAAAAATCAACTTACATGAATCACGTTTAAGCGCACTTAGCAACATCTATTGTAAAGAAATCGACTTACATGAATCATATTTAAGCGCACCTAGCGACATCTATTGTAAAAAAAATGCATTTTCTTCGCAAAAAAGCTGCAACGTGGACGTCCTAGATAGAGACTTATTATTATAATACGACAAAATAAAATAATACTATGTTTCGTCCAATATATTGAAAGTCAACAACCTTTCCAATTTTATTGTGGGTCATGATGCTATCAGCCCACGTGTTTAACCTGAAGAGTTTAACATTTTTTACACATACAAAAAAAGTGTACAATGACGCTAAAGAATTTTTCACTTCATAAACTTTTTTTTGCTCACTCTACCTATTTGGTTTGAATTGACAGCTATGACATCACAATATGGCGCCCAGTCGGTCCTATTCTTAATTGAATCGCATTATATAAGTGCACTCCAATCGGGAAGATAGATGATGGGGCAGATGGTGTGCTTCTCCAGCCATCCTCACTTTGCCGGCCTAAACCCAATCCCCTACCCCGCGGAGCCCTAGAACCCTACTCACCAGTAGAAACACAACACCACCAAAAGGTACGAGTATTTTACTTTTACTATAGTCTACTGTAAGGTGGAGGTTGCTTCCTTAGACAGGCGCTTCTGTCCGAATAAACTGTAGTACCTTTTGGTAGTTTTGTGTTTATGTCGATGAGTCAACGACGAGTACTTAAAGTTTCAAGGCTCAGCAGGGTAAGCGATATGGTCAGGTTATGCAACGGCACGCCTAATACTCCGGAATCGCAAGCGTCTATATACTATGGCCGCCGCTTACTTCAGAAAAAAAACTGTTGAATGCCTCTTGAGGCAATTGGCGTAACACCGCCTAGGTTAAATTATGTCACATGCCCCCGTAGAATAAGCACAACAATTTACATTATATCACTTTTTTATCGCTACAAACTACATAGTATTTTGACTACATAGTATTTTGACAATTATGCGTGATAAAAACGCGTTATATATCATATCACGGTGCTCATAGTAGGGGGGCTGGACAGGAAATAAATATCAACCATCTATTACCGTTATTATGTTTATCATAAAATGTACATGTTGGTGTACCGTAAGAATGTAGGCCGCATAGTACACCATAGTTTGACAGTAAATTTTGTTTGTACACAGGTGTATGACAGTGGAGTGACGGAGCCTCCAAAGTGGGAGCGCTCTCCCCTCAACCAACACAGGAAGCTGAATGCGTCGGCATGTCCTTTTCACGGGTGAGAATAGAAAAATATTTACTAGAAAAAAATACACTCGGACTTTCAGACGGGATTCGAACCTGGGCTTTCAGATATTCGGGTGGATTACATTACAGTGAAGTATGCATTGAAAAAAAATTAACACTGAGAATCTCGATGGAGGTTGTTAGCACGTTCGGCCAATAATCGCAGAAGTTCAGTAAATTTCACAATGGTCAGTCATTAGATGGGTGCCTTCGAACTCCTGCGTGCTGCGAAAGGCACGTTAAGAAGTTAGTCTCGGCTGCATCTGGAGTCATTAGCAACCACGAATTTACACTGGGTGATGATCATTCGCGGTGACTCGCGGCCCATTCCATTCAAATGGAAGGCCTGTGCCTCAGCAGTAGGGACATTAATAGGCTGATGAACAATGATGATCTTTGCCTGAGACATTCAGAAACTTAGGCGGAATAATATTTAATAATCATAAAAAACTTTGCAGCTATATTAACGGAAGGTTCGAATATACTCTGACACCCAGGGCCCAGTTAAGTTATATTATTTTTAGTATAATTATCGTCTCAACTATTTCTTTGTTTTAAATTAAATTTCTATGGTTGTACTACAAAAAGTAAAAGATTAATAAACCATGTTTAGGCTTATTTTGTATGCAATTATATTTTTTATTTTTTAAGCATGTAACTGCCTCATGTTTTAAATCTAAAGAAAATATAAGTAGAAAAAAAATCCACGCGGACCAGGCAGCAGACGGGACTAGAAAAAGTACCCTTCGCAATCCGGGCGAATGCACTGACCAAGTGTCGGGTTCGAGTCCCGTCTGCTGCCTGGTCCGCGTGGATTTTTTTTCTAGTTATATTTTCTTTAGATTTTGTATGCAATTGTTTCTTAAGCTGTTGCTGAATGCATGACTAACTACTTTGTGTTAATAAGGCTAATGTTTTGTGTATCAGGGATGAAAGTAAGGCCGTATGGGTGGCCATCAGAGCCCTGCTGCAGGACAGCACTCTGCTGCAGCATTACAACCAGGTGTTTGACGACATCGCCGCAGACGCCACCAGGAGGTAACAAAGTGAACAGCTATGAGATATGTCCACTATGTTAGTTGATTTAAGGTTTGGAAGAGTTGCGGACAGTCGGCAACGGTTGCCGCGACCGGACCCGCACTCCCGGCGTGCATTGGGGGGACTGCGGTCCTCAGAATGTACGCCGGGTGACCGGTGCAGGAGTATTGTCTGGTGGCCCTGTTCAGGGCGTTGGGTAAAAAGGCCGTTGTCCCGGCTGCAATCTTAAGTACTCATCCTCATGGTGGTATTGGCTAAAATTTAGACATTTAGACAAAGTTTGCAGGTATTTCATATTAAAGAATTTTACTTGGTTTAAAAGAACAAAATAAATTCTAAATTCTCAATTAACAAAACAATACAAAAAAAAACATTTTTGTAAAAGATGCACATTGCACTTAGGAGCTTCTAATAAAAAGAATGTGTATTAATGTGAATCAGAGATTATAGCTATTAACGGGATTGTTACCATGTGCCTTGTTTTTTATGAGTCTCCGATATTTCGGCAAAGTTGCAAGCGCCATGATCGCAAGGTAACTGAAGTAATTGCGGGTAGATGTTAATGGCAGACATATCGGTCTACCCTCTGACGTCGTCTTTTACTGCGCTCGAGACTCATAAAAACAAGGTACATGGTAACAATCCCGTTAATAGCTATAATGTTAGTGACCATGAAAGTTAAAAACAATACATAAATCAGAGATATTTGAAAATTTACCTTTGTTTCAAATGCAGAAAATCATCTTCTAGATAAAATTAAAATTGTAGTTTGAATTTGGAAATAACTTTTTAAAGCGTAAATATATAACAGAAACTCTTTCGACTTCTTAACATAAAAAAATCTTTAGTAAATTAATAGGGGTAAACTAAGTCTATGGGCAAACCTCCTAGAGTCTGTGCGGAAAGAGAATGGGAATTAGATTGGAGGGCGCTGTAGTGCTTTTGTACCGTATTTGTAAGATTTTACCCCTTTTAGACATGATTAAATACAAAAAACCGCAAGAAATCACAACAACAAACAAATCCGTATCAATACAAAACTTTGACGTTTTACAGATTGCTGGGTTTGATTGCCAAATAAAAATCTTAATTTCAGTTCCGTTTTTCGCCACGCCCATTCCGTTTTCCGCACAGACTCTAACAAGTAACGTCAACACCATAGATAAATGATTGGTCTCGCTTCACTCCACTAGATACCGCGCTATCAAAAAACAACAGCTCCGGTTATGGGGCAACTCATTATTGTAGTGTGTGTATGTCACTCTGCAAGGACGGTGTCATATGTCAAAAAAAATGTAGCCAGCTGCTCAACTGCTACCCCTGTAATAGGGAAAATATTTTATGCTGTTGTCGATCCACACTAACAATACCAATTACAAAATCCGTACATATTAAATGAATATATATCATTTTTAGTTTTTTTTTTTTGCAAATATACGTGATGCACGGAGGCGCGAATCCTATAATTTTATCACGCTTGCATAGTTAGTTACTTTATTTTTATCCCACCTGTCAATAGTTTGATTACAAATTCTTATAAGTGCCGCCGAAGTCTGAGTGGTATGTACGCCAGTTTTGATGGTGTCGGCCTTCATAGGTCATAGGTCCCGGGAGCTAGGCTAATAGATGTGAGACTTTCGATATATATAAATATTTATTATACATTTAGTGATATCGATTCTGGCATGATTCTCTACAGCTAAACTTAAATTTGACAACAGTGGATCCTTGTCATTCTCTATACAGTATGAAAAGGAGAGACTGATTTTAAATTAAGTTTTAAGTTAGAGAATCATGTCAGAATCGACACCAGTGTTGAGTAAATTTATAATTATTATTAACCAAGCAAACACTAGAATTTGAAATAAAACTATAATAACAATATATATAGTTCAAACTATTAAAATAAGCAGGTTAACAAAAGAATAAAGTTTATTATCAAAAAATAAAAATTATATGCCACTAACTTGAACAAGTTTACGATAAATTTGCCTTTTAAAATTCCCTGACTTTTGCAAATTTTCTTTCTTCCAAATGTAATGGAGTCGTATTTGTATAAACTTCTCCACTACTAGTCGAATTAAATTAATCTGATGTATGGCACCATTAACATGACTTGAGTCGAAATCAAAATATCTTTTAGAACCCGTCCCGATGAATTTTTTCATGACATCAATTACAATTTTTTTATATATTAAATTTGATTTTATGTGCGACACTTTATCTATATTTTGTATTATAGATTCTGAAACCAAGCATATTAAAAATACATCTTCAGAGGCATATGATAATCCACCTCTATCTTTTAACATCAGAAATTTATGGAACCAACAATAATTTTTAGCAGTTAAATTATCAATACAATGACAGCATTTAAATTTTTTTGTTAAGAACTTGACAACAAAACCGGTTACGTATCAAACAACGTGGTTTTTAAAATTCGACATGTATGGCACATCCAAGAATTCTGTGATCTCGTCAAAATCATCCTTAACTTTTTCTAGTGCATTTAATAATACTGAATCTTCTTCTTGGAAACGTTCCCACATGAAAATGAAATTTATTGGAATTTTCTAGAAAAACTAAATAATTTGCAAGATAAAGAAGGCCTCCATTTAGCTAATAAAATAACGAAACGTCATTTAGAATTTCGCAATAATATAATGAAGGTAAAGTCAAGGTATCATTTAGACGACCTCCGTGGCCGAGTGGTTTGTACGCCGGGTTTCATGGTGTCGCCGACTCGAGAGGTCTCGGGTTCGAATCCCGGTGGGGGCAGATGTTTGTGTGATGAATACGAGCATTTGTACTCCAGTCATGGATGTTTTATATCTATTTCTATATAAATATACTTATATGTGTACAGTATATGTATTCTATCCGTTACCCTAGCATCCCGTAACACAAGCCTTATAGTGCTTACTTTGGGACTAGGCTAACTGGTGTGAGTGAAGTTTGCTTCAAATTATTAAGTTTCCTTTATTATTACCTGCACCATAAGCTATCCCTGAGGCCCAAGCACGAGTTTTTGACAGCTGCTTAACGCTAACGTATCGCATCGTCAAAGTTTCTATGAAAAAAACTAAAAAAAAAATTTGACCATAACGATACTTTACGAAGCTGTCAAAAACTCGTACTTGGGCCTCTGTGCTCAATTTCATTCAATTAATTTCAACATTTTTTCCAAAATTGTGATGTTTTCTTAACCCCCCCGATTTATTTTCGATTCACTAACACGAATAGTTTGTATTTCATAAAGAGGTCAAATGAAATGGGTCATTTAACAGTATATTTATATTATAAAAATCTCAACCATAGGGACTTTTATATTGCGTACTTGGCAACCCTAAATGACGTTTATTTTTCATGAAATTTTACATCGAAATTTCGAAATCATAAGATACTTACTGATGGTATGTGATCCCAGTGTCCTTTTTATTTTTTGAACTATTATTCTTACAACGTTTCACAACACAAACTGACATTTTGCTGCGGATTGTGCTCTAAATTGATTAAAATATGCGGGACTAACACCTAAAGTGCAGCTGTCAATGTGACTGACACGGCGAAGGCTCGGGTCTGCCGATTTCGGCATAGTATTTGTTGCCCCATTAAACAAGTACGCCGGCGGTATCTAGTCGAGTGAAGCGAGACCAATCGTTCATCTATGGTCAACACTATGTCATTGAGAGGCGAAAATCTGTGCAATACAAGTTTATGGTGGGACAGGAATCAAAATTGGCTAACAGTTAGGGTTACCAACTTTTTTTATATCAAATATAGTATTTTCGAAGCAGTCACCTCTAAAAATATAGTAGAGTGCATAAAATGGAAAAAATATAGTATGTGGTTAAAATATTTACTACTATTTTTTAAATGAATATATTTTTATTATAGATATTAACGGGATTGTTACCATGTACCTTGTTTTTTATGAGTCTCCGATATTTCGGCACTGTTGCAAGCGCCATGATCACGGAGTAACTGAGTGATCATGGCGCTTGCATCAGTGCCGAAATATCGGAGACTCATAAAATACAAGGTACATGGTAACAATCCCGTTAATATCTATAATGTTAGTGACCATAAAAGTTTAAAAGAATATATTTTTGCCGATATATGCCTTAATAATTAGGTTATTCTATTTAAGAAAGCTTTTACTGGCAGAAGTCTGCTTTAAGCAAAATATAGTAGTTTCGCCTACTATATATATATACTAGCTGACCCAGCGAACTTCGTACCGCCCTAAAAAAATAGGGGTTGTCCAGCGGACAAAATTGTGAATCTAAACCATTCTCAGATCCCCTTGAACACACACAAAAAATTTCATCAAAATCGGTCCAGTCGTTTAAGAGAAGTTCAGTGACATACACACTCACAGAAGAATTATATATATAAAGATATATTTAGAAATATAGTATTTGAACCCCTAATATAGTAGGATACTATTTTATATAGTACGGTTGGCCCTAACCCTAATAAAACAGTACACATACCGAGCTCCAGGCCAATTTACCTGATAAGTGGCCGGAACTACATCCAACTCAGACCCGGCCACTTGATATTTTACTCACGAACTATGCTGCGACGAAATTTGAGGCTTATAACGAGGAAAGGTGACTTGAATATAAGGAAGCTGTTATTGATGCAATATCCGTGATTATTGGCGACCTCCGTGTTATTTATTCCGGTTTTCAAGGTGTCGCCTACTTCATGGCCTAGGGTTCGAATCCCGGTAGGGCAAATGTTCGCCTGATAATTCGTTATTCATCAAGTGAAGTGGTTGTGTTTGGATATCTGAAAAAAAAAACATGGTAGTATCACCTGTCTACACTACCGTATGTTTTTTAATAAAAATACCGTTAATAATATTATTAAATTATAAGGAAAACGATCAGCTAAGTAGCCTTTGCAATTTTATGAGTTATAGTCGGAGAAGTGTAAATTACCAAATAAACTGCTAATATTTCCGTTCAAGATTAAGATCCTTGTGACAGACCGAGAAAGGAGACATTTTAATAGGGTTCTAAGTTTCACGGTATGAGTACGGACTCCAGAAAAAAGGTTTATTACAGTAATTATAACATCCTTAATCCTAAGAACATTAACTTGGCGAGTCTACACAAACCTGCATTGTTATGATGCATAAACGTTTTTAAGGTTCCCAGCCGCAATGACAATATAATTTGCAAACGATAAAACCGGCTATCCTTATTAAAAAAACAATAAAAACACTGATACATCGCGTATGTAATGTCATGGTTATATTAAAATCTAATTTAGAGTTACCGGATGCAAATAAATTTGGCTGTGATGATAAAAACTGCCAGTTATACCTCTTATTTAAAACTTTAGCATTGAAATCAACTATACAAAGTTATTTTTTAAGTTTGTTAAGCTATACAAGTTTATTACTTATTTCGAGTTCACGTATATTTTCAGTGGATACTCAATTGGAAGTTTATTTAAATTGATACTGGTTATTCAACATTATATCTTGATATCATCGGAGTAAACATTCAATACAATATTGTATATTGTATCTTTATGGTGCAATACGTATTTTAACGACTAAAAAGGTCTGAAAAAAGATTTCAAATGTGACCTGACGGCACTAATTTGACAGTTTTTTTTTAACGTCACTTCTAATATGCTTTTATAGATAAGTCGCTGCACGAAACTCTAGCGCTGGCCGTTATTACGCAGAAGTAAAAATTAAGGTGTCTTGGGGGGAAACGAAGTGCGCGGGTGGGCGTGCGTTACGCCGATTGGCTCTCTAGTCGTACCCATGCGCGCATCCCCTCCGCGTTTTGTTCAGCGCTAGAGTTACGTGCCGCGACCTGTACAAGGGCGTCGCCAGCCGATGACATGGAAGGAGGGAAGTTTATAAAGCTTTAAATCATGAACTTATTGCTTCACACTTATAGTACTAGCTCAGTTGAGACTGGAATAACCTAGTGAATTCATTCAAGTTTCGACATGCAGAAATGTTTGGTCAGCTAATAATGTCTCTCGGTTTTCCAAGGATGATTTTCAGCTGATGCATTTTCCTGACATAATTTGTTTTATATTTCATACAAAATCCGTCGACAAAAGGGTAAGCTCAAAATACTTTTGCAGCACAATTTTAGTGGCTCCCCGATGAAATAAAACGTTTTTTAGGCAAATAGCTACTGCCGTAAATTGGTCCTAGTAATCCACGTATTTCAGTGTTTCTTTTATAAAAATGGCACGAACGAAAACTTCTTCAACTCTTAATGAAATCTCTTTAGCAAAACGAATTAACTCTGAGGTCTCATACATATTAAAGTACATAATAAAGTTTTTACTTCAATAAAATCTCACGAGCTCTCCTCAAAGGAAATTAACTGCGGATGCTTCCCGCATTAATATGGAATGTAATTTCGACCTTGTTTAACCGATCTTACGTGTGGAACCAACATAGTTAACATAAAAGGTAAATTTTAATAGTAAAGCTTCAATTAGGTACTCATTAACTTAACATTAAGAAGTCATCGAATATTTTAGATTATATTAAATGATTACTTGTAATTACAAGTAATAGGTAGGTAGAAATATTTCAATTTAAAAAAAATGCTGTGCTATTTTTGTTTCATCTTCCTCCTTTGGAATGAGAGCGAAGGAAAAAATCGGTTAAATAAATAAATATTTCCAACACTCACACCAATTAGCCTAGCCCCAAGGTAAGCACTGTAAGGCTTGTGTTATGGGATACTAGGCTAACGGATAGAATACATACTGTACATATATAATTATATTTTTTATAGAAATATATATTAAACATCCATGACTGGAGTACAAATGCTCGTATTCATCACACAAACATCTGCCCCCACCGGGATATGAACCCGGGACCTCTCGAGTCGGCGATACCATGAAACCCGGCGTACAAACCACTCGGCCACGGAGGTCGTCAACGTTACGGAGGTTGTCTGTAAAGTCGGTTTACTGACGATAGTTGAAAGTGAGAACGTTTTTTTACAATGTATATAGTTCTATTCTATGTTATACTTGAGTATAACATAGAAACTACATTCAAGATAAGGAAAGGCAACTTGGCAACTTGATACTTAAGTTTGTTCAATAAAAATTTTAACCAGTAATTTTGAGGGAACTTCTTACTTAAACGTAAAGTGTTTTATTTATTAATTTTTTTTTTGCAACCCCATAGTGCGGTATGTCTTAGATAGATCGTAAAAAATATCATGGACCAGCTTTCGCCCTCGACTCGGAATACCGTGTTTTTGAGAAACTTATCATATTTCCAAGATAGATATCCCTTATCCTTTTAGCGTGACAGAGTAACAAACAACCACACAAAAATGTTTATCTATACAAACTTTCGCGTTTATAATATTATGAAGAAAGTAAGAAGCATAGGATGGGTAGTAGGATTTAGAAAATTATTAACGATTAAAGGATCCCTTTTTAAAATTTTCTGATTTTAATTATAAACCATTTAGATGTGCCATAAAGTTCTGGTAACACAACATAAGTTATCGCTCCTTCCTTATGTAGGTATATTGTTTTTACAGCGTCACCCGAACCAATCAATGTCAGTCACCTTAAAAAACAAACCGTCGTAAGGCGACAACGTCTGTAAACGTAGGGAAAATTCTTAAAAGGAAATGAATTAATTCCTAAGATTTTTTTTAATGATTATATTATTACATTTTTACTAAGGTTAGGGGAGCTCCGACATGCCGAGAATGCTTTGAACGAAGAGTTAGAGACTGAAGTGTACCGATGGGCGCTGGAAACCATTGGAGCGATGGTTTTCAGCATCAGACTGGGCTGCTTGGACGGAGCTGCGTATGTGCCCACAAATAAGAACAGGTAACATTATACAACAAATACTAGCCGACAATTATACTTGTGTAACTTCTTCGAAATAAAGTATGCAGCTTTTGTTTATAATAAAATAATAAATTATATGATTATTATATTGAGAAGCTCGATGGCGTAGTTAGCGCGTTAAATCTGCAATCGTGGAAGTAAAGCAACTTTTGCAATGACCGGTCATTGGCTGGTGACTATAATAATAATAATACTATTTCCAACATACACACCAAAATACTAGCCCCAAAGTAAGCACTATAAGGCTTGTGTTATGGGACACTAGGGTAACGGATAGAATACATATACTGTACATATATAAGTATATTTATATAGAAATACATATTACACATCCATGACTGGAGTGCAAATGCACGTATTCATCACACAAACATCTGCCTCCACCGGGATTCGAACCCGGGACCTCTCGAGTCGGCGACATCATGTAACCCGGCGTACAAACCACTCGGCCACGGAGGTCGTCATTATAAACTTATTATCTTCGGACTTCGGAAAGCACATTAAACCCTTGGCTTGGCTTCCCGACTGCATCTGCAGTCGTTGGCACCCGTCAATACGCACTGGACTAAAAGGGAATCAAGACCAACTCTCCATATTCCATCCATAGGGAAGGCCTTGACCCAAGCATTGATTGCATTAAGCTGGTGATGACTGAACCATAAAACCCCATTTTTTTCCAGTTCACCAGAAAAGACTTCGCTAGAGGACGACGATATGCCTGAACTCTGTTCGCTCTCGAAGCGTAAGTTAGAAGAGCTGAACAAAGCAGAGCACCTGATCAGGTGTACCATTGAGATAGCTGAGAGCAACTACCTGGTCCGAAGCGAAGGTACCTTGAGGACGGAATCGCAAGTCTTCAACCACGCTTTGAAAGCCATCGACAACCATTATAGGTAACACTCTTTTTAAAAGATCCATGCGAATTCTTAAATTATTCTTGAAATTGATTAGCACATCGCACTGTGTTTGTCAATTGTTTGAGGTTTAATAGAGATTCTATGTTTTAATATATATCTTTTTTAGATTATAATATAACTTGATTTGGCAAGTGACCCTTGACTATCATTTCAATAAAATTAGATTTGATGATAGCTTAAAATTTCCCAAATTTTTGGATTACCAGTTCATCGTCAAAGATTCAAATATTTATCTTCTATTTATAATTTTGTTCAAAGCTTAACCGAACACTTTCTGGGCGAAGCAATGTCTGCCTTGAATTCAGGAGTACCGAGGCCCGAACAAGCGTTGATCGACCGTCTCCGACCCTTGAATGGAAGGATACTGCCTCTGGCCTCAGATATGCTGCTGGCTGGAACTGAACCTGTAAGTTCAACATAACATTATGTCATATTTATGACAAAGTTATTACCAATAACATATAACATCTTGAATACAACTGCAGGACTATTCACTTCTTATACCCACTACCCATGTTTTAACAAAGGTATTTCATTAACATTTTGTCAACATAATCCAACTAGGTTGCTGCCACTTTGTTTTTTGCAAATGTTCTATGTGTATCAAAAAGCTACTTTAATTGATTTTGATCCTTAATAACCTTTTGTTTTAGCTCGCCCAAACAGCTCTGAGCATATTCTACCATCTGTCCCTACACCCGGCTCAGCAACAAAGAGCTCACGACCAAGTGTTGTGGGCTGCAGAGACCAAACTAGCAGGCCTTGGTGTACCGGAGCTACCATACCTATCTGCCTGCGTCAAAGAAGGACTGAGGGTTCATCCGGCCACTGGTGGAGTAGTCAGGAGAAACAAGGAGGACATAGAACTCGGAGGATTCGAGATTCCTGCTGGAGTAAGTATTTAGTTATTAATACCATCTGTGTCTGCACTCGGCTCAGCAACAAAGAGTTCACAACCAAGCAAGTAGGCCTATGTGACCCGAAGCTTCCATACCAGTCTGCCTGACTGAATTTGGAGGAAACGAGATTCCTGCTGGAGTAAGTATTGATTTAGTTACTAATACTTTCTGTGTCGGCATCTGGCTCAGCCGCAAAAAGCAGCTCATGGCCAGGTAAAGTGAACTACTAAGACCAAGTATGCAGGCTTGGGTGAGCCAGAGCTTTCATACCTGTCTGCCTGTGTGAAAGAGGGGCTGAACTTGGAGGATACGAGATTCCTGCTGGAGTAAGTATTGATTTAGTTACTAATACTTTCTGTGTCGGCATCCGGCTCAGCCGCAAAAAGCAGCTCATGGCCAGGTAAAGTGAACTACTAAGACCAAGTATGCAGGCTTGGGTGAGCCAGAGCTTCCATGCCGGTCTGCCTGTGTGAAAGAGGGGCTGAACTCGGAGGATACGAGATTCCTGCTGGAGTAAGTATTGAATTAGTTACTAATACTTTCTGTGTCAGCATCTAGCTCAGCCGCAAAAAGCAGCTCATGGCCAGGTAAAGTGGACTACTGAGACCAAGTATGCAGGCTTGGGTGAGCCAGAGCTTCCATGCCTGTCTGCCTGTGTGAAAGAGGGGCTGAACTTGGAGGATACGAGATTCCTGCTGGAGTAAGTATTGAATTAGTTACTAATACTTTCTGTGTCAGCATCTAGCTCAGCCGCAAAAAGCAGCTCATGGCCAGGTAAAGTGGACTACTGAGACCAAGTAAGCAGGCTTGGGTGAGCTGGAGCTTTCATACCTGTCTGCCTGTGTGAAAGAGGGACTGAACTTGAAGGATACGAGATTCCTGCTGGAGTAAGTATAATTTTAATACTTTAAGCAATTGTTACTCTGTTTGTTTCTTAGGTCTTTACGCACATCCCTCATTAAATAAAACTTTCATTGAATAAAACTCTTTCGAAGGTAGCTCGACAAAGTAAATAAAAAACATTATTCTGACGATGCAGACCTGAAAAGGCTGCGAAACGTCAATAAATAAATAAAGTTCGTGCGTTAATCCGTTAAAATTAGTTTTATTTAATTTTTACTCTGTTTTTTTTTAGATGTTCTTCCGACTATTTTTGTAGACTATGGTGGCCGCTTACCATTTTAAGCATGTTTGACACCCTTTCTCATCTAATAAGCAGAAGTACTAGACTAAGAAATAATTTTGGAAATCCACAGGTAGATATAGTTCTGGCGCATTGCCTCACAAGCAAATCTGAGAAACAGTGGGGCAGAGCGGAAGCCTTCATCCCGGATAGGTGGTGCCAAGAAGGCTGGGAGCCTCTGAAGGCGTCAAAGGCCCATCCATTAGCATCTTTCCCCTTCGGCGAGTCCTGTCCCGCGACTGGCATCGTCGGCAAAATGCTAGAGTCCCTTGTTACCAGAGTTCTTGACAAATATAGGCTAGAATGGCATGGGCCACCGCCTAAAATAACCACATCTGCCGTCAACAAACTGCAGAGACCTTATTATTTTGTACTGCAAAATGCCGCCTAATAAATAGATCTATTTACATTAACCTACTAAATTATAAACGAAAAATAAACTTTGATTAGTCACTCTATGTTTTGGCTCTGTTCATTTAATTACAAATGGCGTCTACAGACCCGTCTTTCCCAGTGGGCACTTTGGGCAAGTGCCTAGGGCCCCGTGAGCGATAGGTCACAAATATAAAGTCCCTAGTTCTTGTTAGATCACCAAACGGGGGTCATAGGGGCCCCATTATCCTAATATGCCCAGGGCCTCCAATAGGTCAAAGACGGCACTGGGCGTCTTGAGTGATATGAACAAAACAGAGCGTAACTAATCTTATTATTAGCTTATTGCTCGTTTATTAATATGGGGGATAAAGTTTCATTAGTATTAGTAAACGTTGTTGCATCGTATTTTATTAGAATAACTATAGTGATGCAGTCAATTAAGTAACCTGTTATTAATATCGAATAAGTATCTTTTCCACGAATGATTATTATACCTAATGTAGTTATTATTCTTGGATACTTTCTAGTATTCGTTAGTGACACAGATTTGTAATGTTATTTGTGATGTAATTGAAGAATATCTAGTCTTTTCATTCACAGTAAAAAAACATTTTTTAAGTGAATTTTTTACTACTTCGCTACAAATGTTTCGATCATATTTAGCATTTCGCATTACATTTATAATTGTTATTGATAGTTCAGACCTTATCAACAACCATCGGTGGTTCGAATCCCAGCCGAGGAAGGACTATTTTCTATTAATGATTTAATTTAAAAGTCTCACTTGTTGGTTGTAGTTGGTTTTATAAAACCACACATTTTTTACTGTGGGTATGTATGGTCAAAAGCTCATAAAATTATACTTAAGTAATTAAAAAGAAATTCAAAATACTTTACTAAAAAAATCAAGAGTTTTTGTAAAATCTGGGTTTTTGACTGTACAAACATTAATGATTTGAAATTTATTAAAATATAATATCATAAGTGTATGTGAAAGCGTGTTATTCGGTTTTTTATAAGTATTATGATTCCTATGTAATTTCTCTATTACAAATCAATAATGTTAATCTTTAAAAATGGTTTTATTTTTACGCCCTCATATTCTCCAATGCTTAACTAAAAGAAAATCGTAAGTTTGTAAAAATCCACTTATTCAATAAATCACGATTTGAACGGATGTTGTACGCGGTAATTAATAAAATGAATTCAGCGACACTGAATTTAGTGAAAAACTGTAATTTACAAAACTGCGAAAAACAAAAATCTATAAAAAAATGTGATTGCTCTATGAGCAGAAATCGCAGTCTTGAAGTCATTCATCATTAAAAATTGAAACACGTGGAAAGGAAAGCATCTCTCATCTATTAGACAAGTCCGTCCGTCCGTCCGTGGTGCTGTTTCAGCGGCCAAACCGTAAGAGATAGATATAGAGAATGTTTAAGTTATAAGTTAAGAATAGTCTGATAAGACTACAAACCGGATGTGAGTAACGTAGCACTTCCGGTTTTCGAGAAATCACGTGATTTCTATTTCAAACGAAACCACACAAAATCTCCGAAGTTCTCAATTAATTAAATACATTTTTTTTTTTGGTGAACATTTGGTTCACTGGTTTGCTAGTAATAATTAACGCTATAAAACCCATCCAAAAGAGATCGGTTAATTGCTTGCTATGATGCTATGATGTTTTTTGGTTGCCTACAAGAAAAAACTTCAATTAATCGTATTCTTTACATGCTCCGTGGTCCTGGCAAAGGATCCGAGAAACCACGGAGCCTCCTCTCTATTAATGTAAAGATTTAATAAATTGCGTTTCATCCCAGATTAAAAGGTGTTCTACCCGTTTTATATTACAGCACAAATATACTTACCTACATTGCAACCTTAATGGGATACCAGGTGTGAAACTTCCAAATAATGTGCTAACTTTAAAAGCTGTTATCTCAGAAAATATAAATGATGAAGTTTTCTTATTCATATATGTATATTAATGATTATATTATTACTACTATTTAATCCACAACTTTGTTTGTTAATGATACATCATTCACATAGGGAATTAATAATTTTCACATTCGAACTTCAACTATTACCCATTAAAAATATTTTGTAAACCCTCAAAAAAACTTTTACGTCTATTATCTCTTAATGTATGTGATTAATTGTCTTTTCCTTAAATAAAACTAGTTTTACGACAAAATTAAATAAAATTTGATTCTGACGAAGCAGCCTGTAAAGGCTGTGAAACGTCAATAAATAAATAAAGTTTCGTGCATTAACCCGTGAAAAACTAGTTTTATTTAACGAGTGATGTGCCTAAGAAACAAATATGTCTTTTCCTTTTTCCTCAATATGACTTTCATGATACCAAGTGAATTTGTAAGTTTCATATTTTATATTTTTGATTGAGGTAGCTATTACATTTGAGCTGAAATACAGCGACCGATTCAGACACCGCAAAATTAGGTCGTGAAACAATAGAAGTTTCCGTTTCATTATTTGCATGCATTTATCAATCAGCATCCCATTAGGAGAACAATCTGAGTCGATTTACTAAAGAAAAGCATTTCTTTTTATTGTCTACGAACCTACTGAATAAAACGAGCTAACCGACCGACCTGTTTTCATATTAATTATTCTTTTGCTGGGTTGAAAAAATAAAAAGTTCCGTTAGCGACTGTTACTTGGCTAGCTGATTAATATTGTCTAATTGTATTGCATTAAATTCATTTTGGTAAAAAATAGTTTCGTTTGCAATGAAAGTAGTGTATGTATGTATGTAGGTAAAGTTTTTGTCGTAATTAATATTATCAATCAGCAAATTCGATAAATAGGGGTGATGACGGGGTTAAAGTAAATGAAATTCTACTTAGTCCATCGGTTACATTATTAAAAAATAATGGACATATTTTTTTCTTTTGTCAATTCTAAGTAAAAATTGTACCAAGACGTGCATCATGCGAAATTACAAATCAATATAAAAGGGTGGGGGAAAAGTTTCTTCGCATTTTATATGAAAATTCAAAACTTTTTTTAAAAAAGTTTATTTACATTTAACTTATGTATGTAGGTGCCATTTTTTTACGAGTAGATAACTTTTTGCCAACTTGTAGGTAGAGACATGATCCCATTGCTATAGAAATTTTGGGGCTTCTGATCAAAAAACCGCGACAAGTGGTTTGGGCAGTCTTCTCGTAATATTAACCTGACACTGCCTTAAGAATTCTGAAGAGACCGCAACAGGTGGAAATCTGAAGGTACAAGGTCAGGACTATACGGCGGATGCATTAACACCTCCCAGTCCAGCTCTCTTATATTTTGCTGAGTGGCTAAAGATGTGTAAGGTCCTAGCGTTATCATGACGAAAAACCACCGTTATCATCACCAGTTATCAGCTTCTTCAAAAAATTATTCGGTTTCATTACGTCGTAATAAAGAATCACAAATGAGTACCCGGTTCATAAGGTTTCTTTCAGTGAGTTCGTGAGGCACCCAAATATAGGACTTTTTTGTGTGCACCGCGTTTTCAAATACGCCAAAACTATTTTGTGTTCAATAACCAGTTCTTCAGCTACGTCGTTACTACTGATATCCCGAAGTTGCTCTACTTTTTCAGAAAATGGCATCCATTTTATCCGTAACAGGGTCACCAGAGCGAAGTGCATCTTTGTCATCAAAATCTCCGGATTGAAAACGATCAAACCAAATTGGTGCTACTCTCACAGGAGTGTCTGTAGACTAGGTTCATAAACATCATAAATTATTTTTCGCGGTTTGCATTGCATTTTTACTTTTATTTTGGTATAATTTTATAATGTATCAAATTCTTTTATTAGATTCACTCATCATGACCGTTATCAACCTTGAAACAAATGAAAACCAATATTTTTCTAATTTGAATTTGGAATTATATTCTTTAAAATTTTAACTATTTAATGATATCAAAACCAGCCAGATACAAATGGTATAGCCAAAGAGATTTTATTACAAGTTCATACTTACTATAATGCGAAAAGACTTTTTCCCCAACCTATTAGTTAAAAGATTACTTTCCATCACGGCGACGTCCTTTTCTTTTATTCAAACTTTTTGTCATCCTTCCACATATAGATTGTTCCGCTGAAACTAAATGGAGCCTACAATGACACGCAAATTTTGATAAACCGATTGAAATCTTAAGTGATTTCATTAGACTCGAGCTTAGTGTATTTTTAAACAACCCAATTTTTTTAGAATTAATCACACCACATGTTAGGTGGTTAAGCAGCCACCGCGTCACCTTACATGCCTGATCATTATTACGTATTCACCAATTCGCAATTCTTTAAGTGTTAGTATATTTATACGAAAAAGTTTTGACTTGAAGTCTAGACTTCCGTGAAGCCTCGGGAATTAAAAAACCTATTGATCTGTTGTATGCCCCCGATTTCTATTACACAAATTCATTGAGATATGTTATACTAATTTAAGACACTTAAAAATTACAGCTTTCGGTGAGTTAGAATAAAATTATGTTGGTGTTGTAATTATATGTAAACTTTAAACTTTGATGAATTCGCTAAATGCCGCTAACTTTAAACACACAATTGTTAATTTAACTTCTTAAGGCTAGACGCTTATAAAATACCAATGTTGATATTGTGGTATACAGATAAAATTGTGTTCATTCTATCATGTTGATTCTTTCTATTAGTATTATATTATAAGGAATAAAACTGACATTTTCTCATTAAATGAAAAGAGCCAATCAGACTCTATTTACCAGATTACACTGTTCGAAAGCCTCCCGTTTTTCCATTCGAATTGGGTATTGTTAAAAATCCCTCTTGAAGAATCTAAAGAAACCCATTTGCATATTGCAGGAAGACCAAATAAAGTGATAAAAACGGACATTTATACATATATTTAACCTAAAAGTGAAACACTTGTGGGATATAATCCGAATAAGTTTTTTTATTATTCTTTTGCTCAGATATACGAGTATTATGTATATGACTACCATTGACTACTACGACTACATGCCCATTACTATATAGACTTGTCGTTAATTAGTTACCGAGCAATTTTTTTTTTCCCTAAAACATAACAATTCGCATAATGATGACAATTGATTGATCTATTACCTATCTAGTGCGGCACTGTAATTAGACATAAGTAACAAGTATTTTCTCTTTGTTTGTTCTACAAATGTGCTGTAACTTTAGAAACGAAAATCATGTTTGGAGGTACCTACCTTAAGTTAAGTACTAAAAGTTAGGCAAGTTTAATTAGGAAATTTCCCCTTTTCATCCTCAGCCATCTCTTGTCACTACTCCTCTTTGAACACATAGGTATATTTTCCCTGAAAACTAATATCCGTCGAGTGACACGTTAAAAGATCCCTCTTCAATAATGAATCTTGGCGTAAGATCTAATACCTCACGTGATGCGTAGAACTCACGGCGTCCATCTTTAAAGTTTCCTACAGGGATTATATAATGTGTATACAGACATTGTGCGATAAATACAACTGACATTGTGCAGGAAATACAAATGTATAACAAATGTTACTGATTGCACTGACCACTGCCAGTTGGTCGCCAATTCTACTCAGTACAAGTGTTTTATTTGGACTGTACGCTAGCTGCAAGCAGTCTTCAGTTCCTATCTATTTTGTGCTTCAGTCTTCTTGTTTCGATGATATGTCAACGAGACTGCAACCAAACTGCCATTTTATGCTGACGACCTTCAGATTTAAACACAGGCATCGCTATCTAACCTCACAGATACAATAGCGATTACTTACTCTGTTCTGGAGTAAGTCATTCAGCCTTAATGTGAACCTCACAAAGACGCAAGCTGTCATATTTGGCAGCTCCTACTTAATTTCAGGGATCGATTTTGAACATTTACCTCCTATAATAATTGATGGGACTATTATTCCTTAACAAGCCCTGTCAAAATCCTTGGGGTGGTCTTTGATCAGTGTTTCTCTTGGAGGCTTCAGGTAGAGACGGTCAGGAAAAAAAATTTTGCTCCATACAGCTCACTTAACAGCTTACGCAACTTTTTGCCTACCAGTACCAAAATCACTCTGGCGCAGACTCTTTTACTGTCTATCCTTGACTATGTTCATGCTTGTTACACCGATCTTTCAGAGGAACTCCTAAATAAACTAGAACGCTGGCGCAGGGACTTACACAACCTTACGCTTCTTTATTCCATACTTTTTCTAATTACTTCTACACATTACTTAAAAGAATGCTTCTCGTTTCTTTCATCTACTTCACAACGCACTCTGCGCTCTTCTTTTAACTTTACCTTTAAATTCCACGTCATATGACCGATTTATTTTCCTATTCCTTCTCTGTACATTCTGTACGTCTTTGGAACTCATTACCGGTAAACATTCGTAAGGCTCGCACTCTGAACTAGTTTAGAGATCAAGTTCGGAATTATTTCCTGTCTCAACCTTAAAGTTTAACTTTGCCTATCACCTTTATGTTTCATTCCTTGATATATCTGTTTCCATTATTATTATTTCTTTTTACTGTCACACCTATCCTCCATGTCCTTCTTATTTATTTATTATCTCTATTATGCGTTGCCTGGAAAATATTGCTGCCTAGCAATAAGACCGCCTATATTGTGTACGTTCTGTCTGTCATGTTTTGTTTCTTTTGTATCCTGTGTAGTGTTCTACAATAAAGTGTATTATTATTATTATGTCTGAGCTCCTATGTGTGAAAATGAACCATTTCTGAAGAATGCCTAAGTCACAATGCCTAATCCTATGTCTCATAACATTAATAAAATCTGGCCACCCTATCGTGAGCATTAAGTGAGTTAGCGACTATTTACAAACCGCTCGCTTCGCTCAGTAGACACGGTACGAGTAATATCTCAACGTCAACACGGCACCACGACGACAAGGGAACACTCTTGGCACATCTGTGAAATTGCTACTTGATGATTACTTACCCTACATTTTATTATTCCGATTAATTTGGGCGGATTCGTCTACGACAGGGCCGCGCTACTCCCCCTATCCCCTCGTTTACACTAACTTAATTAATACTAACTTCACACAAAAATTGTAAACTACTTGTTGTGACTGTTTAAAACAATATTTCGTTTACACTGCATAGACAACTATTATAGTATCTTTACAAGTATTAATCATTTATTGTTCGCGCTCGCATAAGCCTTTTAAATATTTACAAAATAATAGACCGAATTGTATAAATATAGAATGTACAAAATTGTATTACTTTTTTACATATTTTGTTTATCCAACAAGCTTGTTGCAAGCAATATATACTACATATTTTATATATGTATATAAGTGTAAACATGAAATGAAAGCATTGTATAAAATTAGTTAAATACATGTATTATACCTTGGTGTAAAAGAGGGGTATGTGCTCCTATGTAGCCATGGCTATAGGGGTGCCATTTGGACGGACATCGCCAATTTATTGGATATAGTATTTTTTTGTATTCTGGGTTGAGTAAGGGACTTAAACAGGTTAAGCACTGAAAAGATAATGAGTAGGATGAGATGTCATAGCATGAATACCGAACAACCCTTTACAACAACACATGCCCATCGGGTAAAAAAACGGCCAAGCGCGAGTCGGGCTCGCGTTTATATTACCATTATCTATACAACATTAAACATTACCTATATTATAATATCGAGCAAAAAATAACGTCTGTTTTATGAGAGCCCCGCTTTTATATCGGTTCATGAGTTACAGCCTGGTGATAGACAGACAGATGAACAGTGGAATCTTCTTAATAGGGTCCCGTTTTTACCCTTTGGCTAGGGAACCCTAGACGGAAAATAGATTTCGCACACAGACGCTGCCAGGGTTCGGCGCCACCCCGGTCTACAATGATTAATTAAACAAAAAACGCTGTAATTATTAGCTTTTTGGAAAATAATGAATTGGAAAATTATGGTTTAAAAGTAAAAAAATTAGAGCAAATAATCATTTCGATTTATTGATATTTATTTTAACCCAAATATTTTTACATAAATTGATCCGCTGTATGAAATTCTTTTTAATAATACTAGTCTATGTAACACTGCACAAGAAAATACACAGTAAGTATGTAGGCTTAGTATTCTTTAAAGGCCGGGGGAAGCTCAGTAGACGGGTTGCAAGGACAATAAATATTAAGCACTAAGACACAGATGGTGAATCCCGTCCCCCGTCACAGACCGTTCCCGAGTCCCATAAGTAGTCTGGAAATACGGATTGGCAATATATATTCCACCTTACTTAGTATTAAACTTTGTAACATTACATAAACCGTTATCTTACAAAGTAAAGCAAAAATTTAGACTTCAATGTAAGAAAATATATAGAATTAACTATTTGCTGACATTTAAGTTCAAATAGTATTGGCCCGCCTTCGCTTCGCTTCGGTGTAGAGCTGTAGTGTTGGTAGACTACAGATTTTGTTCTCAGGCTTGTATTGTACACAATGAATTTCTTTATATAATTAACCTTTCATGAAAATTTATGTAACTGATAGTGAAAATTTTGTTGCGTAGTAGATACCGAATACACAATTTTTTTGGTTGAACGCGCAAATCTCAGGAACTAATGGCATGGCATATCTCCGTCTTTTAAGTTTGGCTCACTATAACCTTTACCTCAGATTAACGCGGGCGAAACCGCAGGGTATTTTTAGTTGTGACATAACTGTAATAGTACATATGATATTGCGGACATTTTTGAAGCTATTGATATCCTCTATAAAACTTTAGTACATCACTAAGCTCTACTGTCAATGACTTCCGCAGCGTAAGCGATATATGGTTATTTTTTGGTATTTTTTTCACATCCTGGGTTACGTTAACAAAGTTTTCATACGGATTCCTGACTTTTTTGAAAATACTCTATAGCCTATGTTTATCAGGGATATGTAGGATTCTAAACATGAAAGAATTTTTCAAAACGTTCCAATAGTTTCGGAGCCTATTCAATACAAACAATCAAATCTTTCCTCTTCACAATATTAATATAGAGTATAGATAACTGACTGTACTTATCATTTGCAGATGTATAGTTTGGATGGGTGACCAAACATTTACTATTTCAAGCTCCTCCGTGTTTCGGAAGGCTCGTTAAGCCGTTGCCTCGGCTGCATCTGCAGTCGTTAGCACCCAACAATCCGCACTGGCTCCACATGGTGGGTCATAGTCCAATCTCCGTATTACATCCATAAGAAAGGCCTGCACCCCAGCAGTGGGGACATTAATAGACTGATGATGATAAATAAAATTATAGTAATTATAACTGTGTGCGTCAGTGCGTCCTACCTGTGATGACATACAGAGCCGAGACGTGGACACTGACGGTACGGCTGGTCCACAGGTTCAAAGTCGCTCAGCGCGCTATGGAAAGGCCTATGCTCGGAGTTTCTCTGAAGGATCGCATCAGAAATGAGGTAATCCGACAGAGAACCAGAGTTATCGACTTAGCCCACCGAATTAACAAGTTGAAATGGCAGTGGGCTGGCCATATTTGTCGAAGAACTGATAACCGTTGGGGTAGACGAGTTCTGGAGTAGAGAACGTGAAAGTGTAGGACTTCCTCAGGCGCGATGGAGTGACGATTTGCGCAGGAGCTGGATGCGAGTAGCCCAAGATCGATCTGAGTGGCGTGCGTTTGGAGAGGCCTATGTCCAGCAGTGGACTAAGATAGGCTGTTGATGATGATGATTGATGAATTATAACTGACTGTACATCTGCAGTTGTTATCAGCCAAGAATCTGCGCAAAGACGGCGTGGCTCGTTCTCTTAATCTATCCATAGGTAGTAAGATTATCATCATCATCATCAGCCGATGGACGTCTACTGACTAAGGTAAACCTTCTCCAAGAAGCTCAAAACATAACGGTCCTGCTGTTTACGCATCCAGTCCCAGTATCAGAAGGTCATATAGCAAAATGCTGGGGGTGGGACTAGGCTTATCAGATGGCCGTGAAATCCGGGATTGTTCCGGAATTTTGCATCTTCTCCCGTGTCCAGTGATTAGACCTTATTGTCCCGGATTCCGTAAATGTGCTAGAGTCGTAATAAAATAAACTAATAAGGAATGACACCGCTGGCCTCCTTGGTGTTTTAATTCTGGGGAGTGAAGAGGGGTTTGATTTGATGCTTTATTTTTTCAGATGCAAATGTCCCGGAATTAATAAGCTAGCATCTGGCAACCCTAAAAGACAATTAGAGGTCATACCTACTCATTATTTCATTAGCCTATTTATGGATATAAAATCCAATCCAATGCCCACTGCGGGGGAGCAGGCCTTCCCTATGAATGGACTAGAAGATTGGGCCGTGACCCACCACGCGAGCCCAGTGCGGATTGGCAGCCGAGATCAACGGCTTAACGTGCCTTCTGAAGCACTATTGACCTCGAGATAAAAAGTTTTTCTTCACCCATCTAATACACGACCATTGCGAGAGTTACTTGACTTCTAAGATCGCAGGCTGAACGCGCTAACCACCTGCGCCATCAAGCTCCTCATGATTGCATCCATTATTCTTAATGTGTAAGGATCTACGCATCAATGATAATGGCGCAGTTAGTGTCATCACTCACTGACCAACCAACGCTGAAAGGTATTAAACAGGGGCCCAAATTGCGTCCAATTGATACCTACGTACGACTTGTAACTGACCCGATACGTCAGGATAGTGTTCCACCATGACAACAATGCTAATAAATACTATATAACCCCAATAAAAAATATTAGAAGATAGATTATTATTATACATACATATTTTATTTTGAAGATGCTAGATGTTTAAAATTAAGAAAATTTTAATATAAAAAATACCCACATTTCAAACGGGAATCAAACCCGCATCTTCCACTGTCTTGCAGCCTAAGTCTTAGTAGTGCGGCGGGCTGTTTCCGCAACTCGACACCCTGTGCCTATTTCGCGTGAGGAATGATATTAGTACTGCCATCTCAGCTCCTCCAGAAAGCCCAGCAGTCGCTGGATGTTGATTGGCTTCTACTAGTGTCCGTGGATTTCCCAGCAGGGAAGTCTTGCAACGCCTCTACGCCAACGAGAAAAGGTTTAACTGGAAGTAGGTAAAAACCAACTTACAGAAGATCATAATGGAATAACAACGCTACCTACAGTAAGGGCTCCACGGGGTAGCAGATGTGGTCAGAGAATGACGAAATACTAGCGATCCATTGCAATCGCAAGCTTATAGGCGGACCATGTTTGCCTTTTTCCATAAAAAGAAAAATAATTACTTTGAAAGTGCACCATTGAATATTGAATCGCTACGCTAAATATATATTATAATAGTGAGTAGCTATCCTAACTCCATCGAATGTGTCCTGAGATGAAAGGGCTGCGCACAATGCCGTATAATGATGTCCCTACCACCCATCTGGCGTCAATCCGTGCCCTGTGCCTGTGACGTCATTTATCACGGCTGCTCTTAAACGCGCGACAGGCAGACCGAAATGCTGCGTTGCTGGTAAAAACTGCTGCATCACGCTAGCTAGGTAAGTACCTATGTACAATCAGCAACAGGTTAAATTTATCCAAATCTAGTTCAGTCTCCAACAGAATTCGAGCTTTATATCGCCTGGTATAAACTTTAGAATCGATTCACAAAGTTTGACACTTTGTGGTAACTTGATGTGTTGCTGACTGTACAATGAAAGCCTTTTAGTGGATACAATGTCACATCAACCTCTATTGCGTGGCAATAAGGGCTATGTACACAAAGCCATGACCTACAATATTTACATTACAGTAACGAAGATGAAACGCGCAGATTCAGTCGCTATTGAAAAAATCTTTTGACGTTGATTAATTATTTAAACCAAACGTTTGGAAATAATAGCTATTTATGCTACTTGTATAATGAGGGGTATTAAAACATTGATACCATTATCAGTTTCGCCGCGTATGGTAAACCCACATTTGTGTAATACCCCTTGTTGTAATACCCATTGTACAACAGTTGCATAAATAACTGTAATGCAACTGTGAAAGTCAAATTCAAAAATTCTTTTGAATGGTCCAATTTTTTTTTCCTACCGCCAGTTAAAGATATTTTAGTAGTTGTGAAGAAAAACTGGAATAAAATAAAAATAAAATTATGTAACAATATTTACAAAATATTGTATTGTTACGGTGTGAATACAAAATCATATCATCTTCATCATAATTTATTATAGAAAAAGGCTACCGATACGTGGAACAGCTTAAATCCAAGCATATTTGTCTGAAATATAAATCAGACACCTTATAATAGGTTTTATTAGTTTAATTAATAAGAACTTTTTTAATAGTAGCTTTCAATTTTTGCCGCTTAATTTTTGTATATTGCTAGGGACTGTATTGTAGAAGCGTACACAAAGACCTTTAAATGAATTATTGTTTTTATGGAACCTTGTAATTATCTTATCACTGACCTATCTTGTCAGAGCTTTATCACTATTTATAGGAACTTATTTAATATTTTTCGAACATATATTAAATTTTCATGAATGAGAAGCTTCGACGCTGTGATAATGAAACGTTGGTGAATGACAACCAAATTCACAAGCAGTGAAAATTGTGGCTGTCTAAAAAGGGGGCGTCCATTAATTACGTAAGATGTTTAAGGGGGAGGGGGTCGAGTCAAATCTCATCTAATCTAACGTTGAAGAGGGGGGTCTCGGCAAATATCACGCAATTTTTTTCTGATTGAAACAAAAAAAACAATATGCTGTTTTGGTCCATTTAATCCAGATTGTACATGCTTAAGATTTAATCTTAAGCGTAATCGTAATACGAAATCGTTAAGATCACTCACTAATTCGTTCGAAAGAAAATAATTCCATTCATACTTCGACGTTATACATCTACTGACTGTCAAACCACCGTATTTTTTCGGCCACCTCCATACCCTATCACTCAGGTTGATGGACATTTGACAATTCCGGACTTTAAAGAGCATGACGGAAAGTACCACTACAAACGCTGCAAAATCGTGTATTGCGCGGTGCCACAGGTGGCCCGTGGTACGTGCGCAACATCGATTTGCATCGCGACCTCAAATTAGACTCCATCGCGAAGTATATGAAGGACGCCTCGAGGCGTTACTTCGATAAAGCCGCGCATCATCCGAACCCCTTAGTAGTTAAAGTCCTCCAATCGTAGGTCCCTCCGATTCCGTCGGCCTACGGCATTCGTCGTCTTAGACTACCCTGACGACAAAATCACCCGCGCTAACGCGCCTTCGATTCCTCCCCACAAACACCAACACTACACAGCTAGCAAACGTGCACACTAGCTTAGCATTAGGCAGACACCGCACGCGTAGGATAGGAGTGCGAAGACCCGGTCTACACACGACACGCTATACCAGGTACAGGTACGTACCTGGGTGTTTTTCCCTGTCTCCCACGACAACGGTTAAATACAGCCGAGGTCCGAGTCTCAGAGACGCCCTCTAGTTGAGCCGACGCCCTCAGGTTCGAGTGGTCTAGAGGCTCCAGACGGAGAGGAGACTCTAATACGATTCAACCGCTGAATGCGTTCATCAGCACGTCTTATGATCTGTATAGCCCAAGTGTACGTGATGATTCAGAGAAAAGATGCTGCAGTACATGCGGTATTTACATTGCACCTATCACAAGAGCTGCAGAGCACAGGCGAGAAGGCCACATTGCACCAGGTAAGCAAGCGCGTATGTTCCGATAAGTGCGACCCTCACGGATTGTCACAAGACGAGCTAACGAGTTACTGTGCGCAAGCACCAACTAAGGCTGAGAGTGGCTAGATCAGAACGAATTTGAAGGAGCAGATGATTTTACTGAAAATCATATGGACATGTTGGTTCCAATAGTCTCTCTTGAGACCGCGCATGATGGACTGAATTAGAGTAGATTTTTTTTTTAATCACAGTAGATACGATTTAGTCACAAGACGAGCTAATGAGTTACTGTGCGCAAGCACCAACGGCTAAGAGTGGCTACATCAGAACGAAGTTGAAGGAGCAGATGATTTTACTGAAAATCATATGGATATGTTGGTTGGTTAATAGTCCCTCTTGAGACGCGCATGATGGACAGAATTAGAGTAGAAATTCTTTTTTTAATCACAGTAGATACGATTTAAGTATTCTATTGTTAATTTTTTATTACACTTATAACTCTCAACAATATCGATTACTAGTCTTAACTAGTCGTAAATAATAGCACGAAAAATTTTTAACATCAACTAAGTTTAGGTACACTGCCTGCATTTTCTCTTTTATATCTCTTAAAGTTAGATACTTACGGTGTAAAACACTTTATAAGTTTCACTTGCATCGTATTTGTGGTATTATTAATAGTAAAAGTAAACAGTACCCCTAGCACGAACTAATATCGAATTCGTATCGTTTGCGAGTCCGAAATTTCATTGTCAAATGTGTAATGATTTTAAGTTCTCGTTACTTACTTTGTGCCGCTGCTGTTCAAGTTTCCATACATAATTTGACATTGACATTTCGGTTTGCAAACTATTCGAATTCGATAATGGTTCGTGCTAGGGGTACAGAGTTGGAGACGGTATATCTATTGTGTTTCCGATAAAAGTTCTATAGAACTTTTTTTGAAAAATGTGTTCATTTTCGACGAAAGGGAAGGTCAAACAAAAATTAAAAAATAGCTTAACATTGTTTTCCATTGAGAGTACTAATTGAAAATAACTTAAATGAGAATATTTAAACTGGAAAACTAGCTGGAAAATTTTGGTCAAAATTAAAAATAACTGAGGAGATATTAATTATTAAGTACCTACTTACATCTAAGTAATTCTTAAATCGCGCCCGCCCACTTAAAAACTTGTGTTATATCTCCCCCAAGTTATATTTGAAGGCATTCGATATTTTAATTTAATTAAGAGATTATATGGGTCTTTGAATGTGTAATCGGTGTAGAAGCAAATTAATTGTATTATTTGATCTCTGAAAACATCACAAGCTCAGAGAGAGCTAGAGACCGTGCTTCTTGAAAAGCAATTTAAAAATATACCATTTAAACTCAAGTTGTGTTTCTTAAAAGCGAGCAGTATGTACCTAATCTTTATTATGTGAAAAAAAGAAATTTTGAGTTCTAGGTAAAAAATTATTGAGTGTAAAATAAGTGCATCACAAATGCAAAATTTATTACAATAAAGAAAACAAGTGTGCTTATGACCACACGACTGAAGCGAAACTTCTTTAGCTCCATCTGTATGTGTATATATAAATATGTGTGTGTGTGTACAATATATACATGTATGTAAATATACATATTTCATTTATTAGCTATTAGAAAAAGAGAGGAAGAAAATGTGCACGCGCAATGCTTTCTTTTGCTTATATCCCTCACTCAACTTCAGTTCGCCTCGCCCGAACACACTTTTCGTAACGCGTAACGCATTCGCCAGCTTACCCCCCAAGTCAAGCATGCGTAAAGAAGTTTCACTTCTAAAATACGACCTAGTGTGGGTCGGACATTACCATTATTACTTAATTAAACACTAGTTCAGAAATATTCAAAAAATGACATGTTTTTGTTGTAGCCTACAAAGGCTACCTAGCCTTTCTACCTATTTAAAAATTAAGATTCATGACATAGATTTTATAAGACAGATGGATGGACGATCCTCTTGGATACGAAACCCAACATATTTCGTTTGACTTTGTCTAAACGATGAACTGCCAGCAAAAGTTAGCTAAAGTCTGCCTGCCCCTCTAGCATGACCACCGAAACGGGATATGATAAAGCGATATATCGGCATTAACTAACTACAGTGGAGTTTGACAGTAGTCTGAAAGTTATTGCCGATATATCGCTTTATCATATCCCGTTTCGGTGGTCATGCTAGAGGGGCTGATAGGGCGAAAACACATCATCATAAGCGATAAAGAGTGTTTGTATTGAAAATCGATAATTTTACGGACTTACATACTATTGAATAAAATATATTAAATGTCAGCTACTTTATTTTTAAAAAACAGACTCATAAATATTTAGTTTTTCAAAATATTGAAAACGGTTTTCCCACAGTTTACAGTCATCTGTACAATATCAACACTCCCAATGCATAATCCCATGTCGAACCAAGGTTCAATCACGTCGAATCGGTAACGTTAAATATATGTGTGAATATATAGGTGTCTCGGGAGCTCGCAAACTTTTCTCCCAAAACCACGTCAGTTCCCGTCATCCCTTAGGACTCCTTTCACAGTTCGTAAATAACAGCGATACACGAACTTTCTCTTGAAGGCAACTAATACCAACCTATCACATATTTCTGGCGCTACGGGAATTCCGTATTGAATGATTTCTTGCATAATTTTAATAATAATTTATAATAATGATTTTCGTATTGAATAAGACTTATATATTAGCAATACAGGTACACTTTCATTTGAACTTCATGAATTTACAATGTCAAATCTTCTAAAAAAGACGGGATTTAAAGAAAAAAAATAATTAGTGGAGTGACTTCTATCTTTTCGGCTTATGGCTAAAATGAACACTTTTTTAATCTAGATACATGGCCATAAAAGTTATGAATAATTCATACCAATGAATAAAAATACATACCTACCTATGTATATTTATACTACCTAACTTTATATTTGCAGAGACGTTTTTTCATTGACATAGCATAAAATTGTAATACCGAAATTGCCTGAGAAAAAAAATGTGACTTTATATTTTAAGGTTCGTTAAACTTATCATAATTTCATTGAATTTTGTGAAAACTGTTAAGCGGTCAAATAGCGGTCCCCAGCTCTACTACAAAACCTCTATTTATGGAAGTTGCCGCCCTTAAGGGGCACACCAACGAACGGACCTCACACCTAGCCTCTCGCAAGTCTAAAGGGTGCGAAACGGAGAAGCCATTAGGCAGTCCGCGCGGTTTACGTGCGCCTACGGCATACTATCCGCTAAAAACCCTGCGAATACCCTCTACGCTGTTAAGTATGGCACCGCGAGGTACCCATTGAGGGATTTCACCGCGTCTCCGCACCTGACAGTTTCCTGGCCTCGCCGAGGCTCCGACGGCACCTGCGCACGTCTGTCCGCACTGGGAGCTAAATGCGCGGCCTATTGCCCACCGCACCGCTCCCCGTTCGGTACGAAAGAACTAGCTAGACGTACCCTCGCAGGCCCTTCCGTGGCCCTCTCATGTAGGACAGAACTACAAGAGAGGGCTGCCGTCACGGAATCCGTTGGTGACGGGCATGGCTAACGCCATGCCGGGCAGTGAGAGATTCACTCAGGTAGAGGGATCACTGGGCGGGGGCAGCCATACTGTCTCCCCCTATCTGTCCTTTTGCGGCGGCAGGGAGCCGCTAGGTGATTATCCTCCCGTTCCCTCTCAGCCGCCTCCTTCTGCGAGATAACATCCTCGCAGAAGAAGGCGGGTGCCTCCCAAGTCGTCTTACTCCTGAGCATGGCCTCGGCCATGCTCCGTAGCGAGAGGGTTCTGTATCGTAGCGCCATGATTAGCTCGCGGCGCTATTGTTTCCAGGTCGGGCACTCCAACAAGGTGGGCTCGGCCGTATCGTCGGTAGCGTCTCAGTGGTGACACCGTGGCGTCTCCTTCCGACGAGCGACCCGGTACAGAAACACCCATGTCCGGTCAGGATCTGGACCATGCGGAAGGTAAGGCCACCACGCCGGCATCCCAGCCACTCCTCCAACACTCGGCCAAAGGCATCTATCGTCCGGTCCGCATTGGCATGGGCCAGTGCTTCGTCCCATCGGCGCAGATCTTCCTCTGGGTGATGGAAAGAACCCGCCGCAGTTCCACTGTAGCTGGTCGCTCACCCCGCTCTCTGGCCTCGACCCGACCTCGATGAACGTCTACCAGAACCTGTGCTTCGAGGTCCCACGGCGTCAAACCTGCGAGCACGCCGGCCGCGCCATGGCTGACCGTGCGATATCCTCACACGGCCCGGTTTGCAATGACCCTCTGCGGGCGTCGCAGCATTGCTACCGTGTGGGGCTTGAGGCACTCAGCCCAAACCGGGGCTCCGTATAGTGCCATCGACCGTATCACGTCGTGATACAGCCGACGACACAAAGCCCCTGAACTACCTACTCACCCTTAGGGACACGAAAAAAGTATCGATACTTTGTGGTATCGAGTACTTTTCCTTTCGATACCGATACTTTTGTACTCGATACTTTGTATTCGATACTTTTACTAAATGAGTACTTTTTGGCAAGTATCGATACCTTTAAACCTTTTAAGCGCCTCATATTTGATGGCAACGCCATCTTGTTAAATCATAGCAAACCTTCTAAAACGTTCCATAGGGTATTTGACAAGTTTTAGGCAACGATCTCACGTTAGGGTACGGCCAGAGTGCACTCAGATTCAGATTCAGACTCAGAAAACAAGCGCGAGAAATATACAGTGTAGTTTAAGCAGGTTGCCAGCTGCCACTATGGCCACCCTGCGCGTCTTACTAGTGTGTGACGTCACACGACTGTTATTAAAACGTCAAACGATTCAATGTAATGTCACTTTGACCGGAAGTTTACTTGCGTGTGACGTCATTTTAGGCTCCGCCAATCCCAAGCGTTTTGGGTTACGTGACAATAAATAAGAAAACTAATATCTTTTTCGTTATTTTGGCACTTTATTTTTGATACTGTCAAATGCCCTATTGCGTTATTATAAAGTCAGTAACTGACATATTCAAATTCTTTCCAATCTGTGACTGTGTTTATTTTGCGCTTTGTTTTGTTTCATAGTTATTTATTTAGCGACCATAGGAACTGTGATTGATTCGCCGTTTATTGTGCTTTTCGCTTGCACTATTATTCTGTCTGTGCTGTGTATATCTATTTGAAATCACCTGAAAAAAAGACGGACGTAACCTCTTCTATAATTATAATCTTGAGTGAAGCATGCCAATAGCAGCCGTTAACTACGTGTCAGATTCAAGTTAACATAAGTGGGTATAATGTTTTTTGATGATTAAAATTCAAGAAAAGTAAGTTTAATTTGAAACAAATCTGAAAAGTTAAATTGTTTAAGATTTCGATCTTTTTAATTAACATTTTAATTATGAATGTAATATTAATGAACACTTTTTTAGTGTCAGAAATCACAGCTATTTTCTTTTCATTATATAATATAGCAATTTGTGAATTTGCGTGTCCTTTTTCTGTTTTTGATTATACGTACTATAATAAAATTTGATTGTTTTTCTTTCAATTTTAACACCTGGGGGGGGGGGGGCGTTGCTCATCAGGCCACAGAGGTTCCGATAAGGCCCTATTAAATGTACTCGATACTTTGAAGTATCGAAGTATCGATTCTATTCGATATCGTATCCCTACTCACCCTACGTCTTACGATCACCCTTAACCTGAAGATTTGCTTTACGATTAATCATGAAATAATAAATTCAGTGTAAGTAAAATTGCGTCTCGGATCTCGATGTATCGTGATAAGACGATACCATGGAGCACCCCCTCTAGTCCGCATCAATCAAAATTTGTTTGGAATCAAAATCGCCAAAGTCGGCGGCGTGCAGGGAGGGTAGCCGCGTTCTGATTGGACACGTAAAGGTCACATGATAAACTCAGTGCATAGAAGTGATGAGGGTAAGATCGATTATAGAAAATATCGATAAGCAATTTAGTATAGAGGCCTCCGGTTTCTTCCAGCGATCTTTTTATATGCCGCGACCGGTAACGACATACTAAATAGTATTTAGGTGGGTGTGCTCCATGGACGATAAGCACACGCCACACATTACACATAAGCCACCACTAACACGCATTGAATTACCTATCTCATCTTCTTCTTCAGCCTAGTTTTACAACCTCCTCGGTGTAGGCCTCCCCTTAACGATTTCCATTCACTACGGCATTACACATTCTGTATCCAATTCGAACCTGCGAACTTCTTTGAAACATGTAGCATAAAATTTCTATGTGTAACATAACATGTGACATGCGAGGCATGCGATTGGACTTCAATGACTGGAATTTAAGATTTACTGACGTGTCATACATAAGACTAAAATTTTATGGAAATAAATTCAAAGTGTGTTTTCGAGTGCACAAGATCAGAGACAACGCGTATCGTGTGATCAAGACCGAATATGTGGACGCGGCCGTAATACCGGAATAAAACAGATGATTGCAGCCGCGGGATCCGCTCCCCGATAGGACGTTGGATAAGGTGGGTCTTGGAGTGGCAAAGGGATTTGCCCTACAGCTCGCCTACGGTCTGCAGCCAATAAAATAAAATTGAACGTACAGTCAAACCGGTCAAACTTCAACTGACTATAAATAACACTTTTTATGTTTTAATAGTGGCAAACAAACATGGCTTGCCTGATGGTAAGTGGCTGCCATTGCTTATAGAAGCTTGACACCAAAAATTGTCGTGTGTGATATTAGTCTGCTATATACTTCTTAGCCTGACTATACTTAGCCTGATCCTATTGCCTACCCTGCGGAGTTCTGGAACCTTCCTCACGTGAAGAAACACAACAAGATTATTTCAATAATATTCTGTAAGGGCACTCCAATTCAAACTATGCAGTGGTATCCTGATGGTCGGGCTGTCATCCGCAATGACCAGTAAAACGTGGGTGACTAAAAATTTATTATCTTGACTCGTTAAAACATTTATACCTCGGCTGCATCAGCTGTTCTACCTGCAATCGTTTGCGCCCACCAATCCGGTCCGGGGGGTATTAATTAAATAGCTAAATTGAACCTTTCGTACATTGTTCATAATACGTTACATTTTTCAAAGATGAGAAGATATTTTGGGACGCTTAGGTACAGTGAATGTTATAATTATAAATTGCGCGACTGCATCGACGGAGGGACCAAAGGTACATTAGAAAACTGTTTTTTATTTAATTATACATATATTTTTTTAATCTTGTAGGTCCTACATTCAAGATAAGTTTTCAAATTACTTATTCGAAAAGAAAAAAAAGCCAGACGAAATGTATAAACGTAGCTGGCCAATTTCTGTTTCTACATTTACTTACGTGCCCGAAAGCTTGCACGTTGGGGCGCCTATCGCATATCGGTCCCAGAGGCGTCATAACTCCAACGCTTTATTCATGCTAGCTTGCGGACTGACAAAACTATTTGACCTTCCCAGATTATTTTACGAGAAGGCACTACAGCACCGAACTTTGAAAATGAAACTTTTATTACATCAATACATTTTATTTTTTCATCTTTATCACGTGCGTCGCATTAAATTTTGAATTATTATTAAAAAACAGACCTTATCAACGAGCATCGGTAATTTAGTGGTAGAGAGCTCGCTTGCCACGAGGACGGCCGGGGCACGCACGGGTTCGATTCCCAGTCGAGAAAAAAACTTTCTATTTTCCACTTTTTATCAGGCAGCGTAACATCACAAACTAAATTATTTTTTTATGGGACTAAATGGCAAGTAATTTATATCGAACAAAAAAGGAATCACACAAATCTGCATACGCATTCTGTAAGATGCAATCTGACTTACAATCTTATTTATTTGGATCTCTGGCAATCTACAGACAAAGCAACATTTTGCTGTGTAATGACGTAATACATATCAAACTAATATCTAAAATGGCAAGTACCGAAATCAGAAGTGAGATTTTATTTTACAGAACCGCCGTGCAGATTTGAGTGATTCTTTTTTTGTTTTTTTTCTCGACTGGGAATCGAACCCGCGTATGCCCCGGTCGTCCACGTGGCAAGATTAGAAATCTTTACGTAATAGGTGTAAATACATCTAAATAAAGTATCGGAAGATTAATAAAAACGCTCATAAAATAAAAACTACTGCGCCAAACTGACCAAAAAAATATGGGGCTAAATCGCAAGTATTCTTCATCAGACAAAAAAATAATCACGTAAGTCGGATCAGAAATCACGGCGTTATCGGTGTTAATTTATTAAAAAAAAACTAGCTGTCCCAGCGAAATTCGTACCGCTATAAAAAAATAGGGGTCAGTGGTAGAAGGGTGAAAATTTAGGGTTGTATGTATTTTTGTATGATGTATCACAAAAAAATAAAAACAAAATATTTTGTCCAAAAAAAAGTTTATGGTGGGCCACCCTTAAAGAGTGAGGAAGAGTGAGGTGGATGAAAAATAGATGTTGCCCGATTCTCAGACATACTGAACTGATGTCTGAGAATCGAACAACATCTACACACACATAATATATCGGACAACGTAGATATAAGTACCGACCGAATTTAGAACCTCCTCCTTATTTACGTTTACGTTTATCTGCTATTTGATTTAATCCGATAGAAATACTTTCTCGTTAGTTGTTCGTGTTAGGGGTATAGATTGGAATGGAACCAACATCCTTTACTATCTATGCGACTTTGATAAGAGTAAATAAATCAAAGCTCTGCGAATGATTGACAACCGCATTAAAATTCGTTATGTGGTCAGGGATGAGTAAGTGGATAATAGGCAAACATGGAAAGCTCCTATTTTCTATACTATGTATGTATGATATAGATATTGTTAAACTGCCATCACGACTAAGCATGACGATAATAAAAATAAATAGATTTTAATTGTATACTCAAACATTTAGAAATAGGGAGGAGATTGTCAGCTCAACAATGCCACGGTAATATTATGATATTATTACCGTGACCTCGACTTGGGGTCAAATCTTTGTGTTTAACCTTGGACCTTTGGATTGGAACAGAACGCTGGAAACTTTGCACTTACACGTTTTTAGGGTTCCGTAACCAAATTGCAAAAAAAACGGAACCCATATAGATTCGTCATATCCGTCCGTCTGTGCGTCCGTATGTCACAGCCACTTTTTTCCGAAACTGTTAGAACTATACTGTTGAAAATTGGTAAGTAGATATATTCTATAAACCGCATTAAGATTTTCACACAATAATAGGAAAAAAACCATAAATGTTGGGGGTTCCGCAACATTCTTTTATATTATATTAAACAATGCCGATTTACTTCTTTAATTATATTAAAAAAAAACATCATTACCATAGCTATAATTTGAATTTGACATTAATTTATCATTTCCAGTAACATGGTTCATTACCGTAAAGATAGCAGATTTTAAAACCCAAAATGCGATTAAACAATTACAGCACCAAGTGTGCCTTTATTTGACTACTTACTAATTTTTGGTGTTGAATTCGATACAACTTCCCTATTTATTTAGCTTTAAAACATTATATTTTTTCTGTTATAAAACTGCGTAAATATTGCAGAAACTGGAGATCCACCCTGCTGTTATTTAAATTTTAACAGTTTAGGCACGGTAATATTACCGTGACAATGCTTACTTACCTAAATAATTTCATCAGTTTCGTATATAATATAAAAAACAATTAGATAGGTACCAAATCAAATCAAAGTCATACCTACTTAGAAGAATTTATTGTAATACACATAGTCAATTATTTTCTATAGTAGTCCATGTGTGTGTGTGTGTGTGTGTGTGTGTGTGTGAGATCACGCTAGTTCCCAAAATATTTATAGATGGCGCTAGCGTCGTTCCACCTCGCCTTCTAAATCGCGATGTTGAGTTTGTTGCTAGTTTATTGACACCCCTCCGTTGCCGCCATTTCGACATCGCTTCTCGGCCTTTAGGCTAAGATCAAAGTGTAGTATCTGTTCTTTTCAGCTTAATATCTGAAATAGTGTTGGGTAGGACACGACTTGAAAAAGAGTTTGTAAGAGTAGCCTCTTTTTTCTACTGAGCCAGTACAATGTCCCACTTCAAATGAGGCGAGGCGTACTAAAGCTCGGCAATACATTTGAAGTGACGAGTACAAATATGACATTGAGGCGTACAGAAGCTCGACATTACGTTTGTGTGCACGAGTAGCACCTCCTCTACGCACTATCAATCTTGCTGGATCCAGCATGCAGGACAGCGCTATACACGTAAAACAGATAGAGATACAGATGGATAGTGCGTAGAGGACTTAAATGAAATGTCATGCCTCGCTCTCTCTCAGACTTACGAAGAGTGAGTGAGTAACGAGACGCGACATTTAATGTGAAGTAGTACATTTTAAAATTTTGAGCCGCTCTTACATTTTGACGTCATGTCCGGGACAAATGTACCGCCTAAGTCCTACTCAACACTAATCTGAAAGTTCCCTCACTGAGGGACCAGTATATTAAACTGATTTTTGAAAATCGACGGGATGTTCGGGGCTCGCTCTACTTCCGTCACGGGTCGGCCCGGCATTGCAGTGCCGTCGGGATCGGCCCACATATACATATACTAAAAAAATAATAATGGAGTCAAATCTGGCGAGATACGCTAAACTTAGCTAAATTTAACATCACTTTCCTTTTCATACTGTATAAAGAATGACAAGGATACACTGTTGTCAAGTTTAGGTTTAGAGAATCATGCCAGAATCGATCGACACCAATGATGTCGATTCTGGCGTGATTCTCTAAACTTAAAACTAAATTTAACATCAGTCTCTCCTTTTCATTCTGTATAGAGAATGACAAGGATATACTGTTGTCAAATTTAAGTTTAGGTTTAGAGAATCATGCTAGAATCGACACCAAAATGTCATACTAAATACTGCAGTCCGCAATATTACTCCCTCCGGTCTGTTGAGACCAATTTCTATAATGTATTGATCTCATAATGAACTACCTACTATCAAAATCATCTAAGTAAACTGTTTCTTTTTGTGAATCACTTATAATTAAAATCTACTTTATTAGCATGAAAGGTATAGTATAGAGGTTGAAGTCATGAAGGAAAGATTGTTTTCGTATTCATAGGAAGCTTGCGAGCGGTTCTTAGTTTTTCTTTTTAATTATTGCTATTGCTTAAAACTTAATGGAGATTTCTATTCGGTACTTGAAAAATAATGAATATTTTTTTAACTTATCACTGTTACTAAACAGAAGATCTAGAGATTGTCATAAGATCCCAAAAATAATATTTGGTAGAAAATGTGGTTAAAGTATTAAAGATTTGAGTTAGATTTTTTATAGATAGGTCCGACAAATGACTCCACCCCACCTAATGTTAAGTGAGGGTGCAGTACAGACGCGAAGATAGCTGATACAGCAGTTCTACCTGCCACACCAGCCATCCTCACCCTGCCGGCCTGCATGTTGCTTCTTCACTCCTCTTTTAAAGGATGTAAGAGGGAGGGAACACGTGAGCAGGCAGAGCATTCCATTTACGGATAGTGCGACAAAGAAATGAATCAACAAATTTCTTTGTACGCGTTGGAATTGTGGCCACAGTTAGACGGTGACAAAGTAGGCCAACGGGCGTGGTGCTCTGAAGGAAAAGGGAAGGTAGAATAAGAGAGAATAACTCCTCAGAACACTCACCGTGGTACAGACGACAGAACGCGCTTAGTGACGCCACGTCACGACGTAATTGAAGAGGCTCGAGGTGTTTAGTCACCTCATTAGATCGTGCGCATTGTATTTTTTTTTTTATTGTTTTTATTTATTTTCTATTTATGTACTTTTTCTGTCAGACAAGAAATTCCTTTATTTTAAAACAAATGAGTTTAGAAAATCAGTCATTTTAGGAAAAGGTGATTTTGATATTTGTTCATTATGAGATCAGTACCCCTAGCACGAACCATTATCGAATTCGAATAGTTTGCAAACCGAAATGTCAATGTCAAATTTTGTATAAAAACTTGAACAGCAGCGCCACACAGTACGTAACGAGAACTAAAAATCAGTACACATTTGACAATGACATTTCGGACTCGCAAACGTTACCAATTCGATTTTGGTTCGTGCTAAGGGTACTAACTGTACCCCTAGCACGAACTAATATCGAATTCGTAGTACAATATAGGAACGAGTCCAAACAGACCGGAGGGGTGTTTCTTCGTTCGGAATCCATTTCAGAGATTCGTAGAAAGTGTAGCCCATCTTGGACTTGTACCTTTAAAGTTATATTTTATGCACATAGCACATAGGACGACCACCGTGGCCGAGTGGTTTGTACGCCGGTTTTCATGGCTGTCGCCGACTTGAGAGGTCTCGGATTCGAATCCCGGTGGGGGCAGATGTTTGTGTGATGAATACGAGCATTTGTACTCCAGTGATGGGTGTTTAATATGTATTTCTTTTAAAAAAAATGGTTGCCTGTAAAGTCGGTTTTACGGGCGAAGATTTTACGTGACAACGTCTTTTTCTCGGTAGAATATTTATTGATATGAATATAATTAAATTGCACAATAGGAACAAGGAATTGAATGAAAATAAGAATTGCACAAATTTTAACTTTAGAAATATATTTTGTTTACTAAAACATTGTACATGTAAACTTAAACTTAACACGAGAGACTCATCGTAACGTTACCGAGCGTTACACTTTTTCATAAGTGACTCCCAGCCGCAACCTAATTTAAGACGTTGTCACGTCAATATACTTATATATGTACAGTATATGTATTTTATCCGTTACCCTTGCATCCCATAACACGAGCCTTATAGTTAGTGCTTACTTTGGGGCTAGGCTAATTGGTGTGAGTGTCGGAAACATTTATTTATTTATTTGTTTGTTTAGAACGACGAGAATCTGTTGTCAAATGAAGTTTCAGGTTCAGAGAATTATGCCAGAACCGATCCCATTGTAATTAATATACTGGAATTATAAAATTAAACAAAACACGTGATTATAGCATGTATATTTTCATTTAATATAAAAAATTATAGATATTCACTATATATTTACATGTAAGTAAATGGCAAACAAGATCCAACGTAAGGAAACAATATATTTTATAACGTAAAATTACCAACTGGTCACCTTTTCACTATTGCCAAATTTTAATACTGTATACTAAGTCATTTCCTTTGTTTAATTTATACACCTAGTTTAGACGGGCCCAAGAGTGACAGACTTATTTAATAATAATAAGGTCAGAAATAAGATCAGAGGTTAATAATAGGATTACTTGTAGTAAAATAAAATTATATCCTAAGAGATAAAATGACAGTCATGAGAGACGTCAATTAAATTGAATGTTGTGCAAGTGACTTTTTGTCTCATTTAATTACTCTCTCAAAAACGCGAAAGTACCTACAAGGTATTTTCAAACTTAATAATTAACTGAAATCTGTACACGGGCACAATCTAATTAATATCAAATAAATTTGAGTTTCTGCGGAGCTATAGACAGTTACTAAGAGACTTGTTTCATAATAATAAAATAGTAACACATCTCAAATGTTTTGTGGCATAGTTGAGTGTATGTATCGTATGGTTACGCAAATAAAGTTGATTTTACAGTTTCACATCAACATCAAAGGTCTCATTCGCCACCACCGCCAGGCTAAATGCCCCAGCTCACCTCACTTAGCTAATTGTGTTTGCTATTTGTCAAGTCTGTCCTTTCCATTCCTCATATAGCATGATAAGGACACACAGTTGTCAAGTTTACAAATAGGAAATACGAATAGCTAAGTGAAGTGCCGACATAATACTAACAATTACTCTCTGAGAAACGACAGTAAGATAGTTGGTGTATTTCGAAATATACATAAGTATACTGGCCAGTGGTAATGACGTCACGAACCCGACGCCATATTGTACTGGTATGCTAACATATTTTTACCGGGAAAACGAATATGACGTATGACCACAGACTATTAGATGCTATGACCGAGCGCGCGTGAGATGCATTCGAATTTTATTTCTTTTTTATTTAAAGAACAATTATGCCATCCGAACAAAAAGTAGGTTTAATTAATGAGGTGAATAATAAATCTTCTTTATTCGCCCTATTTTTAATATTTTGTCGATTTATGACGTCAGTGCACTGGCCATTATATTTCGGAACAATTCACCAGTATAGCGTCGATTCATGACGTCAGTAGCACTGGCCAGTATACTGGTATATATTACGGAATATACCCAGTGTGTTTATTGAACGGTTACGAATCACAAAAATAGGTTCAATAAACAACCCCTTCGATCGCTGAAGTGCAGTTTTGCTACTTTTCAATCAACCTTTCCGTGCTCATACCAATCTGAACTATCTTATATAAAACAAACATAATTATCCAAAAACATTTGGACAATGACATGGAACCATTTATTAGGAAAGCTATGAATGGATGCCCCAAAATTTTATTACTTCATTTAGACTATTAATGACTTGTGTAGGTATCCAACGCGATGAAGATAATAGTATAATAAATCATTCCCCATTCAATAAAAAAAACTTGAGACTTTCAATGTATATTTTACGAAAATGACGAGGCACTTCTTCTAGACATCCATCTATCAGGCCCATCTAAACAAAATACCAATTTCAAATATAATTCTATCTGGAAAACACGACCACAGTCCTGATAATTAAAGCACGTTAAATACAGTTTTGATGATGTAGACTTTTATTTTACCCGTTACATACATATCCATAACATTTATAGGTATTAACGGAATATAAAAGGATAAAACTGTGACGTGATTTATTTTACCAGGATTAATGCACGAGCCTTACTTTAAATATTAAACATGAAACATTTAATATTACTAATTTTGGACCATGCTTTAAAATTTATAGTAAGGCTACACAATTTCTTTTCTCATTCTTTATTCACAATTAACTTCATGTGATAAATTAACAAACTGCCTAAAAGTTAACACTTGTTTGTAAAGTGACTCTTTGAACCTAAAGCCGTTTTGATTAATGTTTTTTAAACACTGTGTTGATCCTTATATTGCTTTGTTACATTATGTAAATAGAACAATCACATATTTCAAATGAGTGCATTTAAAAGATTACAATTAATAATTATAGAAGTTAATTATGAACACTGTTTCGTGAATTCAACATACAAGTTTTACATACACCATACCCTTCCAAGATAGAAATATATCTTTCCTATCACAGACTAGATGAACAGAAGGAAGGAAACTTCACAAATTTTAAACCTATAACGTATCAAAAAGTAACCAACACATGCTCTTAGTAGAAGATCCGAACCTAGATCGACCTTCACCGAACTGATAATAAAATGAAACATATTTTATTATAAATTTAGTATATTAGAAAATATTTTAAAAATGGGTTGCCTAAAAAATCCTGGACAGACTATTTCTAGTTAATTATAAAAATAAATGTTGCAACAATAAGGTGTTGTCCTAACTTAAAGTATAAAACGTATAGCATGTGCAGCTGTTGGGTAACGTAACTAGCATCGACATACCTATTTATACCTGGCAACGCAGTAGTTCGTCCAGGTAAATATTAGAAACCCCAATGGCTGCACATTTTATACGTTTTATATTGTAAGTCAGGACAACATTTTCTTATCACAAGATAATAAGAAAATGTTGCAACATTTAATTAAAAAAATATTTTTTAAATTAATTATAAATTGTCTGTCTGGATTTTTAGGCAACCCATTTTTAATATATTTCCTAATATACTAAATTCATGATAACATATGTTTCATTCTATTATCAGCTCGGTGAAGGTCGATGTAGGCTCGGATCTAAGACTATCATTTTTTGTAGTTGTCATATATCAATAAAATATAAGTTGATTGTCAGATAAATATAATTTTGATATAACATAGTTTAACCATCTCATTTCCAGACGGGTCAACAGTATCATTGGATACATAATATTCTTCAGATAATCAGATCTACTATATTTTTCATCATCAAAAACTCGACGTACCAATTGCACATAACACTATACCTGCCATTACTATTATAGGCGTAAATAATATCTTTCATGTACTTAATTGAAACCCTAAAGAGGCCTTTAAAATACACAATTAAAACAAAAAACAAAATAATGAAATTAAATGCGATAGTACCTAGAGAGATTGTACACAATGTATAATTACAAAAACCGCAACACGGTGTCCTTACAAAAACGTATTGATATGTACAAACAGTTTTATATCTAACTCTAAACATTTTTACTTTATCCCTTAACTAAACTATTTTACATAGAAACATTGTATCATGTCTTTTTACAAACACAATCACCACATGTTCTAAATCTTAGAACATCCATTTATAATATTACTATAATACACGTATGCGTCACTCATTTATTGCCATCGAGAAATTAAGTAGTTATAAGCGTAACGCGATCGTAATAGACAATTTCAAGATTAAGGCTTCTAACGTAAGGCTGTCACTGAGACAATTATACAAACAAACAAGGCTCTCCATTCTATAGCTGATCTGACAATTTCATTTCTCACTGTTATGTGTGCGAATAATATTGGCCATTATTGGACGATCACTTCCAATATTTAGACCAATAACGAAAGCTTGAATGTTCCTTACACAGGCTCCTTCTTTATTTCACAACACTATTCACATTATGGTACAACATTCCAATCCACGAGTCCATACACACACACCGACAAAACGATATCTTAAGATATTTTATTGCTTTGTTATTCGATTTATCTGTAATCTAAAATTTTAAACATTAACCCCCTTATTAATAAACAAAGAATAAGCTTGGATTAGTAACTCCATGTTTTGTCTCTGTTCAATAAATGACAAATGGCATTTGAGTGATATGAACAAAACATGGCGTAACTAGTCCAAGCTTAGTCTTCGTTTATTAATAGGGCTATAGATTATTTACGACGTTACTTTGAAACAAATTTTAATTGTATCACATATTGTCACTAGCCTGTCCACTTATTCGCTACCGATTGAGATGTCTATGAAAAGTTACAGAGAATAAGGGGACGAAACACAATAGGTCCTAAGTAAACATCGTTTTTTTTTTCATATCATTTCATTCAGTAAACTTTTCGTGATAATTATGTAGGAAACAATACAGTATGTAGGAATAAGCATACAGTTACAAAATTTATATGCCCGCCCAATGATGTTCAAAATTTTCGATTTATAATTTTACACGTAGGCATATGTCATTATCAGATAATGACTTGCTATTGTTTAGACCTATTATTTTCGACTGTAGCTTAGCTAAGCTAACAACAAATTTTTTTGCACTTAACGTTGTTTAATAAGATATTTCTAATATAACTTTGTGGCAACTAATCATTTACTGTGAAATGGAATACTATTAATTGCGAATTCTTTACTGTGTAAGTATAATGCCTTAAAGTCAACACGGATTATGTTGTAATTTGGACAAATGTATTCTCAACTGCGCGAGTTATATGTGATTTTCTGATAAACGTTGTCGATAGAATTTTACTACCTTATAAGAGGTATTTTCGACTCAAATCTCTTTGAATTATTGGAAACTCAAACCTTTTATTACAGATGTGTTTAGGAATGATTTCACATTCAAATTCAATTTTCAATCGCGGTTCCTGTTTCATTCGACTTTATTTTGTGCTGTGTGCTAGGAGCAATAAGAGCCAGGCTTTTTGGCTTGATTACAATCAGATTATTGATTTGATTGATTGATCTTCTCAATCGGCAGTTCCTATTTCTTTTGGCTCTATGGAGTTCTTTGAAATTGATTTTCTCGTCTTTTCCACCGTATTGTAAATAAGACTTAGGTTTGTCGGCGTAGATCAACTGCAGTGCAAATTAAATCTCCTGAGTCGCAGATTCTGTTTAATTCTTCTGCTCCGTTTTCTTACGGTTCATAGCAATGTTACGGCTTTTTGTGCCGTATGCCAGTGTAAATAAGAGCTAAATTGTCGGTGTGTATTCAATTTCAATTCTGCACTTGTAAGACTTCTTTAATCTCTTAAATAGCATATACTTTATTTCTTCAACGACATTTTGTGCCATATACATAAATAGTGTAAATAAGAACTAAATTGTCGGTATGGGTTCAGTCTAACTGCTGCCCTTGCAAGACCTCTTTAATTTTTGGAATAGCAGATTGTTTATTTCTTCTACGACATTTTGTGGCGTATGCTATTGTAAATAAGAGCTTTATTTGTCGGCGTGGATTCTGTGTAACCTCTGCACCTGTAAGATTTTAATCTTCTGATGCTCTAATTTTATTAGCAATGTTACGTGATTTTGTGCCGTACGCTAGTGTAAATAAGAGTTAGGTTTGTCTGCGTTTCAATCTAACTGCTGCACTTGAACGACGGACGTTGGCTGAGGGATAGATATTTCGTACTTTATAAGTCCCGTCCCCCGGCCCGTGGAGAGAACCAGTCCACCCACTTCTTTCACGTCACCACTGGGGAAAAAATAAAGAATAAAATAACAATTTTATTTATTTACTAGCTGTCCCAGAGAACTTCGTACCGCCATAAAAAACGGGTTGGTGGTAGAAGTTAAAATAGAAGTTGTCAGATTTTCAGACCTACTAAATATGCATATAAAATTTCACGAAAATAGGTCGAGCCGTTTTGGAGTAGCTTAATTACGCACACTGTGACACAAGAATTTTATATATTAGATTTTCTTCTAAAACTTAACATTTATGTAGCAACAGACTTAAGGGCTAAAAGTCTGTGAGGGAAACACACATTTAATAGTGAATGAGAAAATAGGTATTTAATAAATATAATGGACAATATCAGATTCTTTGTTTCCAAAATGTCAAGTTAAAGCAATGACCATATCATGCAGCAATGGTGTTGCTTTTCGACTTAAATAGAAATTGTTGTTACTGAAGCACAAAATAGTAAATACGTAAGAATGACAAAGTGTATAAGGAAATAGACAGGTGTAGCAAAAATGGTACAACCCCAATAATCATTCTAATGATTGATTGTTTACGGCTCGTTACGAAATTACATTAAAAGTTAATTATTATATTAGGAATTAACAAAGCGCCTGAGTATAAAACATAGACTTAAGGTTAACCCAGTTTAAAGTGTAAGTTAAAATCTGAGGAGTTATTCTACCTTATCCCTCCATCATCTTTTCTTCAGAGGAACACGCGCGCTGACCTACGTTGCCACCGACTTATGGTGGCAACTATTCCTACACGAACAAAGAAATTTGGTGACTCATTTCTTTGTCGTACTATTCATAAGTGTAATTATTTGCCCGCGCACGTGTTACCTCCTTCCTACAATCTGGGGTTCTTTAAGAGATGCGTGAAGAAGCATTTTTTCAGGCCGGCAAGGTGAGGATGGTTAGTATGGCAGTTTATAACTGCTGCACAGCTACCTTCGCGTATGGACCTTATCACCACTTAACATCAGGTGGGGTAGAGTCATTTGCCTACCTGGCTATAAAAAAAATCTTTATTCAAATTGGAAGATAATAATCTTTTGAATCATAATTATTCGTGCAATCAATATCATCATCAGCCTATTAATGTCCCCACTGCTGGGGCACAGGTCTTCCCTATGGATGGAATAGGGAGATTTTGCCATGACCCACCCCGCGGGCCCAGTGCGGATTGGCGGGTGCTAACGACTGCACATGCAGCCGGGATCAACGGCTTAACGTGCCTTCCGAAGCACGGAGGAACTCGAGATAGAAGATTTTTGGTCACCCATCCAATGACCGACCACTGGGAAAGTTGCTTAACTTCAACGATCGCAGCTGAACGCGATAACCACCCGCGCCATCGAGCTCCTCTATAGTAGTTAGTGCAATATAAGCATAGTAAACTGCACCGCCCCTTTTCTCGTCCTCCCCCACACCCTGTACCCCGCAGGCCAGGGGGCCAATCGCCTAACGGAAATGCTTTGGGAAACGCTAACGCTTACGTTTTTATATTGTTATTTCTAGCCGCCTGAGGTTTTCGAATACCTCACGCTCATTTTTTTAATATTGTTATTACCAATGCAAAAGAAAAAGAAAGAGCGCGAGGCATTTGAATACCTCAGGCGGCTAGAAATAACAAAATAGAATCGTAAGCGTTAGCGTTTTCCAAAGCATTTCCGTTAGGCGATTGGCCGCCAGAACTTAATTAAGCAGTCTACCTATAGTGGTCTATTACTACAACGTTAACCTTACCCGGTGTGATGCCTCGTATGTTTGTGTTGTAATATGTTCTTGTTGTCTTGAGGCCGTATAATGTGTAATTGTGAGCCGACGAGTCTTCTGGCTACATTCACTCCACCAACGGAGCCCACTAGTATTTGGTTGCCTATCACTTGACCCGATCGATCTGTCACCTAGTTATGAGAAAAGATAAATGTTGAGAATTTTATTGTGCATACTAAACATCAAGTTGAGTAAAGCTGTCCCCATAGCATGAGCACCCCGATTTACATTATATCACGTTTTATATCGAAAGAAAGAAAAACAGTTTATTGGCCCTTACAACATGAAATAAGTGAAACAGAACGGTACATGAAATAAAACATAGACAATAAAAAAAAAAGAGCACTAAATACTAGGTCGTAGTGCGTGCCGTGCTCACTGGCTCAGCTATGCTCTGTGGCAGTCGCTTTCGCGATACCACAGTAGCGTTGATTTTCAGCCAGTGCCTTATGGTAAGGGTGATAATCGCACCTAACTGTCAAACTCCATAGTAATTTGTCAATTTGACGGTGATAAAAACGAGTTATATATCATTTCGCTCTGCTCATGCTAGGGAGGCTGGACTTAATGTTCAGCATGCATATGTGATTAATATAAAATAAAACCATATTAAAGTCAAATCTCTATAAGAATGTAATTAAAATAAATTAAAACCAAATAAATGTCAGAAACTCCGTCCGCCTTATTAATACACGAGGAATAAGATAAGACTACTTACACCGTGTTTTGTTTGTATCACACAAATTCCATTTGTCATTCAATGAATAGAGAGAAAACATAGAGTAACTAATCTTAGCTTATTTTTCGCTTATTAATTAGGGGGTTTTCGTCTACCGATTTCCGTTCTAGAGATAAAGATAAATCCCTGTGATAGATGGCAAAACAGACAGCATATTAATAAGGTTCTAGTTATTACAATAACAGTAAGTTTTATTCAGTAATAAGTTACTGTAACCTCATAGCAGGCCTGAGCCAAGGTTGTTTTCCACCTTTGAAGGATGTACCGCAATTCTATGGCCTAGTTACAATACGTCAATTCTATTATTTTATTCAACACTTTTGTTTCATTTATTTCCACGAAGACAGTGGCATGGCTGTGCATTAACATGGCCAAAGTCCATTGGCGAAGGTGAACACTAAACATGAGCCGGGCTATTGGCAAACTTGTTTGACATTTACAGTGTGTAACTAGAGGGAAAATTCCACATCCGTCGATGCTTATTAGACCAAGTATCTCTTAGCGGCGTAATAATAAAGCAGTAGTGGATCACTAAATAGCTCGGTGATCATCACTTCCATCTGTCAAAAGCAGTAGAATAGAATAATTATTTATTTGTGTTTGAACAGGGTAATCAAGGTCACAAATAGGTACACATAACCATACTGTAGGTTTCACCTATTCAGCTATAAACCGTGGAATGCTACATAAGTTTTTTTAACAAATTAATTAATACTATGTCAAAGAATTGAATAAAAATTATTTAACAAGTCACAGAATAAGTAGTCCAAAAAAAATGTTCGATTAAAAATGTGAATTTGTAGGTCTACAGATGGCCCGTGCGCTCGTCTGCCTTCGAAGACAATGAAAATTAATTCACTGTAAGATGTTTATTTAGGATTACAATAGTGTCAATTCTAAATTTAACATCTCATTCTCTTCTTTGCATTCTGCATAGAAAATGACAAGGATACACTGTTGTCAAATTGAATTTTGGGTTTAGAGGATCATGCCACCTTTATATTTTTCTGAATATACAATTTTCACATTAAGATACAAAATCCCTCACCACTTGTATATGCGTAGGCTGTTCTTGTGGTTGGTGCTCTATCTCAATCGTATTCTGATGATGCTGTTGTTGTTGTTGCTGCTGCTGCTGCTGTTGTTGTTGTTGTTGTTGCTGTTGAACTTGTTGTTGAACCTGTTGCGCTGCCTGTTGCGCCGCCTGTTGGGCAGCTTGTTGCGCTTGTTGATTCGCTTGCTGAAAATTATGTAGAAGAGAAAAGTTTAAATTATTATTCATTCTTATATCCCACTAATATCATAAATGTGACAGTTTGTATACTTGTTACCGAATCACCAAAAAACTACTAAACGGATTTGGTTAAAATTTGATACGCATATAGCTTGTGACCTGGATTGATACATAGGATACATTTAAGGATGACTATCCATAAAGCAGGTCACACGTTAAAGGGGAGGAAGGGGTTCGACGAAGTGTGACATTGGGTTAAAAGGGGTGGGGGAGGGGTCCTAAGTTTCGTGACGTCACATTTAAAAATCAAACCTTTGAACTAATATAAAAAACCTTTAAAATAGGTATTTAGAACTCTTAACTGTATGCGTTTTCATTTGTTTTGTTGGCTGATTTTCAGAACAAATTTCAATACTGCTGTTTTAATTTAATAATTTCTAGATGCAAAATAGAAAATATGTGACGTCACACTAGGGAGGAGTGGGACGACTCGTAAATGTGATTAACTGTGACAAGGACAGGGGAGGGGTAAAAAAAATCACGAAAGTAGTGTTACGTACTTTATGGATGACGAAAAATGTTATCCTGAGAGATACTTAAAAAATGGTTGATGCGGATAAAGACGTGTGCGGTCTCTAGTTTTAAATAAAACATAAAAAGTTTATTAATAACTTAGTAAATTTAGTTCAAAAAATAATGGGAATATACATAAATATTACTGAATAAGAATATTATCATATGATTGTATGATGTGTACTCTTATATTCATCAAATTACTCATTCTCGAATGGACTACAAAGAGTGTACTTTTTAAAATTATACACTATGTTAGCTATTTTCGGTTAAGCAGCAAAATTATCTAAAGGTGACTTTTCAATACTCGGATAAAACTGCCACATAAATAAACTAAATAAATGCCAAATAAAGAAGAAATACCATCGATCTAATGAAAAAAAAACTTAAAATAACTCTTCCAAAAATGTTATTCTAACACTAAAAATTAAACAAATTTTAATTCATTATAAGATCACGTGTTCTCATCGCGACAGAGCAAAGAAATTGACAGCAATACTATAGTCTAATACTAAAAATGAACTTAAAATTTATGAAGGCTGACATTTCGGTAAGTTCATTAGCGAATTTAGAAATCGGTACTTAACTGGCAAACCCCTGTCCAAACGATGATAAGAAGTTAACTGACCAAGACCGTAAGTTAAATCCCTATTGTACTTAAAATAATAAATCAGCCTAAGTATCAGAGTAAAAGTCTAATTTTCATACCAAAATTCTTACATTTCTGGGCGGTAAATCCATGTGTTGCCTTTGATGCAGCATCAGATGGTTTTTCTGGAAGAACGCTTTGCCGCACTGATCGCACACGTGGGTCCGCAGCGTGCAGCTGCCGTCTGGATGTCTGTTGGGAAACGAGACTTTATTACTGACGAAAATAGGCTCATTATTGATTTTATCTACCTACATCTTAGATTAAAACAAAAAGGGTAGATACGGTACGCTCATACTAGCATCAAATAAAATATGATCCGACTCAACTACATAAGCAACTCTCACACACGGACACGTCTGTATATAAACATTCAATCGAGAGAGCGAGACAGAACTATACGCTGCGTTGCAGCGTAGTGCTGTCCTTTTCTTGATACAAAATGGCGATTACGTAAATAACATTCACGACAAACTGTGATTTTTGAGAAAAAAATGTTTTTACAGTTTTACAAATGAAAAGTATTGCGGAGGCATTTGTTATTTGATTTTGAACTATTTGTGTTCTTTATAAAAGCATTGAAGGCATTGTTTTATCTGTATAACACAGAATATACGCAATATTGTTATATTGAGTGCACATGCAGCGTGTTTGAATGTCCAATTGTTACTAAAGCGAATTATGGTCATGCACCACAATTTAAGCGGATCACTTTTAAGCCGCGAGTGCCGTATCTTCCCTTTTTGTTTTAATTTTAATCTAAGACCTACACCCATGCTTTAAAACCTCTATTGAAGATTCTGTAGCAGTTAGCTCTCACTCCTTCGCTTTTTTAAAACCTTTCCGCGCCAAGGGCTTGCTCAACAGACAGCATTTTCACCATATGATGCATGGTATAAGAATTTCAAAAAAATAACATTGCCATTCACGACAGTTCACAATCATACAGCAAAAATCCTTAATTTCATCGCATTTTATTTATAATTACTACATGAGCGCCTGCCTTTTTCACATCATGCAAGTCACTAAGAAATGTTTGAAAAGTAATGAAGAGGTCACTAATTTATTTGTAACTATAGTTTGTCCATTCTATTATTATCTTTTTGACAGAGCGACGCCCATGAAATTTCGTATTGTTTACGTTAAAATGTCATACAAATAATATTGTACTTCATGGACGGGTACCGCCCACTTAGTGATGTGCCACACATAATGATTACTAAGATTATGCCACAGATTACAAATAATCGGTAGAAATAAATGAGTACAGAGTGAGTACAGCACATATTCAAAGCTTACGGAAGAACGATTTGCTCAATACAAAGTAACAAATCAACACTATATGACTTGTGAAAATAATTAAATATTTCACGAGAAGAAAATACGTAGGCAAACTTTCCAAAGGATTTTTATTGACAGACAGAAAAAGGAACAAAATTATTTTACAATAAAACGTCACTTTACGCGTTATAAAAAAAGTATGAAAAAGAGGTTGATAGTCCCCAAAAGACTACTCAACTTAACGTTACGATAAAATGTTCAAAAAGAAAGAATTACGTTGCAACTGTCGCAAGATCAGTGAACAAGTGCCTTCAAAATAGCGCAATACACCACAACAAAATAGGGGGTTGCCAACACTCAAAAATATTTAAACGTAAAAAGTCGAAAGATATAGTTTTTTATAAACCTTTTTTAAATGAAATTATTAATTATAATCAATAAATCTAACTGTACAGAGCATTAGGATAAACAAACATATAAAAAGTATACTACTTTTTTGTTATATATTTAAACATATTATAGATAAATCACACCCAGACACAGAACAAATACTCGTGCTCATCACACAAATATTTGTACTAGGTAAATTAATAAATCTAATGAGATTTTGTAATAACTTATTAAACACCAGTATTTTTGATAACTAAAATAATTTCGATACTTATTATCGATTAAACAATGTTCTAGCATAAAATCGATTATAGCTTTAAATCGAACGAGTTATGTGATAGGGTGTCACTATTTTTACTTTGATCGATCTGTCAAAAAGATAATAATATAACGGACAGACTATAGCTTTTGCCCGCAGCCTTCGTCCGCGTGGAATTAGTAATTTGGATGGCTTATTTTTTACACAATCTACTTTTTAGGTTTGTGGTTTAATTTGAAACAATAAATGTGTACAATTGTAATTAAAGTTAACATCAAATGAATTCTTGGTAAAGAAACCTTAAAACGAAATAGTTATTTATATATTAGTGCGGTAAGTTGGTTATTACAAACGAGTAGACTAACGTAAGCCCGAGACGAATTCGAGCTGTATGGCCTGTAATTTTGAACTTTCAAACAATGTATACAACCTCCGTAAATGTATGTTTTGAGTAAATGTGCTGAAAATGTTATTTGTAGTTATAAATAAATCATGTGATCAAGTAGATCACAAGCGTTCACCATATTATTCTACAAACAACGCATAAAATTAAACCTTATATAAATGCACAATAAGGTAGAAATCTCTGAAGCAGTAACTGCAAAGTTCATACTAACCTTCTGTGATGCGCCAATAAACCATGTTTGGCGGCAAAACCTTTGTTACAATCTAAACAAAAATGTATCTTTGGCCGGGGCGGAGCTATGTGGTGATTCTGGAACAAAACAAATGTTTTTGTCATTTATAATAATGACTGACTTATTATTGTATATCAAGTAGATTATCTAAAAGTATTGAACACGTATTTTTTTATGTTTTCACATAATCAAAACAAAACACAAAAGAAAAAATATAACTTACCGTAGCTATAACTTGCGTATGTACAACATTATTGGGGTTTGAAGAGATAATTTGAATTGGTTGATCTGAAAGTAAATAAAAAAAATGTGTTACAAACATTCGTAAAACATACATTTTAGGTCACATAATTTGCAATTCAATATCTAGAAATGACAATCCACTCAGCCCGCCACTATGTTAGGTGGATGACATTAGGCACCACCACATTAGAACGGTGATCATAGACCGTTTTGTATGGGAACCGATATCGTCGGCTCGCCCCTACTACCTTCGTGGCCGAGTGGTTTGTACGCCGGTTTCAAGGTGTCGCCTACTCGAGAGGTATCATCCCGGTGTGGTGGGGGCAGATATTTGTATGATGAATACAAGCATTTGTACTCCAGTCATGTTGGAAATATTTTTTTTTTATTTGCTCACACATAACTATGGCGCGCCTACCCCGCCCACAGGGCCCTTCTACCTCTAAAGGAACTCGCCAATTCTCGGGTTGATGCCCCTTTAGGATCTGGCCGTCCCAAAACACTGTGACGCTGTAGAGGTCATCAGCGATCAACAGCATATATCAGGGGTATACAATCAAAATTGGTAAAGTAAAAAATTTTTCAAAAGTGAGACTTCAATTACAATACATTCATTTCTGTATCTATATTTATCCCGTGGAATAATTTTATACAAATTCTACAAATCTCGTCTGTCATTTCAAATTGAAAATTGACTTTACAAACAAACGTAGCAAAGTTCAAGTGAGTTATGTTTCAATTTGCGTAAGTCCTTTTCGACCAATAGGAAGGCTCCATTGCCTCCATTTCATAGACAGCCGTCATGGCCGCCTTTGATGTTGTAATGCTCTTTTATTGTGTAACAATCACAAACTTAGTAAAGTCCAAAACTTGGTAACAAAACTGGGAAAGTCCATCTTATACTTCAGATTTTACTCAAAAGTATTGAACTGAACGTGATAAGCACTTGTATTTCCCTAATTCTGCAGAAAATAATGTTCAACATTAGAATAGTTAGGTACCTGCAATTATTAAAATAATCGTTTTTATAACACATTTGCTCGTAAAGCGTCTTTCACTGCACCAATTTCAATATCATAATCTATCACATTACACACGCGTGCGGTAATGTAAAGTAAAACGCACGGCTTATTATTTTCCGTCTAAAAACGAACGATATTTTTTTAAATCTTAGCTTTATGTCAGTTTTTATGTCAGAAGGGTAACCAACTATTTCTTAATAAAATTAACTTTGGGAGATAAAATATAATATATAAACATTGAATTCTTTAATTTGATTCATTTTGACAATAAATTACAACCATCTTTATTAGTAACACTGGCTGTTTTTTGTTCCTTTGCCTGAAAAAGCGTTGATGCGCGCGCATTGCTAATCTGTGAAAAAGTTATTTCTTTTTCCTTTTGCTGTATTGTTTTTATTTGAAAATATTGTCAAGTAGTAACGGATTTATTAATTTGACACCGCCAGAAGTCGAAAAAGGCTACGCTAAGCCCGAAAAATCCACGGATAGACATAGACATTTACAGTCAAGCGTATCAAAATTTTATCTTATGGAAAACAAACAAAGGTGCAAATTCATTTTCAGAAAGTACGTACGTAGGTAGTATTATTTCCTCGCAAATGTGTTATAAAACGTAGTATGACATACGTGCGGTTTGATAATTACAGCCTCTGCCTTCTTATAGCCCCCATCTATGGCTCGGGCTAACAATATTGCCTCGGCTGTAATTCTCAACTTACCGCACTTATATCATAATGTACTATTACCGTTTACTGAACATTTTGGCAATGTGGACTTTACGAACTTTGATTGTATATTTATTTATTTATTTTATATAAGGAAGGTTTACAATCACTTATTAAATAAACAAAAAACAATATCTAAAAGCCAATTAAAAACCTCCACATATTAAACATGCTTATATAACTATAACTATCTCATAATCTTTTATCCTACTATAATATGCTTACATGCTTATAATATACTTCATATCATAATATATTTATTACAGTTAACAATTAATAGTATCTTAAAAAAAAAGAAAAAAAAAGAAAGGAAACAGACGCCAGTTTGAATATTGAGCATACCCACTTATTTAATTAATGCCTATTTAAAATAATTCGAAGTAATAGTTCCTCTGACTGTCGCTGGGCTTGTCGAGAATAAGTCAAAGTCGTTCTCAATGCTATACTTGTTGTAAGTTTCACATCCACGCAATAGGAATGTGTTGTATCGATAGTTTGTGTGAGCAAAGGGTACATTGAGCGACGGGCGATGACGCAGAACTAGTACATTAGTACGAAGACCAATTTTTGACAATAACTCCGCTCAATCAATGCTGCCATTAGCAAGTTTAGATATAAAACAAGCGTCATTTACTTCACGGCGAATTTGAAGAGGAAGAAATTGATAACGCTTGCAACGATGCTCTTAACTTGCAGGATACCCCTCATATACTCAAAATAAACTCACTATGTGTGGCCTGGTGCGCGGCCACCAGTCCCGGCTGCAGGGCGGCGGTGAGGGCGCACAGGTCCGTCACGCAGGTGCGGTCGCCCGCGTGCAAGCGGACATGCAGCGACAACGCCTCCTAGTACAACGAAACAGACAAAACATGTCAATTACCAATGCGGCTTTTATCAAATGAAAATTTAAAAAACATTGTTGGTGTATGAAACATACATAAGAATGAATGGATTAAGTGACTGGAATGAGTTCAGTTACGTTTGTGCGTCGCCGAAGTGGCCACTGTACTACACTTGTTAAAATTACATTAAAGAAAATCAGTTCATCAAAAATATCCAGTGTGGCTTCATTTACTGCAAACCCAGCGACCGCCACAATTGGAATAAAAATTTTTGAAGTGAAACTTGACTTGGGGGGTAAGCTAGCGGATGCGTTACGCGTTACGAAAAGTGTGTTCGGGCGAGGCGAACGGGAGTTGAGTGTGGGATATAAGCAAGAGAAAGCAGTGCTCGCGCACATTTTCTTTCTCTCTTTCTCTTATAGCTAGTAAATGAAATATGTATATGTACATATACGTATAAATTGTACACACATATATACATTATATACAGATGGAGCTAAAGAAGTTTCACTTCAGTTGTGTGGTCATAAAACTTATCTATGTGTGGCAGTTCGTTTTTCTTTATTACCAGTCTTTGTCCGATTATCCGAATCGTCCTCAGTCCCTATTAATTCGGATAATCGGCGTTCTACTGTATACTCATTTTTATTACCTTAGTGTTGAAACAGGAACCGCATTCTGGGCACGCGTAACCAGGTGTCGTCTTTTCTGTCACTATTTGACCGTCAGCGCCGATGACCTGCGAGAGATTGACCTAGTAGTACAATATAAAACTAATATTATTGTATTATATATAATGGCACTGTATATGTATATCCACCCACTTTTGACGAACTCCGTGGCGCATGTAGTGTGTACGCCGGGTTACAAGATGTCACCTAGCAGAGAGGGGGTTCGAATCCCGGTGGGGCAAATATTAGTATGATGAATACGAGCATTTGTACGTAAGTCATGGTTGTTTAAATATATTTCTATATAAACATATTAACATAATTTCTATCCGTAATCCTAGTATCCCATAAAACAAGCTTTACAGTGCTTACTTTGGGGCAAGACTAAATAAATGTAGCTTCTTTTATTATTTTATCCAGCTGTATTGTTGTGGGTAAATTAAGACGCACAATTTTTTTCATTTTTAAATGTAAGTTAATGCCCGTCTCCTAAGAATAATGACTTTGAGTTATATAAAAACTTCTATCCATGTGTATGTATTTCAAGTCCTCCTAAAGGGCTGCAACCATTTAAATATTTATTCTTGTATTGTGGCTGTCTTTGGATAGTTCAGATTCACAGTTGGGCCAAGAGATGGCACTGCAATGACAATCATGGATTTTTATTGGCCAGAAAAACATACACAGTACAAATAAAATGACAACATACAAAAGCGCTGCAGTGAATCTTAATAAGTTAGGCCCACTTGTATCAAATTTGCTAAAACTACATTCAGCCCATAGAAAATGTCAAAACGTCAATGTCAATTTGACATTCTTGCACAAGCTAAATTAGATTTAGTTAAATCGAAATTCGGTGCAAGGAACATATGTACTTAACTTAGAAACAGGTTATTGCATAAACTTTCTAATGCTTACCTGCACTATTTGCGGCTTGAAGTCATCCTGCTTGAAAGATAACAATCACATTATTTAGAGAGAAATAGACAGAGATAGGAATAGCAATGTATAGTTTCTGGAGTAACCACTATTCGCAGAAAAGAGATAGTACTGACATAAGTGAAGCTTTTTAATTCTTCGCCCTTGTACGTGTTCCCTCCCTCGTGTTCCTACAATCTGGGGTTCTTTAAGAGAGCCGTGAAAAAGCATTTTTTCAGGCCGGCAAGGTGAGGATGGTTGATGTGGCAGTTTATTACTGCTGTACCAGCTATGTTTGCGTTTGGACTCACTCAATCACCACTTTACCTCAGGTGGGGTAGAGTTATTTGCCTACCTGGCCATAATGTATTACTGTTGTGACTCCCGGATAATGAGGGTAGCTACACAGATATTCGGGCCGGCATAGCCGACCGAATAACAAAGGCGACCCGTAGATTACTACAGTACCCCTAGCATGAACCATTACCAAATTCGAATAGTTTTCAAACCGAAATGTCAATGTCAAATTTTGTATGGAAACTTGAACAGCAGCGCCACTTTGGACGTAACGGGAACTAAAAATCAGTACACATTTGACAATGACATTTCGGACTCGCAAACGAATTCGATTTTGGTTTGTGCTAGGGGTACAGTAAAGTAATTATACTGCCTCACATTCATCTACACATAATCGACTGGGCCGATTAATGCCAACCCGATTATGTGTGAAGCTACCCTGACAGCCCACTTTCTCGTGTAATAAAAGATTTCCATATTTGCCTTTTTAAACGATTATCACAAACGATCGATTCGTTTATTAAGGTACCAATACTGTAAAATATCTTTGTAAAATACTTTCGGATTTATACCTTGATGATTGATGATGATGATTCAAAATCGATCAAAACACTTTTGACATTTTTTTTTATTCACACTTCATTGTAATTTAATACATTAGTAATGCATAATCAATATTATTTATTAGAATCAAATTCTACACTTGAACAGCTTGACAGAGTTGACTAATTGTGTTTTATTATGCTATTTGATGAAAAGTTTTAAATTAAAGAATATTTTATTTAATTAAATTCTAAAGAAATCATCAGAAAAAATGGGATGGTATTTTTATACAGTACCCTTAGCACGAATTCAACAACTCGATCTCGATACGCGTCAAATGTCAATAAGTTTTGTATGGAACTTTTAACAGCGGCATTTGACGAGTATCGAGATCGAACTCAACTATTCCAATTCGACATTGGTTCATGCTAAGGGTACTGGAATCTTATTTTGTCCCACAGATCGCTAGTAAGCAATCAAAACTGTTGAAACTTACAGAGCTCACTTGAATGATTTGCGGTTTGAAATCATCCTGTTTTATAACCGTCGCCTGTTGTTGTTGAACTTGTTGTTGCTGCTGCTGCTGTTGTTGTTGCTGCTGCTGTTGTTGTTGTTGCTGTTGCTGCTGTTGTTGTTGCTGCGTTTGTTGTTGGGATTGGGTCGTCATGAGGCAGTGCCTAGTGATTTTGCAGTGCTGTTGCAACTCCGCCTTGCATTTGAACGCTTCGCCGCATTCTAAGCATGCGACTACGCCTTCACCCGTATGGATTCTGGAATAAGGGAGTGCGTTATGAAAAGATATAGTTTATGCCTTTTTCTGGAATAGGCAGGGGCGGATTTAATGCAGGGTTGTGGCCCAGGAGCCCCCATCCATGCTACTTGGTGCCAAAATTAAAATGAACAAAAAACAAAATCAAACTATAGTTGAAATTGACCGAAAGGTACGTTAATAATAAGGCATTTCAGCTGCGGCGCCCAAATATGTAAGCAACTCTCTTTGAAGTACGATACGAGGTGCGATGGAAAACACGCCTTAATGTCGAAGGAAGACTGACAAGGAATAGCAAGGAATAACATTATAAAATTGTATTATATATATAATATATTACAATTTTATTAATATCATAATAATAAATAAATGTTTAATTATCTATTATTTGTTATACCTGTACAAGGTGACTAAGTCATAAGATGCTATGTATCAAGTTTAAGAACCGTATGTAACACTTAGTTTGCAAATAAAGAGTTTTTAGTTTGAGTTAGAGTTAGTCAACAGGAGTGGCCATTCAGGATTTCGCCGCCGAACTCGCCGTGACTGCAACTTACGATGCCGACTAGGGGGCCTACCGCCTATCGGGATTCTATGGCTACAACTACAGCATATGATTTCATTTTATAATTTCTGACCACCAATGGTTTCTAAATCATCTCGCGAAATGAATGATCTTTTTTTCTTCTTTTACATTGATAATAACTATAATGAAATTAAACAAAAAATAAAACCGACTTCAAAATCGAAAATAGAACTACAAAATAAAAAATAATATCTGGTTCATGATTTGGAAGTCGGGCGGGTCGTTTCTGATCGGTAATAATACGTTTTTCAATCTTGACCCGCCCGACTTCCAAATCATGAACCAGACATTATTTTTTATTTTATAGTTCCATTTTCGATTTTGAATTCGGTTTTATTTTTTGTTTAAAATTTTTTTTTTCAATCATTTTAGTGGAAATCACTTCGTTCAAGTAAACAATAACACAATTGACTGAGAAATCATTGAAAAACATAGAACCTCCTCCTTTTTTGAAGTCGGTTAAAAATTAGCGTAAGGTAAGAAATCATAGTCTATAGCTATAGCCATTGCACTAAGACTAAGACCGACTTAACCGAAGAAGGACGGACATTGAAGGCCATCGAGGAGTTGAAAGGCTCGCTCATGAGAGCCGTGGGCGAGATGGTCAACACTCAGTCGGACTTGATGGAGGCAAGATTTCTCGGTAAGACAGCCACTAGCGGCAGACCGGCGTAGGACGGAAGCAAAGGTCCAGGAGACTACCACAGCGACTGAAACCTGCCCTTCTAGCATGAGTACCGCGATATGATGATGTAGAGGGTTAATTTTAAAACACCAACAACCTCTTAGAGGGTGACTCTACCCATCACCAGGAAAAACTTTTATAACGGGACCACCGCGAAAAAAAATCAGCTGTTTCATACAAAAGTGCATCCAGCTAGTCACACGAAATGTATGAAACAGCTAATTTTTTTTTCGCGATTTCAGAGTTGGTCCCATTATAAAAGTTGTTCCTGTTGATGGGTAAAATCACACTCTAAGAGGTTGTTGGTGTTTTAAAATTAACCCTGTATAGCTCGTTTCTATCACGCTTAATTGTATAATAATTATGGAGTTTTGATCTTAGATTAAAAAAAACGAAAAGGGATACGGTACGCTCATACTAGCATCAAATAAAATATGATCCGACTCAACTACTTAAGCAACTCTCACACACGCACACGTCTGTATATAAACATTCAATCGAGTGAGCGAGACAGAATTGTACGCTTCAACTCAGCGCGAGCGAAACGGCGCGACTCCGCGTCGCTTTGCAGCCGACTGCGTTTTCTTTTCTCTCTCTACAGACGGCTGAGTTGTATTGTTGTCCTTTTCTTGATAACAAATGTCGAATCAGTTACTAACATTCACGGCAAACCGTGATTTTTAAGAAAAAAATATTTTGATAGTTTTACCAATGAAAAGTGTTGCCGTGGCATTTGTATTTGATCTTGAACTATTTGTGTTTTTTAAAAAGCATCGAAGGCATAGTTTTATTTGTATAACACAGAACATACGCAATATTGTTATCTTGAGTGCACATGCAGCGTGTTTGGATGTCCAATTGTAACTAAAGCGAATTGTGGTCATGCACCACAATTTAAGCGGATCACTTTTAAGCCTCGAGTGCCGTATCTTCCCTTTTGTTTTAATTTAAGGTTTCGACAGTTAGACGCAATAAAAGACGAGATATAATGTAAATTGTGGTGCTCATGTAACGGGGACTGGAGCGCTGTGGCAAGGGAGGACTGCATAAGCTCTCGCACAGAAGAACCTCCAGCGACAGGCTGAAGCAAAGCCGCAGCTGATGGTTCCTAGCACTGCTGCGGTGGCTATTATTAAAGCCTCTCGCAACGGAAGTGGGACTCACCCACAGAACACAGAAAGAGGTTAGAAGGGTGATTAGAGACCATTTGTACGGGAACCGTTGTCGCCGGCTAGTCCCCACTACACATCCACCTAATAGATAATAGCCAATCAAATGTCGCGACATCAAACAATCGAACCAATCACCGCTCATACCCGAGAGCAACGACGCAATCAGAATCTAGTTTAAGTAAAGTTAACAGCATTTGCTCACACACACGGAGTACCCCCACTAGAGTCCGCATACAAGGGCAAGCGCTTACGCCAAGCTTAAGTAGTATTTTACCTATGCGTGAGGCACGCCTACAGACGTCGCGATACATCGTTTCATTCAGTAACCGAGCGTTGGTCGAACTGCTTTTCTCGTTTTCGTGTTAAAAAACTGTAAAAAATGCCGTACTGTGCAATTAAATTGTGTGGAAAGTCGAGTACAACTTCCAGTCTTAAAAAAATGGTATTACTTTTCACTGGTTAGTTTAAATGCATTACAAAAAGACAAAAATACTGTTATATTAAATTGGTGTTAATTGTATTTATTTTTTGGTGAACGCGTTGATGTCTTTTTACGCTATCCCTTTCTCGCATGGGCTACATCATATATGCTATCTCGCTCTCACACCGGCACGTGTATTGCTAGTGACTCAGACGCAGCTCATGTCTCAACGCGTAAGTTTATCGATAAGATTGTCAGCTATGGAAATTGAAAAAATAAATAAAAACCATTTATTTCATCGTATACAATAATAGATGTCATGAGTATACAACCAACAGTGTTTATTTGACTTCAAACATATCCTAATAAAATTGAAAAAATGCGAAAATTTGTATGCATATTTGTTACTCTTTCACGCTAAAACGGTTAAACGGATTTGTATGAAATTAAGTGCGCATAGTTTATGACCTAGATAAAGACATAGAATTAACGATATTAAATACCCTAGAAACACCACGAGCGCTCAAAATGTGTCCCCATCAAGAAGTACTTGAACTCCACTCAATCGCGGACCGTTGAAAAGTCAAGATGCCAAAGAATTCCGTGAAAAAATACAGAAAAATACTAATAGTACGTAAGGTGTCGTTTTTGCGACGGGTAGCTAATTAATGTTTTTTAATTAACGCCTTTAAAGCAAATTTTATTGTTGTAATACTTACTATAAACTGATTTAATATAAAATATTTGTGATATTCAAATGCATGGTCGGTTATACGTCGCCCTTAGCCATCTCTTTTCTTCGCGATCTGTACCTGCTATATTGCTAACAGCGCATTCAGAATTGCGCGCGAAAAGTAAAAAAAAATAAGGTCTATATTCTTTCACACATAACAATAAATCGTAAAATTTTACGAACTTGACGCATGCATTTTAATTAAGACCTTATGCCGTATGCATTAAAGGTGACTTTCAATGTTTAAATAAGGCATTATATTGTTTTTGACCACGCGATCATCTTACGGACCTCCGTGAATCGTCCAATGTACCTTTTGGACACGTTTCGGCCACGATTTTGTTCGTGTTGTTGTATCTAGGGTAGTTAATATCGTTGCATTAATACTTCTTGTCCTGGGCGTGTTTTTTTTTTTGTGTTGCTTATATATAATTTAGTATGTAGTTACTAGTCGCGTCATGTAATTAGAACGCTGGAAGAAAGTGGAGAGGGTATGATTACGCATTTGCTTACACTCGCACACCACAGTACTAGGCGTCTATTCTAAATTTTTTATCGATAGAAAATATCGATATTTTCTAAAATCGATCTTACCCTCATCACTTCGCTGCACTGAGTATATGATTTGACCTTGACGCGTCCAATCACAGCGGGGCTGACCTCCCTGCACCCCACCGACTTTGGCGATTTTGAATTCAAACAAAATTTGTGTGATGCGGACTCTAGTGGGGGTGCTCCATGCTCACACATAACTGTGACACCCGCCCACAAGGCCATTCAAACTCTTTCTGAATTCTGTGGAGTCACTGATACTAACGTGGTGGTAATGGCCGGGGCGAAGATCCAACTCCAGTCAATTGGAATAACGGATAGTCTTAAAATACAAGACAATCAACCGGACTAGACAGTGCCACGAAGGCGGATGCCTTGGCAAGGCGTCTAGGAGAAGTCCTGGCTGAATACGTGGAGATAAGTAGACCGTTGAAAACTGTTAATTTGCGGATCTCCGGTCTCGACGAATCTGTTTCTTTATAAGAACTAGTAGAGGCGGTCATGGCGAGGCCAATTCGTCTCGGCCCGGGAGGCTCAATGGTCGCCAGTTTCTTTTTACTTTTTTTTAATGTTTAATAGGCAAAGCGTTTGACCACAATCTCGCCTGATGGAAAGCGATGATGAGGTCTAAGATGGTACACGCCTGCCTAGAAGATGTATGGTGTACTGTGCCCCATAGGTGCCATCAGCTATGAAGGTGGGCTGGAGTTGTATTCGGGTTAAAATTCTTGACCATCCCTCACCTACGAGTATTTTATAGTGGCAAGGGGCACACGCACTAAAGGACAAATCGGCAGTAGGTCAAAGCAACCGCAGGCGGAATCTAACTGTGCCCCGTCCGTGGTTCACGGAATGCGCACTCAATTCATGTAGGCCACCAGTGCCTGCTTCTGCAGGAATTCCTTCCAGCAGACGGGGCCTGCGTGCGGCACCTTGCTGTGCACCGTGGTTCACCGACTGCGCGCGTAAGTGAGGGTACTTACTTCATGTGGGCCAGCAGCGTTTGCTTCTGCAAGAACTCCGTGCAGCAGGCGAGACACGCGTACGGCACATTGCCGTGCCCCACCTGTGGCTCACCGACTGCGCGCCCAGGGGAGGGTACTCACTTCATGTGCGCCACCAGCGTGCGCTTCTGTAGGAACTCCTTGCCGCAGACGGGGCACGCGTGGGGCACCTTCCCGTGCACTCGCCCGTGGTTCACTAACTGGAATTTGCGCGCGAAAGCTGCCCCACATTCGCTGCATACGAACGGTGATAACGAGCCGTGGAATCGGCTGTGCATCACCAAGTGTTCCTGTTGAGAACATAAAAGCCGTTTTAAAGTTACTCCATGATCATTGCGCTTGCAACAGTGCCGAAATATCGGAGATCGTTATCGAATATCGAACAAGGTTCATGGTAGCAATCCGATAAATAACATAAATTACTGTAAGTAAAATAACTGTAACAAGATGTTAGATCCAGTTTTATCAAGGTTCCATGACATGATAAACAAGGAGTCCCATGACTTTACCAAATCAACAAAATCCACTTTTTCATAGTGAGAACAGAATGTGTGCTCTTTCGAATACATATTTAATGATTAATGGTACCTTAATAACAAATAAGTAAACATATTACTTATAGTAAGCTTATTATATTAAGTAATAAGTGAAAGCTTAATGGTAGCAATCCTGTAAACAACATAAATTAAGTTAATGTAACGTCACACATATATATATATGTGTGTGACGTTCGTGACGATTTTACATATATATATATATATATATATGTGTGTGTGTGTTTGTCTGTGTATGAGTGTGCGAAGCTCATCCCGACGAGCATGAAAGTTGGAGGGTAACTCGGCGAAGGCTAAAACGCTACGAGCGTCACACGCAACAGAGTGACAACAAGTGTGAGTGATGAGTGCGCTGCTCCATTCCCCTATGCCTTATGCACCGCCTAATGTTAGGTTATTTAAGAAAGGAAGTTTCACTTCAGATGTGTGGTCCGATTCAAAAGGAAAAACGCCGTAAGCCCCCCAGGTGCCACTTGCGGGAGAACCCACGCCCGCACTCGCCGCAAATATATGGCTGCTCTCTGCGAAACTATATTTCTATAGCTCCTGCAATAATTTACCTTCTGCGCGAAGCTCTCCCCGCAATCGTTGCAAACGTAGGGCCGCTCGCCGGCGTGGTACTTGCTGTGCGTCACCAGGTGCCGCTTGAGGGGAAACCCACGCCCGCACTCGCCGCAAATGTATGGCCGTTCTCTGCTGTGCACCTATACAACATGATTTTTGTTAATAACGCTATTCCTCAAACACAAGTCTTCCTTGCATAAATAGGATTAACATAAAGAAATATTAACAATATAGAATAACAGTTAAAATCCCATCCTACTAATATTATAACCCCTGGCCCCCTAGACTGAGAAACACGATATGATACTTAAGGCGTTTTTATCACACACAATTGTCACAAAAATTACTATGGAGTTTGACAGTTATGATCGATATAGAACGTGTTATAATAGAACGAGGGGATAAAAGTGGTACGCAAATTTTATGACTTGGATTGAGACATAGGCTACTTTTATCCCGGAAAAATATTCAATTCCTGTGGGATTCTCAAAAAACTACAGTTCACGCGAAAGAAGTCCCGAGCGGGCGCTAGTAGTGGCTTGCAAGTCAGTAAAAATAAAATACTGATTGGACATATTTGTAATGTACTTTTCTTTATGCAAATGCTAAGCGAAAACAAATATAAAATCCAGCCAAAGGATAAAAGGCTGGATATAAATACAGACCATTATGAACTAGAGTTCATAGAGTTCAGGAATAGATTCCTGTGCAAATAAAGCACAAGCTTTCCTTGTACAGAAAATTCACACAGCTTCAACTCACCCATGAATGCATGACCAGATGATGCTGGAGTGTGAATGCCATCTTGCATTCATGCCTTGTAGTTACCTAGACCTAAATATTGGTATTGTACACATTATTCTATCCTTCACAAGGAATCTACTCACCCTTGAATGCGTGACCAGATGATGCTTGAGCGTGAAAGCCATCTTGCACTCGTGGCAGCGGTATGGCCGCTCCGCAGAGTGCAGTAGTAGATGCGTGTTGAGGCAATGCTTCCGAGCAAATGCCTTGCCACAGTGAGCGCATACGTGAGGGCGCTCTCCTGTTAAGAGAAAGATGAACTTCTAAGCAATCCATGGATTCCCCGTGCGGGTGCCGGGTCCATCGTGTGGGAGAGAGAGACACTCTGAGCAGTTCCCGGGATTTGCGTCCCAGGTATAGGTTTAAGGCGGGCCTCCTTAAACCTACACCTGGGATCGCCCTTTTAGATGCGCATCAACGCTCACCTTGACTGCTGAGTTGCCCGCCCTTCCTAGCCAAATTTGATAGGAGCCTGTTAGTGCAGCCTTAGTTACTCGTTCCAAAATTGAGGTTAATGCAGTTCTCGACAGGCCAGGTCTTTCAGCAGGTTAAAGAGAGATTTTCTGGTAAACCTCTCGCTCCGGTAGAAGTCTACCGCATATAAAATAACTAGATAACCATTTTTGGTAAGTTTATTGGTTAGATCGTAATATTTATTCATAGTTATTGTGTGGTCTTTTGGAATGTAACTTCCCCACGGTACAGTAAGCTCTATTAGTACTGTATGTTTTATATAACTAGGAAAGAGGAATATGTCCAACCTGGATGACAAACATCAATATCCTCTCATACTTTATAGTACTTTTCATATGTATCCATTAAAATAGTCCAGTCAGGTGCAATACCTAGGATTAAGAAATGCTTGCTTTTCGAGTTAACAATTTTTTATTAGTGGTTAATATTTTTTGGGCTCTAGTAGCCACTGCAAGACTTGGTGCTTCACGTATGACTTCAAGCACTCTATCATGGCGACGTGAGTATTACTCCCTATCAAAGAGCACCTTGCAACCTACCAATATGTGCCTAACTGTACCTATTACCCCACTACAAGTATAACACGATGTTTCAGAGGCTTTCCCCCCATATTACTAGGTTACTCTGGTCTGGGATGCATTTGGAAGGCAGTGAGATAGAATTTTAGAAGATCAATCATGTAGTAAATTGCGCCACTTCAGAGCTAATGGAATGTTGAACTCATCTATGGTTAACCATTCACTTTGCATTTCTAAATTCAATGCGTGTACTTCAATTGTTGTAGGATAAATTTCATTATGTCTCAGTCCTCCCTTTTTCTTTGCGGAACCCAGCCTGACTGTGCACCTGCCATAAATTAATTATTTATGGAATTGAAGTCTTCACATACTTACTGTAACATGTTTGTCTTTTGGAAGTGATGAGACTATTTCATTCTCGATTTGTCCCAAGACATGCATATTGATGAATCTGTGGTTTTTATAAAGTTCCAATGACTTCTTTAATGATAATAGTAAATAAATAACTGCGAAAACTCTATAAAAATAAAATTTGGTCTAGGTTATAATGTAAGATTGTAAGGCTAGCACATAATGCTTTTAAATTACTGATTTGATCAGATCTTGCTCCCCCCATTTTTCTATACATATATAGCAAAGGCGCTTTGAAACGCCGCACTTACAACTTGTATAGGAAATATATTCATCCTTTAAGGTGTGAGTGTTTAGAAAATTTGTGTGAAAAGAATGGGACAAAACAAATCGGACATAATGGCGCACTCCACAATGGAGAAGCAATAGCTGCAAAGACTGTATACCATAAACAAATATTTGTTACTGTTGTCGATCCTGGCGTGATTCTGTAAACTTAAAACTAAATTTAACATCAGTCTCTCCTTTTCATTCTGTATAGGGAATGACAAGGATACACTGTTGTTCAAATTAAGATTAGGTTTAGAGAATCATCAAGCAGCTATTCAGCAATATCATGATCATGAGATTAACATCAAACATACATAGTATGGCAGCAGCCATAAAACGTCTTCAAGTCAGCTTGCAAATTAAATTTACTTTTTAAATTCATTGCTGATATTTTCATATTTTATTTCATAATAATTTGGTTTTCCATTTTCTCTCAATAGTTACTAATTAATATTAAATGTATCATACACTTTTAATCTCACCCGTATGAACCCTAGCATGTGTGGTCAGATGATGCTTCAAGAGGAATGATTTGCCACACTCGTCGCAAGAGTAAGGGCGCTCCTTAACGGCGGCGGGCGGTGCCGTCGTCATCACCGTGTTGCTGTTCATCATCTCTGTCTGCGAGTACACCGTCTGACACAAGAGTTATGATATGAATGAATATCAAAACAATAAAGAGAATAACAGGTTTTTGAAATATCAAATTTCTGAAATAAATTTTCAAACTTATTATGTTTACTGTTAAGTACAAAATCACTTGTGAGAATATGACCCTTGCATTTTTGCTTTATGTTTGATCTAAATGCTCATTGAAAATTAAGCCCTGTCAACATAAATTTTCTAGATAACTAAATAAAAAAATGTTCTTACTTTTGGTGAGTTGTTTGCTGTGCCTGGTTCCTGTTTTGCATGCAGTAAATGATGTTGATGCACAGTTGTTGTCTGTATATTGTTATCTTGCTGAGTTTGTTGGGTAGTGGCCTCATTCAGTGTCTTGATGCCACCATTCAACAGAGTGTGGTTCAACTGCGAAGCATCAATGACAGGAGTAGCTATGCCTTGAGCTTGCAAAGCACGCTTCATTAATATCTCATTGCATTCTTCAGCTGTAAGTTGTATGGGGCCTAATGGTGTCATAAAAGGTTTTGCTGTTAAGCTGGCTGGTGCTGTAACAAAAGATATGAAAATTAAAATGTAATTAAATTTCCTATTAGGTATTTATTTTTTAAATTATGATTTTTTTATTGTTTATATTACTTTACAAACTCCTTGATATTAATTGTGAATAACAAGACTAAACCAATTACTTAGAGCAGTCTTTTAGGGCAGTTATTTTACTAATTATAATAAAAAATGTACTAACTATGTATTGTTGTTGTTTGATTTTGCTGTGAAACTCTGTTGATTGTGTGAGTAGGTGCTTCATTTACCACAAACATTCGTCTAGTAGGAGTACCAGTGGTAACCACCCTGGTGACTTGTGCTGCAGTGTTGGACACTGCAACAACAGTTCCCACTTTTTCTTGCACTTGAGGTGTCTTATGGGACATTACAGTAAGTGTTGTCTCTGGTGAAACCTGAAAATTGAAAAACATTAAAATAATTTTAATTTTTTTATTTATTAAGGACAACAAACAGCAGAATAAAACCAATATTAAAATAAATAGCTTACAATTACAAAATGAAAGACCAACTTTATTTGTACATGAGATTATAAAATTAAATTTAGTATTTATCAAACAACGCCAACAAGATTTTGTCAACATAATTCAGTTTAGAATATCTTCTTTAACACCTATAAAAACATCATCTTCAATAGCTTTAAGAATCTGAACTGATAGAATTGAATGATGGAATTAATTAAGACACATAACTTTTTACCACTAACATTATATTGGTATCGATTCTGACAGGATTGTCTAAACTTTAAACTTAATTTTACATCCATCTCTCCTTTTCATTTTGTATAGAGAATTTCAGGGCTATACTATTGGCAAAATGTAAGTATAGGTTAATTTTTAAATTCTCTTAAGAATTGTGCCAGAATTTACACCATTGTTAAGATAAGTAAAACAAGTTAGGTGTCATATTACAATATGTATGCAGTAAGCAGCAAACATTACATGTTTTTGCTGAGAAAGAAACCCTATTATATTTCATAATGAATAATTAATGGTTTTGGATGATCTTTCTTTAAAGTTTATTACATGCAAGTTTAACATTTTTAATGCACACATTAATGAAGTACTGACTGAAGTACTTTTATTGACCGCAATTAGACAATTTAATTAAGTTTTATAGCAGTATTTTATTAATGACTCTAACCACTTTCTATTAAGACCAAAAGATAGAAAGAAAGATTGCAATAAATCAATAAAATTATAATAGTACATAATAGGTACCTTTATATTTTGCATTGTATTCATTCAATACTATGTAGCAATAGCTATAAGGATGTTCTTACCGTATTTCCCAAGGTGTAGCTCAAGCTACTCGGTGTTTCCACTTCGCCCTTAGTGAGATCCGCGTTGCTCGTGAAGCCCCAGGAATAACCAAAGCCCGAAACATTATTGGGAGTTGGCATACACATTGTAACAGTTCAAATTTTTATACTACATGAAAATAAAAACAAACCCACTAACACAAATTCACTATTTGATGGTAAACACGCCTGGTGACAGTTTTATCATTATGAGCATGTATGTACGCTTTCACAACCACTAACGCACAACGACACAATGTACCCGTCAATCAAATCGCCGACTACTTCATACTTTTAGTTGTAAGTCCATGCTTTAAAAACAATTTAGTTTATTTGCCAAATCAGATTATCTCCATCAACTACAAAATTGATTTAATCAGCTCAATTTATATAGCGGCAAGACAACGACGCTATGAGCGACATTGAGACACACGTAATCTTTAGGATATTTTTTAGCAAAACGTCTAGTCAGCACTTTATTGCAACTCATGTCGTAATTACAGTCGATGCAACTTTACAAATCTTTATAAGTTCACAACATTCGTCGCATTTATTGAAAACAATAATTTTATCGCACACACAAAAAACGGACCGCCATTTTATTGTTTATGGTAGACTTTTTTCTTAAAACTATTCTTTAAAATCGCAACGGCAAAGAAAATGCAAACAAATGTCATTCAACCTAGTTACTAGTAGTGGCTTAGAGTACCTATGATGGGAGACGCCATTACAGGCATTTCCCCTCTGTCAAAGGTCAGGACAAGACCATTGATCAAGTGCTTTTATTAAAACTAGTTCACGCGCGACTCAGCGTTAGTTTTTTCGATTCTATGATTTTATAAAAATATCGATATATCGAATAAAACAAATCTTTGTCAAAACATCAATTCAATCAATAGTGTCGATTCTGGCTTGATTCTCTAAACTTAAAACTAAATTTGACATCAGTTTCTCCTTTTCATTCTGTATAGAGAATGACAAGGACGCACTGTTGTCAAATTTAAGTTTAGCTTTAGAAAATCATGCCGGAATCGACACCAATGTATCGTATGGTAAATATCGATTTTAAAATGAATATCCCTAGTTTAGAGAATCTTGTCAGAATCCACTGCCTTGGAATATGGAATATAAAGTTTTATAAGACTTCTACCGCCGCCGCTACGTTTGAACACTAGTAATAAGAAAAAAGAAACTTAAGAAAAACATAACAGAACATAAAGATAAATAAAATTAATTTATAATATAATCTGTATGGATATAATCTAAAGGGCCCCATATACGGAACGATTCGTCGTTGCGATCGATCTGAAGGAAATCGTCAACGATCGATCGTTCAGAAATGCCACTACATACACGAAACGATTGATCGTAACGATCTATCATTTACTTGTTTCAAACGGTAGGATAAAGACGTACTCAAATTATTCAATACTTGCCCTCTAAAATGGAAAACGAACTCATGATTGCATGAACGATATTCATGATTGCATGAGATTTGGTTGCGATTTGCGATATCGTCTTCTATATTCTAATATTAAGTAAATCGTTAACGATCTTGACATACACTGTCGATCCATCGTTTCGATCGGTCTGAAAGGACGGATCGTACAGATCAATCGTACCGTATATGGGATACTGACGATAGATCGTTTATGATATTTATGATTGCATGGGTTTTTGTTGCGTTCTCCGATATCGTCTGCGATTAAGTAAATCGTTAACGATCTTGACATACACTGTCGATCCATCGTTTCGATCGGTCTGAAACGACGGATCGTACATATCAATCGTTCCGTATATGGGCCCCTTAAGGCCGCTAAACTTAAAAAAAAAACAAAATTGCGAAAACCAAGACGAAATAAATAAAGAAATATCGTTTTAATTGTAAATAAAGTGATAATAATACTTTTTGTTAAGATTACATCCCCCAACATGAATCCAATTTCAATGGACAGAGATGAACCCTCTTCTTTATCTTCGTTTTCGTCAAATCACCCACTTGAACAGTTCGTGTTATTAGCAAAAGGTGCGAAAGGATTTGCGTGTGCAGAGCTCATCAAACAAGTTCTAGAAGCACCAGGAGTACATGTGTTTGGCGAACTTTTAGAAATGCCTAACATCAAAGAGGTTAGACTTCCACCGCAGGACTTGTTTTTGCAATGCAGTTGAAGATTTTTATTGATACTTGATCTTGATCTTCGTAACTGAATTATCAGTGTCAGTTATAATCTAATTAATATGTATGAAATTTTTCAGTTGGAAACTGGACAATATGAAAAGCATTTCAAGACACTAAACCTCTTTGCATATGGCACATATAAGGAATATTTAGAGAACAAGTCTGAATACTTGGAACTCACTCCTGTGCAGTGTAAGAAGTTGCAGCATCTTACAATAGCAACACTTGCCACTCAGGAGAAGTGCATCCCTTATAGTGTATTACTTAAGGAATTAGATATAAAAAATGTGAGAGATTTAGAAGACCTTATCATAGAAGCTATTTATGCAGGTATTTTTGAATTAGTAATTTATATATTTGAAAAGTTCTAGAATCTTTTGATTGAGGCCAAAACCTATGTTCTCTTCAGGCTGAAGTAATCTTTGCCTGGCTGATGCCAGAAATGGTCAAAAGCATCAAAATAAAGGAATACTTGTCACACCCACTGATTTAAATAAAAAATGTTGCTGTGGTATTGTAACCGGATTATTATTATTCAAAATTTTAAAAAATCACTAAGGAGTATTATAAAATCTCTATCATGCTAGTTTTTAGCTGTTAGCATGCTTACAATGGTTTCAGTAATAGCATATCCATAGATAGGGTAAGTGGACACTGTGAGCCTATGGGCTGATGACCTGTTAAATATTACTTTCAGACTATGCCTTAGGCTCAATTAAGACAAAATGTGTTCCTATTGAAGTGAATGATTGTAGAATTTATCAACTTTATGTTGCTTTTTAAAGATATTAACAACTGATTTCTCCAGAGACATATTTCTTTTCATGTTAGACTTGTAAGTTATATACAAGATTCCCTACAGCTTGTTTCAAATTGACAGGAATTGAAAAGTTTTATTTTCTCTTAGTATTTTATATTTGTTCATATTTCCAGACATAATTCATGGCAAGCTAGATCAAGAATGTAAGAGGGTGGAGGTAGATGTAGCATTAGGCCGTGATGCTAGACTGGAAGACGCATCTTCCATAGCCGATGTACTGGCAGACTGGTGCAATGCGTGTGAAGCGGTGCTGAGCTCCGTTGACCGTCACATACAAAGAGCTAATCACAACAAGCAGAGAGCTATAAGACATCAACAGGGTATAGAACAAGAGGTAAACATCATATTTATTTGTGTCATCATAAATTTCTGAAACATACAGTTTTATACAAATTAACTAAATTGCCAAATTAACTATATATGAGGAGCTTAGGAACAAAAAGTGTCATTTTAGTATTTTGCTCAATTCGGTTTTTTTATTTTAATCGGCTCAAAATTCTATCTGTAACTCCCAAGATTTTGTTGAAAAAGTCAGTAGTTTCATAAAAAAATCGATGTGAACTGCTGCTTCTGGAACAAAAAGTTATATTTTTATTCAATCACAGTTATTATTAATACTTGAATTCAAAAAGTGACATATTCTTAAGAAATACCTTTGAAAAGTCTTTAGTCAGTTCAAACTAGGAACCAGATTGAGGAGAATATTACAGGGTATAAAAATCTATGACAAAGACAAAAACTATGCATTCTGTATACCTGAATCATTTGTATTTTTAAGTAAAAAAAATATTTTATTTCCACTGCGCAATGTATTTTTAAGTTAATTTTTTTTTTTTTTCCACTCAGCAATGTATAGATCGGCGCGCTACTGTAGCGTAGCAAAGAATGTGCCTGTGTGTATGTTTGTGCGTGTGTGTAAGTGCGTCGATAAAAAAATATCTAAATAAAGTTTTGAAAATATTTATGTATAAATCTTGAAAAAATAAATTTTAGACTTTGACCTTCAACATCTCCATAACCATAAATTTCCCAGGTATGGTCCAGAAGAAAAAAATGATCGTCATGATGTGGAAAATACGTGACCTTCGACTTCGTTAAAGGTTTTCTTACACCCTGTATGTATAAGAAATGAAAATGTTTGTGAATCTATTTTTATTTTCATACTGAATGTTTTGTAAGGTTACAACTTTTGGACAGTGAATCTAAAAAGGGTGATATTTTACAAAATTATTGAATCAAATAGGTACATTTACAAGCTATAGGTATGGAGCATTACAATGTCTCCATCCGTATATTGAAAATTATAGAAATACCTACTATATAGCTGTCCCAGCGAACTTCGTACCGCCATAAAAAATAGGGGTTGGTGGTAGAAGGGTGAAAATTTAGGGTTGTATGTATTTTTGTATGATGATGGTCCAAAAAAAATTGTTTAAGGGTGGACCACCCTTAACATTTAGGGGGATGAAAAATAGATGTTGTCCAATTCTCAGACCTACTGAATATGCATATAAAATTTCACCATAATCGGTCGAGCCGTTTCGGCTAATAGTTAAAACTGTCTTTATCAGTTATTAATAAAATGTGAAAAAATAATTATTGCACTGGAAATTAATAATAAATTCACGATGATAGTAAAATTAACGTAATAGATGCACAGAAAAATTAAAATAATACATATAAGTCACTGCTATGATCAATACACAAATGAATCCAAAAAAAATGGCCGAACACTGTACTCGTATATTGAGGAAGACAGGAGACCGGCTTCCTTCTCATCCCTACTCCGTGATTTTTGCTGGATGAGAGGTGACCCAGGTAGACATCTAGCGGGGATAACTGATCGATTGATCGTTGATCGGTTATCAACCGGTGAAGGCGGAAGATCAAATTGAATTGAGAAAAAAAAGAAATTATTAGAAATGAAAAAAATCGCGATGGTAAAATAGGGGTTGATTGTAAAGGGTTGAAAATTCAGGGTTATATGTATTTAATGCTGTATCATAAAAAAAAAAATAAAAAAAAATATCTAAAATAGAAAAAAAAAATTAGGGGTGGATTTAACACTGTGGTGGACCCTTAACATTTAGGAGGATGAAAAATAAATGTTGTCCGATTCTCAGACCTATCCAATATGCACACAAAATTTCATGAGAATCGGGAAAGCCGTTTCGGAGGAGTTTAACCACAAACACCGCGACACGAGAATTTTATATATTAGATTGGCACATAAATGGTTAATAAAAAATAATAAAAATTGCTTAGATCAACAATCTTAAAATATGTATTTTCTCAATTTACTCAAAAAGTTAAAAACTGTAAATGAAACTTTTTGTGCCTAAGCTCCTCGTATCTTAAGATTTATTTTACTATATATATACTACCTTTAGGTTTTTTTGCTGCAAATCAGCACCCCTTGTTCACATTGTCAAATGAGATACATACACAAGTATGAAATTATTTCAAATGCAGATATAAAATATATACAATATTTATAGTGTTTCTTCCCATAAGAGAGTCTGTTCCCCAAGAGCAGGGTCATAAAATGGCTGAAAATGTCAATTTTAGGGCAATCAATTGTTTTATGCAAAAGTTATGTTTTAAATTGGTTTTTATTTAGTTACAATAGTATATATAACTTCTAAGCAATATTTTTGACATTATAATCAATCTGTTTATACTTATTATTTGCCAACAGATAGTTTACATAAAGAAAACTTTGAAAACTCAACTGGAAAACGATGATTCTGCTTCGGGCGGTGGAGCAGAAACCCATTCAGCACCAAAGAAGAACTCTGGTAAAGGAAAGACCCCTCGCACCACTGCCAAATTCTGGCAGAAGAACACATAACCTTAATACCTGCTTTAAAGAAGCAATCAGATCAGTCAGAAAAGATTGATGTCAGTTGCTCCTTGCATGACACATAGCATCATTTTGAGTAGTACCTTACTGAGCCACTTACATCAAACTTTCTGATAAAATATTTGTAATTTTGTGATAATGATATAAATAAACTAGATTTATTGCTCTAATTATATACAGCTTTCTTTCATTATAGTCATAAAAACAATTGTTTCTCTAGCTTGATGATGATCATCACGAGATTACGGTTTTATCACACCAATACTGGTACCTATTGATTCCGGTATTTCAAAACCCTTGTAAATACGATCGTATCTACTAAGGCTTTCAAACTGGAAAAAATCACACCATAATAGGAAAGAATTTGACATAATCGTCCATATCTGCATTTCTTAAAACGGTTCTGGAAAAAGATGACATAGATGTAAAAGCAGTAACAATACTGTTAGCAGAAGAAAAGCACCCGAACGAAACAGCACGTTAAGTTTCAACGGCAGCGCGAACGAGACGGCGAGATCCGCGTCACTTATTTAGCATTACCGACCAATCACGCGACCAGTACTCGACGTTACTACCGAATAAGATTCAAAACAAACAGCAATTTTTATGAAAAAATATATTTTATAGTACTTGCGAATGAAAAGTGATGCGTGGGTTTTATTTTTAGTTCTTGAGCATTTTTAGCACTTTTTAAAAACACACTTAGGCATTGTTTTATCATATAAACACAAAATATTAGCAATATTTCTTTTTGGCTTTCACATGTACGTCGTTTGCATGTCAAGTTGTGACTAAAGCGATTAGGGTCGTGGACCACAATTTATGCGGATCACTTTTGTGAGGCTAGTGCCGTATCTACCCTTTTTGTTTTAATCTAAGATTGTTCCCCGATTTGAGTCGGGTTTTGGTCGCGTCAAAGTGGCCGCGAACCGCGAACAGGGCGCGGAAACGGCGCGATCGCATGTAGGCTCCACATTCCCGCACCGCTCGGAGCTGACGGTGCAGCCGCATGAAGTGGTCGACTGTAGATATTTCTGCAGTATGTCCTTGGTGGGTGGCATGTATAAGATTTATAAGTACTGTAATATACCAATAAATAAATGTTAATAATTATAGAAGTCATATAAATGTAAAACGATAAGAATAAATAAGTAAAAAACTAAAATATTAAATTAGTTTATAACACCTCTCATAGATGGCGTTGATGCATTGTGAATTGCGATATGGTTTTATTTCAGATATTTTTTTTCCTAAATGGCTTCGCACTGCTTGTGCATTTAGCCAATGTCTAGTGTTAAAAATGTTTACAAATTCTATAGCACTCGTGGTCAAAGTAAGTGGCAGTCAAGTCAATTCCCCTTTCCCTATGTTTCAGTAAATGTGTGGGGATTTACTGGAACCTCCCCGTGGACTTCTTGAGGGAACGTCGAAAGACACTTTCCGCTATTTTGTTTCACTTGCCAACACTTGTGCATGTTCCCGAGTGGTTAATAATCCACCATTATTAGAACCTAACATTCGCCACAACACAATTTTTAACAAGAAAAACAAAACGGCTAAAGTGACGCTTCCCGATTCCGCCAAAAATTCCTCAGATAGTATTAGATAATTGGATAAAATTAGTTAATAACGCCTGTCATAGATGGCGCTAAGTTATTGTGAATTGCGGTATGGTTTTATTTTGGTGTTTAGGTAGGTATGTTTTAAACCTTGAATTGGTTGCCATATTAAAATTGTATGGATATACTTCAGCCTTTCAATTGCACATCCCACCACAACCAAAAGTTTATTCAGGGGGTGAAAGGTTTTTTTCGTTACGGAATTATTTGATTCGGTCGCCGCGCTCAAAGCCAGCGATAAAATCTATGCAATAGCTTAAAACTCCGAACAGTTTCATTGGCTCCAAAATTGTGAAGTAACTGATACCGCTTTACTTGTTATTGTCAATGATTTGAATATTCTATTCGCTGATTAAAAAGGAAGATTTTCTGATTTAAAACAAATTGATTTCCCAACATACATGATTTTTCTGATAATATCAAATGAAATATGCAGTATCAAGAAGAACTCGCAGAATTGCAAAATTATGAATCAGTAAAACTTTATTTAATATAAAAGGAGCGATGGCATGGCTTTGTGAAGAAACTGAAACTAAATATCCAAATGTGCAAGAAAACTTTTACTACCTACCGTTTCCATCTTCATATTTACCTGAATGTGGATTTACTGATAAAAAAATAAATCGACTTGATTTAACACAACGTGGAGACTTGAGATAAAAGCTAAGTAAATTGAAACCTAATATAAGATCTCTGTGCAGCAAGCATCAAACGCAAGGATCGCACTAAATGAATATAGAAAAATCCATATTGAAATTATTTTTAATTTTAGTTTTTCAATTACATCTTTTGAAATTTTATTTACGATGTTTTGTTAACAATTTCATAGTGATTTCTTCCTTAAACTTATCACTTAATGTTATGTTTCAATAAAGAATATGATAACTTAGGAATTAGGGGCCATTCAAGTATTACGTAAGATGATTTAGCGAGGAGGGGGGTCCATGCATTATTTTTTCTTAAAGGTGGGTGGGAGGGAGTCTCGATAGTTCGTACGTATGATCACAAAAAATCGCAGTTAAAAATTTACTTCTAAAAAGCGCGCGCAATCGCGCGATTGAGGTCCGCCCGGATGCGTGAAGTTAAACGATTTCCATTTCCATAGCAACGGACCAGAGCCACCCATAGAGGTATAAGAATATAGAGTAGTGGAGATATAGACTCCACTACAAGTGGAAGTGTCCCTCTAATAGAAAGAGAAAGAAAATGAGAGACGGCTAGCTTTCTCTCTCTAATCGCGCATGCGCATTGGCAACTATAAGCATCTCACTATTTCTATGTGATGCCATGCGTCACAAGAGAGAGAGATAGCTAGCAGTCTCTCATCTTCTTTCTCTTTCTAATAGATGGACACTTTAAGAACCGTCTTCCCCACTCTATTCTTATACCTCTATGGAGCCACCCGAACTGCGCCTTTGAAAAAAAAATATTTTGAAAAATAAACATTAAAACAAAACAAACGTATATATATTATTTTTTCTTTAGATTCTTACGTATTCAATATTAAACAGGGGGGTAGGGGGTCGGCCTTTTCTTATTTTTTTTTTTAAATAGGGGAGGGGGTCAAAAACTAGCGAAAACTAGTTTTATGTAATGAATGAATGGTGCCTAAGTGCTTGCTTTGCAATTTCAACGGTACGTTCTTACCACCATGCTGTACCTATGTACATCATGGTGGATAGTCATCCGCCTCATCATCTTTGTTTTTATTGTATGCCCAAAAAAATATAACTAATAACCGCATTATGGCAGAACTACACTTATTTGTCGTGTTGTATTGTAAGGGTACGGCCAGAGTGCACTCAGATTCAGACTCAGAAAACAAGCGCGAGAAATATACAGTGTAGTTTAAGCAGGTTGCCTGCAGCCACTATGGACACCCTGCTTTAACTACACTGTTTATTTCTCGCGCTTGTTTTCGGAATCTGAATCTGAATCTGAGTGCACTCTGGCCGTGAGAGGTATCCGTTCCGTTTCATACATTTAGTATGGTTAGAATTTGCGTAAGAATCTAATAGTCTGTGGTTAGAATATAAAAATATAAATTCGCACATACACTACTTAGCCTAGCCCCAAAGTAAGCACTGGTGTCAATTCTGGCATGATTCTCTAAACTTAAAACTAAATTTAAGGTCATTCTCACCTTTTCATTCTGTATAGAGAAGGACAAGGATGCACTGTTGTCAAATTTAAGTTCAGTTTTAGAGAATCATGCCAGAATCGACATCATTGTAAGGCTTGTGTTATGTGAGGATATGGGTTAGAATGGAACGCTGTAAACACTTCGCGGTACATAAGTATAGTTCTAAACGTACTAAATATATGAGGCAAAACGCGTCACAACGCAACACGTAAGATAAATATAGTTCTGCCTTTAGTTTAATATTTCTGCATCCGTCCTCTTTTCTTAAAATCGTTCAATTTCAGATTTTGAATCGTCCGAAACACGACGCAGGTACTGGCAACATTGATGTTTTGTTGACGCAGAAGCGCAAATAGAGTGCGCAGGCAGTGCAACGATTAACAGGTTTGCAGGCAGATAAAAGTGATGTAAATAACACATAAATCTCAAAATAAATAAATAAAGACTACGCTCGGTATTATCAAATACGTATAATAGTTGTTGCGAAAGGATTGTACGCCGTAGTGTGATCGTTCAGAACTCCATGGCAACGGATCAGTGAGAAACTACGACACAGTGACGGTCGCCTCCTTTATAACGATGAATCCGTGATTTAAAATCATTAAAATACTTAAATAAATACTGTTGTTGGTTGGAGAGACTTTTTGTTCCCCGGAGTGCCACATCTCGAAGGCCTTCGTGTATTGGATGAACAGAAAGGCAAGTACTGTTTGCCCTTTGCTAGGTCGTCTTCACCTCTAATAAAAACACTACACGGATTTCGGATCTATACGTGGATTCACGTCAGCTTTGTTCACACGTGTCTTGATTTTATTGATTTACAATTTTATTTATAACTTATGTAGATGCTAAGTTGTTACATGGCTGTAAAGGTATGGCACAAAAAAATGATCGAGCAACTACCTATTTCGTAATGACTACATACATCAAATAAAGCAAGGAAATCAACTTTATAATCGTAGTTCAATCAAGGGGACAATTTTGACACTTCCAATCGATGAAACCTGCGTGTGCTTAAGTAGCGTAAATATACCGAGTCAAGAAAAGAAAAACATAATTGTCGGCAATGTTCGCTTCGCCACTGTTTTGTTGTGGCATGTCGATATAGGTAGTATGGTATGGGCTGGGTTGATGTTCTTTGTTGTTCACGTAGTCAGCTGTTCGAGGGGGTGCGGGCCGAAAGGGGGAGGGAAGGGGCTAGACGGGTCGTGCGCGCGCCTATAACTATAGGTAGATATTGCTATTGTACTTAGTTTCGTTTTATTACCTTTTGTGCAGCAAGCAGGCAGGGGTTTTCTTTATAGAGGCACAATGTTGGTTTTAAATAGTCGCATACAGGTCATACATGTGTCGACGAAAGCATTCTTAGATGTAATTGATTCTGTTGGAATCGGCTGTTGGTTGGTCCTATAAGGTATGTGTACCTTTGTATAGGTAGGAGGCTATACTTGGGGTGAAAGCTACAATTTATAATTAGATAGAGTCGTTAGAAATATCAAAAACCTCTGGCCATTGCTCTGACTGACCAAACACCTTTTACACCTTAGCGATCTTTTTATGAGAGATCGCTGTATGCTCTAGTCTAGAGTGCCTAGTTTTATTTTTCAAGCCAAATTAGATAGGGGAGAACTTAAGGGTAACGTCAAAATCCTTACCTAGATATGCCTTAAAAAATAAAACTAGGTCGAAATTGTCCACTCACACTTAGCATCCGTATGCGTAGGTTCCTATGTGATTAAAGAAAAAATACGTGTCCATTACCTTTTAAACACTGGTCGGTATTAAAATAAGAGCAAAAAATGTACTTATACGTGGTTCGGTCCTAAATCGTAATACATATTTATTGATACGTTAAATCCAAATACCTATGTAGTTAAAATGCACCCTTACCCATCGAATTTCGATGCAATAGCATTGTTTTCAATGTTTGCACTAGAATTGTTTTCTAATGGCTCCTCTACACAATGGACCGTGATGGACGAATACAAGCGATCACGAACGTGTGAGTGAAGGGCATAATCGCTTGTAAATTGTCCATGCCTGGCAACAATCGACCCGCTGTGTCGGTTCGGCCATGATTGTGCGTGTGTGCGTGTGCAACACGATCGCCGATCTCTCAGTTTACATTTGGCTACGGTATGGTTAGGACCCACATTTTTGTTTCTTTTACACCGTTGGAATACGTACCTACATAGGATTTGGTTAATAAAGTACCTACTTCTAGTTATCAATTACTTCCATTAAGTGCTTAATTACCATGTCGGAATCCAAGTGGACTACTGATAAAACATTCAAATTTATTGAGCTATACCAAAATGAACCCGCAATTTGGAATTCAAAAAATAGACACCATAAAGAAAAAAGCGTCGTAAGTACTACCTATTTAACACTTTTATTTAACTTCACCTGTCCCGGTTTCCTTATTGTCTGTTGGTGATCAAATCTTTCAAATTAAAGATCTACTAGCCGGTTTCCGATTGAACTGAAATTTTACATACATACCTATATATAAATTAGATGAAAATGTAATATTATCATCATGCCGTGGGTGATAATCTTATGATGCATGGAATTTTGCGGACGCAATTCTCAAAATCTAAATGAATATACCTAAATATCTGATTATGGAATCTTGCTGACCGCAAAAAATCAATTATATAAAACAGCTAATAATATTTTACAGAATTGTTTCTTTTCATGCAGTTCTTTTTACAGGTGAATGATGCATGGAAACGAATTGAAGATGCAATGTCCATTCCTGTACCAGAATTGAAAAAGAAAAAGGAAACCTTAATGTCAGCTTTCCGTTTAAATCATAAAAAAGTAATAACATCTATTAAATCTGGTGCTGGAGAAGAGGAAATATTTAAACCCATATGGATTTACTATGATGCATTGGCTGCTTTCATGAGCGATATCTACGAATGTAAAAGCATTTTAACTACGGAAAATGAGGTAGATAAAACACAAAAATATTACTCTTTATTATTCAAAGAATTAGTTCCAATGATCGAATAATGGGGAACTAACTTTCTTTACGCATAAAATAACCATTACACAGTGAAAATCAAAATTGGGAAGTCGAAATGCCAAAGACATTTTCTATGACAACCCTGGGCGAGAACTGGGTAGTTTTTTATCAAATAATCTTTCAGAAGTGCTTAATGCGTAGTACCTGGGGAATGATTTTTATACATGCGTACTCAGTGCTAATGCCCCATCTCCCAAAAACACGTAAGGTGCAATACTGTCAGCACCTAAAAGTGTATTAGGTGGTAGTAAATTTAAACTGTCCGTGGATTTTTGTCCCATAAAACGCAGTTATTAAATACTCTGCCATCACCAATTAAGTTATAATCTAATTTACCAAGGCTCAAAGAACAACGTTGACAGTTATTTCATAATTGTTTAATCTGATGCACTCTTCGGAGGTGGTAGGATGCTTCCCATCTAAGGCATCTAGACAACGGGGGAACGGGAACTTGTTTGCCTTAGTTGGCCATTCATCCTCGGTAATAGGGAGTTGAAAAATTAAAATATTTTTAAACTAATAAATTTTTTTTATCACAGGAATCCTCAGAAAATGAAGAATCCAATTCCGATGAAAATCTTCTAGTAAAGATCCCTATTCAAAAAAGACGACGTCAGAAACCCGTGGAATTACAGGAAACCCAAATGAACACGGCATTGACTACTCTTAATAATATGTTAAATAATACGAAACATAAAAACGATTCCCGAGATGACTGCGATCTCTATGGTATGCTTCTTGCGAAAAAGTTAAGGTCATATCCTGAAATAGAAAGACAGGAGATTATGTATGAAATTGACGGTTTGCTCTTAAAAAAGCGTAAGCGAGACTACCAAATTAAAAATAAAACTGTAATAGGATCATCATCCAAGTACGCTATCAAATCCCGTCCCAGCTCTACAAATAGCTCCATCAATTATTCCGCTTCTCCCTCTCCAACTCCACCTGAACAATCAATTGATTCTATTAATTCACCCTCCGAAGTTCTCATAATTCAATCTCCATCTCAATTTTTGTAATACACATACCAAATCCAAATACTTTTCCAGCTGTTTCCCAAGGTACGAGTACTACTGTGAGTCACAGGATATTCTTACCGACGCCTGTTATAATGCGGAATTGGACGAAAATTAGTAAGTCAATTGCCTTACTACTAATTAAAAATTCTCACATACTTACGTTATAATTGTTTTATTTATTTACCTTAACAAAATCCTCTACATCGCATTGAGAGCTAGGCATACTTCGTGAATTATTTTCTATATTCTTTGAGAAGAAATTTTTAAATGTATAATGCATACCTCTGTAGCTGTCTCCACTGCTGGCTAGAAATCTTAACGTGATTGCAAGCCTTATCGTCACTGGTATTGATTCTAACTCTCTATCTCTATATTCTGTCATATTTTTTCTACAAGATATTCAAAGTTGATAAAAGATATGCGAACAGAGTTACCGATTTTTCCAGATATTGCTGTCAGCAGCGAGCTGATTATTTATTCACTGTCTAAAAAAATATGCAGCATGGTAGATGGAAGTGTTGTAGGAATTGGTCGTTCAAAATTATAATATTACATTATAATATTAAATGTTTAGATACCAGAAGAACCGACGGAACCATCAGATTACTGATCTGTTATTCAGTAACATATGATATCCTTCTAATATTATAAACGTAAAAGTTTTGAAGTTTTGTGTATGTTACTCAATTACGAAAAAACTATTAAATGGATTTGGACATGGACATGGTTCAAATTTGAATGTAGGGGGGTTTTAGAGTCACCAGCAGACTCCAATATTTTATGTCTCGATTTCCTTTTCTCCACTTTTTTATCGTATTCATAATAAATAGTAAAATCTCTCACCAGCTCTGCCATTCTATATTAAGCCATCGTGTGTAGATAGCTGCAAAATGATGGTATCGGTCATGGCCAATCTTCTGATCGCCCATCATGGCCAATAGTGTAGAGGAGCCATTATAGTTGCAGGCAGCGTGGCGGTATTTGTGCACGTTGGCTACGTTGATACAAAATCAATCCAATCTTCTAGTCCACTCTAAACACTGCACAATTCGCGTCGCAGTAACAAAAGACAGGTACATAGAGGGAAGAAGATTGTGTATACGACTATAAACCTGCGCGAAGCAACTTCAGAGTGGAGTCTAGTGAATTACAAGTTTGGTGTGTGCCAGGACCGCACCTAATTGTATGTGTAGGTGAGTGCGCATCTAATTTGATGGATCCATTAAGTCAAATATTTGATAGATCCTTAAAAACCGGTACGTTTCCTGATGTGTGGAAGAAAGCAAAGGTAGTTCCCATATATAAGCATGGCGACGAAACCTTAGTAAAAAATTATAGACCAATATTTATATTGATTGCTTTCTCGAAAAATTTTGAGTCCGTTCTGTGTCCAATTTTACAAAACCATATGAAACATTTAATATTTCAAAATCAGCATGGTTTTGTAACGGCTCGGTTAACATGTACTAATCTAGTTTCATTTACGGAATTGTTAGCCGAATCAGTAGACTCGTAAGCAAATAGATGTTACATACGCAGACTTGTGGAAGGCATTTGACCGAGTCACACATAGCATCTTAGTCCATAAACTTCCATTATATGGCAAAGCGGGACCACTTTTAAATTGGTTTAAGTCATACCTAGACGCAAGATCCTTTTATGTTGTTATGATTGGGGCGAGGTCGAGTGAACACGTAATAACATCTGGCGTGCCTCAAGGCTCTCATATTGGGCAAGGCTCCCATTTTATTTAATTTCTTCATTAATGACATTTCAGAAAGCTTCCAGAACTCTTGCCCATTCCTATATGCTGATGATCTAAAAATTGCGAGATCGATTGAATCTCACAATGATACTTTGTTGCTCCAAACTGATATTGATAGACTTACGGAATGGTGCATCACCTCAATATCCAGAAATGCTTTTACATGAGATATTCTCGCAATCGCAAATGTGTTCCTTCCTCATACACGGTGTCAGGCGAATTAATTCAGGAAATCCACCATATTAAAGATCTAGGTGGTATATATGACAGTAAGCTCACATTCGGTCTGCACATGGATCACATAATTAAGAGAAGTTCCAAAATGTTGGGTTTCATTATGAGAAATGAAAAATTATTTCGCAATACTAAAACTATAAAAATACTGCATAACAACTTTGTTCGAAGTACTCTTGAATATTGCAGTATAGTCTAGCATCCATATTTTTCAACGTATAATCCAAGGTTGGAAAGACTTCCAAAAGAGGTTTCTGTGGCATTTGGCGCGCTCTTCGGGAATTGCTAATAGGATCAGAAACTATAGTGACAGATTAGTCTATTTCAATATGATGCCATTGAATATGCGACGTGACTTGTTGGATCTGCAGTTTCTAAACAAACTTCTCAGGAATAAAATTGACTGTTGCCAGCTGCTAGGAAAAATAAAATTCAACGTTCCCCGTAGAAACCCACGGCTCACCGTTAAACCACTGGTCCCACCCTTGTGTAGAACTGTCCTAGGCGCTAATTCCCCAATACCTCGTTTGTGCAAACTCCCCAACAAATATAGTCGGACCTTAGGTGTCAATAACGATTCGCTGGCGAAGTTCAAACAAGGGTTTCTGGAGGCTTATGAGACATGACATGCATGTAAATGTTAAGCATTATGTGACAGTTGGTAGAAACATAAGACTTAAAACTTAATGTATAACATAAATTCTAAAATAAAAAAAAAGTATGATCGGTAACTTTACGCATGTCTTTGCTATTAATTATTAGTATATAAGTAATCTTGGTGAGAATTTGTTATTATTATATATTTTTTTAATGTACACTTTTAACTAATTTATATATGTGCATGCAGTGTTGGCCTTTAATTGGTTAGCTCATTTAGCATTAAATTCAGTAGATAAGACTTATTGTATGTTTCAATGTAGCAACCATTGGCTGACCTAAATAAATAAATAAAAACTACTTCACGCATTTCCCCAAAAAAAATGTAGTGTCATGCTCAAGCCATTCTGATGTTTGGTTGGCTTGTGTATAACCACAACTGGTAAACTCGTATGAACCAGAACCCGATACAATAAATAGTACCTTAAATAAGAAACTAGATGCTGTTAAGAATCAAAAATTGGGTAACTCACAATTTAAAATAATTGAGAAGATAAAATAAATAAATATAAATATTTCCAACACTCACACCAATTAGCCTAGCCCCAAAGTAAGCACTGTAGGCTTGTGTTATGGGATACAAGGGTAACGGTTGAATACATGTACTGATACAAATAGAAGTATATTTATATAGAAACATATTAAACATCCATGACTGGAGTACAAATGCTCGTATTCATCACACAAACATCTAATCCCACCGGGATTCGAACCCAGGACCTCTCGAGTAGGCGACACAAACCCGGCGTACCAACCACTCGGCAACAGAGGTCGTCAAACTCTTTCTGATTTAGGATGAAAGACAACTGCGTGTAATTGGTCTACGAACGCATGTAGCTATGTATAAATCGATAATAAGATAGGGAGTGAAAAAACAGATTGTCTCCATTCCCTTATAGGTCACACATATTTTTTTATCATACGGCCTGTTCAAGCGAACATTATTAATTTAGCACTATGATAGGATGAATACAAAAACAAATCTTCAAAATTATGTATCTTTTATGACCTTAGCGATGCAGATTTTAAGAACCAAATGAAAATGTAGAAAGGTAAAACATAATAGTCCCCAACCCGTACTGGACCAGCGTGATGAGTCAGGTCTGAACTCCCTTCACAAGCACTAATAGTCGAAGAGAGGGGCTATGTTCTGTTGTGGAATCTAACAGTCTAGCTATCTAGATATAAAATAATAGTTATTTATGCAACTGTTGTATAATGCGGGGTATTAAAACACGAATGTGGGTTTATGATAGGTAATGTGGGTATCACACGAGTCTTTTGATACCTAATTCTGAATAGTGGAATGCAAGACTTAGCCATGGGGCGTTCTAGGTACAGTGTTTAAATAAAAATTTCGTCAATTTTCAGAAACGTCTCAAGCAGTTCTGACACACTCGAAGTTTGGCGCGATCTCTGTTGTAATAAAACTGTTATTATTTTCTTAAACTAGATGACCTGGTGCACTTTGTATCTATTACCTATCCTAAGGATATTAAACCTCTCCCTTCGCTAGAATGCCTAAAATGGGTTTACAGGAAAGCAAGTAGAACAGTTTATATGGGAAAATGAAATTGTTGTTAGGGTTCCGGAGTCCTGACAATGAACCCTTATAATTTCGTCATGTCTGTCTGTCCGTCCCCGGTTTTACTTGGAGCCTTAGCACTAGAGAGCTGTAATTTTGTATAACAATATGATATGTATATCAATCACGCCAGGCGCGGTCCGAAGTCACAGGGGACATGACCCCCCCCCCCCAAAATCTAAGGTCAAATTGAAAAATGTTGTGTCTCAATAATCAATAATAATCAATAATCAAAATCATTTATTCAGTTTAGGCTGTTACAAGCACATATGAATGTCTAGAAGCTACGCCATCGGTTCGTAAATCTACGGCGGGAGACCTTGTATTGAGAAGAACCGGCAAGAAACTCAGCAAGGGCTGTTTTTTTTCTCCCTGTTTTATCATTTACAGAGTCGTCAAGTTGAAAAATGACTTCAGAGATGATTCATGAAGTCACCCTTCATTACATAATGTGAAATTATACATTAATTGTACACCTGCATTTTGATTGCTGTGTCACACAGTATAAATCTAAACAGAGTTATTTATAATAGGTGTAATTAAACATTTATATCTTAAATATCAAAGTAGTTAGGGCAGACTCATCTCCGCTGGCAGCACCCGTTCACGAGCATGACGCATGAACCAGCCATCGCTTCGCTCAACCATATTTTAGGGAACGTAACGACCCGCCTCACACGACACCACCGAAGAGACTTTTAAGAGAGAATGACTACCCATAACCACCTATATCAACCACAACATATTTACTTAAACTTAAAGTCATTTATCTGTAGGACACTGCAAACAATTACAAAGCAAAAACAATGGAGAAATCATGACCACGCCGTTTTGTCATTCAAATCTTCTTAAATAGTCTGATATTCTTCCTTACGTAATCAGCTTTAAATACAGCTTTTCAATAAAAGTATCATCAACACATGATCCATAATATATATCATATAGAAATACCCGTTGGTTTGTTTGGAACAGTTCAAACCCAAGCATTTTTGTCTGTAATATAATCAGACACTTTATAATAAGCATTCTTAATAAGAGTTTTTTTAATAGTCGATTTAAATTTAGTCAGGCTCAACTCTTGAATATTGCTTGGGACTTTATTGTAAAAGCGAACACAGAGGCCTCTAAACGAATTATTAATTTTGTGGAGCCTAGTAGCAGGTAAAGTTAACTTATTTTTACTTCTAGTATTAAGTATATGTATTTCACTATTTTTAGTAAATAAACTAATATTTTTTTTGACATATACTAAGTTTTCATATATGTATTGTGATGCAACCGTCATTATGCCTATTTCTTTAAACTTATTTCTTAAAGAGTCCTTAACTTTAAGATTATAAATTGATCGAATAGCCCGCTTCTGCAACACAAATATTGTTTGAATATCGGCGGCATTTCCCCACAGTAAAATACCGTAAGACATTACACTATGAAAATAACTAAAATAGACTAATCTGGCAGTTTCTATATCCGTTAACTGACGTATTTTCATTACAGCATATGCTGCAGAGCTAAGTCTCTTCGACAATTTATCAATATGTGGGCCCCATTGCAACTTTGAATCTAGTGTGATTCCTAAGAACACTGTGGTATCTACAAGGCTCACATTTCGATCCTTTATATTTACATTCGTTTTTACCTGTTTAACATTAGGTAAAACAAATTTCAAACACTTAGTTTTCCCTTCATTTAGTAGTAAATTATTAACGTTAAACCAGTGGACTACCTTAGAAATAGACTTGTTCACGTCGTCAATTTGCGACTGCCTACGTTTAATTTTAAACAAAAGTGAAGTGTCATCCGCAAACAATACTATTTCATGGTTATCCTTTACAAAATAAGGCAAATCATTGATATAAATTAAAAATAAGAAAGGACCAAGGATTGAGCCCTGCGGAACTCCCATCTTAACCGACGAACCAGGAGATTTTTCTCCATTGATGTCAACCCTCTGAACCCTATCACTCAAATATGATACAATAAGATCCAGAGTGGTGTCTCTAAATCCATAGTGCTGTAGTTTCCTGATCAATGTTTCATGAAAAACGCAATCGAATGCCTTTGATAAGTCGCAAAACACACCAAGTGCATCATGCGAGTTCTCCCAGGCATCAAAAATTTGCTGTACAAGCTCAACACCGGCATCGGTTGTTGAGCGACCCCTTGTGAAACCAAATTGTTTACTATGCAGAAAGTTATTACTATAAAAATATGATTGCATTTGATCTAGCATAATCTTTTCAAAAATCTTACTAAAGGTGGGTAGCACGGATATGGGTCTAAAATTTGTGGGGTCAGATGTGCTACCCGATTTATGCAATGGAGTTATTTTACTATGTTTCATTAGATCAGGAAAAAGGTCTTGTGGAATAATGTTTATTGTATTCCAGATACCTATTTTTTATTAGTGTAGTGAGTGACCCCCTCCAAAATTTCAGGCTGCGACCACACCTGAATAACGTCAACAAAATGGTAGAATAAATTTTCAAAAATATTTTGTTTTAAGGATGCTCCCCTACATGTAACCTAGAGATGTTTTTTTCATCAGCTACCCCATTGTGTGGGATATCATTAAATAGATACTTTAAAATTACTGTTTTGACGACCTCCGTGGCCGAGTGGTTTGTACGCCGGGTTTCATGGTGTCGCCGACTCGAAGGTCCTGGGTTCAAATCCCGGTGGGGGCAGATGTTTGTGTGCTGAATACGAGCATTTGTACTCCAGTTATGGATGTTTAATATGTATTTTCTATATAAATATACTTATATAAGTACAGTATATGTATTCTATCCGTTACCCTAGTATCCCATAACACAAGCCTTATAGTGCTTACTTTGGGGCTAGGCTAATTGGTGTGAGTGTTGGAAATATTTATTTATTTATTTACTTAGGGGTTCCTAAGACTATTTTTCGATTTAGGGATCCGTTTGCGAAACATTGAACTTTAAAGTCTAAAAGCTAAACTATTGGCTTGAAAACCCTGAAAAATCATGATAATAGTGATTTTCCTAAACTTTTAAGGAATATTATAATGGTTAAGAAAGATTTGTTAGTAACAGTCTTTCAACTTTGGTTAAAGAAAATTACTTACCTATTGGAAATTCCTTAGAAGAAAACATTAATTGTAACAGAGATGAGGTTATCGTAGCGTAAAACCTTGAGTTAAAAAACAAAATCTAAAAAAACTATTTAAAACCACAATAAAATATCATTAGTTCCACAAAGAGTTACCTCGTGTACCAACGGAAACGGCTTCTGCATCGCGCAATCGTTACATTTTATAAAGCTCTTGAAAAGATCGGCGGTTATCATTTGCATTAAAAAAAATATACCAAATTGATTTTGAGTTTGAGGCGCAGTTTGACTCTGTCTGATTTAGGTATTTTAGTAGTTGTTTGATATTTTATAGAAAAAACAGAGTTTAATTGACACCGGTTCTCACATGCTACGTCAAGCTCATGCTACGGTTATGTGGTGTTTTTAAACAATTTTTATTTACTGCTACAGCATAGGTACAAAAAAAATATTTTAAGAGTTTCACCTGAAATTCAACAAACATTCTAATTTTGGTGTACCATTATTGCCTATAATCTCTAGTATGATAATCACTATACATTTGAAAGTATTATTAAGGTCGTTTTATTTTGATAGTAAATTCCTATAGATGTAATAGAACTGTGGAACCATATTCAATAGAAAACTAATAATTATTACCATTTAGTACAGACAAACAAATGAAGAATTCAGCTTTAAAGGCCAATCATTTTAATATAGTCTACCCTAGTTGGACAGCTGAGTATGAGGTGGCATGAGACATTGTGCATATATCCGGCTTCTACGGACACAATTATCCGGGGCCCTTATGAAGTTGACGCTCCGCAATGTGGGTGAACCCATTAGGCCTCCAAGGGTCTCGCTAGGGTTGCATTATAGGTAGGTACTGCATGTGTAACCGGTGGGACCACGGGCCCTTGATCCATTGGATTATTATTACTACTGCCTTGATCGTACAATTTACGAATGGGGAAAATGTTGATTTTCGATTTCTTCAAATTTGTTTTAGAGTTGCTCAGTCATACAAATATGTGAAAAATGTTTTTAATCACTTATTTGTTTCTATAAAACAAACACAAACAGCAGAGCTTGAAATGTTAGGTACATTTATAAAATACGAAGTTATCAGAAATACAACCTTGAAGTAAGTAGTTTTTCGCTATTATAATCCTATATGTTTAAAGTTTATTAGTTTCCGCTATTAGAAGGATGAACTGTAAACTCCATTATAAAGTTTTAGAACAATTTATAAGGCATCTTTCGGTTACTTTATTAATGGCTATCCATGAATAAATTTTTCTTATTTGTTAGACATTTTAATGTTCAAATAGTGTCAACTAAGCCTTTCCTGTTCGCCCATCAATATGTCAGGAAGCTGTATGTTATGAACCGTAAAAGGTAGATATAGTAATATAGTATATATATATATATATATATATAGTAATTTTCACATAATATTGTATTTATATTGCTGCTATAAACTTGATGATAATGGGGGTCATGATAACATCTGACTTCCATTTAAACAAAACAAAACAATTGTTGTAATGTGTATATAGAAACAGAACCCTATTAGTGCGATTCACATTTTGGGAAATAAATCGCATTTGGCTGTTATTCGTAATCAAGTCTTGCCTTCTTTAGGTTAAGTGTATCTATTGATTCTCGAAGAAGCGTCTAATCACAGAATAATACGATTTGTAACTTGTTTGCCATCCTTGGCTTGTTAGCCGCTTGCTACTTCCTCGTCACTCATGGCCGTAATACAGGATTAACATGCATTCAAACGTAACCTACTTTACTTGCAATGCAATAGTTGCATTGTGCCGCTCGCTTGGGTCATCACATATGTGTGTGCATATAACAGATATGTCAAATGAACGGAACATACAATACGACCATTAATATTAACAATACGCACAATTGTGTTCGTGTAGGTTTCATAACGATAACAAATGCGGAGCTATGACAGCGTAAAACCAACCAAACATTCACATTATTAACCAGTCATCTGTAAAGTTATTTTTAAAGTACAATTATTAAGAGTGCTTAGATAATTGGTTCTATAAATGGGATCTGTTAATATGTGCCCTTTTGGCTTCCTTTAGGTATACAAAACAAGCAAGTTATAGATAAACCGCTTAACTGAGACCTCGCCTGCGGGGTACAGGGTAGTGTTGGGTAGGACACGACTTGAAAAAGAGTTTGTAAGAGTAGCCTCTTTTTTGTACTGAACCAGTACAATGTCCCACTTCAAATGAGGCGAGGCGTACTGAAGCTCGGCAATACATTTGAAGTGACGAGTACAAATATGACATTGAGGCGTACAGAAGCTCGACATTACGTTTGTGTGCACGAGTAGCTCCTCCTCTACGCACTATCAATCTTGCTGGATCCAGCATGCAGGACAGCGCTATACACGTAAAACAGATAGAGATACAGATGGATAGTGCGTAAAGGACTTAAATGAAATGTCGCGCCTCGCTCTCTCTCTCAGACTTACGAAGAGTGAGTGAGTAATGAGACGCGACTATCGCGACATTTAATGTGAAGTAGTACATTTTAAAATTTTGAGCCGCTCTTACAATTTAGCGTCATGTCCGGGACAAATGTACCGCCTCTTGTAAGTCCTACTCAACACTAGTACAGGGTGTGGGGGAACGGGGGCCGTGAGAGGTGTGGGTGGTGGGCACTTGTAATTTTGACAAGAATGTGCCTGCCCGCACCTCTCACGGTCCCCGTTTTCGTCCTCCCCACATCCTTTACCCCGCAGGCGACGACTCAGTTAAGCGGTCTACCTATGGTTGTACATATTGGGTCTGCCTTTAGGCTTTTCAAAAGTCAGTTCAGTGTAGTTTGAGGTTTTACACAAAATTTACAAAAGGTTTATATTATAATCGTTGCGTTCCCTAAAATATGGTTGAGCAAAGCGATGGCTGGTTCATGCGTCATGCTCGTGAACGGGTGCTGCCAGCGGAGATGAGTCTGCTCTATACTACTTTGTTATTTTAATGATAATTATTATTAAATTTAGATTCTATTTTACATTACACAACTTGTATTTATACTGTATGACACAGCAATCAAAATGTAAGTGAACATTTATTATTTCTCTGATAAAGATTTAATGGCGGTGTGGGTTCTGGTATGGTTTTCTAGACCTGAACTTGGTTTTGCAGCGGTGTATCCTTGTCATTCTCTATACAGACTGAAAAGGGGGACTGATGTTGGATTTGGTTTTGGGTTGGGAGAGTAGTGCCAGAATCGACAACAGTGTTTAAGTAATCACATGCATGTGTCCTGCCGCCGTTGTGTTTATAGTTTGTTATAATAATGTACACTGGTACTTATATATTTTTTTTTCTATTTTTGTAACATAGTATCTACTATGTAAACACACACATAGATATGTGTGTTTATGAGTAGTAGTCATGCTCTCTTGAAAATCTCTTCGGTGGTGTCGTGTGAGGCGGGTCGTTGCGTTCCCTAAAAAATGGTTCAGCGTAGCGATGGCTGGTTCATGCGTCATGCTCGTGAACGGGTGCTGCCAGCGGAGATGAGTCTGCTCTTAATTCACTGGGTGCTATAAATCGTTGTACTAAACTTTAATCGTTCATTATTATTATTTTTTTGCCGAAACGGTAGGGCACGTCATTCCTAAACTTTGTTAAACCAGTTTTTTATATATATTTTATTTTTTATTTTATAGACATAATTTTTATATTATTTGCATTTTTTTTGTTTGTAATGGAAAGTGACTTTATGAGTTACCTCATATTGAAGTCATTTTTCAATTTCACGACTCTGTATATAACACAGGGAGAAAAAACAGGCCTTTCTGAGTTTCTTGTCGGTTCTTCTCAGTACAAGGTCTCCCGCCGTAGATTTGCGAACCGATGGCGTAGCTGTTCGACATTCACAAGTGCTTGCAACAGCCTAGACTGAATAAACGATATTGAATTTTTGAATTTTTTTTTAATCAAAACATAAAAAGCCCAACTACATGCCATCCTGATATCTTTTGATCACCACTGTTCTTTACAAAAGATATAGTGCTACTACCAGGCATATCCAAAATGTAAGTGTACTGAATTTTTGTAGGCTACAAATTTTTGTATTGAAACAATAAAATTTCATGGTTACAGTAGTACATATGTAAGCTATTTTTCGACACAGGTGGTGAAGCGGGGTATCAACTTTTTGATGCCTTCCTCGAAGTTGTTTCTCGCCAACACCTTCGTCCACTTCTCTACCTCCTGCTTTACCTCCTCGTCGGTTGAAAACCTTTTCCCTCCCATGTGCAGCTTCAGGGAGGTAGAGAGATAATAATCTGAAAGAATTCATCTCCATAGAGTTTGCAGCGCCGCAAAAACTCTTGTCCGGATTTCACTCGATTCAACTTGTGTTGGTCTGTCAGCTGTTTTGGACCCACCTCTCGGAAAGTTTCCGATATCGGAGGGATTCTGTGATGGTTTCGTGTAGTAGAGATCTGGAAATTTGCGGAAACATCGCAGAATGTTCAACCACAGACAATCTGCGAACGTCACGGAGTGTTTTTTCAATTTTTTCCACTATTTCGTCAGGTTTCCTCTTCTCTGATCATGCACAGACGTACGACCGTTTTTAAAATCGTACGATTCATAGCTCATACAACCATATGCAGTTTTCACCTCATTATAAACCTCAACCGGAGGTTTTTACTTCCAAACGAGATAACGGATGCCGCCGCGTATTTCGCACTTGGTGGGAGATGGGATTGACATTTTCCACGAAAACTGCTGTTGCGTAGACACTTCTCAACGCACTGAGCTTGAACTGGTCTCTTTGCGGAGGGGAAGAGTCAGGCTACACGTAAGTGTAGCCAACATGTCGAAAATAAAATTCATTCGGTCGTGAGAGTATCAGTACACTTACTTTCTGGATACGCCTCGTACATGCAATAGCTGGTGTATTCTGTTTCTTACTAATTTCTAATAAAGCATTATAGATTCAGTAGCTAAAGCGACGATAGACATTTACTATAAATAAATTGGGAGCCTAACTTCAACCGAGAGTTTCAATCTCAAAACATGAGCAGGTAGAAAGTCGGAACTATTATTGCGATGGAGTCAAGTGTCTGCGGTTTACTCATAGTGCACGCGGTTTGCGTTTAGGATCGGTTTACACTCGCCCACCTGTAACGAACCCAGCGCCGCAGCGGTAGCACAATGCCGTTCAGTCGCGTGCGCAAAGCATTCTTTGTGCGGTTGCGGTGCGGTTAATTATAAAAAAACTATATGTGTCTTTTGATACATCACAATATTGAAAATCGACCCGCCCGGCTGCGTATTGCCACACTGTATCTGTAATTTTAACAGTACAGATACCCATAGTCTGTTCGTAGGCTATTTTTTATACCCCTAGGGGATATTAAAACAATGCGTTTTGGATATATCGTTTATTTATTATTGGAATCAGGAGTGTAACTTATTATTTATTATTTAATCACATTAGAGTAACAGCGTAACATTGCGAGCACAGACCAGAGAGAAGAGAGAGCGACCACAGATTTTTATTTTTAATAACAGCTATGGCTTAGTTGTTTATAGCATTGGCTTATAGTATTCATACAAATCAAGTCCAACACTCCTTATTTACTTTCATCCAATATTACATCTCTTGATCGTATTAATTTATTTTCATTTGGACACCACACTCTGTATCCTCCTAGATCATATCCCACAAATACATTTTATGATTGTGCATTTGGATCTCATTTACTTGTTCTTTTTAGATTTACTGACCAACATTTACTGTTACCAAACACTCTAAGTTTTGATATTTCATTTTTACCAAACCAAATATCGGATGGTGTTTTTCATTCAATGCAACTGTTGGAGATCTATTCAACTCATAAACTGAGGCTTTTATTGCTTCAGCCCATAAAAAATAATCCAATAACGTTGTTCTAACTTTATTCATTAAAGTTTTGTTCATCCGCTCAGATTTTCCGTTTTGCTGCGTAGTATTTGCCATAGTATATTGTAGGAGCCTAGAGTCTGTGCGGAAAGAGAATGGGATTTAGATTGGAGGGCGCTGTAGTGATTTTCTACCGTATTTGTAAGGTTTTACCCCTTTTAGACATGATTAAATACAAAACGCCGCAAGAAATCACAACAACAAACAAATCCGTATCAATACAAAACTTAGACGTTTTACAGATTGCTAGGTTTGATTGCCAAATAAAAACCTTAATGTTAGTTCCGTTTTTCGCCACGCCCATTTTCTTTCCGCACAGAGTCTAATTCAATTCCTTTATTTTTACAATAACTTTTAAATCTATCTGAAATGAATTCCCTGCCAAAGTTTGTTCTTACAGCTTTTGTTTTATCGTTAAGTATACTTTTTAATTCTTTGACGTAATAAATTAAGTTTAACTCGGCTTAGTTTTTCCTTTTGAGAAAATATACTTGAGTAAAATGCGAATAGACATCAATGATTACCTGGAAATATCTATATCCTTCTGGTGTTTCATCTTTTATAGGTCCTGATATGTCTGTATTTAATAACACCAATTCTTTTACTTGTATTATAATTATTGAAAATGGCAATCTGCACGCTTTACCTTCTATACATTTTTCCTAACTGGTAGGCCAAGTATTTTCATACTGTATGGCTATTATGTATACTTTAAAATTAATAGTATTATACCTCTTTTTTTATTTTAATTTCAAATCCTTTATTTATTATTTTTGACACTGATAATAAGTTAAATTTTAATTCTTCAATAATCAATCCACCTTCAATGTTTATCTCTATTCCGTTTATTTTACCTAATAAGACACAAATTTTATATGCCATCATGCACTTGCTGTTTGCGACAACTATTTTTGTAGGTTTCTCTAAAACTTTTATGTTTGTCATATCTATCTCTAAATCAGTTCTTATTAAGTGTTTGTCCTAGCATGCGTGCAGCTCCTCTATTATTATTCTGTACTGATATCTGAATTCAATGCGACAAATGTGAGAAAACTTTCTTTGTTTCATCAAATATTATTTACTCTATAATTTCCTCAAAACTTTCCTCGCTGTATGTTAAAATTACTGTTATTATTACTTTTGCACTCGTTATCCTTGTGACTTTTTTTATTACATTTGTAACAGATTATCGCTTTAAATAAATATAACTGATCTTTTCTCTTCTTTAATTCCACTTGTTTTATTTCAACTCTTTATCTAGTAATCTAGCTTTTACAAATTCAAGTGTAATAGTTTCGGCTTACAGTATTCATACTAATCATATCCAACAAGTGTGGGGTAAGGTTATTTTCCGACATCCACGCGATCGAAGTCGCGGCACAGCTAGTTTATCTATAAAAATCTAAGTCAGTCTTTAGTTTGGGATTCACCTAATCGCTCAATTCACTTGATCGTTAGCACGCTGCTATGACAACATATTAAGCACTTATAATTTTTATTTTATAAGCATGTAACTGCTTGAATATTAAGCACTGTTTTTAATATGTCAGTAGAGACAACTTCTTAGTTTACTCGCCAACCTTGAGGACCCGAGAAGTGTACGGAAATTCCCGATCAATCCACTTACTATTTAACTTGCCCACTGTTCTTTCTGATAATGTTAATTGATATAATTTATAAAAAAATATAGGAATAAAGTCATAATTACTTTGTGAAAATTTGGATAAAGATTCCATAAAAGATGGCGACACTGAGACCCTTAGAAAGGATGTAAATTAATATTAAAATGTCAATAAATTCGGTTGGTTTGGTTTGGATATTCAATAGCTGACCATGTTGGAACTTCAGGCCTGTTTTCATATTGTGGCACTGTTAGCAAACTGTTAGGTCTATTTCATAAAAAAAATTACATAAGCTACTTTTGTAAAGTAAAGGCTTTTTCTTTACAAAAAAAAAACAATGATTTTAACTTGAAGTTTAATTCAACGCTATATACGTTTGGAGATTGCGACCTTATTGTTATCGCAATGTGAATGTTCAAACCACATTTTAATGAAATGGAAACCAAATTAAAGCTTGTTGACTGTACGTCTTTTTCCGTAATACCAAATTCAATTATGTAACCAATTGTAGATAGCATTGAGCCTATACAAGCTTGAGATAATTGAATGCCTGCGAAGTCCCTTTTCTAGTCACAATGGGATGGGGATCGGATCGAGTGGAGAGTGGATTGACTTTCTCCTTCGCGCGTCCCCACAGTGACGTCACGTCACACGCCCGATCTGGGTCAATTACCTACTTAGTACTTACCAGCGGCGCATTTGGAGCGCGTTTTTTGCACCCATCCCGTTGCTAGCTGCACTTTGGCAGCTAGCTTGTTGATGTTAAGCTTTACAAAGCCTTCTTTTAGTTCAAGGTAACAACTACATTGCTTTTAGCGATGAGAACCTTTGCCTATATAGCTTAACATACAAGCACATTTTGTGATACAAGTCTCTCCATGTAAATCGATAACAACACAGAAAGAGGTTTCTGTGTTCTGTGGGTAACTATTCCTATGGTTTAACTTCCGTTAGTGATCTATCTGGATTCAAGACGAAATATATTGAAATTAAATTATAAGATTTTTTGAACCATCCAATTCAAATATATTTTTAAATTCGGAATAGGAAGGATAAGTGGATGCTGCGGACACTGGCGTAGCGTGGACTAATACAGAAGTGGGCAAAATCGCATCAGCCAGGCCGCCTGTTTCTTTTATTCCTAAGCTAAGATCTATCCAATAAATAGATATTACCAAACATGATTTCACAGTCCCCGTACTTAGAGGACCACTCTCTGCTTAACGTCAATACTAATTTAGGCTAAAACTATGAGCGTAAGTGACAGACATCTGGGGTGAGTCTATTAACAAGCTGGGTGCTTGGCTAGCAGCCTTGATATCGCCAAGGATTTCGACAGGGTCTGGCACAAAAGTATTCTCTCCAAGCTGCTTTCTTTTCTTGTTCTGTGCCTGGATGACTGTCTTCCTGCAGGTGCTTAGATTCGCGACCTTATGGACCGATCGACTTCGCAGTTCATGTCAGTGAATGCCACGCCTGGAGCCATCCCAATTAAAATCATTAAAACATCCCAATTTAAAACATTTCTACAACTTGGGTCCTTTAAGAGACGCGAAGAACCATTAAACAAGGGAACCAGAACAGGGAAAAATAACGCAATAACATTATATTCGATGTCATCTTATCTCAGCAGTAAGATTTTAATCTTAGGTATGTTTAATTTCACCTTAGTTCGTCCACTTAATAAGTTTTTTGCACTCGACAAAAACAACTAATTAGGTTAACTCTCTGAATCTGCGTTGATAATTATCATAAGACAATGCGAACAGTTATCTTAGACGTATTATAATAATACGTAATTAAGAGAATTTTAATTGTCTTTCGTTAGAGTCTTTTAAGAAAACAACAGTTCTTGGAGGACTTTTTGAGGGTGATGCCCTCTGAATCATGGAAAGAAAACATTCAACTACTCTGATTCTAGGTATGTGTAGTTTGAACACAATTTTTTATATCTTGACGTTACGTTTTTTATAAACATTAAAG